>JAVJGI010000037.1:12963638-12990629 GCA_035590275.1 Ibycter americanus
CTCCCCCGGGAATGCCAGGGTCGGGCGGAACACCGGGCTGTGGACTCCCCGGCCCTGCGGCGGCCTGGCGCGGGCACGGGCTGCCTGAGGTGCCGACACGGGGGCTCCTCCCGCTGTCCTGCCCTGGCCGGGCCCAGCCCAGGGAGAGACGGACGGCAGCGCTCGGCCCGCTGATGTTTCTGAAGCGCCTATCGGGAATTTCAGAGTATAACCTTTGCTCTGGATTTTTATTACTTGCCCCTTCTGACCGGGGGAGAGGGCACGCTGCAGCGTGCATGCGGCTTGGGGCTGGATCTGCTACTCCGGAGCTGGTGCCAAGGTCCCCAGCAGCTCAGGAGCCAGCACCGTTCAGCTGCTGAAGCACTTGACTGTCAGTTGCTCGGTGTTCCCATCTCCAGCTCCTCATCTTCCTCCTCTGACCAGCTCAAGCTGTCATCTGAGTCCTCCTCCTGCACTGCCCCAGGCTCCTCTGCGTTGGCAGCTTCCTTCTCCTGCTCGTCACCAGAGTGCAACCTGCTTTGGAGGTGCTCCAGCCTGGCCCACAAGCCAGGGCTGGCTTTGCAAAGCGTGATCTCCACCTTGGTAGGGACCATGGTCACAAAGCTTTTCTCTGTTTCGATGACCTGGAGAGAGGGAAAGCTGCACTGAGCTCGGCAGAGGAGGGCAAGCAGCACGTGCTCATCCTTTCCCTTACTGGCAGAGCCCTACCAGAGGAGAAGAGAGGAGAAATCTCTTCTCCTCACGAGCCAGGAGACTGAGCGGGATGAAACCCGGGCTCCAGCTGCGCTTCAGGGTGTTACATTTACACAGCACCACAGTGCTGGTGCAGAGCTCAGGAGAGCTCAGCCAGCCACAGCCACGTGCACGGCTGCGACACAGCCCTCTCCCCACGGCAGTGAGATGAGACACAGCCATACCCGCACCCAGTGCATGCTCTGCTGCCGCAGGCGCAGGCAGCACACCCCAGAAATAAAGCCAAGAAATGTACATGCAAATTCCGGAGTCTCACTGCTCCACCCCAGCCAGCAAGCAGCTGAGAAATCAGAGAGTGTGTGTCTCCCCCTCACGCCACTGCCTGCCTGCAGGCACGGCAGGATTGCAGTAGGAGACAGGGACCTGCTGGGCCAAAGACCCTTTGGGGCAGGCTGGGACCAAACCCAGCACACCTACAGAGCCAGCAGCAACGTACAGTTCTGTTCTTAGTGTAGGATCGATTGGTGCAGCCACCAGGAGCCTCCAAAACAGCCCTCCTCACAACCCCTAAGGCATTTCCTAGCAGAGAAGGCTATAAATGCTGGTACCTGGGTGACCTGGCCCAGGAGCAAGAGCAAGCACAGGCTGCCTCACAACATTGCAGCCCAGGCCCACAGAGACTACTGGAACAGAGAAATCACAGTAAACAGGATCTTACCCCCCAGAGATCCAGTTCTGTCTGGAAAATCTTATTCCCTTCAAAGACGACATGAACCTCAAGCTGAAAGATCAACAGAAAATTATCTGAATGGATAGCACAACACTTGCCAGAGCACTTCCCCAGGACAATGCAGCTGACTTCCAGCAGTGTAATGCATCCCACGTCCTGGCTCCAGTGTAACAGCTTGGCGATGGCCTCAGCACCTGGGAGCATTTCACCCCCTTCAGAGCATGCCAGGTTCACCTCTGCCACCAGTCGAGGGATTCAAGGCCAGCAGAGCCACCCACTGAGGCTGAAAGCCACTGAGCCGGAGTGGTAGGGCAGATGCTGCTGCAGCAGCGAAGCCACTGGGTTGTCGGCCTGGGGACAGCAGGTAGGCAGTGCAGCAACAGACCGAAGAGGCTATCAAAGAGTGCCGGCTCCTGGCTGTTGGCTCACCAAAATCAGGTGCCACCGAAGTGTGCATCCCCAGCCCAGCCCTGCCGGTCCCACTCACCACAGTGCGGTTGGCTTTCACGCTGCTGAGGGTGGGCAGGGGGTTCTTGGCATAGACAGTCACCACCACCTGGCTACTGGTTTGGTGCCAGTCCTGCCGGCTTGACACCGCCTTCTTGTCCTGCTGGGGAGAGGAATCCATCACGGCGTGAAATCTAGCCCAAGTACGCTCCACAACAGAGGGGCTGTCTGTGCCAGAGGATGCTTCTTTGCACACCTCCTTCACAGGGCACCGGCTGAGGTTGGCCTCAGCTAAGTGAGATCAAACTCTGCCTTTCATGCAGGTTTTTGAGGGGACATGGTTCATGCAAAGGTAGGCAGCCCCTGCCAGGCTGTCCCATGCAACATGGGGCATCTGCGCTGTGCTTGGGGTTGCTCCAGAGGGAGGTGTTAAGACCAGAGACATCCCCTTCTTGTTCCAGAGTCACTCTCCTATGCCCAAGCTCATAGGCACTGTGCAAAGTCAGGAAATTTGGTTTGGAGGGCAGTGCAGGGGCTGTTGCTGGACGTGGATCATGCCACCATGCTAAATCTGGGAGACAGGTGAGCCCCAACTGGCCACATTTCACATTTCTCCCACAGGACCCCACCTCATCTGCGCCACAGGCAGCTTTGGCTCCACCAGGCATTTCTGAGCATTGCTAGGAGACAGACCCACTGCAGCCCTCAACGTTACCAGCCAGAGAAACACCCCAGAAGGAATCCCAGCCCCAAACTCAGGTGACAATTAGCACAAACCACCTGCATCACAACATCACAGTACATTCACTACAGCCTCCTTTACATCCACTAAAAGTTTTCTTCTCCAGGATAAAGAACGGACTGGGCTCAGAGGGTGTTGCTCAGCGCAGTGCTGACTCAGAGAAACATGATGCACTTTCAGGGTTATCCTGGGCCACTTTGCTGCAACTTTCCCAGCTCAAGCCTGCTTCCAGCCAGGAGCTTCCCTGGAGAAACTTACACATGCACACACACACATAAAATATTGGGAATTGGGGTCTTCTCCCCATTGCCCTGCCACACTACTGTGTCGCTGTTGCAGATGAGGTCCCTCCTGGGAAGCAGCTGCAGAGTGAAAGCTTCATTAAAACCAAATTCAGTCATCTGCAGTCAAAACTTTTGGTGTTTTTTGCAGGGCTTTTCCCATGCTTAGCTGCCTGTCCCTGTGCAGCAGCCTGCAGCGCTGGCTACGCTGTGCCCGGGGCCAGCTCCTGCCTCATTCAGCTTCCTATCATACATCTGCCTGTTGGGGGTGAGAGCTGACACGTTTTGTGAATGAGGGAGATGCATTCTAAACAGCAGATGGGTGAAGATTAGGCATTCAAACCCTGCACAGTCATCTGTCAGCAATTATGAAAATTAAGAGAATTAAAGGCAGAAACCCATGTGAATGCAGAGCCAGGGAAGGAGCACTCCTCGGGTGCCAGTAACAGCACTTTGCTGACACAAGTCACCCCTGCCAAGAGCCCCCTTACCCCCTTCCCCGTCCAGCAGTGCTGCCCAGTTCTGCAGCCCGGCTGTTCCAGGAAGGTGCTGAAGTCCATCGTTTTGAATCTGCAGCAGCTCCAGTACTTCATCCTGGAGAGAGCGGGGTGACCTGAGCAGGGAGCACCCATGGGAGCAGGAGAGGGGACCACAGCAGACTTCAGGGTGGTGGGGGAGAGGAACTCAGAACCAGCATCTCCCCCTGCCCACCTGTTGCTGGGGGGGGGTCACCCACAACTGCACCGGCTGAGGCCACACAACCTTGCAATGCAGCACTTTCAGCCCTCAGCAGGGTCATTTTGCTCCCTGGTAAGAGGTTGTTTCTTACCCCTCGTGGAAGACAGGAATGCCAGGATGGAAAACACAAACCTCTGTGTTGCTCTCTGGGCCCTGGTAGATCTGTGGAGTAAGAAGCAGAGGAAACTTTTGGCTGTGCCTCTGGCACAGCACAGCACAGCCAGGCATCCACCCATCGGTGCCCATCCCTGCATAGGGCACAGCACGATGCACAGCATCACCCTTTCACTGGGTCCAGCAGCTGTGAGGACTGCCTCTGGGACTGTGCCTAGCTGGCAGCCTGGCACTGGTCTCTGCTCCCTGCCAGCAAGGCAGCCACCCCACCCGCACCGGGACCCCAGTGTCATCCCCCCGACCATGGCAGCAGCCCTTCCATATGCCCTCTCCCAAACACAGCCTGGTCCCAGCCCAGCCACTGGGCAGCACAGGGACTGTGGGCAAGTTTGCACACCACAGAACCACATTCTGAGGCGCAAGGGGCTGTTTATCCATTCTGCCCTTTCCCCTCCTTCCCAGAGCATGTCAGCCTCATGTCCTCATCTACCTCCCGCCTTTTGCTCCCTGCTTGCTCCTTTCCCTGCTGCTTTCCAAGCATGCTGGCCCTCCTGCAGCTTGGTCCCTCTGGCACATGCCTTGAGGCAGACAGGCAGTCCTACACAAGGTGGCCTTGGGGCAAGATAGGAATTGGGCTATGCTGCATTAATTAAATGCAGATGGGAATTATTCTACACACATTTTACCTGTATGCCCATATCCTGAACATGTGCTATATTTCATTGCAAGCAATTAGCAGCAGTGAAACACAAATGTACCACCAGTCCAGGAATCTGGAAGCCTCTTGCAGGAACATGGCTGGGAGGTGACAGAGGCAGCCACTCCAGGGATGGGATGAGCAGGAGCATATGGAGCGGATGGGCACTGCCACCTCCAACCCACCTGGCACCCTGCCCCACACCTGATGGCAGCTGGGACACAAGCCACTGCACCAGACCTGCAATGCTCCTGGCCATGTGGCACAGACCGTGCAAAGATGGGACCCTGCCCAGTACTTACCGCCTTGCAGCCTGCATTCTTACAGGTGCTGCCAGCTCTCACCTGGGCAGCCGCCTCCCCTGTGAGAACAACACAGCTTCACCCTGGGGAACATGCCATCCATGCCTGCCCCCAAACCTTCCCCACAGCCCCACTGCCAGCTCCCAAGCTCAGCACAGCTGACCCCTGAGCACAGCCCATTGCAATGTACCTCCAAGGCGCAGCCCTGGGGGTTTGCAGGTGGCTGAGCACACACCTGCCATCCCGTGCCGAACCTGCCGTGCAAAACCCCATGCTGAACTTGCCACGTGCAACCCCACTGCCGTCCATCAGCTCATCGCTACCTGTGCAACTGCCCTCAGGTGCCTCGTCCTTGGAGGACAGGTTCAGTTTCTCCAGTGCCTGCTCCAGAGACCTGGATACTTTAATTGGCAGCAGTTGTCTTGGCTCATCAGAGCTGGGAAACAGCAGCAGCAAAAGCCAAGTGGGTTTTTTTGCAATTTAAGTGTTGTTGCCTCTCCTGAGGAAGCAGCAGGACAAGACACATGCAGAAGAAGCGGCACAGCAGAGCAACACTGTTAGCTGAGGCTGTCTCACCTTGGTCTTTCCCGCTGCATCTTCTCAGCTGATTTTGGTCCTTGGATGATGAGCTCCTGCACTGGTTTGGCCTTCAGCTCATCTGAGGTCTCCTTTTGGCTGAAAGGCTCAGGGGGCTTCTCCTTGCTGTGAAACCCCTTTGTGCATCCCTGAGCAGCAGAGGCAAGCCTGATGCCCGCTTTGCCTTCCCTAACCTGGCAGCTGCTCCCAAACCCTGTGAGTTTCCATGGTCTGGTGGCTTTGTGTCCTGCAGGGGTGGGCTCTGACCCTGCGCCAAGGCAGGGGCTACGTCTGCAGGGATTCCCAGGGATGGTGTGGCAGCCTCTCTAGTGCCGTGGCAGAGGGGTCTCAGCTCTGCTGCATCCCAGCCTGGCAGCTGAAGGGCAGCAAGTCTCTCTCACATCCCTGGGCCTCTGCTGCCTCCTTCCCCCCCCCTGCCAGGACCGCCCAGACATTCACAGCTGTACCGGCACTCAGGGCATTTGTCTTCATCCCACACGATCCTGGTGGGGGATCTCAGCCCCTTCCGACACCCTTCTCTGGGACCGCCTGCCCCACACTTTGGGAGCAGCACCCTTGCTTGCAGGCTCCTGGGAAGCAGATAGGAAATCCCCACCCAGCAGGGAGAAGGGGACAGCCTTGGCATGGGATGGGGCTGGGACAGGACAGGACAGGGCAGGGGCAAGGAGGAGAGGACAGAGGAGCAGTGGGTGCATTTGGGCTGGCAGGTCACTCACCTTTATGGAGAGGAACTCGGAGAAGTCTGTTGTGCGTTTCTTGCAACAAGACCAGCCCTAGGCACCGGGAGATGACAAAGTGGTCAGGTGTGGGCAGTCCCTCCAGGCACAAGGTCCCCACCCAGCAGCTGCAGCCTGCCTCCTGCCCTACTCACCTTCAGGGCATCGTGGAAGATGGGGACACCCGGGTGATACAGGCAGGAATCTGAAAAGGAAGATCAGGCAGAACATTTCAGGAGGAACAGTCCTGCCCACAAGGCACCCCTGATGCCTGGCAGCTCCTGAGCCAGCTTCTGCCACGTGGGCTGCCTGTACTGGGCTCAGCTCAGCCCTGCTTGGCAGCTCAGGCTGCAGACTGGGAAAGTGGCGTGCATTCCCACTCACCTCAGTGCAAGGAGGACAAACCCACTTACCCTTGGCATTGTGCTCAGGATCAAACCTCTGCCCACAGCCCTTGTTGTAGCACAGCAACGCCATAGTTGAGGCGTACTCACAGCGTCGTTCACTCCTTCCACAAATATCCCACCAGTCTCATCCCTGCCTGTGATCTCCCGTCTGCTTCCTAGCAGTTTCCAGCCCAGGCAGCGGGAGGTGGCTTTGCCTATCTTTGGAGGCAGCTGGAGGAGGTGGCTGGTAACAGGAGACCAGGCTAAAAATGGACATAGCAGCTCAGCAGCTGGCGGGACCCGGCGCCCACGTTATCTCAAAAGGCATTTCTGTCCTGCCCCTGTGCCCAGAAGAGGGAATGGGTGCTGCGGGGTGGCTCCACACCTGGGGTGGGCAGAGGGCCTCCCAGCGCCTGCCATCCTGCCAGCATCTGGCATGGAGGTGTTGGCATTGGGGTCACCCTGGTGCTCACACTCAGCTTGGGGCAACCTACGACTTGTCTTAACCAACTGCTCTCTTTCTTTGGCATTTATAGAAGCAGCTGAAAGTTTCCTGAAAAAGAAGGGAAGAGACTTCCCGGAGCCTCAGGGCAAAACCTGCGGTGATCTCCCCCAGCCCCAAAAGGCCCTCTTCTAGACAGAGGCACCAGCAGACCAAAGCAGTGCATGTGGCCAAGACATCCTCCGACGCAGGGTCTTGTGCAACCCAGGGATGAAATTTGTCCCCTGGAAGATCATTTTCATCACAGAAAAAGGGTGCAAAATATTATATGGGCCTCCCATACCCAGGAGGGGTTTGCCTGGACTCCCTGCCCCCATTCTGGGACCCAAGGGTTTTTCTCTACAAACAGGAAACCCTCTTGAGATCAAAGGTTTTACTTAGTTCCTACAGACATCTAAAACAACTATTACTTTCTTTTTGTTGTTCCTGTTCACAGACAGCTGTTTCCTGGGTGCTGCCCTGACCTGTCAGAGGACAAAGCACCTGGAGAGTGTTTCTGCTCAGGAACCAGGTTCAACATAAGCCCTTGGCACTATCAGAGGGTGCAAAGGGCAGGTTCTGCAGGCAGCAGCTTGGGAGGGGAACCCACAGGGTCCGCTGTGGCTGATGTAACACCATCCCGGTCCTATGATGTTTGTTTAACCTAGTTAATCCCCCTACAATAGCCTGCAGGACCTGCTGCCACCCCAAGGGGATCTCCAAAGTCCAGAGTTAGGATGAACCCTTGCTGAAATTCTGGAGCTCACCAGGGAGATGACTCCAGAGTCATTTCACACTGCCCTGCTGCTCTGTGTCCAGCTCAGTTCTGTCATCCCCACCTTGAGACACCCTGGCCAGCAGCAACGTTGGGCTGCTTGCCCACCAAAGCAAGGCCTTGGTTGCCTTGTCATCTCATTAGCAAGTGAGACAGCCCCACTGGAGGGGAGGACATGTATCACCATCACCATCAGGCCTCCTTATACCTGGGTAGCCTGTATATGAACCCACATCCAATCCAAAAGCTAGGAGGGAAATGTGAGGACACTGGGGAGCTGTCACACCAGCATAAGCCACATGGCTTCAAGCTGATACCTCCCTCGAATGACTGCAGTGCTTCAAGACAAGACACAATAAATGACCTAAGGGTCCCCAAGGTGTGTAAAAAAACGCTGCTGGCATCCAGAGCCTCCGCTCAGGTGGGAGGGATCACTTGGGATCCAGGAAGCCAGGCAGAGCCCTGTGATGGGAGGATTTGCGGTGCCGGGGGCTGAGCAGAGCTATAGGGTTTCAGATCTCCTTGTCCTTTCCACGAGCTGTCAGCAAGGCTGCAGCTGTTGCCATCCCTGTGCCAGTGGGAATCTGGAGCTCAGGTTACCTTGCATGCCTCAGAGGAAATGCCAAGAGGATGCTGTGGCTGACCTCCACACCGAGGCTCAAGGCTTGTCACAGAGGGACCAACAGGTAGCTGGGGGGGCTGTGGCTGAGCAGAGCACCCTCAGCACCCAAGGAGCAACGCAGGCAGCTGAGAGCACGGAACAGCACTGCTCTGCCCTTGCTCCTCTGCCACACCACTGCAAGTGTCTGCAGGGAATGAGGTGGTTCGACAGACAGGACATAGCACAGTGAAATACAGTAAATTGGGGTGTCCACAGCTCCCGGCTGAAGGGGGTGGTCCCCGGGGAGGACAAGGTGAGGGGTGCAGCCTGGGAGACAGACACAAGAAACCTACCATGAAATAGAGATAAGCTCCAGGGGAACCACTCAGTCAGCCACCGACAGATTCAAAGCCCTGCTAGTGCTGGTGCTTTAAAAGTTAGGAAAAAGAGGGTGAGAGAAAGGAAGAGAATGGAGAGAAACCCAGCTGACCCTTTGGTCATTTGGGATGCTCTGTGGAGCCCAGGGTAGTGGGAAGGGAGAGCATTTCTAAAGCATGGAGTAGTTCCTCCATACTAAAGGCTGGTTAGGAGAAGGAAGATCCCTGACACATATTACCACTAAGTATGCTACACAAAGCTAGTAGGCAGCATTCATGTTTTAGTTATTTGGGAAATAAAATCTTCCCCATAGGAATATGTGCTGAGCAATTCTACAGCAGAAGTTCTGCCTGGATGCTCTTCTGGCAAGCACTGCTCCAGGGTTCCGTACCAGCTGTTGTCCAAGAGGTCTGCACTGATTGTACTCAACAGCTTGGAGAACAGGTCTAAAAAAGACCAGAAAACCATTGGAAATGGGGTTGTGGACATATTCATCTCTCCATTCAGGAACACTGTCCTTCTGCAGCTTGTGTTATTACAGGGCTGTTGCCCCAACACTCTGGTCTCACCGAACAATTACACCTTCAAACTGGAATCAGCTGCCCAGATGATGGGAATTTTCTCCCTGTAGTTCAGGCAGTGCCTTGCTCCCAGAGATAATTTTGTCTCCTTGGAGCCAAACTGCTGAAGGAGCCAGTTTACTCCAGTGCTCGCTCTCAAAATGCATGCAACGGTCCTCACCAAAAAGCGCACTTTGGTCCTCAACAGGAACCAGTTCAAAAAGAATAGAATTCAGTCTACTAAGATGCAGTTTTCTTGGCATTAGCCAGCACCCATAATAAAAACCTGCTGGCCAAAGCAGCCTGAACTGGTGGGGAGTATGGGGTTTTACAGGTTTTCCTTTGGAGGGTCCTGTTGCCTTAAAGCATGGTCACTGTGAGCTCAGGTAGAGCAGAGTGGCTGCGCTATAGTGAGGGAAAGCATCCCAAAGGCAGTGTTGTGCCAGGGTGAGCTCCCTGCTTTCTTGTTCTCCTTCTGGCTATCTCTGGCACTCAGGTGCCTCACCAGGCGGACAAGCAGGTACCTGAGCCATGACCAAGACAGAAGAGAGAATGATGGCTCTTTTCAGCAAGGCCACAGGAAATCACATCTTCCTTCTTTCAGCTCTCAAAGGTAGCTCACCAGAGAAGCACCTTAGCATATTCTACCATTTGTAGCTTTCTATGATAAATGAGAGCTTCTAGTGAGATGCATTGTGCCAGGAAAAAAAAGGAAATGTTTGTCTACTGCTTTCATGTGACAAAATTATCCATGTACCCACTGGATTTTTCAGATTTATCTTCAATTCTTGTGAATGCAGTCACTGTTGTTTAAGGAGAAGCTGCATAAAGCACAAGCTGTAACTTCTGAAGCCCACAAATGATGGGGGTTTAAAGCTAAGAGCAAAGTGGTAAGAACCAGGCTGCTCGTGAGTCCTTGGTCTGATATGAACTGATAACTGCGTTAAGTGCATTTTAAACAAGCTGATCAGATACGACAGCAAAAGGCAAGGGTATCTCTTCATGAGTCAGAATACTTCATCAGTCTGCAGCGACGTAACAGCCAGCGATCTGCAGAAGCATGCAGAGGAAAGCTTTCCCTTCTGCACACTGGTTGAACCTCAGCCCACCACAACAGTGCTGTGCAGAGTCCAGCCTCTGGAGCTGCACTCACTACCTTATCCAAGCAGCGCAAGACAAGACTGACAGCAAAACTGCCAGTGCTCCAGCAGACTCCAGTATCTGGAAGTGCTCTGGAGTAGGCAGCCTTGCTTGCTCCTGTGCCCAGCCTCAGATGCTCCTGCACTACAAGCAGTCCCTGGTGCCGTTTCCTCCTGCTGCACACCTCTGAAAACCTTAGTAACGGTCTGCTGTATAATTTCCTTATTAGAACCTCAGTCACAGGTTTTCAGTCTCCTCCTTTAAAGCAAATGAGAGTAGTTAGCTCTGGCATTCACACCAGAGTGTAATCTTAGTTTTCTTCCTTTGCTGTCATTGGATCTTCAATTTTTACCTCGTACTGGTCTTGTTAGATGGACTTTAAACAATGCTAAATCCCTCCTTCCCCGTGATCTTAAACACCTTGTTACTATATCCCTTTTCTCCCAGGGAAAGGCAATAACCAGACCCATCCTTACCTCATACCTGAACTGCATTGAGGCAGCAGCACGGTACTGCTGAAGGTTTGAGCTCTGCCATTTCCCTACAGCAACAACCTCTCTTCTGACTGCTCACTAACAGGCAAGCCAGCTGAGCAATGGGCAGGAGAATGAGAGACAACACAGACACCTGGGTGCAACCTCAGTTTCTTCTCCCAATATTTCACACTTTGGAATTAAACAATGTATTTAGCAAACACCCATGGCATAAGTGAATGTCTGCCAGCCATGTTCCAGACACAAGCCACAAGCACAGATGCATCCTCTCCACAGGGCAACAGGAAAGCTAATCAGCAATTCTCACCAACTTATTTGAGATTTTGCAGTATTTATCTATCCTAGCAAATGGGCCAGGTGAAAAAGATCAGCAAACTCTTCATACTGTACCTACAGGTAAGTTGCAATCCTCTGATCACCATTAAATAGTGATTAGGCATCACTTCAGCAAGCCAGCTACTAGTGCTGATGCTTTTGAATGTGGAAAACAAAACAAGCAAAAGAAACAAAAGCATCAGCTGCAGCCTCTCTTCAATACAGCTTTTCATCAGTCGTGTCATTCCAGCCTAATTATAAGCCATCAAATGACAGGAGTAAACCACTAAAACCTCCAGAGCCATTATTTTGTCTTTCCCTACTTAAGAGTACCTACAGGACCAAACCCTGTATTTTTTAAGGTTATTGCCGTGGTAACAGGCATCTGAAAATGCTTTCATCTTCCCTATTATTTCACAAGTCTGTAAGGCAGCTCCCTATGCTCTTAGGCTGTGACTCTTTCTCCCTCCCTTTCCCACCTAGATTTCTTTCTCAGCTCACCCCTCCCCAGCCTCAGGAGCTTCACTGGGAAGAAACAACTCACAGAAGGTTCCGGTTCCTACAGATTCCCTCGTGTATTACACAAGATGAAGAGTTACTGTTGCCACAGACAGTTACAAGTCCTCTGCTTCCTGCCCCAGCACAGGAGCTCAGAGCTCTGCGGGAAGCTCAGCATCCCAGCCAGAGGCAACAGCAACCCAGGGCAGAGACCAACCAGTCAACTTTGTACTAAGCAGAGGAGACACAAATTGAACTCCATGCTCCTAGTGACACATGAGCAAGCCTTACATCTTGCTTCCACAACACAGATGCATCAGGAGCTCCCTTATTGTATTCTGAAATGCTGAAGTGGAAGGTCTCATTCCAACACACAAATAAAACTTGTTCTGTGGTAAGAGTAACTGTTAGAAAATTCTCAGGGGTTGAACACCCTCTCTTTATAGAGCTGTACAAGAACAATTTTTGCACCATAATCTGAAGCTTGATTACTTCAATCCATGTGTACACATTTTTATTCAAAAAACAGAAGAGACAACACACCAGATAAAAAAGGCTTAAAATCCACTTTAATAATGCATTCCTGTAACATTCCTCAGACAAACTCAAACTTGTTAGTGGGACAATTACAGCTTGTGTTCAAACAGTTTACACTAAATGAAAAATCTTGTAGTACTTCTACACAAAAGACAGGCAAGGTTAAGATTATACAAACATTTGTTTCAGTTAAATCTTCAGCATGAGATACAGTATTTTTGTCCAATAGATTGTACTTTACTACCAGTAAAAATAAACAGCGATACAACACATTATCAAAAAATCCATCCAAACAAGAGCTTCCCAGCCATTCAGGCTGCACATGACAGTCAACTACTTTAAAGAAACAGATGGTCCAGATAAAAAGAATAACTACAAGTTAGGAGGAAAAAAAAAAAAGAAATAAACAAACATAAAACCTCCCCCAGTTCACTACATGATGGATCATTTGGAGCTATATAAATTTACAGAATCATGGGAGCTGCAAAGTACCCAGATGCTGCCCTAGTTCTCCAGAGACTCCCCTGTGCTCTCAAGCAAGGTACACTACACTAAAAAATGCCACGACATACTGCAATTTTATCTAGTTTAGTCTCAGGATTCCAGCTGCAAACAGGAAACCTGGAATGGTCAAGGCATTAGGGTCCTTGCCATATTTTATCATTACTGAACAACCATGGCAGCCTCCCAGAATCCATTTTTCACATTGAAATTATAGGAATGCACCACATGAAATTTTCTAAAACCTTTACCAGACTGCACTCCCCTTGTCTTAAGAGTGGCTTTACCAAAACAGGCCCTAATTAACTATTTTTAATATATCCCCCACCCCCCAAATATGGCCTGCTAAGATTCCTTTCCTCTTTGGGGTGTGTGCAGGGGGTAGCTTAATCCTGTTAGTATCTGCGACGCTTGTTAGGGCCAAAATCACCGCCTGGATTTCCTCTGTTGAAGGCAGGTGGGTTCCCTCCCATCGCTCCAAGGCCTTCCATCGCGCCACCCTGGCCAAAGCGATCTGCAGGCGGTGGCGGAGTCTTGTAATGAGGACAAATGCAGAAGAGGCAGGAAGAAAAACAAGGAACAAAGAAGGGCAGTTAAAAGCCATTTGAGTTGATTCACATTCTACCGGGTTTCCACAATTCCAGCTGACCTCGCTACAAACTTTCACCCCACCAAAAATATCCCCAAAGCTAGACTGACAGGTCCACTGCAGGACCAAGTCTCTTTTCCCATGTAACTTTTAGTCAAGCACACTGGAATGCAGTCTGCACCATCTCAGAGACTAGTGCCCTGCTGTGGAGCATGTGAGAAACGCAGTCTGGGAAAGAAGAATTTCCCATTTCCACCGTATTCCTTCACCCAAACTGAAGGCAAATGAGGAGCAGTATACCAATACTAGAGCACTATCACAATCCAGGTGTACACAATACTCCAATTCCAAAATAAACCTGCAATACTAGTCGTGTGCCCTGATCATATCCTGTTACTTTCATTCCTTTGGCTCTCCTTCTTCCAGCTGGGTTAGTGCTATTCCACAGACTCTTCTTTCCAGCAGGGAGAAGACAATCAAAGGATAATTCGGGTTGGAAGGTACCTCAGGAGGTCTCTAGTCCAACCTCCTGCTCAAAGCAGAGTTGCCTATGAAGTCAGACTAGGTTAGTCACAGCTTTACACAGTCAGGTGTCTTGTAAACATCCAAGGACGAAGACTGCACAACCTCCCTGGACAATGTGCTCCACTGCTTGAACGTCCTCATGGTGGACATGGTACTTCCTTCAGGGAAGGTACTGGAGGCAACAACCACTGCTGCCTCCTTCCCCCTGGACTGGGGCTAAGTGACTACAAAGAGCAGAACTGCTTTACACCAGGCTCCTGGGTTGCATTTATTCTTTGTCCACAGGTTTACAGCAGTGATACATGTATATGCAATGTAATGTGATACATATATGCACGTCATAATTGGTATTAGTACTGTAAGATGACTCCATGGTATTGCCTGGTTCTACAGAATATAGACCCTAACTTCAGTAAAATTATCAATGGGGAGGTCCCAGGGACTCTCAATGCTCACTTTGCTGGCAGTGGAGGGGAGGCACTATCAGCAACACAGCACTCTTTCTACCTTTCTCCCCTCCCTACTGATGAAAAATTCTGAGTAATCATGAACTTTTCCTGCAGGACACGTCACAGGGAAGGACACTGCAATCACTCCAAGCAGCTAGAGCAAACATGCAAAGTAACTGCTCCCTACATGAATAAAAAGCTGGAATGCACAGACACAGTAACAACTAAAACCAAGCACGTGGCCTTGACAGTTTCCAAAATGACTATACATATTTTTTTCCATTACAGAAACAGCTTATTGCTTTTTGGTCTAAATGGTATTATTTCATCATGTTGATCTGAACTCACCTCCCCTTTCCATTACTGTCTTCATCTTCCCTCTTAATTTCCTTCTGTAGTACACATGCCCTTAACCTCAACCACTCCGGCACAAAAGCTTATAGCCAAATGAAAATGTTCTTTATGACAAAAAAATTTCTGTGATCAAGAAGTCCAAGTAGGGAGGTTTGCAAGAAAATTGCTTATGAGACCAACTGATATAAACTGCTATAGGAAGATGAACTTCCAGGACAAATTCGACTATGACTGCTGCTGTTTCTGCTGCTGACTGGAGTGCTGACACTGTGAGAGGATCGATTCTCTGTGTGACAGAGAGGAATGACAGATGCCACAGAAGCCATGGTCTATTGTAAAGAAAAGCAAATAAGTAAGCACAACCTCCACTGATTCTTCGCTCTTTACCTCCTAAGCAAATTAGCTGAATTAATTTTAGCGCAGTCACTATTACCACACTCATTTTAGCCTATTAGCATGAGATAATTGCTTTTAAAACTGGTGATGGAACATTCCCAAAAGCTTGGCTTTAATGCCTGCAAAAATCTACTCTCAAAATACTCTCATTCAACAAAGTGCTTCCCATTATGCCATTTAAAAAATAACCATATATTATTGCTAAGATGTTTCTAACAAACATTTTAGCATTCGTTACCTTGAAAGTAAGTAGTTATTAGACTTGGCTCAATCTCCTGAAAATTACCAACTAGTATCAAGGCAAGATTAACTTCTAAAGATTTCAGCAGAAGTTAAGCAACAGGTCTAGGTAGACAAACAAGCTTCAACTTCAGCAGCATAGTGCTTAACAATGGAAACAACAAATCTGCATTTAAAATGTGTGCACAAAAAGATGGAGATACATTACCATTCCCATGGCTCCATCAGGTATCATAGCTCCAGGACCAGTTGCAGGTGGTGCAGCAGCTGGGACATTGGTACCACCCATAGCTCCTCTATTGTTCATGCCAATGGTACCTGGAAAAGAAAATTCAAGAACAGTCTGGCAGGCACAGTGACTGGGGTCTACTCATCATCCCAGAGCCACCCAACACCACATAAGCTCCCCGCAGTGTTTTCTATTCAGGAACAGAGTGCTAATCTATTAACTAGCTTTGCACTATTAGGTCAAGACAAACTGATCTTGCATTCCAGTATTACCTCAAACTCCAGCAGGCTCTAGCACTCACCACCTTCGTTAACCACTAAGCCCCCATTGCCTTTTCACTTGCTCTCGTACACATGGCCTGAAACTCTAAATCATGTAGTCAAGATGCGGAAATGCAGAAATCAAGATCATTTCCTGGGCTCAAGGTCTAACACTAACTCTCATACCAGTTTCTGTTATCAGTACAAACTTTCAAAGCACACTATGCGTCTGATAGAAACTTCAACCAAGTCTTTTGCTTACTGAACGGAGTCTCACAAAAGTACAATACCGCCTCATACCCAAATGCTGCTGTTTCCTGTCAGATGAACACTTCCTGTCACTGAACTTGGAGAAGATTACTACAACTGAGTTTCTAAATAAGAAGCCAATAAAATAAGACTACTCAAAAAAATGTAATAGATTTTGTAAAGGAGGAAAGGAACATGCATAGGAACAAAGATGGCCACAGACTACTCTTACCTCCCATACCCATCTGTCCCATTCGCATCTCTGGTGGCTCTCTCTGGGGAAGAAAAAAAGAAAAAGAAAAAAAAAAAGACTAATTTCAAATGATAAAAATTCAGGCTTTTAAAAAAATTAATTATACAAATTCAATGAGTTCTGGGGTTTTACTACTGAAAACTGTATAGAGAAGTCATTCCCAGGGTAAACTTCAAAAGAACTTCTGAGCTACCTTCACACGGTAGCTGCTGAACAAACAGATCTTATATAAAATATCTCCTTCTGCAGTACTGTTTTTCACAATCACAGTAACACATCCAGCAGCAAAGCTGCACATGCAGATTTTACCAAACAGCAGCATAAAGAGATACCTGATATCTAGAGGGAAAGATCTGCTGAGCAGCAGCAACACATTAGACGGAATTAGTTTTGCTACTTCCTCAGCATAGCTAAGAAGCTTTTCCTGTTGAGAGGAATGCAAGCTTACACGAAGATGCAGCACTGGGTCACTTGCATTAAAATACCACTTTGTGAGATCAACGTCTCTTTTATTAACTGCGCATAGGGGACACACCACAGATCTCCCTCACTGCAAAGCCAGGAGTGCCTCCTCAATTCAGTGAGCGTACTACTTTTTCCACAATGGGAATTGAATAACAGTTTCACTTCACCTGTAGTCTCAGTGACACTATTTATGATATGAAGGCACTATTGTTTAAGCAAATGAGGAGTTCTGCTACACAGGGTAATATTCACACATTTAGGTCAGTCACACTGCCCTTTTGGTTTGACACATATTTAGCTATTTTGCTTAGGGGCCAATTTTTCGCTAGGATACATAAACACTTGCCATCCAGTTGTACTGATGCCATTATACCACCTCGATAGCACTGCAGCTGCCTCCACAATAGAAAGTTGCTGGGACTGGAAATTAATTGTAAGACTTCTTTATAGAACTAGAGGTACTGCTATTAAAAGGCAGGTTACCACACATTTTGCATTACAAGAAAATACTTGACCAACTGACTCTTAAGTACAAGCAATTACCATGCCTGCAGCAGCGCCTCAGATTGGGATTATTTCATCTAAGCATGACTAAGACAGACTGCAGCCTAGAGATATAGCTAGGTGTATGACCATAATGGGATTCTGAAGCAGTACTTCAGGACAGTCCATCTTTGTTACTGTTAGAATAAAATTAGTTAGCATATATTCTTCTGAGCAGCAAGACAGCTAGTGAGGGTCCTGCATGAACAGCAGTGGGACGGTTACTGGGGTATGTATATTTTCCAGGCTAAACTGTATAAAGATTGGAGGGAGTCAGTAATTTAGGGCAGAATGCATTGAAGATGTAGAGTCTGTCAACCAACAAGTTGAGCATTCACAGAAAGCCACGTGCCGTGGAAGGGCAAAAATCTAACGTCAGTGTCCACACATAATGGGAAGGTAGAAACACTCATACCGCATCAGCAAAATTCCCTTTAAAGCCTTCCTGCTGGCGTCTCATCATCTCTTCTTGCTGCCTTCTCATTTCCTCCTCACGGCGCCTGCGTTCTTCCTCCTGCCTGCAAAAATGGTCCAAGAACGCTCAGTACAACATACACCAACAATCTGCATCACAGTGTTGCAGTGCTGCCTAATGAGTCTTGTTTGGAAACCTACAACTTTAAGAACTGAGGCTGTAAAATATTAGGTACTTCATGATGAAAACAGAAACATGTATGCACAAAAAGTAATTTCCAACACTTTCAATTTTAAGCAATTCATTATAAAACCCAACATGAGCACAACCATGCGCATGTCTCATGAGGAGTGGGTTGAAGAACTGGGGGTGTTTAGCCTGTTGAAAAGGAGGCTGAGGGGAGACGTTACCATGCTCTACAACTACCTGAAAGGAGGTTGTAGCGGAGTGGGTGTCAAGTCTCTTCTCCAAGGTAGCAAGTAATAGGACAAGAGGAAACAGCCTCAAGTTGTGCCAGGGGAGGCTTAGATTGGATATCACGAAAAATCTCTTCATGAAAGGGTTATCAGGGATTGGAACAGGCTGCCTGGGGAAGTGGTTGAGTCAGCATCCCTGGAGGTATTTAGAAGTGTAGATGTGGCACTTAGGGACACGGTTTAGTGGTGGAGCTTCTTAAAATGACCCTGAGACAAGAAAGAGCCAGAGTGGACAGAGAAATCTCTGAGACGAAGTTACCCCTCAAACGAAAGGATAGATACTAGAATGGCATTTCTCAGCCTGCAGCACTGAAACCACTGAATTACTGCACAGATTCTGACTTTTCTATCTGCCTCAGTCTAGGAGCTAAACTAAGACACAGAACTGTAGAAAACCAAATACTAATCAGTGGAAGAAACTCCTAACTCTCCCATCTTGAACCAACTGTACACTCTCCCTATGAACTAAAAGGCCCGAAATAACAGCCATACTTTAGGTAGTAATTAAATGTCACACTGAACAATTAGGTGCACTGAAGCAGCATTTAATTCCATATTATGGATTCACAGCATTTCATAATCTGCCCCCTTACCTGAGTTCCAACTGTTTACGTTTTTGTACTTCTTGGTTATGCAACTCCTCCATTCTCCTCAGCTCCTCCTGGCGTCTCATTAAATCTGTAAAAGACAACAGTAAAAAACCCAAACTCATCTCCCATGCCACCTCTTAATTCCTGAACTAGAACCGTAACACACAAGAGAACAAGGTTACAGAGTTTCCAGCAAAACAGTAACATCTCTCCATTCATTTGGCGCTACCATGCTTGGTTACAAGTCAAGCAGCTACACCACGGCTCACCTTCAGTGGGCTCTAGCCCATCTATTGAGCTACCCATCCCTTGATGCTGCAGGGCCATGTTTTGATACTGTATTTATCTTTGACTGGTACCTTGCCGCATGAGCATAACTTGGTGCTCATGGCGGGCTGCTTCCATTTCCATTTCCAGCTTCTCTCGAGCTTCCTTGATGTTGCGGTCTACTTGTTCTTGCTGCTGTTTCTCCATTTCTATTAGAGCCTTCCAACGCATGGCATATTCATACTCAAAGCTGCCAGGCTGTGCAAATCGAGGAGGCTGCTCACGTTCCCTGTCAAACAAGGAAGAACTAGTGAATCCTTCAATAGAGCACGGAGGAACCAAGAAAAACACGTTTGTGTGTTAAATGCACTGGTTGACCCTTTTAACAGTTAGAAATGCATTTAGTGCAAGAAATAAGGTATCACTTTGTCTTCTACTTTCTCACAAATAGCTATGCCTGGGATACCAGTTTGTCTGCTCCTCAGGAAACATTTAAAAGAGAAACTTAGCCAGAATCCTCCTGCAGGATTAATTACACATGGAAACTGTGTTCCACCTTCCTCCACAACAAGCAATGACACCGCTTTCATAAGACATCAAAAGATTCTGGGTAAAGACATTTAGAAATACTCTTGAAAAGAAACAGCCTTTGCTCCTGCTGCACATCTTATAGACAGACCCACTCCAGAAACAAACACTGCCCAAACACACATGATTATTTTACTAATCTCTGCAGCCCCTGCCCCTGGAGCACATGACTATTCCTAATGCAGCCTCCCAGCTCCTGAAGCTCTCATCTTCCTTACTTGAAAAATTCATGAGCACACATGGTTTACTAATTCCCACTGCTGGGATCACATGATACCTACTTACACTGGGAAGCCTTCAAAGACCATGGCCTTACACCTGGATAACTCTACAATCTTCTAATGCTATTCAGATCATTGCTTAAATTTTCACTGTGGGTTCAAATCCATTTCCTCTACAGACTTTCCATAATACTTAGAACAAGTAACTTAAGTCTTTGCTTCAGCTTCTCATGTGAGCACGGGGAACTCAGGTTATCTCAAACTGACACAATTTTTTATTCCAACAACTGAAACAGACTTATGAAAAATATGTGGAGGCTGCCAGTCTTAGCCAGCAGTGTGGATCCAAACCCACTGCTTGCTT
Organism: Ibycter americanus; assembly: GCA_035590275.1. Taxonomy (NCBI): domain Eukaryota; kingdom Metazoa; phylum Chordata; class Aves; order Falconiformes; family Falconidae; genus Ibycter; species Ibycter americanus. The sequence goes on from JAVJGI010000037.1 coordinate 12,983,835, forward strand.
TCAGCTAATCACGGCAAGAGAACAGCGTATGCAATTCTTCTTCCACAGTCAGGTCACGTTTACAGAAAAAAGGACCTTTAGTAGCACTGATGAGCCACCATCCTAAGACTGAGGCACTAGTTAATGTCCTCGTCCACAGGTAGTCTCATCTCCTGTCGCACGGCAGGCACATACTTGTGATATTGCTGGTTTTTGATGACTAGTTTCTCTGGTAGTCCCTCTTCATCATCATACTGATCCATGGGCTCCACAGTGACAGGCCGAGGGAATCTGTAAAGAAAAGATGAGGTGCTTTCAAGAAAATTCAAGAATGAGCTTGTGTGCAGGAAAGCATGTGTACTGGATCTGAGCTTATAAAATACTGCTTTTAGCACTGCTCAAAGAAATTCAAAGCACTTCGAGATCTCGACCAAAGTGAAACCAGAAATCACTTTGAACACCTTTTTTTCTTTCTTTCTAGAATAGAAGTTGAACCGTTAATCAAAATCCTTGTTGAATTCAACCCAAAATTGTACTAAGAAGAATACTTCCAGTTACTGGTTCAAAAAGAACAGCTTAAGCGGAACTCAACATTCTCCGGTAGGATTTAGTTGGCATGAAGTCCTGTAGTCCCTATAGTTTGTTTTCCTCCGTTTCCTCCACTGCTACATGGCCAACCATGGGCTGCAAAGTCCTTGTGCCCCTTTCTCTAACTGCCTAAAGCAAAGAGTAACTATATTGCTCCTCGCTGGAGGTTGCTGGCTGTAACATTCAGTCATAGTCTCCTGGGGAGACCACCACATACCATTACTGCCCCGCAGCGGTGCTCTTAAGTGCCTGTTGGGCCCTCTCTGAACTTTCTCCCCCCAGGAAACCCACTGGTGCACTCCACAACACAGACACTGCACACGTGTGCTTCTGTCCTCCTGGTTTCTGTATGCACAAGAAAGCATTTAACAAAGGTGTCCCCAATCTCTGAATTAGCTCCCTACCACAGCACTGACACTGCTCATCCTCGGCACAAAGCAGCACCACAGCTTCTCGTTAGCTCCTCAACTCCATTTGCCAGAGCTGGGGAAACGGAAAAGAAATGATCATGCTATGCCAAGTGGGAAGTGGTGCCCAGACTCCAGCAGGAAGGCAGGATACGAGAGGCTAAAATCCCTCTCCTCAGCTGAAGATCCACAATTTAGCTTTTCACTTCCATGCGACATATTCATTATTAATATTTTCCAGTGTGTACCAATTCCAACCAGTTTATCTAGCTGATACTGCCATGAACTAGGACAAACCAGGACAAGTTTAATCAAGACCAAGCCATAACCAGAAATAAGCAAACATACTGGGTTTGCTGTCCTAGATATCAGAATCTAATACACTGAAGGCTACAAAAAGATTGATTCTTACCCTCAAGTGCTCTCATTTATACACTGGTAGTGATTCATTTTGCATCATCACTTTTCAAAATTTTTTTTCATGGTTTCTTCAGGATATAGACTTCTGAATCAGCAAAAGCTCCTTAACAGCAATCCCCTGCAGAGCACTACATGCTATGCTGGTTATCCCCAAATAGTCTTAGGGAGAAAAACAGGTATAAAAAAAACCAAAAGAACCAACCCAAAACCACCTGCTTTTTGAAACTCCAACATGCTTGCGTATGGCTGTGCCATATGCAGGCCACCAAGAAAAAGAAGAGAAGTGAGAAGCACAAAGCTTAAAAAATTACTTTAGAAATTAGCAGTATAGCCCAAATTTCAGGAAGTACTCTATTCACAGATTGTAGGTACATATATACAAAATATACAGTAAATTTTATTTCCAAAAGATCAGAAATGGCTCCCTCTTAATAGTTAGAGCAACAATCTGTGCTCTACGGAACACATCTAGAATTAGTCATTTATTTGAGCATGTTAAAGTAATTATGCAAGAGCATGCTTTGTTGCTTTATGATATTCAAGCACAAGGAAAACTTCATTATGGTGAAAACTCCAAACAGTCCAATCTATCTGACCAGCTCCTCCAACAAATCCCATGCCCACAGTGGTGGATCAGCATTCCACCACAGCTGTGCATGCTGCTGAGTGGAGTCCCATCCCAAGAGCCATCTCTGAAGCAACCCACAGTGCACAATTAATATGCTTTAGCTTCATTTCCAACAAATGATATGGCTGGTCTCTGAAACAGCTCTGCTTCTTAAAGGCTGCTTTAATTGCCCTAAGAAGGCTTTATCGAGAAAGAGCTTATTGGGAAGTTTTACGCACTTACCCCACTAGCAGCTTCCCAGAAGAAAGTTGTCAGACCTGAGTTTCAGTACAGACTCACTCTTGTTGGAACAAAGCTAATGAAAGTTCTCCCCAGGCAAATCACCGACCACCTCCTGCCCCATCTGTCCTGCTCTGGTGTTAAGAAACATTGCTCACAAACCAATGCCACCCATCAACCTGCAACACATGCCAGTATAGCACTTCTCACCCTCCACACTTACGTAGTTAGCAGGAAAGACCCATCACTACATCTATCCAGGGCTTTCCTAGCAGCAGGCTTCCCTGAGAACTCCACAATGCCTTTCCCAGAGGATCGTCCTCTGTCATCCACAATAACCACAGCCCTTTCCACCTGGCCAAACACTGAGAAGGCTTCCTCCAGGAGCTCATTGGACACAAACTGAGGCAGGTTTCTGACTGTCAGCGATGCGCTGTGGCATGCAAAACGCACTCTTAGCTGCTTCCCACGTAGAGGCATGTTGTCTAGTTCCACCTTTGCAATCTCTGCCAGAGTGCGAGTTTCCTGAAGATAAAAAAAGTTATCATTAAAACCCTCAATGCAGTACACAATCAGCCAGTCACAACAGAGTCACAAGCCTACTTCTCCTGAATAAGTATCTCACAGCGAGGAACAAATAATCTTCCCATAGCATGATAAAAAGTGTCCTAACAAACCATAACTGTTCTGTTATCAGTGACTCTAGCTGAAGAGGCATGTATAGAGATTGGGGGGGAAAAATAGTAATAAAAAACCAAAACATATCAGACCTGAGCTGAATCCAACAGCCAGTACAAACTAAGCAAACAATTAAATCACCATTATCTAGCAGACATAATTATAATAAGGCTACAAAGCAGGCCTTTTCTTCTTTAAATAAATACATTTAAGAAAATAATCAAGATTTAACTACTAGCCAAGCCTGACAACTGTAAAAGGAAATGCTGATTGTATGACAATCCATGAAAGACATCCTATGCCAGTTTCACACCTTTCCACTCACTGAAGTCACCATCAAGCAGCTACACTAGAGCAAAGCACCACAGACTTTGGTGTGGGAACCTCATGCTCCAGCCACTCACCTTGGGGCTTTCAGAAAGGTAGCATATGAGCCAATGAAGTCTGAGAACCATTACTCTATGTTGGTAGCTAACTCCCTCCCAGTCACAATTCAACACGATCATCAACAGATCCCCTACTTCAAAAGCAGTCATCATTCCAGTAATACTGCACGACAACCTATGTTCATATAAATTCCATGTTCACACCCTTCCAGAAAATGCAAGTCCACCCTGTCTACAATAGCATCATGTTAATGTTTTCTTTCTGTTTTGTACCAGCTAGCTTCAAAATAACTTTATCAGATATCTCATAAATCCGGCCACAGGCTGCCTGAATTCACATTCCTTCTCATTAACAAGCTCTAGACAAGCCACTCGTAGAAGCTGATCCCATATTCCTTGTTACTGAAATCAACAGCAGGCTTAATCAACAAGATATCTAAACATCTACTACTCTCAGTTAGCAATACTCCTCCAGTGTGAGTCATTGCCACAAAAACACCTCAAAGGTAGCAAGTCACTCACCAGCCTGATAAAGCCAAAGCCTTTGTCCTTGTGTATGAAGACTTCACCAGCCTTGCCATACTTCTCAAATAACTTTCTCATCTCTTCCTCTGTAATATCGGGGGGCAGATTCCCCACAAACAGGCGGCTTCTTTGGGTGAAGGTCTTTTCACCAGGTTTCCGGAAATTCTTCAGGTCAATAGTCAGGCCTTCATCTGAGGGGAATAAGGTACACAGCTGCTCTACAGTTGGGGGGATAAATTCTATTAGGTTTCATCACAGTGAACAGAGAGACACAGGACAACATTGGTAACACCACCCATTCACTTTGGTCTCAAACCTCTCCAGCCATTTCTACAGCAACAAGGGAATTTTATTTCAGAATGGGCCCATGTTCTTTTTAATGAAAACACACTCTTTGACCTCAGTGCTCATTAACACAAGCGAAAGATAGTCTAGAACTAGAGAATAGAAGTACACTGCAGCTTGAAACAGCGTGAAAGATTTCACTCGACTTTTGGAGATCTGGTCAAGACGACTGACCTGCAACAAAGTCAACTGTAGTCGCAATACAGGATTTTGCTATTACAGTCTGAATAATTATAGAAAAGCCATAGTTTGGCCAGCAACCAGATTTTTACCAAAAAACCCCCAACCATCCCAAATATCTAGAAAAATATGCAAACGAGAGGAAATTTTCCCCAAACAGATAACATTCTACAGGATGAGACTTGGGTTCTAGACTCTTGGGTTCCAAGCTGAAGAGAAGGCTGGAATGGTGAAAATAGTGGAAAAAAACCCACCCCAAAAACCAGCCATATAGGTGAGACCTCAGAGAAATCAAAAACTTAATTACAAAAATCTGTAACCAGTAAGTAATACTATATCAAACACTAATAAACAAGACTTATGGCATTAACGTTTTCAAATCCTCACGTGTATATAATCTTTAACCCTTAATTCAGTAAAAATCCAGCACAATCCTGGAAGTTCTGCTATACACCAGACACAGGGGTGGCTTTATCATCACTTTACCTTCCTGTGTCCCATTTTCTTAAATGTATATGATACTTCCCCACACAGGACAGCAAGCCATAGTAAGCCATTCCTTTGCTTCGCAGAGGACACACCTCATGACCACGCATATGAAAAACTACAAACACGAGTGGCTTGATTCAGGCTAGAAAGCGTGTCACTAACCAGGAAAGTCTATTCATGCAAAGACAACGCAGGCAAGACATGCAAGGACAACTCATTCAGAATAAGCACATGGCTAACACACACACACAAATAAGACTGACAGTGTATCTATAGAAGATTAGTGAGAGTAAGTTATGTACTTCACACAGCAAGGCTGCGTAAGTGAACTTTGTCTTGTTAACTTCTTCACACCAATATCAGAAGTATTTGGGGATCAATTGCAAGGCCTGTGAATACACTGGGAGGGACTTATGGCAGAGTTATATCACTATCACTGGTCTGCCTTAAGTAGATCTACTAAAAGGCACCTGAGATAGTCACTCGCTATAAGCTGATCCCTGTGAGAAAACCACAATACACTTGTTGTGTTGTATTGTTTCCAACCTGACTGGAAAGGGACTGGTCTGCCACCTTTGTATATTATCTTCTATGAACCGATAAGGAGCCTGTTTTACGGGGCCACCTAATAAAAATATGCAGGAATTTTTTTTTACTAGCTCATTATCCCTGCACACATGTGCATATAGTTAAACCTGTAACTTTGACAGAAAAACAGAGGAATCACGCAAAGTGCATGTGTGACTTCAATCTGCTTTTGCTTTGAACAAACAAAGTGTCCAAATTTAAAAAAATGAATTTCTAATATTACAAAAGTACTTCCCCACCCAAAAATGCTAACGGCAATGACTTGCTGCCACACTTCTAAACTATCAAGTTAGATCAGTTAAGGCCTCAGAAGTCATTAATGCATACTCTCTCAGCTCATAAGCCCCAACTCTGTATCCCAAGTAACAAGAGCTACAGCCCATGCTGACAAAGAACAAACCCGGAAACACACTAGATTAGCGTAACAGCCATCATCAATGTCAGCTGCTACTTGAATGCTAAAATATTATTAAGTAAAGCTGGGTATCTCCTAGTCCCTCCCATGTAAAAAAACCCGTAGTGTTACGGGTGACTGCAGATTGCCGTAACAACATTCTTACTACAATTGTATTTTTACAGATAGCAAATTTATTTCGCTGGTATTTAAAGTAACCTGTGTTGAGAAGCCATCTGTTATCATTGGGGAAAAAAAAAAGGAAACAGAGGCAACAGAGAACAGGCCATCTCGTATTCGCGAAGTTTACAGAAACACATTAAAGGCTCAGAGACTTTCAAACTCATCAAGCGAGCTTTGCTGGAGAATGAGACAAAGGAGGAACCTCCACATCACTGCCCAGTTTCGGGAGCGGAAGAAACTTACAAACAAACCCGTCAAACTCACGGCAGCCGCACGCATCTTTGCGTAGCCCGAGCAAAAAGAAAACCCCGAGAACCAGCCCAGCTGCAATTCAAACCGCCGGCCCCAGCAAGGGAAAAGCCCGACCGCCGCCGGCGAACAGCGAACGCAACTCGCGGTTTCCTTAAGGCCCAGAACTGTCACGGGTTTAAGCCGAAAGAGCGGGTCCTGCGCGTTCGGCCCGGCCCCCCGGCGGCCAGCGGCTAAGCGGGACACCAACTCCCCTCCGCAGCGAGCGCGGCCGCTCGACGCCTACCCAGGGCGGGGCCGGGCGGCCCCCCGCGGCGGGCCCGGGACTCACTCTGGCTGTTGGCCTGCTGCCCGTTGGCGGGGATGGACGGAGGCGGGTGCTGCTGGTGCTGGTGCTGTTTCCGCGGAGTGTGGTTCTGCTTCTCCATGTTGAAGCCCTTGTTGCCCTGCATCTTCTCCACCTGCAGGAAAACACGCCCGGTCGGCCGCGGCCCGGAGCTCGACCCCAGCTCCCGCCCGCGGCCCCCAGGTGGCTCC
>JAVJGI010000037.1:12996318-13031590 GCA_035590275.1 Ibycter americanus
GGGGGGGGATCCTGGTCTTACAAAAAGATGTCAAGAGTATCTAAGCAGTTTCAGACTGCTGCCAGGATAGTGTTCCAGATGGATGAACATGCTCCTGTTGTCTTTTTTTGCTACTAGTACAGAGGTGTTGCATTAGCAGCAAATAACACTGAGATCCAGGAATGTTGTGGAGTACCTTTGAAGTGTTGCAGGGAATCTACTGGTAAACATAATTCTAGACAATTCTGCAAGAAGTTTTCTGGAATTTGTCCTTCTTCTTGTGCTTTCTTGAAACTGGGATGAAGTTTCTGGAATGCAAACTCAAAATCTAGTTTGGTCTTTCCTGCCTTTGAGGAATTAACAGGAAACTCATGGTGCTGTTTTGCAGCACCATCAGCTCTGTGTTGAAGGGTTCAGGCTGTCTGGATTCTGGGTGACTCTGTGTACCAAGTTTGAGGCCTGCACCCTAAGCTGGTGCTCCTGCTGTAGAAAAATCTAGCGGTGGTCTTGGTACCTCCTGGCTTTGGGAGTGTTAGAAAACCATTGCTTGAGTTAAGGCTGCTGGTGATACTCTGGGGAGGCCCTCCTTTTCCCCACCCACCCATTCCTGTTGTGTAGACAGTTCCAGTCACACGTGAAGACTGGTCTGAAGGGGACATGGTGACAGCTACTGCTGTTTGCACTCTAATTGAGAGAACCAGTAATACGCTTGGAGATGAGAAGAGACATCTGTTCACCAAACCTGGCCTGCAAAGCACAAGCTGAAGAACTTGACCGGTGGCATTTGCAATAGCTATAGCTGACATGGAGGGAGTCACTGAATGCTGTTGTAAAATCTCCAGGTCACTGAGGGTTTACACGTCCCTGGGTCAGTTGTTTAAGTAATCAGCTGTAGTGTTAATCTGGAAATAGCTGTTTCTGAGTTCACCCAACTTTGACTTCCAGCTTTTCGAGCCCTCATGTTCATTTGTCTGTATCTCTGAAGAGTCCTCTGCTGTAAATCTTCTTACGTTGTGCTTTTGGGTTTTGTTTTAAATGGGTCATGTCTTCCCATTTCCTTGCAATAAACAAAATAGGTTTGTCACTGGAAGGTGTTTTCTGAACCACGTTTGATTCTTAATGCAGTGGGATTCTTGCATGACTGTGTCAAATATTTATTAATATTTTTTTTTATTTGAAACGTCTCAGCTCTTCCAGTATCTGTCATCAAGTGTACACAGTAGCTAAGAATGAGACGGTAATGGTCTAATGTGGTACGGTGTGCAAGCAGCACGGACCTGGATGTCACCGATGGGCTTTGTGGTCTTTGAAGACTGAGCTTGGGCTGCCGGGTGGGAGCTCAGGCAGCTGCCCCTCCGAAAACACTCGTGAATAATGAAATCATTTCTGCTCCTTTCTGGAGAATTTCGACTGAACTGAAGCCTGGTCCTCAGCAGTGTGCTTAGTTTACTGGTGAATCTTCATACGTTCATTTGCTTTAAAACGAGTTAACCAATCTGTAATAAACATTTGCAGTGCTTGAATCTGGAAAGCTATCAACTGCCCAGATAAACTGGGATTAGTCACAGCAATGAAGTTAGCTTTTGCCATATTTGTCACTCAGGGTATAATAGTGTTAATGAAGATCTGTTGACTGAAACCATGCTGGTAGGACATGATATTATTTTCTCAATGTTTTATTGATAGAACTGTGTATTGAACACTGTTATTTTTGTTGAGAAATACTAGGTTGGGTGTTACTGTTTATTCTAAAATTTGGCACAAAAAATAGGAATTTCTTCCAGAGCTCTGCTCAGGTCTTACAGAACTCATAGGTAGGAATTAGCTGGAATGTTGATATAAGTGTCTTAATTTTTGTAGTTATTAGTTAATGCTTTTCATATTTCAGATTATCTCTAATAGTGAAAAAATGATAAACCCTTCAGTCTTCAAAGGTCTTGAAAATCTGAATCCATATCCATGAATAAAAGTCTAGGACAGGTACCCAGGCAGTTGCTGTTCCTCTGCTAGAGGAAAGGAGTAACTACATGGCTGTGCATTTTCATGGGCGATAGGGACTGCTGAGGTATTCACTTCATCATGAGGGAATAACAACAGTGTTTTTTCTTGCTGTCTGATTTTAATTAAATGTTTGATGGTGGCTCCTTATTTTTGTAGGTAGGCCACATATTCCCTCGCTAATAGTTAGCTGAGGACACTGACATGTGGCAGATCTGTGCAGTTACAGCATTGCTGATGTCTTTAATAAGCTAGGTAACGTCCCAGGTAGTCACTTGGGGTACCTGGGTGTCCTGGCAGAGATGTCTCACTCTGAGCTTCCAGGTCTGAGAGGAGACCCATGTGCCCCCTCTTTGGCAGAAAGGGCAGGGCAAGTCTGGTGGTCACACGTGTTGGAGTTGGTGGTCAATGTTGTGTTCTGTGGCCAGTCCTACGCACTCAGGGAGGACCCTCAGCCATCCCATCCCTTCCTTGGAGACTCTTGCATGCTATCTGAGAAGCACTCTGCTTCAGACTGTTGTGCAGGGGACTTTGCTCCTTGAACTTGATCTTCCCAGGAATATCTATTACTGAATACTCTGGAGAGCGTGGCGCCAAGTCCTAAGTAAGGAGTTCCCAAATGTCCAATAGAGCAGTTGTATCCACTGTAACGTGCAGGATTTCAGCACACTGCCTCCTCTTTGTTTGGCCAAGTCGTGTTCCAGCATACTCTCCTCGCTGCCAGGTATGCGGCTGGGAAAGAGGACGATTTTAAGCAGACCAGAGCCCAGTGACAGAGCTGTGCATTAGACAGTCCTGGAATAAAAAAAAGGTGATGACTTGTTGTGGATCATTTCAGCATCTGGCAGAAACAATAAGCTCTTTTTCTTCTGTTGGAGAAAGTGAGAAGAGACTTTACCACAGCAGTAAAGTGCACATTCAGTTGGTGTCTTAACTCGCTGTGAAGCTCAGCAGAAAGCCCAGGTGAATCTGAACGCCTGGGGCAAACAGAAGAAGTAGCGTTTCTTACCCTGATGCAGCTGGGCAGCTCTGATTTCCTCAGGTCAAGTTTGACTTCAGAGCAACCCATGGAGCTGGAAAGCATCATTCTCTCCTGTTCTGAGGGCTGCTCTCTTCATCCTCATCATCTGGCAGTTGAAAGCCGCTGTAAAGATCTCATTGTCAGGGAAACAGAATTGCAGTGATGGACAGGGACATTCCTTGCTTTCCCAGTCAAACTGCTTGTCAGCATCACCTCCTTGGGTCTCGCCTCAACTCTAACTCCACCAGCTTTTCCAGACTCTTATAAATACATCAAAACTCAGCACTCATCTGCTCTGTATCGCCTTGTCATGGAGCTCTGCTGCAGCAGGTTTAAAATAAACAGGAGGAAAATACTTTTAAAAACTAGATGTTAGGCTGCAGAATGTATTGCCACTGGAATTTTTGGAGGCCCAAAGTACAAATGGGTTCAAAGGGGGATTAGGCAGATACATAGAGGATTTGCCCACCACAGAGTCTTAGCGGTGACAGTCTCAGTGCAACTCAAGCCAAGCAGTTCTTCAGCAGCTGATTGCCGCTCCGTCGGAGGATGTGCTGAAGAGAAACGTCCTATTAGTTATGTTTCTTATACTCTCTCCCTGGGTATCCATTCTTTGTGTGAATAGGAACAGGGTGTTCGAATACATGGTCGTTTTGTTCAACTGACTGCAGCAGTCCTTAGCTTTGTACATTCTAGGAAGAAGTTTTGGGTTGTTTGCTAGAACGTGTGAGCTGTTCTGCCAGGGCGATTCAGAGGGAGCTGATGCAAGTGGGCAGCACCATGAACGCGCAGGGCAAGCGCCGTGCTTCCAACCAGAACGTGCAAGTGAGTGGTCTGCAGAAAGGTCTGCGTATCTGTCCCAACCGCATACCAGTAGTTTGGAGTTGACTTAATCTCCAGAAGACTTATTCTCTTTTAAGACCTTTTTTTTTTTGTCAGTCTTGTCACCATTGAGTTTGTCAGAGTCTTGTTTTGCATCACAATGCTCTTGCGCCCAAAACTTGAAAGCAACGTCAAGGTGCACACTATTGAAACTGGATGCGTTTGGTCTGTTTGTAGAGCATGAGTAGCTTGGCAAGTTCATGGATGAATTGTTGGTTGCCTTATCCTCTGGGAGGGAGTGCCCAAATGGATTTCTTATGCTCCAGAATTGTTCCCATGGTCTGTTTCTACCAAGCAGAGACTAGGCCACCTGGAAGTGGTAAATACTGTAGGAGTATCACCTGCGTGGTTCATTGCAGACTCATGCAAAGTGTCTGAAGGTGAATTTGAGGAGTATGTTAGTCCTGTGAAGTATACCTATAAATGAACTTTCCTTATCCATCTGGGTGGCTTGACCTTTCTGCTGCTTATTGTTGCAAGGTCTGCTGTCTGCCTGGAAGGCTGCGTGGGGGACATCTTCGAGAAGGAGGCATTGTTTGTACTCCTAGTAGGAGAAAAAAACGTGTTTATCATCTTGGGCAGGTTCTCACCTGCTTCAAATCCTTAGCACCTTTCTTTCATATGTCTTTATTTCTGTTTCGCTTTGTTCTTCTGTCAGCCACCCTAAAACACGTATTAGATCCTGTATTGCTCTGGAATTGGCTCATTCGAGGAGCTTTGTCTCCTCTGTGACTAAAAAAAGTGAACGGAATCACCAAAGTCTTTAGTGGTGAAACTTGCTGAGCGTCTCTGAAGATTACATCTTCTGTAGTTTCTGTTTGTGATTGTGGGAACAGTGCTTATCTGCCACTGTGAAACAGAAAATGTCGCTGTGCTTTTAGATAAAATAAGGAGGCAATGACTTTGAACTCCAGCTGTTGTAGGGTATGATTCCCTAAACTCCTGCTTAAATGAGTTTCAGAAGTTCTCTGTCGAAGTACATCCTGTTAAGTTCCAAGTAAACCATTCGTGAGCGAGACTTGGTTATCCTTTCAGAGGGAAGGATATAAAAGAATTAATCAGCCATCACCAGTGAAATTATTTCAGGCTTCCTCCTTCACTGATATAGATGAGTTATGCCCATAGTAAACCCCAACAGAGAGGAATACCGAATCTTCTGCTTCAGGGCTTAAAACAGTGCCAAATTTAGAATTAGAATGACTCTGATAGGGGGGGATAGGTTGGTGCCATATCTTTTGATTCTAGTGCCTTCCTTGTAGTGTCTACTTACAGCCTCTTTTGGGGATGTGATGCTACTTCAGCTCTTACTCTGCCTCAACCATTATCTCTTTGTGGGGGTATACTTAATTTTTAGCCAATATTCATACAAATGGTTACTTACCTCATCTCAAAGTCTTGCCCTTTCTGTCCTATGTTAATGTCGACCATGAGGAGGTGGGCTGTAACTTTGTCCCCCGGATCTTAGCAGTCAGCATCACATCTTTCTGTGCAAGTGCACTGTCTGTGCCCCACAAAGTCACGCTGTTTTTTTCCTAACTCCGCATTGCATGCTTGTGTCTACTTTGCTACTTGTTGTTCCTCTTCTTACAACTGCTTTTAACATCATGGGCTTTACACTTTTCTTCTTGCCACTCTCCAGAGTTCCTCATAGTTCTGACTGAAACGTTTCCAATTGTTCTGTGCCTGAATATTAGCCCACGTAATTTTGGGGCTATGCTGCAGCTGTAGTTATACAGTGTAATATGGTTTGTATCTCTCCTCTGCCAAAATTAATGCATCTTGTAATCTTGTATCATGTTCAAGGCACAGGCTACAGAGGAGTAAAGGAGTTCTTTCTGCCTCCCTGTTTAAGAGAAAAGATATGTCAAAAATAAAATATGTGTTAGCTCCATGAGAACGGATCAGGAGAAAGGACAGACTGGATTATCTGTGTCTGGTGAGATAGAGAGGAAGGCAGGGAATGGGGTACTGCATACCGCAGAACAGCTGTGTGAAGCCTCCTGAATTGGTACTCAAATCATTTCTGATACCCCACTGTGTCATTTAGTGTAAGCAAGTCTGTTTGCCGTGCTGGGGTGAGGTGTGTGGAGGCTGTAGAGTTCCCAAAGGTCTGCTATACTGAGCTACTGCATCATGCTGCTGCTGTTTGGCTTTAGAGTTTTGTAGCCTCCTGAGTAGCTGTGGTTGGCCTGCTGGTAGCCTGGTTATGCCTAGCAGTGGTCCTGGGTCTTGTTTTACTCCAGCAGTGTTCAGAAGAGTGGACAATTCATGCACTGTGTTAGACTGCTTTTCATTAACTTGCAAGTCTCTCTCTCATTTCCAGTTGCCATCTTCTAAATGGATTCCAGTGAATTTTCAGGATCTTTGGAGCCCCTGTCCTTGCCTGACAAACCGCTTATTGGTGATCTCCCTGCTGACATGGAGTTCGGTGAAGATCTCCTGGGCTCCCAAACAGCTTCTACCCAGGAAGTTTCAGTTCTTCAGCCCCCTGACTGGGATCCATCCAAGCAGATGACTGTAGATGCGGACTTGGACCTCCTAGTGAAAGCAGACAGCCTGCCTGAACTAAACAAATCAAACGACCTCGTTCTAGATAAACCTAGTGTCTTGGATATGCTGGAGAAACCTGATGTCTTAGATGACTTGGATAAAACTGCTGACTTGATGGAGCTAGATAAATCGGAGGGTCTGGATGGGCTGTATAAGGCACATCCTTCCCAGGATGTGGAGGATGGACCAGTGGACTCAGCCCTCTCTAGAGAAGCCCTTGTTCCCGAAACATGGAAAGAAGGGGAAGATGCACCAAAAAATGATTCTGGGGACCTAAAAGAAGATGGTGCTGCTGCTATTCCTGCACTATCTGATGACAGTGCCCCTGAATTACCCCCCCAGGCCATTCCTGACTCTGGGAGCCTCAGCAGTGCCCCAGCCGAAGAAATCACAGCACAATCCTCAAGTCCACCAATGGCCCCCCCCCCCCTCACTCTTAAACAGACAAAGAAGGCTAGGTTGAAGGCACCAAGGAAAAGCTCACCCATGCAGAGGGAAGGGCTGGCAGGGGAAGCAGAGGTGGAACTGAGCCCAGACAACAATTCTGCAGCTTTGCCCCCTGAGCCCGCAGAGGAAAACCAGGCAGAGGAAGGGGATGATAGTGGGAAAAACTCGCTTAAAGAAAGTAGTGTACTGAAAGCACAGGAAGCCTCACCACCAGCAGGTAGGTTGTTATCTCTGCAGAACTTGGCTTCCTTTTGCTCAGGAGGTTGTCCTGCTGCACGCTGCTGGAGCTGGAGTCTGTTTTGTGCTCCAGCTTTTCCTGTCATCCCCTGCTATGGAAATTGACAACACTACTGATGGGCTAGATTTGGGGAAAGCATCTTGCTTACAGGGAATAATGGTCTGGAAGCTGCCCCCTTGGTGCATGCAAGCTCTTGCTCTGGCTTTTGTAGCTTTAACTTTGATTTTTAATGCTTGCATCAGCTAGGAGCTTCCCTGATAAAGCTGCAGCTGTGCATCAGCCTAGCTGACACTCTTCATCACTGGAGTCTTTGCTGGAACTGCAGGTCACCAGGAGAAGGTGTTTCCAATAGGCAGAGTCCCTCTGCCCAGCCTGGCCGTTTCAGGGGATGCTCAGTCTCGGTCAGAAGCAGTTGGAGGCAGCTGCCCAGCATGCCTCCCCCATGCAGGGAGGTCTCCCCCTGACAGGACTCCTCCCAGGCTGCATGTTTGGATCTCTAACTACAGGTGGTGGGTTTAGGAGCTGTGCTGTGTCTGATCACCACCAGAACTGTGCTTGTTAGCCAGGGCTGTCTGAGGCTTCATGTGCAGACTGACCCAAAGGGTGGCTGCATGTGAAGAACATCTGTCCTCTTCTGTTGGAGAAAAGCAAGATGTTAGATGCATGCTTCTTCTGTGCTTCTGTTCCAGGAGAAGGCCTGTCTGGGAAGGGAAGTGAGCTGCCAGCTGAGAAGGTGAGGAAAATGCAGTCAAGTACATATGCTACAGGAGCATGGAGGGTGGCTGGCTGTTGTCAGACTCCGTGAGGGACACTGGCTGTCTTGTCACCCCGCTGGGAAGGAGTTTGCACGTCTCCTGTGGCAGAGTGATCCCTGTGCACTGCCACAGTACTGTAATGTGGCTTCAGTGTGTCCCTGTTAACCCCAGCTGGAATGTCATTCTCATAAGCCTGCTTTCCCCTCTCCCCCATCTTGCCAACTCTGGTAAGGTATCCATGGAGTTTTATCTGTTTTCAGCCTAGTTATTGGGAATGCAAATCCCAGAAGCTGGAAGTCCACCATGACCTGGGATATTTATCCATGGTTGTCCTAGCAGATAGTTAGCCTAAGTATTTTCTGAATGTCTTCTAGGAACAGAAAAGAAGTGAACGAGCCAGAAGATCAGAAGCTGCCAGGCCTGAAACTGTGAACTCCTCTGAGAGCAGTGAGTAACTGGGGCTGAGCAATGGCTGTTTTCAGCCAGAGAGCAGGGCACAGGGCCGTTGTGGGTAGGTGGTTCATTGTGTGAGTGCGGTGGGAGCTCTGGAGCTTCTGTGCAGACTTTCCTCTTACACAGGACATATCCCTTCACCCCGTGAGTTTTCATCCTGGAATACTTGCCTTGCTTTCTCAGGGCACTTAGGCTGAAGGAATGGTTGTAGGATTTTTACAGTGGTGTGTGGACAGTAAGCACCAAGTAACAGGATGAATCTCTGGGGTTGTTCCCAGGAAATCCATCTTCCATCTCCTCAGCCAGGAACTTTCTTCCTTTGTCTCTATGGCAGCAGGCTGTGTGAAGGAAGGCTGCATTTTGGGGGATTTTCCTGCAGAAGTACGTGAAGTCTCTGTTCTTTGAGATGTTGTGTCACCCTGCCTTTCCCTAGTATTTGTGTGTTGCTCCTTCATTGCCTGCCTGGCTGGAGGCTGGTGATCCAGCTTGTTCCCTTTAAGGTCTATCAGTTCTTGGAGGGTTTTCTGCTGAAAATGTTCACACTTTGGGCTTCTGCTCAACCTTGGCAAATCATGACTTCCTAGAGAGGAACTCTGCTTAAGCCCAGTTTGCTTAAAGACCTCCTGACTCATCTCCAATCCCAACAGAGTATCTTTTAAGGGTCCCTCTGTTATTCACAGGTACAGAACATGTAGAGGGACTCCAGAAAGGTAACCCCAGAAAGTGCCAGCATGTGTCTCATGGCAGAGGTTTCTGTCTCAGTTCCTAATGCGGGTTTTCTGTGCATCTTTTTCTGCTGCTTTGCAGTTCCAGTCTCTGATGAAGACTCTGATGCAATGGTGGATGATCCCAATGACGAGGATTTTGTTCCTTTTCGTACCCGACGCTCAACTCGCATGTCTTTACGCACTCAGATGGCTCAGCGAGCTGCCCGCTCTACTGTCACCAAGATGACTTGTGCCAACTGCCGGACCCCACTGCAGAAGGGGCAAACTGCCTACCAGCGTAAAGGGCTGCCTCAGCTCTTCTGTTCCAGCTCCTGTCTCACCACCTTCTCAAAAAAACCACCTGGCAAGAAGATATGCACCTTCTGTAAAAAGTGTGTGTTCATTCACCTTTCCTCAATGCTCCCATGCTTGTGAACCCATTCACCTGCCCCACAGCCCTGCCTGCCAGTCCCCATCCCTGTGACCCTCATGCAACCTATTCACCCACATCATTCCTGCCAACTGCCAGCTGCTGCTGCATGTCTTCCTTCACACACTGCATATCCCATGCTCCCTACACCCCCTTCACATTATTACCTTCCCCTGCCTATCCTCCAGGCTCAATGCCCCATATCCCAGCCTCCTCTCCAAACAACCTCCTGCATGGCCCGTCTTCAGGCACTACCCCTCTGGGCCAAGACAGAAGCTGCTGTGAGACAGTTCTTGCCAGCCTTTGGGGACACCAGAAAGTCCTGTGCATTGCAGTGTGCCATCCTATGCCTTCATGCCAGGACTGGTGTGTCCCTGCACTAACACATCCCATCCTGATCCCCAGGGAGATCTGGAACACCAAGGACTCTGTGGTTGCCCAGATCGGTTCAGGTGGCTCTTTCCACGAGTTCTGCACCTCTGTCTGCCTCTCCCTCTATGAGGCCCAGCAGCACAGACCAGCACCTCAGTCCGCAGATGCCTCGGACACCAGCCACTGCAGCGTCTGCCACAAACCTGGCGAGGTAAACAAATCCCTTGTCCTTCCCATGTCCTGGATGAGGTGCTTGCGACCAGCAGCACTTGGCCCTGCCTGGGAACATTGCAAGGCATTTGCCAGGTTCTCCTGTGGTGTGAGGCCTCAGCCCCTGAGCCGGCTTGGGCTCGCTCCCAGGTCCTTCCCTGTTACTGTGAACCAGCCCTTATTCCCCAGAAGAAGGAAGGTTTCTGCTTCTCCCCTCCCTGAAGCTCATTGCTTCCTGCCACTCCGCTCTCCCAATTGCTCTGCTGTCTTTTGGTGAGGGAGGCCAGCCTGAGTCCACACCAGCTTTCCTTATGGCACGTGCCTGGGTTTTAGTGTCCCAGCCTGTTATCCCCAGGGCTGCGGTAGTGGTGGTGCACGTGCGTCGGGAGGAGGCACCTGGTGGTTTGGGGGAGTGACAGCAATGTCGTCTCTGCAGATCCAGCATGAGGTCAGCAATGGGAATGTGGTTCACCGCATCTGCAGCGACGCCTGCTTCACCAAGTTCCGGGCCACCAAGGGGCTGAAAACCAACTGCTGTGACAACTGTGGACTTTACATCTATAACAAGGGCTTGCCTCTGGAGTACCTCTTCCACGAAGGCCAGCAAAAACGCTTCTGCAACTCTGCCTGTCTCAACAGCTACAAGAAGGTGTGTGGAGTCAGCTCCTAGGGTGGGGAATCTCCATGGGCATACAGCTCCTTTGCACGGTGTGGCACGGGGCACTTTATGCAATAGCAGATGACTTGAATCCCCTTGGCCTTTTACTGCTGACAAAACATTTAAGAGATTCCTGTGGAGAAACTTGGAAGCAGGTAAACAGAATTTATTCATTCTGCATGGGGCCCATCTTGGACCCGAGCACGGGTCAGGCACTGGGTAAGCTGGACTGTGCAGCAGCACTGGTATATGCAGCTAGCAAGGGCTGGCTTCTTCTGGTGTCTCCCCAAAGCTTGGCTGGATATGTTCCTCTGTGATGAGCAGGCTTCATTTAACTGTCTTGATGGGATTGCCAAGCTCTGTATTCCTGCCAGGGTACCCTTGAAATGAGAGGGTGAGGTGCTGAAGGCAGCCTTCTTTGTTACTACCACCTGAACCTCCAGACTACAAGCCTGGCTCTGGTATCAGGTGTTCCCTGCAGGAGAGCTGTCCTGTGGTGGATACAGTAGTGGGGTGGGATAAGAGAGTTGGACCTTGCCAGCTGTGATGGTCTCCCTGGCAGCTCTGTTCTCTGTGTTTGCAGAAGAACACTCGGGTCTACCCTTGCATGTGGTGCAAGACGCTGTGCAAGAACTTCGACATGCTGCCCAACGTGGACCGCAGTGGCAAGATGGGCCTGTTCTGCTCCATTTGCTGCACTACCTCCCACAAAGTGAAGCAGTCAGGCTTGGTTGGTAAGAGCGCCTACGTACGGGGGAATCAGTCACCTCTCCACTCTTAACTCCTTCCTTGGTACTATTTATTGTTTTGTGGATGATACTGGAAAAGGAGGCATGTTGTTTGCCTGTGGAGGAGCCAGTGAGACAATGGAAGGAGGTTTGGAGAGAGAGGAACCTTTGCAGCATGTAGACATCTCAATACTGAGGGGTAGTGTACATTGCGGTTCCTGAGAACTCAGAAAGCAGGTGTAGTGCTGTACTGTGCTGGCATTGCCCTTTCCATTACATGGAGTACCAGGGTGTCCAGAAACGGGTATGGTCTCTGGTGCAAGTATTGCAGCCTGTTTTGTCCAGATTCCTGTAGAGCCGGGGTCACTTCCTTGAACCACTCTGCTCTCCATCAGTGTTTAACACTTCTGTCCTAGCAGAATCTGATGCTCTTAGTTTCCTGGTGTTCTTGTCCCTTGCTTTTTGATAATAGATTGACAGACTGAGGATGAATGAGTAGCTTGCATGCCACCCTCAGAATCCAGACCCACGTCCTGTGCTGCTGCCCTCACCAATTCCTGTCTGTTTCATCAGGTCCCCCTAGACCCTGCAGCTTCTGCAGAAAGAGTTTGTCTGAACCCTGCTATTACAACAAGACAGACCGGGTTGTCTACCAGTTCTGCAGCCCCAGCTGCTGGACCAAATTCCAGGTACTGAAATATCCTTCATGCTGGGCTGGACCATAGAGCTCATGCCTCTTTCCACACATAGCAGAGGCTCCACCTTCCTCAAGCTTCTCAAGGAGGGTCCGTAAGAAAGTCTCTGCTGGAGCACAAGAGCTGCAGTGACTGTAATTGCCAATAGTTCAGTCTTGGCCTTATCTCCCCCTTCCTCCGTTGGGATGAGGCGGGCTGTAATTCACTCCTGTCTAATCAAGTTATGCCCAGCAGGAGTGCAGCGCAGAGCTGTGCTGCACAAGTGGTTTGGGATGTAGTGGCCTTATGAGGGCACAAGCAAAAGCACAAGTAAGCTAACAAAGCACAGTGAGCACCTGCTCTGCGCGTGGGGTGACACCTGCCTTCTAAGCCAGGTGTCACCAAGGAACATAAGTCTTGTAGGATGTGCTGTCTAAAACTTTACAACCAGCAGGCCTGGATATATCATGTTTAATAATCCTCAAACACTTGATTGGTGGTTTTTAATCTTCTGTTGTTAAGTTTCAGCACATGTGGTATTCATGAGACATTTGTGGTATTCAAAGGCAACTGGAAAAATACTGGTTTTGTACAGTCATCCAAGAACAAAGCAACAGCCAGAAAGACCTGGGAAACTTAGGCCAGGACGTGCCTTGGGCAACTGAAAAAACTTAGAGAATCTAGAAGTGGAGAGTTAGTTACTGCAAGTTGCAGCATTTGGTTTTGGTTGGATTTTTTTTTTTCTTGTGGTTTTTGTGTTGGGGTTTTTTTGGGTGGGTTTTTCTTTTTTTAATCTTAATGTAATCCTTCGCTGAGATCGCAGATGGTGTTGGTAGGGTACCTAGAGTTTTTACAGTTGTAGACTTCATGAGACTTGAATCATAGAATAGTTTGGGTTGGAAGGGACCTTTAAAGGCCATCTAGTCCAACCCCCCTGCAATAAGCAGGGACATTTTCAACTGGATTAGGTCACTCGGAGCCCCAGCCAACCTGACCTTGAACACTTGCAGGGATGGGGCATCTACCACATCTCTGGGCAGCCTGTTCCAGTGCCTCACCACCCTCATCGTAAAAAATTTCTTCCTTATATCAAATCTACCATCTTTGGTTTAAAACCATTACCCCTTGTCCTATCACAACAAGCCCTATTAAAAAGTTTGTTCCCGTCTTCCTTAAGCCCCCTTTCAGTATTGAAAGGCCACAATAACGTCTCCCCGGAGCCCTCTCTTCTCCAGGCTGAGCAGCCCCAACTCTCTCAGCCTTTCCCCATAGGAGAGCTGCTCCAGCCCTCTGATCATTTTTGTAGCCCTCCTATGGAACCGCACCAACAGGTCCATGTCTTTCCTGTGCTGAGGACCCCAGAGCTGAACACAGTACTGCAGGTGGGGTCTCACCAGAGCAGAGGGGCAGAATCACCTCCCTCAGTCTGCTGGCCACGCTTCTTTTTGGGTAGCCCAGCATACAGTTGGCTTTTTGGGCTGCGAGCGCACGTTGCTGGCTCATGTGTAGCTTCATCCCCCAGCCTGTATTGATACGGCGGGTTACCCTGACCCAGATGCAAGACCTTGTTGGACCTCATGAGGTTCACGTGGGCCTACTTCTCAAGCGTGTCCAGGTCTCTCTGGATGGCATCCCATCCCTCAGGTGTGTCAGCAGCGCCACTCAGCTTGGTGTCATCTGCAAACTTGCTGAGGGTGCACTTGGTCCCCACTGTCTTACGTCATTGATGAAGATATTAAATAGTACTGGTCTCAGTACAGACCCCTGAGGGACACCACTTGTCACCAATCTCCATCTGGACATTGAGCCATTGACCACTACCCTCCAGATGTGACCATCCAACCAATTCCTCATCCACCAAACAGTCCATCCATCAAATCCCTAACCCTCCAATTTGGAGGGAAGGATATTGTGGGGGACCGTGTCAAAGGCTTTACAGAGAGTCCAGCTAGATGACATCCATAGCTCTTCCCTTGTCCACTGATGTAGTCACTCCATTATAGAAGGCCACTAGATTGGTCAGGCAAGACGTGCCCTTGGTGAAGCCATGCTGGCTGTCTTGAATTGCCTCCCAGTCCTCCACATGCCTTATTACAGCTTCTAGGAGGATCTGTTCCATGATCTTCCCAGGCACAGAGGTGAGGCTGACAGGTTGGTAGTTTCCAGGGTCCTCCTTTCTACCCTTTTTAAAAATGGGTGCAATATTTCCCTTTTTCCAGTCATCACGGACTTTACCTAATTCACCTAATTTGAATTATTATCCTGTAAAATCAGCATTGTAATGTATGAGTAAACTTATGCATAACCTGGATTAGGAACTGTCTTGCTGCTAGATGTCAGAACATACTTGTCAAAGAAAAACCATTGAAGACAGTGTTTCAGGATAGCTACTTGGGGACCAGTGTTAAGCCCAAGGAGTTCAACATCTTCATCAGTCATCTGGCAATAAAGTCAAAGTAAGCGTGATAAAATTTTGCAGATGAAACAAAAACTGGTGAAGTGTTAACTCATGCTGAGGTCAGAGCAGTCATAGAAAGCAAAGCGATGGCATTACTTGACAAGACTGGTTCCTCCTAATGTGTACTTAAACATAGTTCAGTGCAAGATCCTGTATCAGCCTTACTCAAGCAGTGTGGGGATGTAAGTCTTGGAAAAGTAAGGATTTTTAAAAGGCCCTGGGATTGCAGCAGATAAGCCCTTCAGTATGTGCATCTCATTTTACAGTCACAGAGGGAAGGATTAATTAAGTTATTGCAAGTAAAAGCAGAGGAACAGGGAATTAAAGTTTGGGGACGAGTGAGGAAAAGAGCTACCTAGAATGTTGCACATATAGGAAGGATGTTCACCTGAGGTCTGCTTTATTTTCAATGTTAAAGAAAAGTTGGAAGTATGTTGAAAAAAGACAGAAAAGTTAGATTTAGACTTGAAAAATGTGTGTGCTGAGGCACTCACAGAGCCCCTTATCTGAGGTTATCAGAAAGAAAACCAGGAAAAACACTTTATTAATAAATATATCCTTGTGGACAAGACACAAAGTGTTAAATGGCTGTTTAATCTAGCAGATGAAGGTGGGATGAGAACAGTTGCTTGGATTCTAAAGTTGCATTACCTTGAAAATAGAAACCAGGCACCTGTACTTCAAGATGTTTTGGAGAAGCTCTCGGAAGAGGTAGTGGAGCCCCTGTCTCTTAATGTTTTCAAATCCGGAGGGGTGACAGCTTGAAAGCTTGCTTTCCTGAGAAGAGCTAGACCCAGTACACTGAAAACAGAGTGAGATTGCTCAGGAATCCGCTCTCCGGGAGCTTGAGACATGATCTGATGGATTGACTGTGAGTCACTGACAGTGGCAGCAAGCACAGGTCTGAGCAGGGGCAGGCAAACTGCTGTGAACGGTGGAGGAGGCAGGAGGTGGTGGCAGCGTGAAGCAGGTGCTGGCTGCCCTCTGTGTGCCTCTCCTTCCATGAGCTGTCTCTGTCTCCTGCAGCGCACCAGCCCGGAAGGTGGGATCCACCTCAATTGCCATTACTGCCACAATCTTTTCAGCGGGAAGCCAGAGATCCTAGACTGGCAGGTGAGGACTTTCCCATGGGGATGTTGAGGCGGAGGCCAACCCGGGTGAGGGCTGCAGGGCTCCTTCCTCTCCTTGCTCAAAGCAGAGCTCCTTCTGCGCCAGTGCTCTGCATGCCTTAGCTGCAGAGATGTGCGTAGAGACCGTACACTGAGTGCTGCGCTCCTGATGCTCAGCAGGATGTCAGAAGGGCAGGAGGAGACCACTCTGCCAAACCCCGTGCCAGGAGAGCTGGGGACTTGGCTATACCCTGTAGTCTTGCTCTGGCT
The DNA here is from genome assembly GCA_035590275.1 of Ibycter americanus. Lineage (NCBI taxonomy): Eukaryota > Metazoa > Chordata > Aves > Falconiformes > Falconidae > Ibycter > Ibycter americanus. The sequence goes on from JAVJGI010000037.1 coordinate 13,012,258, forward strand.
TCCCTGAGAAGCATTGGGGACCTCCTGCCAGCCTGGCTGACCCAGCGGCGGTCTCTTTGGCAGGACAAGGTGTATCAGTTCTGCTGCAAGGACTGCTGCGAGGACTTCAAGCGGCTGCGCGGGGTGGTGTCTCAGTGTGAGCACTGCAAGCAGGAGAAGCTGCTGCATGAGAAGATCCGCTTCTCTGGAGTGGAGAAGAACTTCTGCAGCGAAGGTACTTGGGGAAGGCACGGGAGAGGCAGAGCCCCCATGCCAGCCCATGCTGGGGGAGGACAAGAGAGCATGGAGAGGAACAGAGGGGAGACTGTCTTAGCCAGGCCCTGGGGCGAGAGCCTTGCCATGCAGTGAAGGGAGGACTGTTGTGGGGATGGCTTGCTGTCCAGCCAGGCCCTAGGGCAAGATCTTTACCGTTCATTGTGTCCTTGGGGAGGGCTTTCTCACAGCTTTTCTCTCTCTGGGGGCTGGGGAGACAGCAGGTGGCAGCTCCGCTCCTCCTGTCATCATGCACTTCTACGCTCTTGCGTCTGGGCTGGCCTGACCTGGCCTTGCCCTGCCTGCTGGGTTCCTGCACACAGGAGGTTGGAGTCAGACTCTTCCTAGAAGCATGGAGGTGAGAGATGGCAAGTCCCCATGAGGTCCCATCTTATCCCAGCCCCAGGGGCCAGTGCTGGATTGTTCCCTACAGTGTGTTGCGTGTGCTCTGTTGTCTCCGCAGACCTGGATTCTGGTCATGTTTGGGTCAGGGAGGCCCCCAGTTCATCCTGGGAAGGTTTCACTCCTATTGTTTCTCCGCAGGGTGTGTGCTTCTTTACAAACAGGATTTCACCAAGAACCTGGGCCTGTGCTGCATCACCTGCACCTACTGTTCTCAGACCTGCCAGCGGGCGGTCACCGAGCAGCTGGAAGGCAGCACCTGGGACTTCTGTAGTGAAGACTGCAAAAGCAAATACTTGCTCTGGTACTTCAAGGTCAGTATTGGCACTGGCAGGTTGTGCTAAGTGCTGTGGTGGGCACGGCACCCAGATAAGTGGGCATTGCACTGAGGAAGTTCACACTGCTGGAGTCTGGCTGGCACTGCTGCGGAGAACCTGGCACTGCTGGAGTCCTGCCTGGCAATGACGGGACACTGCTACGGGGAAGCTCACGTAGCTGGAGTCCCCAGCTGATCCTGCCAGAGCACTGCACTGAGGAAGCTCACAGTGCTGGATCCGCGGCTAGTGCTGCTGTGAGAAGTTCGCACCGCTGGAGTCCCTGGCTGGCGCTGGCAGGGCACTGCTGTGGGGAAGCTCACAGCACCTTGCTATGTGCACCTTTCAGTGGAGAGTTGTGTTGCACTCGGAGGGGGTGTGGTTAGTTACTCGTTGTTTCTCTCCTGCTGATGCGGGCTTTAGGCAGCTCGGTGCCATGCCTGCAAACGTCAGGGGAAGCTGCTGGAAACCATCCACTGGCGGGGGCAAATCAAACACTTCTGCAACCAGCAGTGTCTGCTGCGATTTTACAATCAACAGAACCAGCCCAACCTGGACACGCAGAAGGGGCCCGAGAGCCTGCTGAACAGTGAGTAGGAGGGAGGGAGGGGACCTGCATAGCTCAGTCCGAGAGACACAGGGAAGACTGAACAGTGAGGGGTGGAAGCTTCCTGCCCGGGACTGGATGAGACGCTAGGGAACAATCCTGCACTGGCCCTTGGGGGGGAAAGGATGGAGTGGGACCTAATGGGGCTTCTCCACCTCTAACGTCTATGGTTCTATGACACACAGGGCCCAGACGGGAGGAGCCGGTGCCAGCGTGCTGCCTGTAGCTCACACTCTTAGTGAGGATACTCGGGGATTTAACATCCTCATGTTGCCAGCGGAGAGCTCCATTTACAGGGTTAGGGGACAGCATGGTTTGGCATGATAATCCACCTGCAGCCCCACACCACCTCCGAGCTGTGACCTTCTCAGATCTCATAAGCTAATCAGGATTGGGCCAGGTCAGTGCTTGGATGGGAAACATTCAAGGAAAACACAGGGTGCTGCAGGAAGTGGTGCTGGTGATGCTGTAGGTGGCTCTCCTCAGCCAGAGCTGAACCTAGAACGATCTTGAGGGAGCGCTGAGCTGCTGGAGGCACTCTGTCTTGCGATGTTAGATTGGAGTCCTACCACTTACCCAAAGATCGCTGCAGCTTTGGAGAGTTGCCAACCCCGTGTCCCGGATAACCCCATTCTACATCCGTGGAGTTCCACCTGGAGAGGAGATTTTCACTGCCTGTTGCCCCATTTCCTATCATTAACTTGAGCCAGTTGCTTATGGAAGATTGCAAAGTGCTTTGGGGTCCCTCAGGATGGAAGGTGCTCATAGTGACAGTGACAAGACATCGCTTGGCCCTTGGGACACTCACGTAGTCTCATTCTGCTTGGTCTTTCATAGGCTGCAGTCTTCTAGGCAGTCTGTGTGATCTAGTTACAACGCCTGCAGCCTATGGCGGGACTCGCTTCGGTGCATCAAGCTTCGACAGATACCTGCATCACAGGCTCAGGGCTTTGCTGCCCTCCCGGGGATTTCATGAGGTGTAAAACCCTGACTAGGGTGCGCCAAGGAGGGGAAACAAAGACGAGGACCTTCCCATGAGAGACCTCATCCTCTATTTCCAGGCTCTTCCTGGTTCCTCTCCTGGACAGCAGCGGGCTGGTTGCAAGACAGGGGAAGCCCTGGATGTCCGTGCGGCTTCGACAGCAAAGCACAGCTGCTCTGCCAGAAGCAGCAGGTTCCCCCAGCCAAGGGAGTCCCAATCTGCCGTCCAAAGAGCCACGCTCCATAGAAGGCCGTGTGAGGCAACGGCTCAGCTGGCACGCTGGAGTGACCTGGATGAGGAACTGTTGGTTTCTGCCGGTACTGGGGTGCCCAGGGGAGTCTGCTTGATGGGGCACAGACTGTCCTGCTGCCTATGGGATGAAGAGGTGTTGAACTGGCTGGTTTCTGTAGCTCGCCAAGTGATTCCACAGCCCTAGCCATGCTGTTCTATTTGTCCTCTGCTTTCAAGGCGTCTCGCTTGTGAGGGACCAGTAACACTGCTTTTGGGACACAGGCACAGTGAGCAAGCTCTGCCTGCAGAGGGAAGCATGTTTCACACCATTTGGCCATTGCCTTCTTGGAGCCATGGACTACAAGACTGAGAAGTACCTTCTTGACCACCAACAACCACGGGAGTCTGAGCCCCCGGCTCCACCGTGTCTCTGGAGGCCCCCAAGAACTTTGCTGTTTGGCATGTTCACTGTGCCCACAGCTGCCTCTCTGTGCACCCAGTGAAGCAGAGGGCAGCCAAGGAAAAGCCGGTCAGCAGTGGTGGCTGCTCGGCTGAGCACAGGCTCCGGACTGCCCCAGCAGCTGCCGTGCTTGGGGAATGCTGCTGGTGGCACTGGGCGCTCTGTGTGTGCTGGCACACCCACCCCCTGCCAGCTGTGGGGCAGCTGTGGACATCCTTGTCCCAGGACTCTGGCAGGCTGCTCAGCTTGCAAAGGAAGGATGCTGGAGCCAGGGCCTGCCATGTGCTTACACAGAGAGGTTTCCAGCCCAGCGTGCTGTGCAGGGAATTTCAGGAGGAGCAGCTTGTCAGTGCGTGGTGAGGAGCAGCTTCTGCTGAGCCAGGGTCTCCTGTAGACCTGGCAGCTGTGTTGCTAGCTCAGGGTCTGCCTGGATTTCAGGCCTATCTTAGACAGAGCTGCTGACTGCTTGCTTCTTCTCTTGCAGCCAGTGGTTGCCTAAAACCATTCATTCCTGTGACCCAGTGGCTGCTGCCAACCTGGTGATCCTGTGAGTGCTTGCTGACAATAAGTGGCCATTCCTTTGCTGGGAACAGTCTGTGTAATGAGGGATTGAGGAGTTTCTGTCACGAAACTGTGCCCAAAGATTTCCAAGGGAAACTGGCTCTGCACAGGGCTGCCCAGCTGGAGAGGATAGAGGGCCAGAAGTCACGGTTGGTGCAGGCAATACCTTGACAGCTCTTTGTTGGTGTTGGGATGAGAGTAAAGAACAAGCTGCATCTTTCCTGGAAGCCTGGACATGTAGCACATGGAGCTTTGTGGCAGGAGGATCTTGATTTCCCTTAGTCCTAAATCATTGGGCTGTGAAGCAGCCAACTACGCTTTTGATTCTGCTGCAGCAGAAACTCCATTCATACTCCATGGCTTGTCTTTTCTCATGCAAGCCATTGACATCTCTCACCTAGACGTGCTGCCCATCCACTCTGGGCTGGTCAGAGGGAGTTCTTGGACCTGTTGGGACCATTGCAGATCCTATGGCTGAATGCTCAGCTGCAAACTAGGGAGCTTCCTCCAACTGGAACTTAGCTGTCCCCGTGTGGTGGTCAGCAAGCAGACCCTGCTGGGCCTCCAATTGCTCACGAGCTGTCCTGTGTTTCCTTGGGACAGAGGACGTCTGCACAGCACAAATGCCCATGTGTTGGACCTTTGGGAGCCTGGGTCTTTCCTGGAGGGCCTGTCTGTATGTAGGAGGTGCAAATGGACCCGTCACTCCCTTCAGGTGCTGAGACCTGCTGCTTTCCTTGCAGGTGTCTCCTTCATGCATGGCCCACGGTTAGTCAGTGCTGTAGAAGGCAGTTCTTTTTCCCAGCCACATGGGTAACCAGGGCTCACGGGAGACTTGGATGAAGGTGCTCTTTTAGCTCATCAGCTTTTGAGGTGGGTGCAAGTTCTCTGCAGAGCAAATGAGCTGGAATTATCCAAGCCAGGATGATATTGTCACCACCTGAGACTAGTGTCTGCCACATATGCCTCTTACCTGCAGGTGATCGCCTTTTTCCTTAGGGGAATCTACTTCATCCCTAGGGCTGGGGCAAGCTGTCTCTCTGCTTTCTGGGTATCTTGTAACGCTACTGCTAGCTCTGTCACCTTCTTCCTAGGGATCTCGAAGCACTTTGCCATGATATTTGTAGCAGGGAGATGGAGACACAGGGAGGGGCCATGGCTCGGTACAGCAAGCCAATAGGCAGAGCTGGGAATAGAGCCCTGGATTCCTCTCTCTACAAGGGGCTGGGATTTCTCCTGACCTGCTGTGATGGGGATGGGGTGGACTGCAAGGGAGCACAAAATGACATGGGAATAACTTGATTTTGGAGTTGTAGTGTCTTCTGAGCTGCTAGGGCTAGAGACTGTGGAAACATTAACTGTTCCTGGAGTGGCCGGGAGCAGTTTCTGGGGAGTCTATCCCTGCCCTCTGGCTGCTACCACCTCCAGTCCCAGCAGTGGGACCTGTTGGCCCAGGAACTCTTGAACTTAGAGTCACTGCTTTCTCTTACAGGTCAGACGTCAGAGCCAAAACCACCTGCCCCTTCCCCACAGAAGGCAGAGACTAACATGGTAAGGCCTGCTGGAGGTAGGAGTTTGCAAAATAGCGCAAAGGGGCTGTCCCCAAAGAGAGGACAGATCTGCCATTACTCAGGGAGATTTCATTCTACAACCAATACATTTTAAGATGTCTGGGTAGCGGGAGCTGGTAAGAGCTGCTGGGGAGGGCAGCATCAGCATATCTCCTGCAAGGGGGAAGAGTAACCATTCCCCAGGAATTGATGATGGGCTCCAGAACAGCCTGCCACTGTGGCACTGGCTGCTCTTCGCACAGTGCTCCCCTGTGCCTGGGTGTAGTTGCTGTCCCACTCTGTTCCTCGCTGCCCCATGGGGCCGGAGTGATCAGTGCCAGTCCCTGCTGGCTGCTGCAGAGATGCTGCACAGGCTTGCTGCCTGCCAGGAGCAGCTTGACAGTCCTTCAGCCAGGTCTGACCATGGGACTGTTCACATGTGTGTGTGTGTTGGGGACTGCTAAGCTCCGGGAGATGCTTTGGAAGTCTCTCCACCTTCCCCATGGTTGGGAAGAGGTGGTGCTGCCTTAGGTGGACGCCAACCTCCTGCTTTCTGCATTTCCTCAGCTGTCAGCAAAGACCTCCTCAGCCCAGATGTCTCCAGCCGCACCACCTCCCCCACCCCCTCCGGTTCCAGCCACCCCTCGGAAAAACAAAGCTGCCATGTGTAAACCACTGATGCAGAACCGGGGTGTTTCCTGCAAGTTAGAAATGAAGTCCAAAGGATGTCAGACAGGTAGGAAAACAAGACCTAACTGCAGGATTACAGGAGCATTTTGGAAAGGCAAGTGCACATCCCTGCTCTGGACTAAATGTGAATCCAGCTTGAAATGCTGTACAGAGCGGCTGCGCATTCGGCACCGTGCTGAGGAATCTCAGGGCAGTGCAAGGCACACGTGGCAGGGCTGGAGGTAGGGAGCCCATCTCCATCACCAGCAAAAGGAGAGACACAGAGAGCACTGCAGCATGATTCCACCTCTTGTGGGACAACTCCTGTTCCTCTGGAGATCGTCAGCTTGTCTGAGGGGCTGTCTGCTGAGCAGGTTCCAGTCAGGCATGTGTGTGTAGTCTCCAGCAAGGCAACTAGACCTCTCAGCAGGGCCACCTCTGGCTAAGGCAAGCCTCTCTCGTTGCAGGCCTGTTTAGCTTGCTGCTGCTCCAGCTCTGCCCATGAGTTACAGAAGCTGGTGGCTGGAAGGGCCATGGTGCTGGATGGCTGGGGGCATGGCAGTGCGCAGCAGGGCTGGGTGGAGGAGCTGCTGGGAGCAAGCTCACTGACGTACTTTTGCTCTTGTCAGAGGCTGACTGGAAGCCCCAGGTGATTGTGTTGCCAATCCCCGTCCCGATCTTCGTGCCTGTGCCTATGCATATGTACTGCCAGAAAGTACCTGTGCCTTTCTCCATGCCTGTCCCGGTAAGCGACACACTCCACCCGCTTGTGTTCTCTTACTGTCTCAATCCTGCCTTGCTGCAGCCTCCCTGCTTCTTTGTTCGTCCTCTCCTGCCTCTGCTTGTATGTCAGTTGGCTGAGTGTCAGTTTTCTGCCTGGTGTGCTGCTGCTGACAGGTGCCTGTGCCAATGTTCCTGCCCACCACGCTGGAGAGCACAGATAAGATTGTGGAGACCATTGAGGAGCTGAAAGTGAAGATCCCCTCCAATCCCCTGGAGGCTGACATCCTGGCCATGGCTGAGATGATTGCAGAGGCTGAGGAACTGGACAAGGCCTCCTCGGACCTGTGCGGTAGGTTCTGCCATGGCTTGGTCTGGCCCAACAGCTAGGTTCACGTGGGGTTTGCTGGCTCTTGGAGCTAGAACATCTGCCTGGATCGCAGCTCTCCCAAAGCCTTTGAAAAGGGAGCAGGGAAGAGCAAGTCCTCAACTTCTGCTGAGAAGGTACCAGGAGGGAAGAGCTGCCGCAGGGAGCAGTGTCTGCCACTGTCCGTTTTGGGGGTGTCAGTCTTGTGGCTCATGTGCAGCACTGTTAGTTTATTCAGGTGGCTCTTCAGGCTCTTACCTAAAGCAGCTTCCCAGCCAGAAGGCTAGCAGTCCTGATCTCGCGGGTCTTTTTGCTTGCAGGCTGCATTTCTCAAGCCCCATTGACTAGGGCTGTGGCTGGGGAGAGGATAAACATCCAATGTCTTGCTGTCCAGGGAAAGCTGGGCAGCGCAGATGTCGTGGGGCTGCTCTGAGCACAGGACTGTGCTGCAGGGAGCCTGACTTCATCTTCCAGCTGTCACGGGAAAAACAGACAAAAGACTTTCGTGGAAGTTGGGTTTATGATCTGCTTTTGCATTGCAGACCTGGTGAGTAACCAGAGTGCAGAGGGTCTCCTGGAGGACTGCGATCTGTTTGGACCGGCACGAGACGATGTGTTGGCTATGGCTGTCAAGATGGCAAACGTCCTCGATGAGCCGGGCCAGGACCTGGAGGCTGACTTCCCTAAGAGTAAGAGCAGGGTGAAGCAGGCATTCAGGGCTGCTGATGCTGCAGCAGGGTCCTCCTGCTGCCCTCGGCCGACCGTTGCCAACAGCATTAAGAGCTGTGTGAACTTACCTCCCCATGCCCTCTGACTGACCAGGCTTGAGGCCAGGAACTGAGTCTTGCAGATGACTGCTCACAGCAGGGGTGAGGAGACCACCACTTTTGAAGGAGTGTGTGTTTGTCTAGACTAACTGACCTGTTGCGAACATAGGTCTGCAGAGAAGGGGGAATGAGAAGCTGATTCTAACGGCACAAAGAGCAGGGCAGTGACACTGCTGTGCTTTTGGATGATGATTCCATAGGACCAGCAAGGTGAGAGAGAGGCCTGGACAGGGCATGACATCCTGAGAGACGGCTGAATTCCTGAGTGTCCGTTAGGAGGCAGGAGGTGGAAGAAGAGGCAGGGGACTTGCAGGAGCACGGCAGTGTTGAGGCAGGATGTTCGCAGCAAAGGACAGAGAATTGGCGTGCCTGTGCCAGGCTGTCCCCAGTACTGGCCTGGCACAAGGGGATGAGGAATGTTCCTCAGGTTTAAAAAAACAACCAAACAAACAACTGTCAGAGGGGAGAACGTGGGGCTCTGGTTAGTCTGAGAAGGCTTACCATCATCTGCCAGAGCTGTGTTTCCTTTGTTGGGCTGTGACTAAAATTTTGTGTAAGGCCATGGTGGAGGGTGTGAAGAGTTGGGCTGTGTGTTCCCTCTTCATTTTGCTGTAAGAACCAGGCCAGCACAGGGGACAGGATGCGAAGTCTCAGCCGAGCCCTTCTGCCTGTGTTTCCTTTCAGACCCTCTAGACATCAACCCCAGTGTGGACTTCCTCTTTGACTGTGGGCTGGTGGGACCAGATGATGTGTCCACAGAGCAAGATCTGCCTCGTGCTGTCCGAAAGGTGAGCTCTCCGTGGGTACTGCCTGCTTAAAACTATTTGGGTTGGGAGCGGGAGCTGCCATCTGGGATGTATGAGGTGAAGTGTGCCAGTCTGGTGTGCTGGGGAGGTTGTGCCCTCTCCCTTAGGCATGCCTGGCCTGTGGACCGCTCCTTGAGTGGAAATACTTGCCTGTCACTTCAGAGGAGCTTTGAATGCCACAGGTTACGTGAGAGCTGGCCTCTTTTCTGCCTGTGGTCCTCATGACTAGTGAGCCTTGTTGGCTTGGCTGTCCAGCAGAAGTGTGCCTGCTGGCATGTACACTGGGAGGGAGCTGACAGTCAGCAGGCGTGAGGGGTGGCCAGGACTCTTCCACCTGTCCCAGGTAGGTGCCCAGTCTCACAGTACACCTCTCTGCAGGGGCAGAAGCGTCTGGTGCTCTCTGAAAGCTGTTCCCGGGACTCAGTGAGCAGCCAGCCCACCTGCACGGTGCTGAACTACTCATACGGTGTGAATGCCTGGAAGTCCTGGGTGCAAGCCAAGTATGCAGGGGGAGAGACCAGCAAGGGAGAGGAGCTACGCTTTGGCCGTAAGTGCCCTGTCTGGATGGGGTGGAATGGCAGAAACCTCCCAAAAGCTGGGTCCCAGGGTGTTAAGGCGCTCCTGGTCTTGCAGGCTGTTGTCTGAGGCTGCTGTACTTGTCTCCACAGCCAAGCCCATGAGGATCAAGGAAGATATCTTGGCCTGCACAGCAGCTGAGCTCAACTACGGCCTGGCCCAGTTTGTCAAGGAGATAACACGGCCTAATGGGGAGCGCTACGAACCGGACAGCATCTATTACCTCTGCCTTGGCATCCAGCAGGTGAGGGAGGGCTTGCTGCCCTCAAGTCCTCCACAGCCAGACCTGGGGGTCAGATCTGGTGAGGGGAGCTTGCACCTTTTATTCTGCCTGCTGGGTACCCAGAGAGGCTCGCTGGACTCTCCTTCAGTGCCTCACCCCAGGACAGCAGCCCAACTGGTTTGGTCTTCGTTCCCAAGCCCAGTGAGTAGGGTGGCAGCTATTCTCCAGCCTTGCACCCTTCTTGCACATCCTTGAGGAGGGCTGGAAGATCTCCCCAAATTCAGTCCCTTCTTCATCACAGAATCTGTCTTGTTGTGTCCTGGCGTTTTCCTCACAGCCCTCAGAAGTGGCTGGGTTTGAGTGTCCACCTTGCAGCGCTGGTTATACAAGGGGCGCTCTGCATGTGTGCCCTGGGCGTTCTGGGGAGGGTTTGCATTCCAGGTGCCGCCGTGTCTCTCTTGACTGTGTGTTCTGTCCTTTCTAGTACCTGCTCGAGAACAATCGTATGGTGAATATATTTACAGACCTTTATTACCTGACCTTCGTGCAGGAGCTGAACAAGTCCCTGAGTGGCTGGCAACCCACAATCTTACCAAATAGTACGTGTCTCCAGAGTACCTTCAGTCACCATGTGTACCCAGTTTGTGCTTCTAGCCTTGGATCCTCTGGTCTGTTTGTGCTCCCCCACCCTCAGCCCTCTTCCTTGGCATAGGCAGCACAGTCCCGCTGTGTCTGGGGGTCATACTGACCCATACCGACAGCGGAGCCAGCCTGGGTTTATGCCTCAGCAGCTTCTGTAGCCCAGAGTCAGAGCAGCTGGGAGCAGAGCACGGCTGCTTTGTGTCCTGAGACAGTTCGAATCTTTAAACATTTCACAGTGATGGCTCCACCCTTTGGCAAAGACGATACCAAGCTAGGAGGCATGCTGGCCCATGCCTTTGTGTTTCCAGCACAGGGGTGAGCCCTGCACACTGTGCTAAGTGTTGGCCAGGGTTGCTGTGCTGCTGCCTTGTGAGCAGACTAACTTAGAGCTCTGCAGAGGGTTTTCATGATTCTGTGATCTGGGCTGCCTTCCCTGCTGTGTCTTGTCAGTGGTTAGTTCACAGATCCAGCCTCACCTCTGCATATTGGCTGTCCCAGGCAGAGGCTTTTGGCTCCAGACCTGTGTGTCTATGCAGGAGCTGGCTGTGTCTGTCCTGCCTGCTGCTTTTCTTTCATCTCACACTGAGTGTGGTGGGGCACTGACCTGGAGTTCACTTTGTGGCTATCTATAGGGATGAGCAGTTAGGATTGATTTGGGTTCTGGCCCATGGTTTGGCTGCGCTTTGGGATGGCTTGTGGCTGGGCAGAGCCAGCATCTAGCTCTGCTGATGGCTCTGGAGAAGTAACCTCGTGGAAAAGGGGATGTTGCAAAGCATCAGTCTTTTGCAAGGAGCTTGTCTGGACAGGGTGGAGGGATTGCCACAAGGCCACCATTGATGTGACCTGGTTCTTCCTCTGTGCGTTGCAGACACAGTTTTCTCACGTGTTGAGGAGGAGCATCTCTGGGAGTGCAAGCAGCTGGGCGTTTACTCACCCTTTGTGCTCCTCAACACTCTCATGTTCTTCAACACCAAGTTCTTTGGGCTGCAGACGGCGGAGGAGCACATGCAGCTCTCCTTCACCAATGTGGTGCGCCAGTCCCGCAAATGCACCACGGCCCGTGGCATGACAAAGGTGGTGAGCATCCGCTACTACGCTCCTGCCAAGCAGAAGAAAGGCCGAGGTAGGGTCTGATGGACCATCTCTCTGTCCCTCCCCCTGCCTCCCCCATCAGGTCCCAGCTGTGATCCTGCTCTCTCCCCCTCTGCAGATGGCGGCTCTGGAAAGCGGAAGCGTGAGGAGGAGGTACCAATGCTGGAGCAACGGGAGAACAGGATGAACCCACTCCGATGCCCAGTCAAGTTCTATGAGTTTTATCTCTCCAAATGGTGAGACTTCCTCTGGAGAAGGAGTTTGTGCCATTATGGGGCCACCTCTCGGTTTTGGTGGGACCCTGTGGAGTGGCTGCTGCTCTCCAGACATTTGTTACGTGGGTGTGAAGCCTTGCCCAGGGTCTGTGCTGCTTGCATAGACCGTGGTTGAGAGAATGCTTCTCTCTGGCCCCTTCCACTACTTGCCTCTCTCCAGATAGATAGCAGTGTGCGGTATGAGTCTTGGTACTTGGCCGGTTAGGGGCTTTGGTCCTGAGCAAGGAGCTTCAGACTCAGTTTCTGTCCTCATCCTGCTGAAAGATAGAGGCTGTGACGAGCCTTGAGCCCCCCTTGATAACCATGAGAGCAGGCCAGGCAGGCTTTCTGAGCCCCTGGAGCTGATAGCCCAGGGCTCACCTTCCTCTCTCTTTACAGTCCTGAGAGTCTGCGGAACCGCAACGATGTCTTCTACCTGCAGCCCGAACGGTCGTGCATCGCAGAGTCCCCGCTCTGGTACTCTGTCATCCCCATGGACCGGAGCATGCTGGAGAGCATGCTGAACCGCATCCTGGCTGTGAGGGAGATCTATGAGGAGCACAGTCGGTTCAGTGGCCTGGAGGATGACATGGACTAAGAGCAAGGTGCTGCCGGGCTGGCTGCACTCCAGCCCTGGATGCCTCGTTTCCCTGCCTCCGCTGCAGGGCGGGGGCCGTGCAGCGTGGGAGGGGATGGTGCTGTGGCAGTGCTGTCCCTTCATCGTTACCGGACTTGGACATCCCATCCTGCTCGTTACAGGCCTCTTCTATGTACGTGGCCCCTGCGCTCAGCCCTGCCTCCTGTCCCAGCTGCTGAGTGAGCCATCTTCCCTGGGCCTAGTCCCCACAGCACGGGGGTGGCAGAGCTCCTGGGGCAGCTCCCCTTGCCCAGCCCTGTCCCCCATACCCCTGGCCCTAACACTACCCTCCTCTCTCCCTTGTCCTGGGGCAGGAACCGCACAATATGGCACAGTGCCATCTGGGACCAGCAGCCCCCAGGCTTTTAATTCCCCCTTCCTTTAGCATCCCCTTGCAATGGTGTGGGTGATACAGCAGGAAGGGTAGCTCTGCTGCTGTGGCAAGGTGTTTTTAAGCCGGTGGGGAAGAGCTGTTGGGGCAGGGGGAGGGCTTGTTCCCAGGGGTGGGAGAAGTTTGGGCTGGCTGCGGGGAGTGGAGGGAGCCAGCGCTGGAAGGTGAGGGCAGAGACGCCATGGGGACGCCTGCCTTGTATGCGGCTGGGCCACCTCCCTCAATTTGGTCAATGTTTTCTGAGTCAGTGGAAAACTGATGGAGGTGGATCTGTGCCAGCACTGCTCCCCTCTCCCCTCTGTCCCCTGTCCTGGCGTAACCCCCCTCTCCGGTGCAAGGTGCCATCAGTGGGTCCCTCTGCTCCGGCCAGGGGCTCAGGCAGCGAGGAGCTCTGCCTGGCCTCCCCCTCCCTCCTAACGCAGTGGGGTGCCAGCACCCTGCCCAGGGCAAGCCTGGCTCTGGCCCTGCTGCTCCCTGCTGCCTCCTGCCCATCCTTGTGTTCTGGTCAGTTTTCTTGAGCTGTACATGGGTCTCCTGTTGAGCCTGTATATATTGTTCTGGGCCCTGGCCTGGGGCCATCTGTTCTCTGTGTCCATGTGGAGAGTGAGCCGCTCACCAGTCTTGTTGTAGTGATGCCAGGACGGTAGGACTAACCCTGTGTTTCTGGAAACCATTCATTTCAAATAAAGATGCAGAAAACTTTTGGCAGCCCCTGCTTTCCCCCTGGGGCAGTGTGGGTGCTGCAGGAGAGCACAGCCAGTGTCCCACTCGCTCCTGTCCATCCCTGCCTGGGCTTTCTGCCTTGCCTGGCCCCCAGTGCACTGCAGCTCAGGCACGCTGGGACCCCATGCCCGCTGGTGCCAGCCTGGCATGCCGTGCCTGTCCCTTGCCCATAGAGCTGCAGCCCAACCCAACCCTGCGGTGGCCCTGCCCTGGCCATGCAGTGTGTCCCTGGGATGGACCGCTTCGAGAGTGATGCCACGGAGCCCACGGGCAGAGCAGGAGTCGAGTGAGGTGCAATGGGTATTTATTTACTCCCCCAGGGCTGACAAGCCCCTGCCCCAGCCCAGCCCTGCTCTCAGCCCTGCTGCTGGCAAGAGCACAGGGAGTGGCCAAGCCTTGTCCTCGGGGCTGTGCCCATCTCTCGTGCTGGCCGTGGGGTCCATGCCGCGAGCCTGGCAGGGCCCAGAGATGGAACCACAACAGTGGCCACTCGTGCATCACCCATCCCTGAGCATCCGAGCAGGGCGCATTCACACTGCCAGGTCTGCTGCTCTTGCCTTCCCGTAGGACCCACTGGCTACCCCCAGCCATGCACCAGCCTTCTTCAGGGGTACCAGGCTGGGGGGGCGTCTGCCAGCAGCCATGGGGCTGGCACGGCCAGGCAGGGTGGCACGGGTGCTGCGGGGCCCCACAGGGCCACCGGGACTGGGCAGGATGCAGGACTTGGGGCTGGGCCCCTGCCGGCACTTGGTGAGACCCAGGTGGTAGATCTCCACCAGGTTGAGCAGCAGGGACATGCAGGCCACCCCTAGCATGAAGAGGATGAAGATGGTCTTCTCGGTGGGCCGGGAGATGTAGCAGTTGACAGTGTTGGGGCAGGGCCAGCGGCTGCAGGTGTAGAGGGGCTTCAGCTGGAACCCATACAAGGCATACTGGCCCACAATGAAGCCCACTTCCAAGAGAGCCTTGAAGATGATGTTGCAGATGTACGTCCTCAGGATGGCGCCCCGCATGCAGACCCGTCCCCGCGTGTCCCCCACAGGGAGCCGGGGCTGCCTGGAGCGCTGCCGCCTGGCCCCGCTGCCAGCCCGTGCTGCCACTTGCTGCTGGGCCTTCTCCTCCAGATGCACCAGGTGCAGGATGTGGCCCAGGTACACGAGGCTGGGGGTAGAGACGAAGATGATCTGCAGGACCCAGAAGCGGAGGTGGGAGATAGGGAAGGTGCTGTCATAGCAGGCGTTCTGACAGCCGGGCTGCTGTGTGTCGCAGGAGAAGCCAGACAGCTCGTCACCCCAGACCCGCTCAGCGGCCGCCCCCAGCACCAGGATGCGGAAGACGAAGAGGACAGTGAGCCAGACCTTCCCCACCACTGTGGAGTGCTCCTGGGCGTTCTCCAGTAGCCGCCCCAGCAGGCTCCAGTCCCCCATGGCACGTGCTGTGGTGCCCTGCAAGACAGTCGCCCTCCAGACACAGCCACCCCACAACCCCCAGAACCACCACCCCATCTCCCAGCTGGGCAGGCATGCAGGTTGTCCCCGGAGTGTCCCCACGCAGTGTCCCCACAGGACCCCCTAACCTGCCACAGGGAGGGAAGCGCGAGCAAAGACCTCCGGTAGAAAGCAGCCTTGCCACATTGGGAGCACCGTGGGGGACACCGTGGTGGCGACCCGGCATGGGGACCCCTCACCGTTGGTGGGCACGTGGGGCAGAGCCCGGTGCTCCCGCGCTGTCAGGTCCCCTTGGCGGGGCGGTGTGGGATGCTGCGAGGCCCCTTCCTGGCTTGTCCCCGGCTTCTCAGTGGGGCGTGGAAAAAAGGTCTGCCCAGCTCCGTCCGTCTGCCCACCCGATGGTGGGCACGGGGTTATTGGGGCATGAGGCAGCTGCGTGCCCCATTGGCTTTTCTTGTGACTGGCAGATGAAACAGCCACTGGGGAAAACTTTTCCCTCTATTTTTGGTCTGGGCACTTTTCTAAATATATTCGGGGCTGCAGGGGCTGGTGCTGGGGGAGCGCAAGCCCTTGGACTCTGCTCAATGCCACCCAGGGGTCACCGCTCCTGCATGCCGGCTGCCAGGGCACAGTGGCCATGGCCCCAGCCCAGCCTGGGCACTGCAGCCCCCGCAGCCCCTGGTAGCACCCACCTGGGCTAGGGTGCAGGGGGAGGCACCCCACTCTGGCACCCGAGCCCCCAGCATGTCCTGGCCAGAGCAGAAAGGAGGGAGGCAGCGCCTGAGAATGGAGATTTAATGGCCCGAGATGCCCTTCTGGCTGCCCGGTAGGGCTGGACCAGCACCTGAGGGATGCTCTCCACAGGGCAGGGACAGCACAGGGCTGTGGAGTGGGGGCAAGGGCTGAGCCCCCCGTGGCTCTAGCCCTAGCAGGCAGAGCAGCGGTCGCCCTTCTCCTGCAGCCCAGGGTTGCGGCGCAGCATGTCCTTGAGGGAGCCGTCCTGCTCCGTCAGCAGCTGGTTGATCTCATTCTGCTTGTACTCAGAGGAGAGCTTGTGCCCATAGAAGGAGCCCTTCCCCGACGGGGGGTTGGAGTGGTGCTGGCCTCGGCGGGCACAAGCCCGCACCACCAGGTAGACCAGCTCTGCCATGTTGAGGATGATGCAGATGCCGGAGGTGACCAGCATGAAGACGGTGAAGATGGTTTTCTCGGTCGGCCGGGAGATGAAGCAGTCGACAGTGTTGGGGCAGGGGTAAGCCTCGCACTTGACAAGCCGCACCATCTGGTAGCCAGGGTAGAGCATGTAGAAGATGTACATGAACACGGCCTCAAAGAGTAGCCTGAAGACCACGCTGCAGACATACGTCCACCACAGCGAACCTGATATGCGCATCTTGTGCTTCTTCACCTCTTCCATGTGCTTGGCGTCTGCGTGCCCTGTCAGCACCAGCAGCTTCTTCTCCTGGTGCTGCTGGTAGGCCACGTGCATGGCCACGAGGAGGGCTGGTGTGGTGACGAGGATGAGCTGCAGGGACCACAGACGGACGTGGGAGATGGGGAAGAAGTGGTCATAGCAGACGCTGTTGCAGCCAGGCTGCTGGGTGTTGCAGGTGAAAGCGGATTTCTCATCCCCCCAGACGCTCTCAGCTGCCACCACCAGCACCATTATCCGGAAGATGAAGATGACAGAGAGCCAGATGCGCCCGATGGCGGTGGAGTGGCGGTTCACCCCACTCAGCACCGTGTAGAGGCCGGCCCAGTTCATTGTTCCTCACGTCTGCAGGAGCGATCAACGAGAGATGGTGTTAGGAGAGGGAGGGGCCCCTGGCTGAGAGCCACCACATCCTGGCCCTAGTGGCAGCAGCAGGAGGGACCCGGGAGCAACTGGCCGCCACAGCCCTGGTAGGTGGACAGCAGGAGGGATGGATGGCAGGAGGGCAGCGTGGCTCCTGCTGCTGACTCAGGGCAGCGTTTTGGCAGGAGCAGGCAGGAGACCCTGCAGTGCCAGCTGCTCCTGCCCTGCTACCCCACACTGCCACAGGGATCCTGATCCACAGCTGCCACAGGGGATGGGGTGAAGCTCTCACACTTCCGCAGAGACCCCCCGATTGGCACCCAGCACTAAACTCTCTGGCTAGGGATGGACCCAAGAAGCTCCATGGGCTCCTCTACATTAGCACCTCACTGCCCTCATCCCTCCATTCCCAGCAGGAGTGGGGCCAGGGAGCCCCAAGCTAGGGTGACCCCCTGTGCAGCCATGCATTGCCGCCCTCCTAGAGCTGCCCCTGCCTGGCGAGCATGGTGGTCCCTGCACACCCAGCACAGACCCCCCACCCCACTGAGGCCACCCACGGCACTGGGCAGCCCCGGGAGCTGCTTCCCACCCCAAGCACGAGGCTGGGGGGCTGGGACCTGCCCTCCGGCTGCCCCTGGTGCGGAGGGTCCCGGCGGCACATACCTGCCGGTGAGGAAGGGTCCTCGTGAGCTGCCCCCAATGGCCCCTCTAACGTCTCATGTCTCCCACAGGAGAGCTCTGCTCTGCCTGCCCTTGTCTCTATCCACCACTGCCCTGCGCTGGAAGTCATATGCTGCTTTATAAACTATTTACATACAATGGGGCCTTTATCGGCCCCTGAACAACACACTTTAGCATTCAGATCCAACGCCCTGACTTCCGCCCACCCCGGCCAAACAAAGTGCCTGTGTTGCTGCATTCCCGCTGCTCGGCCCTGCACCCGCTCCCACCTCACCCCGCGCCGACCACGGCCACAGCCCCCCCTGGCCACCGGCCACTGGGTGCTTGTCGCTCTGCCTGGTGGGACCCGCGCCGCGGGCATCACCAGGCTGGACAGCCACACGGGGTGCCTGGGAGTCCCTTCCCCAGGACGCATGGCAGAGCCCAGCTGTGTGCCCATCCCGCATGGATGGCACAGGGTGCCATGACCAGACCTGGGATCTGGCTGCTCCCCAGCATGGCACTGAGCGGTCCGTGGGGACCTGCTGGGTTTAGCCCCCATAAGTCCTGCCGTGCCCTCAAGGCTCTGCTGCCAGGGGTCTGGTGCCAGCAGCGATGGCTGCGAAGGCACTGGCGCTGCCCTGCATGTGCTTTGTCCAGTTGGAAACGTATGAAAAAGCCCTCCGAGGTGACACTGTGCGCTAATGCGGGCTGTGCTCAGTGCTGAGAGCCACATGCCACGGGAGCTGTGCTCCCCTCCTGGAACGGAGGGCCACTGACACTGTCCCACTGCTCGGACATGCTGGTGGGGGCAACAGCCCCTGTGCTTGCAGGCCCCCTGTGCCCGTGTCACACAGGGCTGGTGTCCCAGCCACACCGTTGTGGTGCTGTGTCCCATCCCTGTTGGCTGGGTACCATGTCCCTCAGGTTTTGTCCCCAGCCTCAGGTGGGGAGCAGTACACCAAGCAAAACCTACCAGCTGGGGGCCCGCAGGGTGGTGGGCACAACGATGCCATCCCAAACGCCACCTCCACCCCTCAGCCCAGGGTGCAAGCACCCGGAGCTGCGCAAACAGTGCTGGGCAAAGGCCCTTCAGTGAAGCCACAGGGAGGGCAGCTGGTGCTCAGACCACGCTCTGCTCCTGGTCCCTTTCTCCCCCTTGGGGCCAGCACCCCTGGCTCTACCCTCCCTGGCCCATGGCTGAGCCCTTCTGCAGCCCCCACCCTGGACCCCCTAGTGCCCCCCAAGTTGGGGGACATGTGACCACCCCCGCAGCAGTGCCATGCGCACCAGGCTCTCACCTCAGCACCGGGACAGGCAAAGTTGTCGGGCAGCACAGTGGCCTCAGCCTCCAGCACAGCACCCTGGACTTTATACTGCCCTCTGGCACGTCACCTGCCCCCTCCCAAACAGCCTCACTCCTTCCAGGACTTGCTCCCTACCAGATAAACATTGCAGGTATGCCCAGCCCACGCTTACAGCGCTGAGGCACCCACCAGCACCCACTGCCACAGCCGAGCATCCCTTGGGGACAGCCCAGGGGCCACCGCAGCACTGAGGCAGAGCCAGCCCCCCAGGATGGTCCCTATGGGAGCTCTGTGGTCACCCTGGCCGCGTTCCCCTGCTGTGAGCATCCTCCTCGCCACGACCCCTGCAAGCCGGGCACACGCACTGCGGTGGGACCCCGCTCTCCATCCCGGGGCACAGCTCTGGGCACCCTTAGCACCCAAAGCACCTTGATCCGCTGCTGCAGGCTGCCGCCTGGTCCCTGGGGAGCCAACAACACCCAGATTTAATGTGTAAAAGTGCAGCCGGGGAAGGCAAACAGCCTGTCAACGATTAACCCGGCTAACGGCCCGCTCCAAGGTCTCGCCGCCCAGCGCCCGGTGCGGTGCCGCAGCGCGCCGGGACACTGCGACCCTGCCCCGCGTCTTGGGG
Organism: Ibycter americanus; assembly: GCA_035590275.1. Classification (NCBI taxonomy): domain Eukaryota; kingdom Metazoa; phylum Chordata; class Aves; order Falconiformes; family Falconidae; genus Ibycter; species Ibycter americanus. The sequence goes on from JAVJGI010000037.1 coordinate 13,031,385, forward strand.
CCCCGGCGGGGGGGGAGGGGGCCCTGGGGAGGCTCTGAGGGCCCCTGAGGGGCAGGAGGGGTTCCTGAGGAGGCTCTGAGCGGCGGGAGGGGCCCTGAGGAGGGGGCAGTGTGGGGTGGGAGGGGGCTGGGGGCGTGGGGAGGGACGGGCACCGGGGCTGGCGGGGGGCAGTGCCGGCGCGGGGCCTGGCTGGGGGGGGCGAGGGC
>JAVJGI010000037.1:13035975-13066227 GCA_035590275.1 Ibycter americanus
TGCCTGGTGCCCGCCCGCGGCAGGCGGGGGCCGTGGGGGGCTGGCACCGCGCGCACACGCTGGCTTCTAACTGGCTTTTTATTTTATATCAAGAACACTTGGTTTTAAAATCTTTACAAAGGACAAAACGCGGCGACTCCGTTAGTGTGTAAAGAACTAAAGATCTGCTTAAAAAACGTCTCTGCAAAGAGAAACGACTGACACAAAAGAGATTCTCTGCAGCGCAAAGAGGGGCAGAAGTGCCAAGTCTCCAGCCCGGGGCCCCACTCCCGGGGTCCCCGGGGTCCCTGAGCCCCGGCACTGGCCCCAGCGCCCGCACCCAGCACGAGGCCTGGATCCCCGGACCCTGCCCACTCCTTCTGCCTATAGCACCATGGCCCGGGGCCGCTTCTCGACACAGTGAAGGAGCCTTTTCGAGGGCACTCGGGATGCCAAGCTGCCTGGGGATGCTTGGGCACCGGCTGAGAGGGATTAGCCAGCCCTGCTCCTCATCAGTCCCGGGGTGCTCAGCGGGTGGAGCGCTGGGGATGCGATTGCCCCATGGGGAGGCACAGCCCCGGTGCGGGGAGCCCTGTGGCCGCTGCCAGCAGGGTCGCCCATGCCTGCCCGTGCCGGTGCGTGGGCACAGGGGCTACACTGCGTCCCCCCTGCACCTCATCGGCACCCCGGGGCAACCCGTGGGACCCTCTGGCTGGGAGCCAGGAAAGTCAAAGCACTTCTCAAAAGTTAGATAGGAACGAAAGAAAGCGCCGGGGGAGAGCGGGACATCCAGCCACACCAGGACCCCGCAGATCTCCGGGCTCAGTGCCACACTGTCCGTGGGCGCTGCCCCTCTGTCCGGGGGCTCCGTCGGCCCTGCCGGTTCCTCTGCCAGTGTCTGCTGCTTGCGTGTGCGTGCGTGCATGCGTGTGCGCCGGTGGCGGGCAGCTATACCCTGGTGGTGGAGTGTGAGTGCGGGAGCCCCGTGCTGTTGAAGCCAGCGGTGAAGGTGTTGTAGGGGTGCAGGGTCTGCAGCCCCACCAGCGAGTTAGGGATCATGGTGATGGTGTTGGGGGTCATGAGTGGGATGTCATCTGGAGAGCGGCGCAAGGTGAGGGTGTAGTCGGGCAGAGCGGCCAGGCGCAGGGCGTCGTGGGGCGGCACAGCCTCACACTCATGGTGCCCCTGGCTCACCTGCAAGGAGGGCATCTCCTCGTCGGGCGCGTGGGCAATGTCGTTGGCGGCACCGCGCTGGGGGCTGGGCTGCTGGTGCGTGTCCTGCCGGCGCTTGTCCTTGCGGTAGTAGAGAGCGGCAAAGGCCAGCACGTTGAGGAAGAGCAGGGAGGCGCCCACAGCGATGGTGACGCTCAGCTCGGTGGAGTAGTCGCGGGGGCTCTCGAGCAGCGTGCCTGCCTCCTGCTCTGGGCTCCACTTCTCCTTCCCGTTCTCACTGTTGTAGGCGGGCGAGATGGCGGGGCGCTTGGTGGTCCAGATCTTGCCATTGGGCCGGCGCGTAATGTGGGAGTTCTGCGTGGTGTCAGGCGGCGGCACTTTGGTGGTGGTGGAGGTGTAGTGGAACATATCGTGCAAGTTGTACAGGTGGGGGACCAGGTGCTTCCAGAAAGCCACCTTGGTGGCCCGGTAGTGGTCACGTACCCGTGGCTTCAGCCCGATGTGCAGGTACAGCTGGTCACGGGGGTTGTACTTGGACCAGGCCACCTCCTCAAACCGGTTGGCCTTGGTGTGGATGAACTTGGTGTCCTGGGGGACAGGCTTGTTGGGGTCCCTGTGAAACACAGGCAAAACAGAACTAGCACCAGGAAAAGCCGGAGAGGCAAGGAGGGAGAGCCGGACGCAGAGATGGAGGCTGGGGGACCTTTGCCAGTGGTGGCACAGGGTGGGCTGGCAAAAGGTCCTGCATGGGTCAAGTCTCACCCATGATACCCACAACCAATCAGCCTCCCCACCCCTGCGCTTGGCGGGGTCCTGTCCTGGGGGCTGGCCACGCTCTCAGCCCTCACTGTGTGTTGATTCCCTGACCCCAGTGAAGGCGCAGCACACAGACCGCTGGGCACGGGTGGGCTCAGTGTCCCAAGCCAGGCATGACACCCCACTACCACAGCATGCTCCCAAGGGGTACAGCTGCAGTGAGTGCAGACCCCCCAGGCACAGCACCCGTCCCCACTCACCCTGTCTTGGCAAAGTTGGTCCAGTAGGTCATCACCACGGCGCTGAGCATGACATCATTCTTGGAGAAGTTACAGGGAAAGAGGTCTGTGGGGCCAATCATCGGGATCCCGAACACGTAAGGCACCTCATCCCCGTGGGCCGCGTCGGACCACGCAGGCTTCATCAGGCTCTGGCAGTGGTGGTAGAAGGCGTAGAAGTAGGTGGGAGAGCCATAGCGGGCGTGCAGGTCAGCTGTCACCACCGACGGCTCTACCCACTGGTGGTCAGTGAAGAGGGCCACCAGAGTCTTGCGGCGTGTCTCAGGGTTGTCCCTGTCAGCCCAGTCCGTGTACATGAACTTGATGGTCTCCCGCAAGGTGTCCTTGCCCTCGGGGTAGCCGTACAGGTTATCTACAAAGTTGGAGACTGAGTAGTCAAAGTCACTGCCCGAGACGCCGTCCTCGGGGTCCACCACGCCCTCCACGAATTTCAGCCCCTCGCCCTGGTTGACCCCCAGCATGATATCGTAGTTGAGGAACTCGCCCTGCTCCATCAGGATCTCTGGGTCATCCGGGATCACATCCCCGTCAATGACCGGCCCAAAGGCCACATGGTAACGAGCCGGCTGGATGTCTTGCTCCACCAGCTCCTTAGCACTCTTCTGCCGCAGGCAGTCCACCATGTCCACCGTGTCCAACACGTTGCAGCCCACCTTGTCGGCCAGCATGCTGGTGTACTTCACAGGCTGGTAGTTCACTGCCCAGCTGGAGAGTGCGGAGCCGCTCTGGATGATGGCTCTCTGGAAGAGACCTGCAAGACAGGCAAGGAGCGGAGGAAGCTCGTAGCAGAGTGAGCACCGCTCCAACACCCCAGCGCTGCAGTGTGGAGAAGGCGTCGATGCCCTTGGACCCCCGCAAGGACCCAGCGCTCCAGCCTGTGCCTGGCCTTGACCCAGGCTGTGCTGCCCACTGAGCCAGGCTCACAGGGGGGCTCAGCTCAGGGCCACCACGAGGGTGGCAGGATGACAGCTGGGCATGCAGTGGGTGCTCCTGGGAGCAACCAAGGGCTTCTGTAGTCTCTGAGGATCCCATGGCAGGGGCTGGTCTGGCACCCCTCTGTCCCGGTGCAGGGAGGAGAGGTGCCATGGCTGCACCACAGCCTGGCTTTGCCGAGCAGCCTGTGCGGTCCCAGCCACCCCCAGGACGCGTTGCCTGAGCCCCCGAGGGGCACACGCTGCCCCCGGCTCGGTGCCATCCTCCAGCCCAGAGTGGCACCAGCTTCGCTGAGCAGCCAGGCTGAAGGCTGGCAGCAGCAGGAGGGTTAACGCCTGCTCAGGGACAATTAACCCTGCATATCCCACCCCACCGCTTTGTCAAGGTCCCCCCCGGCCCCCTCCCTGCTGCTTCCTGCCCAGCTGGGGCTGCTCGGTGCCAATCCGGCCCCACAGGAGCACACTGCCAGATGCACAAAGAGGGCCTTTCTGCCACCGGGAACACAGAGGGAGTGGACTTTCGCCCTGGAAAACGGGGCCACAAAGGCCCTGGCCCAGGCGGAGGAATGTGTGGCTGCGCTCCAGCCCCATGTCAATGGCGCTTGTGCTCAGAATACAAAGGGCGGTGAGGAAGCGGAGCCTCCGGGGTGGTGAAAGGCAGCCAGGCTCGGGGTGCACCCTGGGGTCCCGGCTCTTCGGCCAGCCTTCTCCTGCACCCTGAGTGCTGCCTGCACCCTGGCTGGACTCTGGCACTCACTCACCACGAGGGACTGTCTCAGGCTGTCCCTGGATGGTGCTGACGCAGCAGCCTGGTGGCTACGGGGCTGCCCCTGCCCCCCGAAATGCAGAGCACCTGCGTGGGACCCCTTGTACAGCCAAGGCTGTGCCGCTCTGCAGGGCAGCGTGCACCTTCCCTCAGCAGAAGCATTTCAAGTCTCCTGGCTCCTGGCCACCATGTCCGTCGCTCTTGCCTGCATGCACAGTCCTTGCTCTGCCAAGTACCTGACGTACAGTCCCATGTGCTGGGACAAAGAGAAGTCACAAGCTCTGTTTGTCACCTCCTGGTGCCCTAGAAAGCTGTACCCAGCCTACAGGCTGGAGACTGGCCATGGGTTTGCTTGCTCTGGGCTGTCATCCACATGCCAAAGAGCCAGGATGGGGGTTCCCTGGCTCCCAGGAGATGCTGCCCCAGCAGCAGCTATTGCTTCCCACCAGCAGCATCACTTCCCAGACAGACCCACCAGGCTGGACTCTGCTCCTGCCTGCCCCTGCCTGGGGAAGCACAGGCAGCTGGTGTCACCAACAGCTGGGCATGTCCCTAATGGAACCGCTTTGCTGTGTCAACAGCCACGTCCTGACCCAGGAGGACCCGCGAGCCTGTGAGAGCCCAGACTCCCCCCTCCATGCCAGCACCCAGCTGAAGCCCAACAAGCACCCCGGGGATGCATCACCACCCTGCAGCTCAGCCTGGAGCCCTCCAGCCTGCTGGGGCCAGGCAGGAAGATGCAGCTCTGCCTTCCCAGCCTGTTCCCTTCAAGGTGAGTGTACTGATGCAGCCTGCAGTCTGCAGAGCTGGCTGCCACAGCACAGTGGAGCCAAGCAGTGGCACCAGGGCTCTGCCGGAGGGTGCCCAGTGCTGCAGGCTGCTGCCAGCTCCTGATTTCTCCTTTGCTTTGCGCAGTAGCTGAGACTGGAAACACCTCTGGGGTTGTCTGCACCAAGCCCCAGCTCAAAGCAGGGTGCTGGGTGCCTTGTCCAGATGAAGTCTGAGCATCCTTGGAGCTGGCAGTGAAGGACAACAGCCCCCATGGGGCAGGAGATAAGGCAAAGGAAGCACAAGAAGTTTGCCTGGCAGTGGCATGGCTGCCTGGGAAAAGAAACAGCACTTTGGTCCTTGGTGAGGAATCCACCCACCTACAAGGGCTGAGGCTGGCAGGGGAGCTGCGGGTCTCCCTGGCTGCCAGACACAGTGTGTGCTGCACCAGCCTCCAGTGTCTGCCTCTCACAGCACCTGGCAGAGCAGGCACAAATTAGCAGCTTCATTAATAGCTCTTGATCACTATGAGTTTTATTTTGATGCGATAAAAACAAACCCGCCTGGTCTGCAGGCTGCATCTTAGCACAACTCCCCTGCCGTGCTCCAGAGCCAGCTGCCCTGTCCCTAGGGAGATGGGTGCTCTGGCACAGGGGGGTTTTGAGGTCATTTGATGGCCATTTGCTTTGATGCAACACTGGCTGCAGCACCGAATGTTCCCCTTCCACCTCACAGCATTTACAGCCAGCAGCAGCCCCCCTACCAAAGCAGTGAGGGTGCCAGGCACCCAGCACTGCTGCGATGCAGCAGGGACCACACCACAGGCATTGGGGCTGGGTGGGGTGGCAAAGGACATGCACGCAGGTGCAGGGTTTAGTGGCAGAAAGCCTAGTGTCACCTAAAAGGTGCTATACTGGATGACAGTTTTTTTCATGGCTGAAAAGTTGGGGAGCAGCCCCTCCAATCCATCCTCAGCCTCTCTCCATGCTGCTCCCTCCATCCCAGGCCTGTACAAGCGGTAGGGGACACCTGGGCAGCCAAGCACACCGTCTTGCTTCCAAAGAAGTGTCACCATCTGGCTGAAAAGAACAGTCTGCAGCCTTGGGGCTGCCCTGCCAGAAGCACCCAGCCCCAGAGAGGAGACTCCTGCACTGAAAGCACCTGCCTGTGATCCCCATCTCCCTCCCAGGCATTTCTGTGATCGAGAAGAGAGCCCTAAGAAGCATCGTGAATGCATTGCACCCAGCGTCCCTTCCCTGGCCTTTCACACTCGGTATGGGCAGAGAAAATCCTTTTTCTTTCTGCAGGAGCTTTCAATCTGTAAAAGACTCCCCACCCCTGTGCCCACACTACCCAGGGTGCCTGTGCAAGGGCAGGAGGGCACACAGAGCACTGGGTACCCACACAGGGACAGCATGGTCCCTCATGGGCCCCCACAGCTGCAGAGCATCCCTTGCACTGCCCACCGCTCAGAAACAAGTCTGCAAAGACCTACCCGTGCTCCTTTCCTACACACTGCTCAATTTACTATCTAACACAAGCGAAGCAACCTCTGGCTTTAGTTGTCAAAAGCATCTCCTCCTGTGGGCTAGAGAGGTGCTGCCTGCCCCGCATGGCTCTGGGTAGTTGGGAATCCTACCCCAGGAGCCCCAAGGGCAGTGAGGGCAGCCCTGGTTCTTCCCTCCTCTGGCATTGCACCATCGACAGCGGCTCTGTAGGTGTAACTCACATTTTCCATGTTCTTGAGCTTACTGTAGCCTAATACCCATTAATACTTGTTCAAGCCACCTGAAGAGGATGAGGCAACAGGCTGAGAAGCATCCTGCTCAGGAGCTGGCAAGGGGGAGCAGGACAACAGAGGGGGTGACTTCAGGCACCAGCCACTCACGCAGGAGCATGGACTGAGCACAAGCGTCCTGAGCGCCCTGGGGTGGCAGGGACAGGGCTGACCCAGAACAGACAGGTCCTGAGCAGTCAACAGCAGCTCCATACGTGCTGCCAGGGCTGGATCACTTTGGTTTTACCTATCTTTTTGTTTCTCCCTGCCTTACTCAAACATGGCAGGGCACTGGTGACAGTGACAGCAGAGCCAGCAGGCTGCAGGGCAGTTGTGGAAGACCAGAGACCACCATGGACTCAATGTGGGAGTGCCCAAGCTTCCCAAGGAAGCAGCTGCCCACCGGGTCCAGACATGCCTCTCTTGTCAGGTCTGTGGAGCGGAGCATCCCCCAGATCTCTGGCCCTTGGGGCACCAAGGGGAGCCCAGCAGTGGGAGCAGCAGCCCCAGGAGCAGGAGCACCCTGCACAGGGTGGGTTGGTGCTGGCTGTGCCACAGGCTCTGGCACAGAGGGAGCATGGGGCACCGGTGGGCTCCAGAGCCCGCTTGAGATATCCCACCACCCAGGAGGGTCTGGAGCTCCTCTGCATCCTCTGATCCGTGGGCCATAGCAGCACGTCTCAGCCTCTCCTCTTCAGTTCCCTAGTCCATCTGAGGAGAGGCTGGCATCCAGCTGTGACTGATGGGCAGCAGGGATGGGTGCGGAGGTGTGGCAGCCTGTCAGCCCCACTCTCATCCCTGGGGAAGGGCTATCAGTGGGAATCAGAGCCCAGCATGGCCATAGGTCTCTGCATGGGGATGGGCTCATTGCAGGGCAAGCGGTTTGCTGGAATCAGGCAAGTTTAACCAAAAGGGCAGCTGGAGAAATCTGGGAGAAGAGAGCTGGTTTGGGCTTGCCTTTGACTCCATGGTGAACTGCCAGCATCCTACGAGCCCTGTTCCATGTCTGGGCTCAGCAGGGTGCTGCCCTTCACTCTCCACCACGAGCACAGGTCCTGCCAGCTCTCACCACACCTAACACCAGCCTCATGCTGCCCACAGCACCTGCAGACCCCCCCATCAAATACTCCCAAGCAGCCCGTGATGCTGAGGCTGGTGCAGCCACCTTCGCAGCAGCCTGGGCTGAGATCATTTTTGCTTTCAGTATTGGGGCAATCAGTCCATCGACAGCTCCCAGGGCTGGAGGAAGGCTGCCCGACTTTGCCGGCAGCCTGGCCAGCACCAGCCTCCTCCCATACACCCTCTGCCATGCCATCAGCCCTGCTGAGGTTCTGAAGGTCTCCTTCATTCCTGTGCAGTTCCCATGCTGTTGAACAGGGCTGCAGCTCTTTGCAATGGCTTCAAGTGCAATTTTATGTGTGTCTCAGACTTACGCTTGTGTCCACTGTCCATTTGTGTCCCCTTCTTCCCTGCACCACCCTTGGGGACACAGCACTGGAAGAGGGCTGCACCCTCATATAAAGCCCCCGTGACCAAGTCCCTGGCAGGCTGGTCCCCTGTGGACCACATCCAGTTCAGGCTTTGCTCCTGCAATTTCCTTTAGGAAGTTTATCAAGAACACCTCTACTCCCATGGTTATTTTTCCCCCCCAATGCTCAATGTAAATGTCTTTGCAGGTGATTTACATGCATTTGCTTTTATGCCAGCACAAGCTTTAGTGCAAATAATGCCTTTCTTTATCTAGAGTAAATACTCTGCCATATTAACAGATATCAATCATATCACTTTCACTCGTGTTTTGCTAGTTGCAGCGCTTTCAGCTCTCCCAGTCTCACAAGATGGGACATTCCATCCCTCCCCAGGCTCAACTCTGGCTTCCCCTCTATTCCTAGCACTGAGATCCATGCTCCTGGTGCCCTGCATGATGCCCTACATCCCCTCCACACCTGCACATGGGCGAGCCTGGGCACCTCAGCAGGGTGCTGCCCAAGGGTCCCCACCTCTTCCCACACCCGGATGCTGGCCCTGGGCTGCAGCCCCACGTGCTGAGAGAACCAGCTCCATCCCTGGCTCCCACGTGCTCTGCTGCTGGCCTGTCCCTGCCCAAGATGAGAAGGTTCTGCTTGCCAGCACTGGGTCAGGCTCTCACCAGTGACTAATTAAAAAGCAGCCCTGACATTGCTAGGGTGGCCAGTGGTACCCGGGTGAGCTCCCTTCCCTGGCTTAGCACCAGCAAGGCACTTGTCACAGCTGCAGCATCCTTGGGCACAGCTGGCACCTACCTTCAGAGTGGTGAGAGAGGGTAAGCAGGCTGACGCAGGAGGCACCGATGCCAGAGCCGAAGACGGTGATCCGCAAGGGATCTCCCCCAAAGAAGGCGATGTTCTCGCTGACCCAGCGCAGGGCCTGTATCTGGTCCAGCAGCCCATAATTGCCCTTGGCAGCCTGGTCCCCTGTGCTCAGGAACCCTGTGGGCCAAGTGGAGCCTGGTTAGGAATGAGGAAGCAGGGGGTGTCCTGACCTCCCACGCCCCTTCCGCAGGCCTAGGGGAGCTTCTATGGGACCCTGTCCCACCACAACGAGAGACCCCACTACCAAGAAAGTCCTGTGAGCTCTGAGCTGGAGCAGGGACACCACCAAGCTCCAGCCACCCTCTGCACAGCACAGAGAGGCAAAAGGCTGGGAATACAGTTGCAAGCCCCGGGAAGCCTCTCCAGCCAACTGCAAGCAGCAACAGGGTGATGTGCACAGAGCCCTGTCCTACACGTACCACCACCTGTGCCAATAAAGAGTCAAGATGTCTCACTCATGCTCCAAGGAAAGCTGAAAAGCACCGGTGGCTGCAGGCAGGCTGAGTGCGTGCACAGCCAATGCTTTCCATGGACTAGCGTGGCCTGGAGGAGGCTCTATAAATGTAAGGAGGTGGGCTGGGCAGAGAGGAACCGACTGCAGCTTAAAATACAAAGTCTCTCAGTGAGGATGATGCTGAGAAATGCTTTCAATAACAAAGGGAACACCCAAGATAAGCTATCGGTGTTTCATTTGCTTTGACTCAAAGCAGGAAGCCAAAATCATGGTCCCAAGGTAAAATCCAGGTGGATAACCCTGGCAGGCAGGGAGCGGCATGGGTGCTGCTCCAGCACTGGAGGTGCTCTGGCTGGGCATGCTGCACCACTTCAATAGAGATGACGATGGCACCATTTAAGTCTTATTTCGTATTGTGACTTATGTCTTTTAAATTTGCACCTGTCCATCTTAAAGGCCTGACGTTTAATATTGAAAGGACTTGAACAGGCTTGTTTTTACTGAAAAGCAAGTAACTGCCATCTTCCCCAGGAGACTATGGGGTCTGAAGGCCATCAGAGGGATATGCTGCCCCAGGTACTGGCCGGGAGCTCAGCTGCCCAGGGAGAGCACCGTGCCAGGCTGGATGGCTAGGAAGAGAGCCGGCCCTGCCAGCAGCCTGGCTGGGAAGGAGCTCTCCCCAAACCTCTGCACCCCTTGTTCTCCCTGCTGCTAAGGGCAGGCAGCAGTGATGCTCTAGACAAACCTCCTGTGTCCCAGCCCCCCGGGGTTTCTGCTGCAGCAGACAGGGGACCACACTGCCTTTTGACCCCGTGTCCCCATTTTGCCTCTCCAGGTCACCAGTGTTCACAAAAATGGGACTGCCACCCTCCTCTATATGGCACCTGGCACCCTTCAGTCATCCCCTCTGCAAACAGCCAGGCCACGGTGGGTGGCTGTGGGGGTCCTGGCAGCTCAGCTGGCTTGGAGGCAGCCCGTGCCCAGGGAGGGAGAGCCCTCTCAGGAGGAGATGCTGGGTAAACACCTTTATTATTTATTTAACCGCAGACCAATATTTGCTTTCAGCTGAGCCAGGTTGTGTAAATGAGCCTGGGGGGGGGGACGGAGACGGGGACTGGTGCCAGGAGCCAGACCACGCTGCAACCACCCAGCGGGGGCACCGCCACGTGGCACCCGGCTTGGCTGCCAGGGCGAAGGGCAGGGTCAGCGCCCGCAGTGCAGCCCCCATCCTGCCGGGCCCCACACCCCCCACCACCCCCTTCCCAGCTGGTTCCAGCCCGGTTGGCCATGGGGGCTCATCCCGCTGCCTGGCCATGCTGGCGGCACAGCCCACGCTGGCCAGCCCATACCGAGCACTCCAACGCGGTAGTTCAGGGTGATGACAATCACGTTCCCGTAGCTAGCCAGGACGCTGCCGTCTATCATGTTCCCTGTGCCCTCCATGTATGAACCACCGTGGATATACACCATCACTGGCTTGGCCCCGCTGTCCCGGATGTCTGGAAGGAGAGGCAGTTAAACACAGGACCCCACCGGTGGTTGCAGCACCCTGCCCGACAGGCAGACCAAGGACGAGGGCAATGCCAGCTGCCAGGACCAGGGAGGGGGCTTAGGAGACAAACTCAGAGCTCTCCTGGGGACCACAGCGTGGCCCTCCAAAGCCGACCACCACTGAACAAACCCCACCAGCCCCTTTCCGGTTGGCAGCAGCCACCGTGCCATCCCCACACTGCTGTGTCCTCGGGGGTCTCAGCACATGCAGGAGAGATGCTGGCTGGACCCGGCTGCTCTTCCCCAGAGCCGGGCTCTGGCTGCATGTGGGAGCCAGACCAGTGGCACCTCCGTTGCAGGTGGGAGTTGCAGAGTCTAGCCCCAGGATGCAGCTTCATGCCCTGTCTTTGTCTGGACCCAAGCCCTCGGCTCCGGGAGTCCTGGAATCTGGCATTGCGGGGGGCAGGGATGGGGGTGTGCAGGACCTGGAAGGCGGGGGGGCACTGGTGGGTGCTCCAATGTCTGACTCTCCCGTCCCCCCCTTCCCATCCCCCTGGGAAGGCAGAAACCTGCCAGCTGCCTGGATATGAACCCATGGCACCCCAGTGCCCAGACACAGACATGGTGATGATGCAGACAGTGTGTGCACGTGTGCGTGTCAGGGAGGTGAGCACGGTGTCCGGACGAGGACAGGGCATGAGGCATGGAGTGAGGATGAGGAATGGTACCCCGATGGCTGGGGAGGAAGAACTGCGGGAGCCTAGGGGACAGGGAGCAGCCATGCTCCCTCTCTCGACTGGCCCTGCCTGGGGACATCCTGCCCCTTCTGCTCTACTGGCCTTGGGTCCCTCACGGAGCCGAGCCCAGGCGTGAGGGAAGAATACCCGTGCTCGGCTCTTGGTACGTCTCACCCATGTGACACAAAGGAGGCAGTTGCACCCATCGTGGAGACACTGCCAGGTCCCACATGCCCTCTCCTGGGCTGGCGAGCCAGCACCGAGGGACTTTGCCCTCCCCTGTGCTCACCCGCACCCAGCACCTTGCTTGGGCAGGCTGGCATTGCTTGCTGGGGCTGCTTGGCCTCAGCTGCCCCAGCCAGCCGCTGCTCCCTGCCTTCCTCCCTCAGCAGTGCACCGCACTGTCCTTGCAGCCAGTCCCCACTGTGGTCCCTGCAGGGCTGGGACTCCTGGGGCACAGCCACACCAATGCAGCGGGGATGCCCAGCCAGGGCGGACATGGTCCCTCACACCCACCTAACCCCTGTGCATGTCCACGCCTCCCCACGGCTTGCCCATCGCAGGGGGCTACAGGGCAGGCTGATGGGTACCTCTGGCCATCCCCACCTCCAGCTGTGGCCCGCAACGTGGCTAAGGGTGGCCTCCCTTCCATACAGAAAACCTGTTCCCTCCAGGAGAATGAGGATATGGCAAAACCTGTGCTGGCTCTTCCTGTCGCCAGGATGCAGCCAGGCAAATGGAAAGACCTGGGGAGCAAAGAGTACCCGTGGCTCCTCCGGGACAGACATCGCCCATGCAGCAAAGCTATGGCGAGACAACTCTTCCCAGGGCCACCTGCTTGAATGCAAAGGGCAGGAACATCGGTGCCTGCGCCCGTGTTCTCTCCTCCCTGCCACATGCTCCCACCGACACACAAAGGGACATCCTCACAGCAGAATGGCAGCGATGTGTGGAGATGTACCAGGGAATAAATGGCTCCTAATTGCTGCAGAACATTTTAGTGTGTGGGCATTTAGCACAGTCAAGACACTTAGGCTGAATGCCAGTTTATGCCCTGGTACAAGAGATCCTGGGGCACAGGTTAGTGGGAGAAAACAACAGGGTTTTGGTACTGCCAAGGATAAAGCTTTTCATCTGTTTCCCAGATCCTTAACACCATCTGCCAGGCTGTGCTCGAGCTGCCCTGGGACTCCCGCACACCATGAGGTTTTACTGTCCTTGGCATGTTAGGGCTGCACCCTGGCCGACCCTTCCGCCTGCCTCCTCTTCAAATCCATGCAGTCAAACACACCGACTCCATACCCTGCAGATGAACAACCTTGTTTTACTAAAACTAGCTTATTCTGCAGCTTGCTTAGCCCTGGTGTACATGTAGAATCACATCTGCTTGAAAGCCCACTTGCTGTGCCTGGGCTGGTGCTGATGCTCTGGATGCAAGCAAGACCTCACTCACGCTGGGTGGAGAAGGAGAGAAGTTACCAGAAACCATGTCCGAGCAGACCTCGGGTCTCCTGGGCATGGCCAGGTACCCTGTGAGTGCCAAGGGTGCTAAGCTGTTGGCATGGCCACCCTGTGGTGATGCCCACAGCAGGGCCAGGCAAGGGTGGAGGGGGAGGTCGCTGGCTCCCATCTGCATGTCACTGACTCCGGAGGGATGAGGCTGGAGGTGGGATGTGACCGGGCTTGGGGTGAAATGGGCCCAGGTGCCCAAGGGCTCCTCTCCTCCCAAGCTGCCATGCTTACTCCCTGCCCTCGCTCAAGCAGAGCAGGAGCACACTTCTCCTAAAGCAAAAAAAACCAAACAAACCACGAGCTTCCCCCCCATCCCGAGGAGGGGAAGGACCTGGGTGCCCTGCACAGCTGGCCAGCCTGCCCCCCGCCCCGCGCAGCTGCCCGGCACAGCAGACGGACACACACAGGGCTCCCTGGGGATGGCAGCGGATGGCGGGCAAACGGAGTTGCTTTGCGTGTCATGCAGTGGCAGCCTCGAGCACAGAAATACCTTCGTCTTCATCACCGTCATTATCCGCTAAGTCCTCGCCCTGTTTCTTAGCGCTGGCTCCTAGGGACCAAACACGAGGAGACAGAACAAAAAGGAAAACAAAAGGAAACAAAAACAAAAGAAAACAAACAAACAAAACAAAACAAAACAAAAAAACAAAACAAACAAAAAAAAACAAAACAAAAAACAAAAGAGAATTCAAAAATAGCATGATAGCAGAGATGGTGGGGCCAGGCCTGCGCCCCACAGCACTGCTGGCTACTCACACTGCACCTCTCCCAGAGCCAGGGCGGCGCAGGGCGCGGGCAGGACTGCCCTGGGAGCTGCGCCAGGATGCTGCTTCACCTGGACCCCTTCCCAGATCCTCCCCGGGGAGCGCCGGGGCGGCGGGGAGGAGGAGAGCAAGCCTGTGGCAGCATCAGCGCCAGAGGCAGATCAGCCTCTCAAAGCACTCACTGATCCTCCTGCATCCCAGCCTGGCCCCCGCCTGCTCGTGCACCCTCGGCTCCCTGCACCACGGCAAGGCTCCTTCCTCTACCGCCAGCTCTGCTGCCACCAGGGACAACCATCCCCCTGCCACCAGCAGAGCCCACAAGAAGGGTTGCCCTTGGTAGCCACTGACCACCAGCCAGGGTCCTGCCCGTCGCCCCCACACAGTGCATGGCCCCTTGTTGTGCCTGGCACAGCTATAGCCACAAACCACCGGTGCCACAGTGCGAGACCACCATGGCACACTGCAGGGAGCCAGTGTGACAGGTGCTCCCCTGCACTGCTTGGCTCTGTCCTGTGCCAACTCCCTCCTTAAAAGACCAGTTGCATGGTTCACCAAGGATTGAAAAGGTGCCAACAAGCTTGCCCTGATCCAGGCAGAACCCTAAAAATAACGGTTTCGGTAACATCCTGAATGCCTTCTCATTGTTGCATGGCCTTTAGCAAATCCGCGGTGCCAGGGCATGGGTCGGGTCAGGCCAGCAGCCCCAGCCTGGCACCGTGGGATGCTGCTGAGGATGGTGTGCACTGAGCACAGCACTTTCCAAGCTGCATGTGGCTGGCATGAGCCAGGAGAGGCGGCCTGCGTGCTGGTGGGGAGCAGATGCGGTGCAGACCTGTACCGAGGCTCTGTTGCTGCAAAAGGCAGCCCTTCTGGGCACAAAGCTGAGTGGTGCCATCCCTGCACCCTGCAGCCCCAAATTTCAGGAAGAGGTTTTGCTCTTCTTATCCCCTTAAAGCTGCAGACCAGCGCCTGCGGTCCTCTGCTCCCTAATGTCTGCAGCAAAAAGGTTCCCCAGGTAATGGTGACCTCAGAGGTGACAACAGGGTTTCCCCTAGGTGGGACTGCCCATGCTGTGCCTGCGCTGCCCAGTGACCTTCCCCAGATGTGCAGGGCTCCGAGGTCCTGCCAGGCCCTGCTGCTGTCACCAACCAGCCCCATCACCACCACAGCGAGGGTTCCACGAGCCAGGGCAGCCCTGCAGCTGGAAGAAGCTATGACAAGGTGAGCATGAAACTGGCCAGGAAGACTAAATCAGGGAGTCGTCCCCACTACCACTCTGGGAGTGGGATCCCGCAGGTGACACGGGTGGCAGATAACAGAGATGGCAGCATGGAGAGGGACAGGATTTGAATTTAAAAGAAGTTTGTGTGGGGGAGTGAGAGGTCTGAAATGGCTGTGGGGCAGCTCCACTGGGGCAAGAGGCTTGCACAATGCCTTAAGAAGCCATGACCTGCTGAAGAAAGTCTGAAGGAACAATGACCAGAAGTCTAGAAAAATCCAGCAGGCATGAAAAGTTTGCAGAGGGCTGAGTCATGCAAATCCTGGGAGCAGATGAGCGATGGGAGCTACAGCAGCAACCCGACTCATGAAAGGCCGCTGAGAGGTGGTGAGGTGGAAAAGCAACTCCCTCTTCACTGTGCAGAGCACAGGCAGCCCCAGAGCTACACAAGGCAGGTCAAAGCTGGACAAGAAGAAAACCTTCCTGGCACAAGGTGCAGGAAAGCACTGGAAGACATAGCCTGGGGAGGTGCTTAAGACCAGGCGAGACCCGCTGCCGGGAAGAGGTGAGGTACACCTGTTCCTGCCCAGGGCAGGGATGGATCGGCTGTCTCCAGAGCAGTCCTGATTCTCTTCGACTTGGAGTTCACCTCCCGACCTACCCCTGCCATGCCCCAGCCCTGCCTTCTCACCTCTTGCTTCACCACCCAGCCATGCCCTGAGCTCCTCACATCATTCTCCTGTGTCCACCCAATGCCACCCCCGCCCCTGTCACCTCTCGTCCCCGCTTCTGCTGCATCCTTCCCGCACGGTCCCCCCCAGCCCACCCACCAGCTGAACACTTGGCCAGGCACGTGCGGCTGCCCAGCCTGTTTGCAAGCTTGACCTACTGCATCTTCATTAGGAAGAGCTGCAAGCCCAGAAAGCACTTAAATGACGAAGTACTCATGCAATATTTGCTAACCGGTGCTATGTGCCAACCTCCTTGGTACTACTAAGGGATAGGGATTTTTCTCTAATGAAGACCACAGGCAGTGAGCATTCATCTGCACCGTGCTTCAGAGCTGGGAAGCTAATGACAGGCACCTGGAGATCCCTTTCCACTGCTGAGGGCTCTGGTGCTGTTAAAGCCCCAGGACCAGTCGGCTGTAGCCCTCCAGTCTGGTCTCCTTCAGGGGACAAAGGTCTCCATGCAGACAGGGATGGAGGAACTGGCTATGAGGAGCTGCCAGGCTGTAAGAGAGGGCAGTGGACAACATCCCTGTGGTATGAGCAACTGTCCTGCCTGAGCAGGGAGGGATCTGGCTGGAGACCACTGCCCTGGAGCTCAGGGATGGCTGGGACAAGCCTAAGGCAACCTGAGCTTCACGCACCGCAGAAGGGGCAGTAGAAAGCAGTGCTGGGAAGCTAAGCAAAGCAGGAGCGGAGTAATGCAGGCCAGGGGGAGGGGGAACAGCAGTGGCATGTGTGCGTGGCAGATGCAAAGCACGAGCCTTCCCCGTTGGCAGGAAGGTGCCAGGGTGGCTGGGGTTACAGTGAACACAGGCTGCTGCAACCAAGCGGGCTTTTTGCCTTGCACTACATTGCTCACCTCCCCGACAACCCACCGATGCCCCACAGCTCATGACAGCAATTACAGCTTCACTTCCCTCACCCATCCCTTGCACTTTTCTCCATTACCCTCCACCAGTTATTGCCATGTTCAAGGACACCCATCCCAGGAGATCTTCTTCTGCACTGGCAAAGGCCAACATGTACTACAGCACCTACTCTCATGGGGATGGGTTTAAGCTCGTGGATTCACAGCTGGAAAAACCAAAAGGACTCATGGCTCTTACTCTCTTACCCATTGAAAGCTCCCTCGCATTGTGAATGCCTGTTGTGCTGTTTCACTTTAAGCTGACTGTGAAGTGACATTGTTCAGGCCGATAGGAAGGATGCATATGCCCTTATCTGAAGGCTCTAGGAAGATTTAAGCTCAGGTTCAGTAAAAAGTAAAATCACTTTCCCTGAAACAGGGGCATCCACGCCGGATTTATGCTATCTTAAGTAAAGCATGCCAACAGCACTGACACCAGCGCAAACAGAGATAAAGGAGGGCAAGGAGCCTCAGTCCTTGGAGCCTTTGCACTCAGCATGGTGTGGATAAGAGAAGAGCAGGTGCCTGAGCTCACATCTTTCCAGATCCAATTGTCTGCTCAGGGCAGCCCTGGGCAGCCCCAGCAGCCCTTCCTCATTCCAAGCTCCCTGGGACACCCACTCCCACGCAGCAGCTGCAATGCCACAGAGAGCAGGAGCCCACAGCAGCGTTGCCACCATGTCTGATGGCCACATGCACCCAGAGGCATACATGCTGGTGGCCACACTGGCTCAGGTGTTTCTCCAGAAGCGACAAGGGACGGGACCAGGACTGATGACAGCCATTGAACCTGCTGCTGCACAACCCCACAAGCAGGGGCAGCTCCCCTGGGACCTGTGTTGTGTGGCTCCTCCAGCCACCAGCCCTTGCTCCAGGACTGCAGCACACCTCGGCACTGCCCTGCCCCTCCCTGTCCCTGGGTGATGCAGAGGAGTTACCTCCATCCTTGAGCAGACTCCATAAAAGCACTGCATCTTCTCACGATCTGCTGCCTCCGCCAGCACAAACACCTACTCTCACCTTTGCAAATCGCTCCCCGGAGCAGCAGTGGAGCGCCAGGGCAGTGGTCTGCTCCCAGCCAACTCTGCAAGCAGCAGGCTTTGCAGGAGGCTGGTGAGAAGCCTTGCAGCAAGGGAGCACTGCAAGTCTCAGCCGTAGGGAAGCCTCAGCCAGTACTCAGGCAAGTTTGCTTCTTGAAGAGCAGCGGAGAAGCCATGGTGCTTCTCCCGCAGAGCAGCTGAAGTGCATCCCAAGCCCGGGAGCTGCTGGGAGGTCAGCCACCCTCACACAGCACAGCACGATGCTGGACTGGTGCATTTGTCACCACAGCAGCGCAGACTCTGCACAGTCTCAGCCAGAGAGATCAGGACAGCCGCTAATAAAAACAGGGGAGGGCTGCTATGTGCAGGGCAGCCACACTTTTCCCCTCCAAAAATTACATCCACCTCCTCATGCCCTGCAGCAAGGCCTGCCCAGGCTGGTGGTGAAGGGAAGGGGAAGCATCCCAGCACCCACCACAGCCAAGCACAGGCTGGAAGTGTTGGAAGCAAAGGGCAGAGCTGCGTTTTGCACATAGGTACCATACCACTTGTGTGTGTGTGCATGTTCTTTGGGTGAGCAGCATTATTTTCACAGCAAAACCTGAGCCTCAGTGCTGTCGGCTCTCCCAGTGCTGTGCATTCTCAAAGCACCACTGCCCTGCCTTGCTCCCAGAGAAAGGACCAATGTGTATGGAGGAGACTGGCATGCAGGAAATTTCCATATAGGAAATTATTATGGACAACTGAGCAGGGAAACAGGAATGTTTTTCTGTCCCAAGGATACATTCTGATGAATTCTCAGTCCTTTGGCTGCTATGAAATACACTGAGCTTAGGGCTGACAGAAATAATGAAAACTCCAGTAAGGTGGGAGCCGAGGTGTTTTGAACCACCAAAACACTGCACAGTTGCCTGCTCTGTGAGAGGAGGGCTTATTAACTGCTCATATGTGGCCTTAGAAATAATAATCAAGAATATTCCAAAACGAGCCAATGTTCAAATGACATGCAGCCTGAGGAAATCAGCACTGCAGGTACGTTATCCTCACCCAAGCATTACTAACCCAGGATACATGACAGGGCGCAGGGGAGCCCCGCTCCTTGTCACATCACAAGTGGCTCAATTAATTTGAGCCAACGGCCACCAGAGCTGTGGCCGGAGCTGAAGGGCAGCGCCAGTGTCTGGGTGCTTTATTCCCGGCACATCACACCTGGATGCCCAAATGGCCAGCACTGGGGATCCGCTGGTCCATGAGCCAGCAGACCCGGGCAGGGGCAGGGGGTACATCCCCCACCAGCTCCTGGAGAGGTGACCAGAGGCAACTGCAGATGGGATGCAAAGAAACCCTGCTCCTGAGCAGAGCCGGTGGGGAGGGAAAACCAGGATACAAGTATGCCCAAGGCATTTTGCCATGCCTTAAAAGTTGTCCCCCTTCTCCATCCATAACCCTGGACTCTGCTTCCCTGGCCCCAGCCATAGGGCTGGGGGCAGCGGGGGTCCGCCAGCCCCAGCAGCCGGTGGGAGGACCGGGAGAGGAAGTGCTTTGAAGTGGCTGGTGATCGCTGGCACAGCCAGCTCCGGAGGCAGCGTGCGAAGACTCCCTAATGCGCCAGCCCTTTCAGGGGCAGCCTTGGCACTCAGAGAGATGGCGTGTGAATAGCCAGGACAGCAACAGGAAAAGCAAAGCAAAGAAACCCAACAACAGAACTGGGGGAAATGGCTGGAAGGAAAGCGCTCCCCAAACCTCCAAGCCCAGCTGCGCCAGCCCCGCCAACCCCAGGGGTGCAGGGAGGCGGAGGCCAGGATGCAGGGACCCTGCTGCCACGGGATGCCCAGGACGGCAGCCCCTGCCCACCAGACACCCCCTCCCTGCAGTGAGCCTTTCAGAAGAGCTTGGCTGCCCAGCCGCCCACACATCCAGCTTTGGGATGCACAGAACAGCCCGGGCTCTCCCTGCCTGCAAGGGGGGCTGTGCGGTGGGATGGGCAAAGCATCGTGTCCAACTAGGGGCCGAGCCAGCTCCCATTCGCACGTCTCCACTCCCCAGCCCACAGCGCTAGCCAGGAACACAGGATCACTTTGGGGTAAGGGGGGGTGAGCGACCCACCTTGTCCCAAAGTGCAGCAGGATGAGTCCCGCGTAGCCCTGGGGATGGAGGCAAGGCAAAGTGGAGATGTGTCTGAAGTGGAGGTGCTCGGCTGCCCGAGGGGTGGGTGGGGCTCAGGGAAGGTGCTGTGCCAGAGGGTAGAGAGCAGATCCTCACTGGCAGAGCTGGCAGAGGCAGGGGGAAGCAGCCTTGGCAGGACCATGGGCTAGGGCAGAACACGGCAGCATCTACACAGCCAGGAGAAGTTTTATGCTTTTAACCAAGGAGCTTTGGATGCAAAATGACCAGGGATGCAACAGGGAAAGAGCTCAGCCCAGGACAGGCTGCAGTCCCCCATCACACAGGTGCTTCCCTGAGCAGGTCTGTACACTCCCAATGGGGGATGCACCCCAAAGGGAGGGGTGCATTTAAGTGCTGCCCACCATCAGAGGCTCCCCCTCATATCCAAGGGCTGGGAGGCTGCTGGTGCCAGCAGGATGAAGGCGGGAGTGTGGGCTGAGCCCCAGAGAAGCTGTTCTGAAAGGCCTGGAGCAATATGAGTGTCGTCCTCTGACCTGACCCCAGACCTGCGCTGCCAGCCGGCACTGGTCCTGGCTCCCCCGGCCAGGGAGCGGAGGTGGCCGGAGCATCCGCGGGGCTCCTCCGAGCAGGAAGCGGGGGGCGGCAGGGTGGGCTGCTCGGAGGGCCCACGGTCTGGGTGGCGGCACAGAGAGGTGCCAGAGGAGCATGCCGCAGGCCGGGGGCCGGCCAGGCACCCTCTCACTCTCTCACTCTCTCTCTTTTTCCTCTCTGTGCCTCTCTGCCGGTCGGCTTGCTACATACCTCCTTTCCTACATATTTTCTTGTTGGGCTTTCGGGTGCATTCCTTGGAAATCCGTTTTACTGTAAAATGAATAAAAGACTACAAAATAACAGGAGGCTCCACTGGCAGGAGAGGGCATGCAATCACAACCACGCTGCCGTCCTCCCGCCACCCCTGGGACCGCAAGAGGTGGGGAGGGAGCGTCACCGTGGGAGGAAAACTCTGGGCCAGCCGTGCTGGGTGGGAAGGAAGGCACAATGCATCCCATGGCCAAGGGCCGCAGGGACAGAGGAGCGGAGCCAGCCGACCTGGGAGAAGCCACCGGCCTGCCAGGCTGCTCTGCCACACACAGCAGACCCACTGCGGGTCCCCTCCAGCCCGCTGAAAATCCCCGGGGGCTCCCGTTGCGGTGAGGCTGGGGCAGGCGTGCGGGCAGGCGCTGCCTCCTCTGCCCTCTACTTACAGTTCAGGTGGGATCCCCTACAAAGGAAAAGGTTAGACAAGGAGGCACCCAGCGCCACTCAGCCTCACCCCAATGGGACCGTGCCCCGCGGGTCCCCGGCACCCCAGGCTCATCGCTCCGCCACCGTCCTGCTGGAGGAGCGGGGAGCAGCCAAGCGATGCGCCTGTTGGTGCCCCCAACCTCCCATCCGTACCAGGGCCTGGAAAAGGGCTCCGCAGTCCCTTCCTTGCCCGAGCATCTCCTCAGGGAGAGGCAGAGAGTGTTCCTCCCAGCCGCAGCCGCAGCCCACGCCCACAACTAGCGCATGGACCTGGGGAGGGTGGGAAGCGGGGAGGAAGGAAAAACCCGAACCAACTCAAGACAGAACCTGGCACTCGGCACCTAGGGAGCACAAACCAGCTTGTCGCTCTGTGGATCTGCTGTCAGAGAGTCGGATTCAGATTTAGCAACACAAGAGAGGAACCCGTGACGATGCCATGGAGGTGGAGGGAGGGGACCGGGAGGTGTGGAGGAGCAGGAGCACGCGAGACAGAGATGGCAGCTGAGGGCAAGAGGGCGAGCTGCGTAGCCAGAGAAAGCTTTCCACAAACAGACAGCATGCTGCAGGGTCCACAACCACATGCTTCAAACACAACACCCAGGTGAGATCAACCACTGCTGAGGAGGGGCAGAGCGGCCCCCCCCTGCCCTCCTGCGGGCACCCCGGTGGGGACTCACCATCCTCTGTGGGGATGTAGATGTTGAGGTACAGACAGTCCTCGTTGGGGTCCTGGATGTACGTGGCCACGATATCCAAATTGGAGGTAAACCAGATGGGCAGCATGATCTCAGGAACGGCATTGTGGATGTTCTGGGGACAGACCGGCGAGAAGTGGGTAGCGTTCCTGATGCCCGACCAGGACGGCGGTGGCTCGGGAGGCATGAACCTCTTCTCCCCGATGGGAGGGGCAGCGTAAGGCACCCCCAGGTACTGGTCCACGGGCCCCAGGATCTCGCTGGGCAGTGGCACGCGCACCCCCCGTAACTTCCCATAGTGCGTGTTGACAGTCGGTGAGTAGACCTGGCCCTCCATCCGCACAACCGCCGAGGCGAAGCTCAGGACCCAGAGTGCAAGACGCAGGTCCCAGCTGGCCACCAGCTCAGGCACTTGGAGAACAGGGGGCAAGAGAGGGCTTCTCCAGAGTATCAGCCACATTGTCCGGGAGGAGCAGCACCAACATCCAGGCCTGAAGCTCCTGGGGCGAGGGCTCAGGGCATCCCCATCACGCCAAGCCTCTGATTTGCCCACCGGGAAGAGATGGAGCAGGAGAGTCGGGAGTCAGGAGCACGCAGCCCAGCCACACCTTCCACTGCGTGAGTCGGGAGCACGGATGCAGGGAGATGTGCTACCGCTCCTCACAGCCTCCCAGCTGCCTGCTGCTGCCCGCCTGCCGACAGCCTGGCCTGGAGGGGACTGCTGATACTGCGGAGAGATGGAGGGAATTAACAGCAGACTTGCTCTGGGAAGAGTCAAAGAGCCGCAGCGCAGAAGGAGCCAGGATCCCTGGCCCGACCCTCCCCACCATGGGTGCTTGTTGGCTTTGCCGTGCCCAGGCAGGCAGCTCTGGGAGTAGGCAGGCACGGGCAGCACAAGCAGAGCACGTGCAGACGCACAGACTGCATCTGTCCATGCCTGCAGAGCTTGTCCCCAGCACTCAGGGGCCAGCCCTGCTCCTGCCCTGCCTGGGTGAGCCCTGCAGCCGCCCTGGGTGGTGGCACGGTGCCCTTGCCCCATGCTGCAGGAGGTTATCGGCAGCAGATTGTGGGTGCCGAGATAAGCAGCACAGTGCCACTTCCCTGGCACCATCCCTCCCCACAAGGAACCTGTCAGGCACCACCCTTGCCCAGCATGGCCCCTGCACCAGAGCTTGCCGGCACCTCTTCCCTCCTGGCTGAGCCAGAGCCACCAGCGCTCCCACGCCTTGCAGTCTGCGCTCCTTGCCTAGGCTCCGTCCCAGCACCGCTCCCCTGTCCGGGTGCCACCATCCCACCCTACCCACCAGCAAATTAGAGCCATGCATCCCATCCAGACACCCATCTTGCCTGCCCACTCACTCTCCAGCCAGCTTTCTCCCTCCATGTGCTGCTGGCCAAAGCGGCAAGACCCCAGGAACAAGCCAGGGCAGGAACAGCCAGCGTGCTTCTGGGCAGCATCCTCCGGCACCGCAGCCCCCCTGCCATCCCCTCCCCTCTCCGGCTGCCTCCCGGCCACCCAAGCAAACCCTGGGGAGGCAGAGCTCTGCTCCCATATCCCCATGCCAGGCTGTTGGCACAGGGGGGAAGCAGATGTGGCAGCCCCCGCGGGGTCCACCGGGAAGGGAGGGAGCTGCAGACAGGCAGGGCAGGCAGCGGCTGCAGATGGAGACCTGCAGATGTATGTCAGCAAGCAGAGCTCCTGCGCCAGGGAGCCCTTGCTGGAGGCTGTGTGGATTTTCAGTGCTCTGCCCTTCACCTCCCTGCAACGCCTGCCGCATTCAGGGCTTATGTAAGTGGCCACCCCGCCTCCCCCCGCCAGCACCGCTGCTCCCGGGGGACCTGGGCAAGGGGAGATGCGAAGGCTGCGCTCACCCGGTGCTCACCCACAGCCCAGCCGGGCGAGAGCAGCATCAGCCGGAGGCCTGCTCTGCACCTCGGCTTTGCAGCCTGGTCCCCGCTAAAAGGCACTACTTGGTGGTGGGTCAGAAGATGCTCATCCTGCCTTAGCCACTTGTCCTTACCCAGGAAGAGGTGGCAGCAATGGCAGGACACCTCTATTTTGCCCCAGAGCATCCTTACATGCCCACCTGGTAAATCTCTCCCAAGCTCAGAGGGGAGCAGAGTTGCCTTGGAATTATTGGAGCGCAAAATAAGGGCTGTATGCAGATGGGAGGACACGGCTCAGCTGGGCAGGGACTCCACGAATGGAGAACACCTCGTCCAACGAGGAAAATCCGCAGGAAAAAAAAATACAAACAAACCACGGAGGGCGTCTCAAATCTGCATTGCACATGTGCAGGCAATTCACTGCTGGTCATTAAGGAAATGGGCCCGTGCTGTGCCTGCTCTCCTGATATGCCCAGGGAACACAGCAGACTCAGAAATCAGTGTATGACAGGCATAATAAGAAATGCTCAGCCCAGAAAATCACGTTACTGCATCCAGCCCACCCTAGCAGTGAGGCCTCACAGGGCTGGGCATGCAGGCACCTTTCCAGAGCCCACGGAGGGACTGCAGGTAATGCCAGGCAAGGAGGGTGGTGCAAATGATGGGGAGAAGAAATCGCACCTACTGCCCCATCCATAGCACCGGGACGACCTGAGGGCTGAGCTATCATGACCGGGGCTGATCCTGCTTTACCCCTGACCCCCATCACCTCTGCGCATCATTCCCCTCCACCTCCTCCTGCCCCACCAGACAGTGACAGAAACACACCCGGCAGGAGCACAACACTGCCGCATTATCCTCCAAACAGCTGCCAAAGCCTAAGAAACAAAATGTGTATCAAGGGACAGAAATACAGCCGAGACACGCAGAGACCCCAAGCTCTGCTCTGCCCCCCCACCCCTGGAGCTACCTCTGCAGCACAGCGCCTCGGCTGCTCCACGCTGCCTCCAGCTCTGGGAGAAAACCATCATTCATCCAGTATTCCTTGCAGCAATGCTACTCCTTCAGCAGAGGACTGACCTTTGCCTAGCAGTGACATCCCAGGGGTGCAATGATGGCCCAGGACCCCCCAGAGCTGCGTTCCCAAGTGGAATCTCAGACCCCACCGCTCTGCCTGACATTGCTGGAAGGCAAACCGCCCAGTATAAATCTTCTGCTCAGGTTCCTTCGGGTACCACAGGTTAGGATAAAGCCAAATTATTAATGACTGTCATATCTAATTTGTATGACTGGAAGCTACAGGCAGCTTCCAGTCTTTATGATAGTGCCCACAACTCCCCGCAGAGCCATTTCAACCGACCCGTCATCGTTTTCCCTCTGCAGGAACACCACAGCCCTGCCAGCAGTGGTTTACCAGCCCATTTCCCGACTCAAGAGCTTCCTCGGGGCTGCGGCTGCACGCTGCCATGGGCATTGCTGATCCACCAGGGCTCCAGCCAAGAAATTTCACAGCACCAGGCAGCGCCGCTGCACAGCTGCCCAGATGGGCTGCGCACACCAGTCGCTGCAAAATTAGGGCTGAATTCACCACCCACTTAGTGGCCTTAGAGTGGCTGCATACCCAGCCTAACCACCCTGTCCTGGCACAATAAGGAATCTCTTTTTATAAAACACAGCCGAAAAACAGCTTCTTGCTACAGCTCCTCAGGAATTACATTATGATGATATTCCTTTGGGTTTTTGTTTAATCCCCATCCACGGTTCTTTCAATAGCTTTTAAAAACCATGGAAATCTGAAGACAAAAAACATCAGCTAAGATAGAATTAAAGTTCCAAGTATACATCCTTAAATAAAATGATGCTACAGGACTTGCAACTGTCTCCAATTATGAGTTTTACGAAGCGTCAGGCGCAGAGGTGAGTTATGTTAGCAATAGCCAAGTACAGCCAGATACGGAGGTACACAGCCAAGACCCAGCAGCCCTAACATTACCCTGGAGAGCCACGATGCCTTAACACTCAAATCCAGATCATGGTATTTTAACAGTTGTAATTCCACATTTGGTTCTATAATTTTTTTAAGACTTTTTCCCTCCATCTGCCCATGTCCTCACAGCAAAGAGTAAAGGCACCCAAACAACCTCAGCGACATGCTCCTAAACCTTCCTATGTTCAGATTGGTTTTCAATTACATACCCAAAAAACAATGCAAACCCTAAATCTGGAATTCCCTGGGTTTCAAATGCCTCATTTGGGATGATTACAATACCCCCATAACACATCTTATACCCTCATATTGCTGTTCTGTGCTTTATGCTTTCTGCTGTAACTTCATGTTAACATAACATTTAGGATGGAAATTTAGCCTTAATTTAATATTGACAGACTGCCGTGAAAACCTGAGCTCAGCCCCCTTCTCCGGGGGCTGTTGCATGCGCCTTGCACCGCTGCCTGCTGCCTCAACAGCTCTCAAGCTTCCCCTCGGTCTTTTAAAGCATGCGAAATAACCAGGAGATCTGCGAAAGGACATTTCATTCAGGGAAGCAATTCCCCTCACATCCCACAGGAGGTGGGAGCAAAACTTCCCCGGTTTTGCCACCTACAGCGTTCCTGTTCTTCCCTCCAGCAGCGAAGCCAAACGCATCCCCCAGCGAAGATGGCTGCTGCCTGCCTGCAGCCCTGAGCCAGGAGGAGCTGTGCCTGCCAACTGGAAGGCAAACCGGGCCGAGCTGGGCAGATACGGCTAAACTGGGGATGCTCAGACAAGTGCGCAGCAAGGAGCCGGGAGGATAAAGCCACCGCAGGCATCCCAGGTCACTCTGCCAGACCGCTGGTGGGGCGAGCGGAGGAAGTGAGGCTGCTAGCTGTTAGGGATGTTATTCATCTGCTTTGGAAAACAAACACTGTATCGGTATTTCCACGGCTGTACTGTCTGCCAGACAGCTCCCTCCTCGGCAAGGAGACGCTCTCCATGGAAACCTGGGCGGGCAGGATCCTCTGGAAGCCTCCCTCGCAGATACACAGTCAGGCATCTCAACACCAGCTAGACGAGCTGGATCCACACCGTCCTTGGCAGGCAGCCCAGGAGATGCGAGCAGACAGCCTGCCCTCATGTCGGACCCTCCATCGGTGTCCAGCCTCCTGCCCCTGAGCACTCCAGCTGCCCCAGCCCCAAGCTCATCGCGCGGATGCTGTGCCTCTATGTCCCATGTGGTTCAGAGCCAGGACAGACGGGGACCTCAAACTGCTCAGCTGGCACGGATGGGTGATCTCCAGCAGGGTGTCCCAGTGTACCCTCCAGCCACTCTGCCTCATGCAGCTCTGCTCACCATCTGACCCCATTGTATCATGGTGAGAGGTAACTGGGGGCCAGCCCATTCACCCCAGCACAGACACACAACTGGCAAGCGGCATGAGAAACCTCTGCCTCCTCTTCCCCAGGGCGAGTGAACTCCAAACCTTTCCGCCAGCCTGTGCTCTGGGACCTCAGGCTGACACTCAGCTCCCAGGCAGCAGCACCTGCCAGATGTGCTCCCCACCCTGCCAGCTGTTCTCCCTCACTGGGCAACAACCCTGGCTCTCACCAACCCCCAGTCTCATCCCACCAGGCCTGCAACACCGCAGAAACCCCATGGCAAACCCTGGGGAGCACAGAAACTGCAGCACAACTGGACTGACACACTTGTGTCCCTGTGTCCTGGTGGCTCCTCAGGAGCATCCCTCTGCCAGCAGGTCTTGGCTTGCACGCTCTGATGCTTGTGGCCTGGATTGATGCTTGAGGATAATACTACAGAGCAAAGTTGGTGGTTACTTGCTATGGATTGTGCCCAGAGGGTCTTTCTTACCCACCACAGGTTACCCATCCCTGCAACAGGCTGATGTTTCCCGGTCCCACAGCACTGTAGGAACAATTCCCAGAACTTCAGGTCCATCACAGAGGTGGTGCACAGTAATAGATGATTACCAGTGGCTCACAGTTACAGTGAAAGGGGACAAGTAAGGTTTCAGAAAGGTCTGCCCTGCTGCTGCTACTGCTCTGCTTTTCCGTGAAAGACCTAAATGACAGAACAGAGTATGTTTTAAAATCTGCACGTGACACCCAGAGCCTTGGAGGCCAGGACAGGAATTTGACATGATTTTCTTTTCCCGACAGACTGAGGAAAGGACTGAGAGATGATGGGCAGGGCTGTAAGTCATTGGGAGGTAAAAAACTGCACAAATAGACAACAGAAGAAAAGACAGCAGTGTTTCTGCCAGAAGGGTCATAAGGGCTACAGGGGAGTACAACCTGAACGTGAGCCAGCATGTCATTGCCACAAAAAAAGCAAATACAGTAGGATGTGTGAAAGGCCAGCTTATAAAGACACGTGAAGTAATTACTCTGCTCTCCTTTCAGCTCATAAAGGCACATCAAGTAATTATACTGTTCTCCTCCAGAGAACCAGTTCATTCCCCAAAAGATCTGGACCAACTGAGAGAGGCCGCAGAAGACCAGCGAAGACCACCAAAAAGCCTTGGACAAAAGCCTGGAAGAGGGGAGCTAGTCTAGACGAGACAAGTCAGAGGACAGAGGTTTGGTACATGAAAAGGCCACTGCAAGAAAGGTCAGAACAGTCTGACATTGAACTTTGTGCTAGGTAGGAGACACATTCATATCAAGAAAGCAGAGTCAAGTGTACACCAGGGAAAGTTAAGGCACCCCATGCATATCTGCTACATGGCAGATGGATGGGCAAAGACCCCTTGGCATCCCCTCCAGCCCAGTCTCCTACACTCCTTATCACCCTGGCTGGCAGCTCTGTGTCTGCCCTCATTCACTCAGCATTTGCCACCATCTGGGCAAACTAAAGCCACCTTGGCCATGAAGCCTCCAGCATTTGGGATGCTCTGACAGTGCAGAACACTTAGGAGGCTTTCCTGCACCATGGAGGCCATCACATCTGTTCTCCACTCTGCAGAGGTCTCCCCCAGAGTCCCGTGTCCCCTGTCTCACTCTCCTCCTAGAGGCACACCTGCAGCACCTCCAATATCTAGGCACTACAGTCACTCTGATGGGACAGAAGGAAAAACAGTCACAAACCTCATCCTTGTCTGCTTCAAGTGTGAGATACACCCCTGTGACTTGGCCTTCCTAACTTCTGCCCACACCACCACCAATATTTAAAGCAAGCTGAATGTCAGAAGCCTACAAGACACTCCACTGCACATCCTTTACCCTGGGGCGAGGATGAGAGGCCACGTGAGAAGTGTCAGTTAAGTTCCTCAATGCTGCAAGAACATATGTGGGACAGAAGCTCTTTGACAACTCCCAGACACATGCCAAGATCCTCGAGAGCTCCCATTCAGAACAGAAGAATGTTACCCAAAATCCCTAGAAACAGACAATTTCAAGTACCACTTCTGCGGTGGTGCCAATGGCCTCCTGCTGCAATGTGGCCTGTTCCCATTTTCTCCATGGCCTTTAACAAGTCCTTCATAAAGGAGCCAAGACTGCCTTGGGAAGGACGCGAGGGGCAAAGCAGACCTTTCCCTTGTCCACATTTCAGCCTTTCCGTACATTTTTGGTGTCGAATGTCAGTACACCGTGCAATGCCCAGCTCCAGAAGGCACACTACCCAGCAGGTGAGGTAACCTGGCTCATTTCCAACTCCTATTTAGCATCAAAAGCTCCCAAAATGCAGGAGGTTTCTCTGTGTTATGGAGACTGACAATGCTGCTGAAGGACAACCGTGATAGGGACGGTGTTGGGGTCAGCACCCAACACTGCCAATGCAAGCAGTGGGTGACCTCTATAGAGGACCGAAGGACAGTCATGCTTGAAAGCCTGGGCTCTTTGGGAGTGGGCTACATGCTCACCTTGAGCTGATCTAGATTTCGAGTGACCTTCCCACTCACTGCTTCCCAGGAGTCGGGTGGAAAGCTGAGGCAGGGCCATGTGGCAGGGCCAGCAGCTGCTGTGTAAGCCAGAGGCCCTGCTGGGGCAGATCCTGGCTGTGACGAGGGTGGCAGCAACAGCCCCTTGGTGGGCTGCCGGGTTCCCATGTAGCTCAGGGATACCTGCTGGAAGCAGGCCGTTTAGTGCCATGTTCTGGGTAGAAATAATCTGGATTATCTCACGTTATGGCTTCCCTGACCTCATCATGAAGAAATGGTGGCAGCTTTTCTCTCCTTCACCTTGCTGCTTGCACAGTTTTAATTTACAAACGCTTCCCTGCCGGGGCAGAGGTTAATGAGAACCACTGGCTAAACAGCACACCCAGTGCCCTGGCCTTGGCGTGGATATCCATGCACTTGCTCCCCCGCCAGAACAACTGGCAGCCAAGGAAGAGAGCCTGCCCCATCCTGGGAGATCGAAGACCCCCGGAGGAGCCTGCAGAAGCCCCTGCAACGGGGTGACCGCACACGCTGCCACAGCTGGATGTGCCATCGCTCCGTCCCAGCCTGAGCCCGCCTGCTCCGGCCTGGCAGGACCGACCACCACGGGGCGGTGCCTGGGGCTGCTCCCTGAAGACCGTGGGAGGGGGCGCAGGCTGCCCAGAGCCCCCCGCCCTGCCGGCACCGTGCTCCCTGCGGCTGCCCCGCGGGCCGCCCCCGGCCCGGAGC
>JAVJGI010000037.1:13066550-13077159 GCA_035590275.1 Ibycter americanus
CGGCAGGCCCCGAGCACAGCCCCCCAGCACAGCCCTGCAGCCCGGCAGGCCCCCAGCACAGCTCCCCAGCACAGCCCGGCAGCCTCGAGCACAGCCCTGCAGCCCGACAGAGCCCAGCACAGCCCTGCAGCCCCCCAGCACAGCCCGGCAGCCCAGATCCTCTGAAAGATCCACAGAAAAAGTGCTCGGGCTCTCTCGGGCTCCAGCGGGCTGTCAGGCAGCTGGAGGAAAGGCAGGACACACAGGGATATCTGCCAAGCAAACTGCATCACCTGGGCAAGGTGAGGGGTGACCTTATTGCTCTCCACAGCTTCCTGAGGACATGGAGAGGGAGGCATTGATCTCCCTGGTATCCAGTGATAGGATGCGTGGGAATGGTTCAAAGCTGCACCAGGGGAGGTTTAGACTGGACATTAGGAAGCATTTCTTTACTGAGAGGGTGGTCAAACACCAGAACAGGCTTCCTAGAGAAGTGGTTGATGCCCCAAACCAGTGTTTGAGGCATTTGGACAATGACCTTAATAATTTGCTTTAACTTTTGGTCAGCCCTGAATTGGTCGCAGGCGGTTGGACTAGATGATCCTTGTAGGTCCCTTCCAACCGAAATATTCTATCCTGTTCTGGAGGAAACAGCGTTTTGTAAATAAATGGCAGAATTACTCCAGTGCTCACTTTGTGCAGGCAGGTGACTGACAATGCAAAAGTGCATCCACAGAACCCTGGCATTTCCAGACATCTATTCAGGAGTGAACTGACAGACAATCTGCTTTCAGCAAGCCCTTGGCACCAGCACAAAGTTCATGCCAAGACAACTCTCTTGCTCTCCAACACATCACAAACAAGCACCAGGCACCTACTTTAAGGCAATATAAGCTCACTCACAAATCTGAGATCAACACTCCACAGCTACCAACTGGAGCGCAAGTCTCACCCAGCGAAGAGAGAGCTGTCTGCACCAGCAACATTCTTCCTTCTCCAGCTTTGGCGAGCAGCGCATTGACACTATCCCAGCTGCTCATCACCATCCCCCTCACATCTGCCAGAGTAACGGCTCCTATGTCCTCTCCAAACAACTGCCGCAGAAACTACCGTGGCTAGCAGGGCCCCCAGTTTTTAAGTTAACGTGAATCATTATGACTGAACCATGCTAGGGAGCAATTACACAAGCACAAGGCTCTTTTCAGAGCAACAAGCTTCTGAAACTCAAAATCCAAACACGTTCACATTTCTTACGTTAGCAAAAGCAGGTTTGAAATTTAATAAAGAAAGGAGACTTCAGTGACCCAAAGAGGCTGGCTCGATGCAATGACACCCCCATATCTGAAATGCCCGAAACTAAGCAGCAAGTATGAAACCCAGCTGCTGATGGAATGTCCTTCCCCAAAACTCTCTCATACTCCAGTCCCTCAAGCTCCTTTCCAGGCACCCAGCCATGCAAAGGGCATGGACCCCTCCAACAAGCTGGGCCATGGGCAATGTGCACAAAGCCCTGTCCTACACGTACCACCACCTGTGCTAATAAAGAGTCAAGATGTCTCACTCATGCTCCAAGGAAAGCTGAAAAAGCACCGGTGGCTGCAGGCAGGCTGAGTGCGTGCACAGCCAATGCTTTCCATGGACTAGCGTGGCCTGGAGGAGGCTCTATAAATGTAAGGAGGTGGGCTGGGCAGAGAGGAACCGACTGCAGCTTAAAATACAAAGACTTCCTGCAAATGCGACTAGAGAGGGTGGGCAACAAAATCCAAGAGGGTTTTGAATGGGAACAGCTACACCCAAATTAGTTGTCAAGTGTTTCACTTTTACCGACTCAAAGCAGGAAGCAAAAAACACTTAATCACAGGTTGTAATCCAGACTGTGGCTGTAAGAACCTCTGGTTTCAGCAGCAGAGCTGATAAAGGATTGTTTCCTTTACTGACACATACCAACCACCTATTTCTGTCTGACATCACTGGCCACCGCTCTTCGTCAGCTGCACGAAGTTTTGTGGGGCAGAATTGTAAACCAGGTCATGAAGGTGATCCAGGGTAAAGGTAATGAAACCCAAAGCAAGGAACAAAGATGAGGAAAATAGTTGGAGACAAGCAGGAGCTGACTTTTCCACAGCAGTTGAAACACGACATAATTAGTCAGTTTTCCTGTGCAGAGATAAGGTTACAAGTTATCTGGGAGCGTACAAGCACCACCTTCCTGTGCTGTTACCACCCCGTCTTATTCCATGGGACACCAACCCAGACACCAAGTCCGTGGAGCAGGGTGGCTCTATGGAGGCAGCACATCCCTGTGTGAAAGTGGGGTGTGGGCCATCCCGACAGAGCCACCCCTCCAGGTTCACAACACAGGCAGCAGGGCCACGCGTGCTGCCTGACGGTGCTGGAAAGCTCAAGCACTGCAGTCCAGCACCAAATCATTTCCTCACTGCAGCATCCATTGTGGCAATGCTCAGGAAAGCTGCCCCAGAAGATCTTGAAGCTAGCATCACCTCCACCGTCCACACCACTGCCACTTTGTTACAATTGTTCCTACTTCCAGGTGAAACACCAGACAGGCTGTGCGCAGACCAACGTGCCCAGAGCCCAGGATGCAGGGCTGTGCCACGTGCCCTGGCTTCCCACAGCTAGGAGACCTGCATGTTGCATCCTGCACCGGAGAGATGCCCCGACTGAACCCCAGCCCATTACCCTCCTCGGAGAGGTGCGTGCCCCAGCACATCCCACATGACACAAGCTGCTGAATTGTGTGTTAATGCTGGTGGCCCTGACCAAAGACCAGACATGATTTTCTGACCATATTGCAAGAGTCAGGCCAAGGTCAGAGGAGCAGCGCTTTCTCTGGCAAGCAAGGGAGACCCAGACAGACCAATCATCCTGGCATCACCACACTGGTGTCCCTTCCAGGCCTGATGGCATTAGCAGTGACTCATTGCTCCATGACACTGTGGCTTGCCTGGGGACACAGTCAGCCCTGGTGACAGCCACCACTGAGGACCAGGGCACTGCTCAGTCCCAGCTTTGCTGTGGCTGGCCTGGGTGACCATGCTCCCCTCCTCACAGCACTGATCTCTCCATCCACAACAGAGGCCTGCTCCCCACAAAACATTCAGAGGTGGGGGACCCAGAAAGCTCTGGACTGCTTCAGGAGAAGGGGAGCTGTGACCACTGGTAGTAACACACACAGAGGACAGGGCACGGGCCAGGGCAAGCTGCATTTGCTAATGCTGTAACACCCATTCCCTCTGCTCCCGCCAGCAAGTGGGATTCACTGGAAACGCCAGGAAGGGAAGATCCAAACGTGGAGATGGGAAAACGCCACTGCTGCCGGCTGCAAGCGCCACAGTCTCCTTCATCCACAACACCCGTCCTCCCTGCTGCCCAGCTTGGAAGCCGCTGGTGGCAGAGAGCACCAGGTCCCTCTGAGTTCCAGCTCTGCCATGCCCCTCGCCTCCGCAGGGCAGGGCAGCCCAGCCCTGGGGCAGCACCTCCCGGCAGGGCTCCTGCCGGCGGCCAGGGCTGCACACCCAGAGCCAACATGACACAGCGTCAAGCAGCCACGTCCTGCAGCAGCCACTGCTCCTCCAAGGTGACGTCAGCCTCTGCAAGAGCTGGCAGGCAGGACATGCCGTGCATGCCGGCCGCGCTGCTCCCAGACACTGCCTGGCTCCAGACGCTGTGGCCTGTGTTCCTCACCAGCTATGGCTTATCTACAAATTGAATTTCACGCTTGCATGCTCCAGAATAAGGCACAGGTGCCGGAGAAGCCACCCTCCCCCTCCACATCTGTCTTTCCCCTCGCCCCACCCCACCATCAAGCACCAGCACCAAGGATAAAAGCTGGCAGCCGTGGAGGAGCTCCTGGGCAAAGCCACTGACCCTGCACAGCCAGCATCGGCTCACAGCAGAGCTGCCACGCTGCCAGCAGAGCCCTCTGTGCTCAGGACAGCACCAGGGCAAGGGGGAGCCCCACAGCCCCGGGCACAACAGCCACCCACACATGCTGCTGGCATGGCACAGCGTCCAAAACCACCCGTCTGCAGCTTAATGAGATAAAAGCCCATCCCAGAGCTACTGGTTTCCCCAGAAACCCTACAGGCTTTCCCAGGAATTCTGGAAACCCCCAGATTTGCTGTGTGCTCTGGTGACCAATCTAAAGAGTTCATACAGGATTCATGGCCAGACATCACCATGGTCACAGGTCACACATATAGCTGGCAGCCTGGACAGATGCAGTGTCAGTCACCATGCAAAGACCTCAAGCAGCTAGATGGCTCAGCTGAAGCCCACAACAGCCTCGTACTCAACTAAGACAAGCAGCTTCCTCAAGCAGGAAAGCCTGCCCTCAGCAAGAGCCATCAGCCACTCACATTCCCCATCCAAAACCAAAGCTGGCGTGACTGAGCAGAAGAGCATGGAAACCCCCAGGGCTGGAGGGTCAGACTGCAGCCAGGGCAGCTCCACAGTCTGCTCCTGCTCGTGCAACCAGGGCTTGCTAAGGACTGGAGGCCAGGCAAGCCAGCAGCTAGGAAGGAAGCCTGTTCAAATTTAATCCAAAATGTATTTTCTATTTTCCCTTGTAGCTTTCTCCTCCCATATGTTCTATCTTCCAAGCACAAAAAAGCAGAAAGCCTAAAACCTCTGGCAAAAAATCCTTTAATGTGTTTTACTGTAAAGGCTGCCTAGTGTTAAGAAATAAGCTGGACCGAAGAAAATCAGGCAGTCTGGGGATGCCCTGTCTCTCCAGAGGGAGCAGACCAGGATGAAGCAGGACATACAGGCAGGCTGCAAGGACCAGCAATGCCAAGGAAAGGCAACCCTCAGTGCCAAGGTGGCTCCTGTGCCTCGACAGATGCCCACTTTGAAGCATCATTCCTGGTAGACATGGGAGGAGGTTTTTGTTACAAAGAGCAGGTAACCACTTGGCTCCTCCTCAAGTTGTGAGCATCAAAGCACAGCAGCTCCCTGCCCAAGTCTGCAGCCTCAGATCCTCATTAAGAGAGCCTAGAGGCAACAATTAAGAGAGCCTGTGGCACAGGATCTGTCCCCTTGTGGCTGCTAGACAAGGGCAGATTTCAGTTTGGTGGTTGCAAGGATGCTGTTGGGCTGGCTGGACACTTCACTCAGCCCTCAAGGACCAGGTCCTCCTGGAAGTCATGAGGATGGGAAACAGTGTCCTTTTCATGAGCTTCAGCTTTGCTTGGCCTTACCCTGCTTCCCCCCACCCAAAGCCCACTGGGGACTGTTGACACCCAGCTCATCCCTGCATCCTCCTCTCCAAGTCTGCTTCTCCCACAAGAAGCAAACCTCCCAAGTCGAGCCTCAAGTTTCCCTGCTGCCTTTGCATGTCTCTGGACTACTCAAGGAGCTGGGGAGCAGCCTTCTGGCACCTCACATACGCCAAGGTAAGGCTGAGCTGGACCCTCACCAGTAGCAGGACACACGTCTTTTCTCATCTGGGTAGAAAACCAGGAGCAAAACTGAGACTGATGTTTCCTGACGTGTGTGAGAACAGGCAGAACCAGGGGACTGGAGAAGGAGGAGATGAAGATCAGATCCCCAGTGATCCCACAGTGCCCACCATGTGCGGCGAGTACCAGGCAACTGGGACAACACTGGGACAAGACTCCAGCTCTGCTGCCAGCCTGACAGGCGAGTGCCCCATGCCCAGGGAACCAGAGGAAGCAGAACTGCCAGGTAACACAGGAGGGAAGGGATATTGCCATCCGTTTTCAAATCAATCAAATTAGCAACAGTTCAATGGACAAAATTCTGTCAAAAGTCTCCAGCAAAGGGTCTCCAGCAAAGGGCCCTGTGATGCCGAGGCAGAGGATCGGTGCTTAGCACTCGTCCCACCTCTCCCACCATCTGCACCTCCATCATGCAGGGAGAGCATCCCGTGCTCTCAGCGAGGAAGTGGAACTGAGCAGGCATCTGTCACCCTGTGCCAAGCAAAGTAACACAGAGCTGGATGGGGATAAACCCATCCTTCTGTACCACAGCTCAGTGCTTCCTTCTGGCTCCACCCTCCCTGCTAGGCACAACTTTATGAAAATAACAGCTCAGACCAAGGGCCCACCTTGCCCTATGCACTTTCTTGCCAGTAATCAGAAGCATGAGTAATTTGCAGCTCAGCAGTTGCGCAAGTCAGAGGTGGATCTTGGTGTATTTATTGGTTCCGGAGAAACCTCTTGTCCTCCTTGAATTCATCCCGTTTCTCCTGGAACCAATGTAAGATTTCACTGTTCACAACACCTTGTGCTGAGGACTTCTGCAGTTTGACAGCAAGTCTGCAAGAGGCACCTCCTCCTGTTTGGCACCTCCCGCTAGCTTCGTTTGATGTGACCTTGTACTTGCATGGAAAGAAACAGTGAACAGTTAACCTCTATCCCTTCTCTCCTGGCCTCCTGTAGACATATCTTATCCATCTTCTGTTGTTTCTTTTCCAGTCTAAAGAACCCTGCCTTATTCAGCCATTTTTTGCACAGAGCCTGTCAGACCCCTGACCATTCCTGCTGCAACTTCCAGGCGTTTGACTCTACAGTGATCTCAACGCCCACGCATCATTCCTGAGCTCCCCCAGGCAGCTCTAGAGACAGAGACATAGAGCAATCCCTGCCCCCTTCTCCTGCACCACTGTCCCATGAGTCCTGAAGTTGCTCAGCGGTGCCTGGTGTCATGTAGGGGTAGAGGAAAGACGTGAAGGCAGCTGGACTCACAGACTCACCTCCATAACTCCTTTAGCACTGGGGGCCAGCACCAGGACACGGCCATGGCCACCTCCATGGTCAGTGGCATGCAGACACTTTGGCCACGCTGCAGACCTGGGCTTCTTCTCCCACTCCTTTAGAGTAGCAGCTAACGAATACCTGATGAAGGCAAAGTCCCTGTAGCCCCTGACCACCCCACCAAAGGGCATTCTCAGCATTCCCCTCCCCAAGTCCACCTCAAAAGCCTTCCTGATCAGCCTCTGCCAACCATCCTCACCCTCAGAGAGCCCCAGCAGCCCAGGCCCAGACTCAAACAAGGCTCACACACAGTACAAGCCCTGTAACATGCTCTCTCTGCAACCTTTCCCAAACTTTGCCACCTGCTCTGCTGGCGTGGCCAGAGCATCTGGCCACCAGCAAAACGTCAGCTCTGCTTGCCAGGCACCTCACAGGATATGCTCACACTGAGATGCAGTTTGGAAATAACAGATGTTACTCCACTGTTCTGCATTTTGCAGTGTCAGGAACAAGGCTTCTTTACCAACAATCCCCCGAGCTCCTTGCCAAGGCAGTCTCAGCCCAAACAGCGTTCCCTGGCACAAAGTCTTGCTCACAGACAACCCCCCCACCATGCCACGTGCCTGCCCCACTGCCAGGCAGACAACATGGCAAAAGGAGTATGCTGCAAGGGCAGTGTCCCCACACAACTGCAAGACTAAGCAGGAGCACAGCTTTCATCATGGACTTCAACACCACATCATTACTGAGACCAGACAAGCCTCCAAACAAACAGCATGTATCCTCCTAACCAGAGAAAACTTCCAGGAGCTGCACACACCAGATATGACCCGGCAGCCGCAGCCAGAAGCCCCTGTGTCTTTCCACCGCTCCCACTTCATCCCTGTTTCCCCTCAGTCAGACTTGCTCCAGGGCCTGAATGATGTGGGTTCAAACTGCCAGCTCTGGCAATTGCAGGACCTTTTATTCATTCCCCTCACACTCATTGCAGAATCCTGCTGAGGCCAGCAGCACACAGCGCTGGTCACAGCCTGCTCCCTGCCCCCAGCTCCAGGGAGCGTCACATTAGGGGACCACCAGAGCATTTAGTTCACCATGCAGCACCACTCAGCTCTGTCACGGTCCTCAAACCCAGCTCTCCTCGAGCACCCCTGGTACCCGGGATCCAACCTGCCACCTGCTGACGTGCCCCTGCCAGCCGGCTGCTGACCCAGGACCTGCGCATGCCCCTGGTTGTGGATGCAGGTACAAATGCCAGACCCTGATTAAGATGCATCTTCCAAAATGCTCTGTCAGCAGCAGTCGATAACCACAGACCATTAGGGGAGGAACCTCTGTCTGAGATCCCATGGGGAGCAAATAATTGTCGAATCCCAGTGGCACAGAAAGCGCTACAGACAGAGCCAAGCTGTCCCTGCCCCATCCCTCTGCACTTCATGCATAGCCCCAGGACAGCAGATACTTAGCTGTGAGATTTCACAGGTTCCTCTGCGGCTCCTTCACAGCTCATGCCCAGACACATGCTCCATGTTCCCATCCCCAGCACTTCCCACCATCCTTTCCACCCTCCTCCTGTTACTGGATTCCTCCAGCTGCCACCAGTGCAGCATAGACACACCACACCAGTCTGTCCAAGGCCACAGCTGCTCCTAGACAGCCAAGAGGGCTTCCCTTCTCCCCCACCTGCTGCACAGAAGTAGCTCCTAGCAGGAAGGATACGGGAAGACGGCAGCAAACAGCCTGGGAGGCAGCAGAACCGCTGTGGTTGGGGAGATTTAGGAGCTGGCTGAGCTCGTGCTGCTCAGGAATGGTTTAGATGGAGCTTAGACCCTCAATGACCTCAAGGGCCCTTCCATATCTGCTGTCCTAAAACTCCTCCTCCTTTGCCATAAAGGCCAATGTGGACCTGCCAGAGGATTTTGGCAGTCGCTATCTCCTTGCCCTCGCTGGTGGACTGAATGTGAACCTGGTCAAAAGGCACCTGGACCAGATCCCTGTTTGTGTTGGACCTGAGCACTCAGAGCAGACCCCACAGAGAGCCAGGAGAGATGCAGTCACCACAGCTGGAGCCTCAACACAGCGCTCTGCCAATTCTCACGCCGCCTTCGGAAGCCTTGGCAGGCCCCTGCCTGCAGGCCAGGGGCTGCCAGCCTGCGCCGCGGCTCCGCTCACCACTCCCAGGCTCTGCTTGCCCTCACCACCCTCTCTCAAGCACCTTCACTCTAGTCCTTTGGGAGAAGAGCCTCTACACAGGGTCTGAGAAGGAGACAGACCCAGATGTAAGGTCCAAGGCAACACCCTTGGCATGGGCACAACCTTCCTCTCTGACAGCGCTGCCCTAGATACACGTTGCATGCTGAATACGGGCAGCTGGAGGCTGTGCAAGGCAGCAGCATGCAGACCCTGCCAAGATGGGCACTACAACTCCATTTCCTCAGCACATTGCTGCGCAGGGCCCACACGCCCAGGGCCCAGGGCTGCCCTGCATCTTGGGGCCTGTCACTCGTGCCCTGGTCCTCCGGAGGTTGAGGGCTGCATGTTTGCAGGTGTCCAACCAAACTCCACATCCCGACTGCACATGTAACCATGGCAACTGCACATGCAAGCGGCAAAGCCTCGAGCTGGGCTAACTGCAAATGCAAATGAAGCAAACACATGCACAATGCTAAAAGTGTGACCTCTAAATGTCAGCCTTTAACCATTTTGCAGACACCAGCTCTGGTGGTGGCTACCTGCAGCATGCAGAGGAGGAGGAGGTCTGCTCCAACAGGGATCTCAGGGCGCCCACCCCTGCGCCAGGGGCTGGCACGTGTGCTCCGGTGCAGAGCAGGGAGAAAAGATGGCACACACATTTCCCAGAGCTCAGAGTGGTGACCCCTGCCTTGGCAACCCACAGCTCCCTCTCTAGGGACACATCCACCCCTTCCTCACCTAGCTGGCAGGTGCCCCCGATTCCACAGAGCATCCTGGTTTCCAGAGGAAGGAAGGTCCCACTGGGCTGACACGAAGCACGGCCAGCGCAGGGGCTCGCAGGGACAAGGCTCCACCAGCTTCCCGCTGCACCCACACGTGCCCAGCCATGGGGGCACCTCCAGCCCCTCTGCTGTTGCTGGGGGCCAAGCCAGCAGCAGCATCAGACAAGGCAGCTTCAAAGGACAGAAGGAAAACCCCAGCACTGTGGGGACTTCACGCCAGCGCTACCTCCCCAAGGGAGGGCCATGGCCGTGGGAAGGGCTGCCACTGGAGGCACCGGGAGTTGTCACCATTTGGGAGAGTGTGGTCCAGAAGGAGACCGGCTGGCCAAAGGCCTCGCGTCCCGCATCACTTCTCCTCTCCCTCGCTGCTGACAGCGCCAGGCACAGATGGACCATGATGCGAACCATCACCCACCGCGCCTGTCCCGCTCCGGGGCTTTGAGCCCGACAGAGCCAAGCTCGGGCGAACGGCACCAACTTCAGCCACAGCACATGCGGGCGACCCCTGCACCATGTGCCTGACCCCCCACCCCGCTCAGGGACGGGCACGGCCAGCACAACAGAGCCCCGATCTGCCACCGAGCCTGCCTCCATCCTCCATCCCGGCCCACGGGAGACACAGGGAATGCCCTTTAGCTCCGGGAGCCCAGTGACTAATGTCATTCCCCACGCTATGCCAAACAAACCGAGCCGAGGGGATCTCCTGCCTGCCCTTGACCCGGGGATGCTCAGCCAGCGGCCTCCTGCCGGCTGGCTCCAGGCGCATCCTTGCACCCCGAACAACCGACCCCGGCAGCCCCGGGAGGGCCCCGGCCCCCGGGGCCGGATCAGCAGCAGGGGGACGGCCACCAGCCGCGGGGCAGGATCAGCACAGTGGGGACGGGCACCAGCCCCGGGGCAGGCTCAGCACAGTGGGGA
>JAVJGI010000037.1:13077820-13118020 GCA_035590275.1 Ibycter americanus
GCACTGCGCGGTCCGGTACCGCGCCCGCTGGGTACCGGCACCGACCGCGCCTGCACCCCCGGTATCCCCCACGGCCCTTGGAACCCCGGCACGGCACCGGCGCGGCCCAGCTACCGGCCCTGGGTGGGAGGGGTGAGCCCCACCGTCCCGACCGGGACAGCTGCACACCCGGGGACACCCCGCGCCGCCCCCGCAAGTGACCCCATCTGCGGGGACATCCCCGCACTGCCCCGGGCATCTCCGCACCGCCCTGGACATCCTGCACCGTCCTGGGCATCCAGAATCCTGCCCCACTGCACCCTGTCCTGCCCCAGTCGCCCCTCCACCACCCCGCATAGCGCTGGGCTGGGCTGTCCTGGCACACCCCACAGCAGCTGCAGCACCCCACAGCAGCTGCAGCACTTCATGCCCTCCAGCCCCAGCATCTTTCCCTATAGCCAGAGGAGCAGCTCCTGCCTTTCCCGCTGCTCCGCAGGGCACAGCTGGTCCAAGGAGGATTCACCAGGTACCAGTGTGGGATGCTCCATCCCAGCCTCAGCCCTGCCACCCAGCCACCCCCTGCCACAGACCAGCCTGCGGGCTCAGCAGCCACAGCCCCACAGGCCCCGGCAGCACCATGCAGCAAGACCCAGCGGTCCTCTTGCCTCCCACCGTGCCCCTTCCCAGCGTGGGGACATCTTCCCCTCCCACACACAGCCTCCTGGCAGGAGCCTCCTCTCCTCCAGCCTGCCTCTGCCCATGGCAGAGCTACCTCTCTGTTTTCAGTCCTGCCTGATGGGATTACAGAAATCATTTGAAACAGGACATGGATTTGGGTCCTGCTGGATGTGTCTGATCTCTGCATCTCTCTGCCATAGCCAGGGCAGCGTCAGCCACGATGCCTGATCAGAGGAAGACGTTCAGTTGCCAGCAGACACTGCCATGCTTTCCAGTCTGGGCGAGGGGAGCTGGCCTCTGCCCCCCCCCCACTGCCAGAGCTGCACCCAGACCCTACCCCGGCTCCGCAGAGCAGCCACCGCTTCCTGTTTAAGATGCTTGTGCGGCAGCATGTGAAGGGCTGGCATTTATTTCAGCTTTCCTGCATGCCACCGGTATGTGCACTGAGCCGGTGAACGTGCAGCCACAGGGAGATCCCCGCACCCCGACACAGGTTGGGCTTCACCTGCCCCAGCACCTTCTGGCTGCTGCTGCAGCCCAGGTCGGAGCTTTCCTGCTCCTCCTGTCCCACTGCCTCCCCAAGGGACTGCTCCCCGGTGGTCAGCAGCCTGACCGATTTTGTTGCTGGCCTGTTATACGCAGGGTGAGCTGTAAGCTGCCACCCTGCATGCCCTTAAGCAGACATCATGATCCAGCGCTACGCGGGATGGATGCACAACCCTGCCCCACGCCCACCAAGGTTCATCAGCCCTGAGAAGCATCTTGAAGGGGCCCCTGGACCTGTCGCAGGCTGCCCCACAGCTGGCAGTGCTCCAGGCGCGGCTCCCTGTGTCCCGCTGCCCCACAAAACCAGCCCAGGATGGGGTCATGGTGCATGGCTGCCGTGGTGCCTTTCGAACCATTCCCCACCATGGGCACTGCACTCGTGGAGCTGCTCCACTCCCGGCTTCAGCTGCTTGAGTGCGCAGCGACTGATTTTCTCGCACACCACCAGCTCTGACGGTGCCTGAC
Organism: Ibycter americanus; assembly: GCA_035590275.1. Lineage (NCBI taxonomy): Eukaryota > Metazoa > Chordata > Aves > Falconiformes > Falconidae > Ibycter > Ibycter americanus. The sequence continues at coordinate 13,079,489 of JAVJGI010000037.1, forward strand.
AAGCTGGGGGCCTGGTCCGCAGGGACCACCTCTGCCAGGCTGCTGGGTGGGGTGGGTGCGTGGGGCATGACCTGCTCCTGCCCACCCATCACCCCACCGTGCCAAGCCTCATGCAGCCTCAGGCTTCTTCCCGTGTGCTGGGCACACACTGTGCGGCACCACCTGCACGCACTGCCCGCAGACCCTGCCAGGTGCCCCGTAGGGCTGGCCCCCAGGCCCAGAGAGCCCCGCACCAAACACAGCCACTCCACCCCAGACCAGTGGCCGCAGCAGGGCAGCCACACGTGTTACTCAATGGGCAGCGTGTAATAAAATCCCCCCGGGTCGCCTCTGGCTCTGTCACAAGCAGTGTTTAGCCACGACTTGGAGAAGGAGCAGAAGGGCTGGAAGCTGTCAGACCTGCTTAAAACCGGTGCGGCTCAGTGCTAACGTGCAGCACAGCAGCAGTGGCTGCAAGGCACGCGGCTCAGCTGGGCATCCCCCCGCACCCGCTGGAAACTTTTGGGCAAGCAGAGGGTTTTGTGGGGTCCTGGACACTGGCAGGCCTGGGTCTGTTACCATGATGGAACTCTGGCATCCTGCTCATCTTGTGTGGACCCAGCCTCTGGTCCACAAGCAGCTGGTATGGCTGGGGAAAAAGCAGGGACAGCCCTGTTGCTGGGCCATGTAATAAAGCAGAGTCCCCTAGCAGCAGGCACCTGTCCCCAGGGAGGACCAAGTCATCCCCTTTCCCCCAGGGAAGCAGGGTGGTCCCTGGGGGGCTTTCACCAGCACCCTGTGACCCTGAAGGGCACAAAGCAGGAGGTCAGCACCCGGCTCTGTGCTCTCCTGCTGCAGTAGCCCAGCCCTGCCATTGCCACCATGCAAGCAGCACCCCACTGCACCCCATCCAGAACCGCCCGTGGCCATGCTGCCTTCTGCCACTCCGGCACCGGCTGCTGCAGAGCCGCCCTCCTCCCACCTCCGGCACAGCAGCAATACAGAAGGCAGCATCCAAGATGCCGCCTGGCGCAGGCTCAGCTGCCTCCCAGGGCCAGAAGAGGCGGGGGCCGCCAGCCACAAACACCAGAAAGAGGGGCTTGTTCTGCCCAGGGACGGTGCTCAGCTCTCCCAGGCTGCGGCTCCACCGGGCCTGGGACACTCCCTGCCCACCCCCCAGGCAGGATGGCAGGGGGATGCACAGCCCCCCCCTGCCCCAGCTACAGCCACGGCCCGAGGGCAGTTTGCACCGCTGGGGTCACCCAGCACAGGGCTGCGGGCAGGCAGAGCCCCCGGCACAGGCCTCCCCTGGGGTACAAGGGGATGGGGAACCCAACAGCCAGCTCGAGGCGGCTCCCTAGCCTGATCCTCATGGAAGGGGACAAGCAGGGAAGCACAGAGGAAGCAGCCCGGCACACGCATCTCTAACGAGGGAGTCCACCGCCATCAGGGCTGGCCAGCAACACCCTCCAACCCACCTGCAACACAGGTGCGCGGGTGGTGGTTTGGGGATGAGCAGCGCACAGGGTAGGTGCGGTGCCAGGGAGCCCATGCAGGGGTCCCCGAGAGCAGAGCGGCCACACACCTGCTCCCAGGAACAAAAGGGCTCAGCTCCGCTTCCCCTGGGGCAGCAGACACAGGCCCATCAGCCAGCACACGGGGCACTGCCCTGGGTCGCTGATGTCCCTCTCAGGAGTCTGAGCACAGCTGAGGGCTTCCTCCTTCCTCTCCACTCCCTAAGCCTGCCTTCTTGCTATGGCCTACCCTACACAACTGTTCATTTGCTCTTAATCAAGACCAGAGGAACCACAGGTCAAATGGTCCACAAGCACATTGCTAAGGAAGAGCGGAAGGGAGAAGAAAGGTGCTGGTGCTGGCGGTTTCCAGGTTCAACAGACAGCCAGAATGGAGGGCACTAAGCTAAAGCAGCCTGCTACGGAGATGAGACTCCATGCCAGCAGGCTGCATTAGCCAGGTCAAAAGTTGAGAATGCAGCATGTTACCCACCCAGAGAAAGCACCGTGGCTGTCAGGAAGAAGCCAGCAGAGGAGGCTCAGTGCTTATCACAAAACCATGCTGCGATGAGTAGTGGTGTGAGTGCACTCCATCTGCAGCTCCTCCTAGGCTGCAGAGGTACTAGCTTGAGCATCTCAGTAACTGCTGTGGCTGAGAAGTCAGGCTTGCTGGGGCTCAGAATTACCTTGCAACGGAACTCCCCCTTTGCTTTATACCTCTGTCCTGGCAGAACTTGCCACAGACTACCAGAAAAGCTCTTAATCAACATACAAATCCTACAAAGCTTGCACAAGCCCTTGCAAACATGTGAACATCAGCTTATGAAACAAACAGGGAAGAAGGGCTTTCTTTTCCAAACCAAACTGTTCAGCCACTCACAAAAGCTGAAAATGCAGACACTAGTTCTACTGAGAAAGAGATAAAGACTATGTGTAGAGGTGATGCTGGGCTGTACTGCGAGGAGCATTGAGGAGGAAAGGCAGGCTCTGAATACAACTCCTTTTGCAAAGTAAGCTCTCTGTATTCATCCGAGAATGTCTGCAGTACAGGGTTCATCTGGTATAAATAAAGTACAAAATTTTACATTGTCTTAATCATTATTTTAACAAAAATACTAAAAACAGAGTAAAAACTGAAACCAAAGTGGGAAGGGAGACTATCAGCCACAAGGAATCTGCATAAATGTTTGTAGAAATCTGATCGTAAAAACTTTCTCTGTACAATAAAACCATCCTCCTTGCATCTCCCTGTGAGATAGGCAGCAGCAGCACTGGGGGCACAGGCCCAAGGACAGAGGTTGGGGGCAGCCCCAGTTTGTGGGTCAGGCTGAAGAGGCTGTATACAGTCCACAGTGATGTCTCCCTCCTGGATCAGGCTGAAGTGCCATAAATCAGTAGCGTCCGAATGGGTTGTTGTTCTGCTGTGTCTGTGTATCTGTTGAGGTCAAGACAGAGTTAGACAGTCACAAAGTCTGGTTCAGAAAAAGAGATCCCTCTCCCCACATCACCAGCACAGTATGAGGAGTGTGTCGCAGGCTGTGAGAAGAAAAATATAACTTTTATGGCACTCCCTGCTCTGCTCATTTGTCTGAGCCTTCAGGCAGCAGCACAGTCAGGACCCCACATTCTTTGAGGAAGAGATAGCTATGTGCCAGTCCTGATCCTGAAGCTTCTCCAGAGATCTCTCCATCCCTTGTGGTGGAATTGGTGCACCATAACAAAGCCCTGAAAGGTGGCAGCTAGCTGGGAGGATGTTTATGGATGAATTGTTTCTGATTTTGAAAGAAATAAGATTGCACAACACCTGCACCCATACATGCTGCTCAGACAGCTCGTGTCAAACGTTCATCCTGAGGCACACCCAGAAACCAGAGTTAGTGGGAGACAACTATCCTGGCTCCCTGTCAGTGTTTCAGTACAAATGAAGGATATTCCCAAAGGACTTTCATATGGTACAAAAAGGGCAGGAAACATGGCAAAGTTATATTCAAGAACCTCATGAACTTCCACACTGCTGGGAATGTTTTGTGATGTACAGTGCTCACAGTATACTTGGGTATTATCCCATTAATAAAATTCTGTAGGTTTTTTCTTCCTGAAATCCCCTCAGTATGTTTGACCCTAAGTCAGATTAAGTAAAAGGAGACCAGTGTAACCTGGCCAGCCTGCTCTCCTTCTCAACTCTGCTGGACAACAGCACATTCAGGGATACAATGGAGCCTCCTAACATAGCCTATCATGGGCCCAAAGTATTCTTGTCCCTGTCCTACAGGCTGTTCTTGGTATATGTCCTGCTTTCCACTCCATCCCAGACACTACAAATAAGAACTCCAGATGGCTCCTGGTGGAATTGATGCAAACCCAATGAGGGAGCACGGATACACGGCTGCATTGGACCCACGCATCTGTTCCATATAAAACAGCTCCATTTGCTGTACAGACAGGATACAAAAATATGGCTATTCTGCTATATTCAGATTCTTATATGAGGTCTTCCTATACTTGAATGTCCTGGCTGGGATCCTTGCACAGACTTGCGGTTTGTGAATTAGGCTAGTGGGAAACTTAGCACATTAAAACTTCTGGTTTGGGGAGATTTTTTTGGTCACAAGGACCAAAAATTTTCCATCAGGGAACAAGCATAAGCACAATTTCCAAGCCTTCACTCCACACATCATTACATCTAGCACAGTCTCACACTTAATGCACTGCAAAAAACCCTGTGCTGTCCATTTCTGGGCATTTTCATAGCATGTCTGCCATTTTTATGGTAGAAAAGCCAGTGAGGTGTCAGTAAAACAGCAGGCTATTCAGAAGGGAACAGCACAGACGCTGGGTTCTGTTTCTAGATCACCCAGCCAGTAGTTCAATGCAATTATAGGAATACAGTGCCAGACTGAACACCACCTATGCCATTACTCTGTCTGTGATAGCTGCTACGGAAGCCCACCAAACACCGCAAACATCGCAAGTGTGCAGCAACACTTCCCAGAGCAGCCTCCCTGCCTCCAAGAAGTCTTGTCCTGATCACAACATGAACACAGTATCTCTGGGTCATCCACCAAGTGAGTGCCCCAGGATTACAGCCTCCCTGTGCCCCTCAGAAGTCATCTGCAGCAGAGGAAATACTTCTGAATACTTTAAAGTTGCAGACTGGATCCTTTTGGGAAAGCTGCATGGCAACTCCTACAGAGGCTCAGCTCCCTTGACCCTCTGCAGACAGCAGGTGGGAAGCTGTCTTCAGCAAGCACTGCCTGCCCTGCTGCTGTGCCCCCTTGGACCAGGAGCTCCAAGTCCTGATGCCACCTCCCTGCCAGCACCATTTATGGCCTCAGACAGACAGTTTGGCTTGGCTTTGCTTCTCTACACCAGGGTACCTGCAATAAAAACTGGCAGGGAGGAGACTTGGGACAAGATCAAGAACACTAAGGCTTACTGGAAAGCTGCTGTTGAAGCTGTCGAACCAGAGCAGCTGTCTGCTGCTGCTGCTGTGTTTGCTGAAGGCCCTGGCGCTGGAACTGCAAAGAGAGAAACGTAGTTATAGCCACACCACCTGGCTGGCCATCTCTGCATTCACACAAGCTCTGGGAAGCACAAGGGAGGGAGAAGAGGGGGATGCAGGTAGAGCACTGTTGGATTTGTGCTGGACTATGATGTCCCTCTGCGTCCAAGGGAACACTCACAATGGGCTGCTGCGGGGGAAGAGCCTGCATCCCCAGCCCTGGGGGCTGGCCCTGCGCCTGTGGCTGAGGCACCGTGGAGACCTGCGGTTGCTGCTGTGGCTGTGGTGGCTGCGGCTGCTGCTGCTGCTGCTGTTGTTGCTGCTGCTGCTGCTGTTGTTGTTGTTGTTGTTGCTGCTGCTGTTGTTGCTGCTGCTGCTGTTGCGAAGACAAAAGAGAAGGGACCATCAGGGAACTGTGTGGGCAATGCACACAGCAACAGGGCACAGGAAGGGCTGAAGGAGGAAGGATGCTCCATGCAGTGACATACCATCTTACACCATTTTCCTTACAGGCACCTAAAGTACCCACATTTCACCAGGACCCTGCCCCATGCTGAGAAATGGCAGGGACAGTAACAAAGTTCTTCTGCAAGATGAGGTATCAACAGACAGCAGGAAGAGAACTACAAGTCTACTGGTCAGCTGGGGAATGACTAGCAACAAGATACAAGAATAGAAAACAACCAAAGAGCTACCTCAAGAGATTGGCTGGTCCACCCCGTGCCTCCTGGTTAAGAACAGCAATACTGACTCCGCTGAGTATTTGCCTGACCTGTTCTCAAAATTTTTCCACAGGTAGCAACAGAGCTCCTATAACTTCCCTAAGCAATCCACACCAGGTCAGTTACTCCTACTACTCAAGTTTTCCCTAATCTCTACCCTGAATCTCATAAATTATGATTTAAGTCAGTTTCTTGTGCTACAGCCAAGGGACAAGAACAGATAAGGATTTTTTGGCTTTTTTTGAAAACAAAAGATCTGGAGACTTCTTTCTCCTGTTGTCTCTGCCTCTCTAACTCAATGCCCAGCTACTTCAGCCTTTCCTTCTCAGTCACATTCCCCAACTCTTTGATCTATCTTGCTGCACTTCTCTGCCACTCATGTCAGCTGGTGTTGCACTTCAGCAAACGGATACAGATAAAACCGGATGCAGTGTTCCAGCCTAGATGTTGACCTGAACTAGTTATGGTGAGAATATTCAGCATGTTGGAGTCAGAATATACCCACAAATCTCAAGGTTTTTTCGTTTCTCCTGATTTTCAGACATTTCTCCCATCTGCCAATTTAATTTTGAGCTCTCTACATCAACAAAAGAATTTCTACCAGAAATAGAAAACTACTAACGCTATCATAAAAACCCAGCATGGTGATGCTAGGTACAGTGCCGATCGCTGGCTCAAAAGGGCACAGTTCAAACGTTGAACAGACTCAGAAAACAGACAAAAATACAATCTGGAAAAGGGACAGTATCTTATGAGAGGAGGTCAGAAAAACCTGACCTATGGAAGATGCAAGCGCTCCCTAGGAATACACTGGGTAAACATCAGAGAAAAAAGAACCAGTAAACAACAGGACAGAGTGGACAGTAATAATTGGATACAGGAATCAGCCACAAACACATTGAGGCTTGGATCAAGGATTCTACTCAAAAGGGAGTGATTTTCTAGAACAGCCTCCTAACTTCCACCTTAAACCAGTCTGGCCACTTATGTTCTTCAAATGAATGGCATGACCTGGGTATACAAGAAAGCAGATGACTGACTAAATGAGCCAGGATACCCCTCCTGATCTCATGTCTTACCTTCTTGCAACAGCTGACTACCAACACATGCAAGACAAACCAAAAGGCCACCCGTCCTTTCTATAAGCCACTGCATCATGACAGTCAACTCAAGCAACAGGAGTCTGTTCTGCATCTGGTATGCCTCCGATAATGCAGCAGGAGTCACAGTAATAAGGGAGATTTTGGGCACTCCAGTTTTTTTTTTTTTTTTTTTTAAGCAACCCAGCAGTGTCAGCTAAAAGCTGAAGGTACACATGAAGTTACTGAGCTAGGAGAAGTGCTAGCAATTTGTCTGAGGCATGTTCCTTTTCTAAATATGAGTGATGGAGAATGTTAAAAGAAACCAAGTGAATAGTCAGGGGGTGCTACTCATCAAAAGGACTAAAAGTTGCTGACCATGCTACAGGCAGCCTCTTGTCCAGTGCAAGGCAGCAATTCTCAAATACTGCTGACCGCAGCTCTCTGCAAGAACCGCCGTCTCACTCAGGCCCCTCTCAGAATACAAAGCCTCAGCACTCCATGCCACGTAAAGTCTCCCCATATTCTAGTCTTGTCATAAGTTATGCAACTCACCACGTAACCCAAACTATTTCCGTGTTTGTCAATTCAATACATTTCTGTAACTCCAAGAAATGTACTCATATTTGTCTATTATATAAGTATTTAATATTCATAAGACCATAATGCAAATCCATGGAATACTCTTGTCTGTTGACACACATCTGTGAACTTCTTCAAAACTAGAGAGCTGGTCTAACAGCTTGCTTTGGATCAGTTTTTCACCATCCACTGTTAGATGTGAAGTACATGGACTGACTCACATTGGATTTGCTGCCATTGGAAACTGCAACCAACGCTTATTTTCGTTGTGTGAAAACGCAGATATTCCCCTAAAAAGGATCTTGTAAGGAACAACTCTACTTGCTCCTGTGTGGGCACGGGGATTTTTACTTTGTTTCTAGCTCCTGCAACACTTCTAAGACTGAGGCTTTCTGCACAATCTTACAGGCTCAGCTGGAGCAGGAAGAGGTGGAATGCAGGCCACAGAGGACTAAACAAACCTTTACTGCTCCTAAATTCCCTTTAGCGCCTGCTGAGTGTCTGGCAAAAGGCAGCACAGCAGGTGTCTCCATCAGGAGTGGCCAGTTCTAAGGAAAGGAGGGCCACCTGGTAAATCATTAGAGAGAGCCCCCAACAGAGTTGACACCCTTCCTGACACAGAGGGGCAGAGCAAAGCGTTGCTGATGCAGAGGTATAAGCAGGTATAAGGCAAGCCTCCTCCAGCTTCAGCAGCCTTCCTCCTGTCAGCAGCCACTCACCCTGAGCATCTGCTGCTGCTGCTGCTGCTGCTGCTGTTGCCTCAGGTACTGCTGCTGCTGCTGGTCAGGCAGTATCTGGCTGGGTCGAATTCCCGAGGGGACTCCTTGTGGACCCAAATGGTTCATCCCACTCATCATGGGGGCCTGCTGTATTGACTGGTGAGGAAACCTGCAAGAGAAAAGGACAGACTCATGGAGTAAAAGATTCACGGGCCAATCCAAACCCAACTTCTGCATCAACAAGACAGCCCCTTGCAATCCATGCTGCCTCTGCAGACACCAGGGCCTCTCAAGGGTTTCATCCAACCTGTTTTTCCAGAAGCCCTAAGTAACAGTCCTCGGCCCACTGTTCTGCATGGCTTCCCTGCTGGATTTATGCCTGCTCAGGAGCAGTGGAAATCCCATATCTCGCCCTTTGATAGTGATTTGATGGTTAGAATTAAAACCAAAACTGTGACTTTCCCAGGTCATTTTTCTCACACTTCCCAATTCCATCTTTCTCTGGCTGGAAATACTGTCTCCTGCCTGCCACTAGCGTCTCTGAATTTCATCCTGTCTATTTCTTCCTAGAACTGAAAGCTGAATAAAGATGTTCCCCCAAGGGTGTGAAGGACTCACACAGCACAGCACACAAATTGCTGTTAAGAGCTGTCTGAGCAGCACGGGGAAGCCCTTCAAGAAACACAGCTTATTAACATCCAGTAAGGTGGGAGGTACCTCTGTGTGTTACCCAAGCTGTGCCCATAGCCAGGGGCCTGCTGGTGTACGTAGCCACTTGGTCTCTGCTGCATCTGCCTAACAGGATCCACCAGGGCAGGATTAGAGCTGGGGTGGGAATTCTGATAGGGCTGGCCAGAATAGGTAGGAGGTACCATCGTGCCTGACTGGGAAGGGTGCTGCTGAAGGCCTATGTGGGAGACGTAAGGTGTGTAACCCTGAAATGAAACAAAAAGCCTTTATCAGTCATGGGGTAAGGTACAAAAGAGAATTTGGAACACAGGACATCAGCCTCCTGTAAATACTGTCACAAGGCTGCTCATCTCTGGGATTCAGATTCATGCTGCCCAGTAAATCAGGAGTGAGAAGAGCCAAGAGATTTCAGGATTTAGCAGCAGAAATGAAGATGCTGCCCAGTGCTGGAGTCAGATTCCAGTCTTACCTGCAGTCACTGCCAGTTACCTGGGAGGGCTGCAGTCCTCCGTAGGATGGGGTTGGAGCCATCTGGCGCACAGGCTGCTGTCCCATTATGCCTTGGCCTTGCTGGAAGGCAACAGAGAAACACCTTTCTCAACATCTCCAAAGAGCAGAACACTGCTGCTTTCTTCTTGGCAGCTCCCAAACCAGGCAAGTAGCTTCACTGCTAAACCTATAAGGCTGCTGCACAGCATGCAGATGCCCCAGTTCACTTCACTGACAGCCTCCACCAAGTGTTAAGTGATACAGGCCCACAAGGCAGGTGGCAAACACAGTGCTGCACCAGAGGGATAGACACAAGAGACACTATCTTTCCAGGGCAGAAATAGAGACAGGGTTGGAGAGTTCTGGCTAGAAGGGATAGCCCCAGCAGACAGCTTGGGCTTGCTGTACTGTGGGGTCCAGCAACGGCAGGAGCACAGCGCCGACTTACCAACTTTGCTTGAAGCTGCTGCCTCAGTATCTGTCCCTGGGACACTGGAGGCTGCTGTCTGTATACTGCTGGCTTGTAAGAGGGGTCAATGCCCATCATGCTCCCCATCCCTGGAGGCAGCACACCACTATAGGGAGGACGACTCTGAACAAGTTTGCCCAGCGGCATGCGTACAGGCCTGTAGGATGTATCCAGACGAGGGCCACCTGCAAGAGGAAGAGAAACAGTCTCACTAGTCACATGCTATTGCTGAGCCTTGTAGCTCCAGAAGGGCTGTTCATCACTGTATCTAGACACATGACAGGCAAACGGGGAAGTGTAAGAACCTGTGTAGGACGATCTCACAGAAGAGGTTCTTACAAGAGGTTCCCAAAGAGGTGAAATATGCTCACCTCTCCTGTGCACCTACCTGCTGGAAGAGGCTGATTCTGAGCGTAGAGACCCACTGGTGATTGCCCGTATGCCAGCCTCGACATAGTGCTTCCTGACTGGTGATGCAAGAGATCTGTAGGCATACCAACTCCGTATGAAACCCCTCGGCTAGGGCCCAACACAAAATCCTGCAAAGACAAAGAAGGAACAAGAAAGATCAATGTGCACTGGCAATTCATGAATGGATGAGGAGTATGAAAGGGTTGCAAAGTCCACAGGAGGAAGCCTGGGATGTTGTCTGAGCTGGGCAGCCTATTTCCCTTCCCATCAGCGATTAAGAAAATGTTTGCCCTGCCCCAGGCTAGGGAGAGCAGGAGAGAACTCCAGCACACCCAGCTGAGAGGAAGCACATCCCATCTTCACCATTACACCACTCTCAGGCTCCTCAGGAAGCCTCAGAGGAGTGCTCTATGACTAGGAGGGGTGGACATGGGAAGTCCATAGCTGTTGGGCGGTCAATTACCTCAGTTTTGCTAGCAGATTGGTTTCGTTTCTTGGTTTTGCTCTGTTTCTTCTTGCGTTCCTCAGTAGAGGTGGCAGGGTTGGAGCTTGTTTTATCAGCCTTGGCGGGTTCCGCAGCTTTCTTCTCTGGCTCTAAAGCCACAGGTGTAGGAGGCTCTTCCTCTTCAGGTGGCAGTGGCAACGGCTCCAGGTAGTAACTGCGGGGCTTGGGTTTCAAGTGCGTGTGGTACAGAAGAAGCCTCTGCTGCTCCTCAAATCTAGACACCTTGCGATCCACTCGGACTGTCCCAAACCATCCCCAGGAGAGGGGGGCTGAGTGCTTTAAGCCCTCAAACAGATCCCAAGGTGAAATCTTCTGCTTTGTAGAGACTTGCAAACCCTTTAAAGCAAGAGAGATAAGAACCTCCAAGTCCCTGTTGATTCTCCTATAAGGGTACAGGAAACTATGCTTTCTTCAGGCTCCACCCTACATGTCCCAATAAACAGTCTGAGCCCTTACTAGTGGTCCCTGCTCTTCCACATGGCAAAGCAGTGATTTCTAAAGGCTTTCACAAAAAACTGCCCATTTCCTTCATCCATATCTGCCAGTCTTCTGCACACTGGCACTGCCCAGTAACTCACGTCACAGGTATTATGGGTTTCTCTTTATGCTTTATATAGCCGTAAGTACAAAGCCAAAGTTTAAATAACTTCTCAGGCCACAGCAGCATGTATCGTCGAGCATTAACACACAGCTTTGCCCTTTCAGGACACAGTTATGTGCCAGCTTGTCTGTGCGCAGCCAGTCACTTCAAGCTCAGCAGGCAACAAGGCACTGCATACAGATGCCTCCCAAGCTGTACAGACTCAAGGTATCAGAAGACAAGGTGACACCTGCACTCAGGAGCTGTGATGCAGACAAAAGAGCTTCACTTACCTCCTTCTTGAAGATGGAGTCAAATCCAGCTATTTTATTGCCTTTGGTGTCAATGAGGGATCCCTGAGGTTCACAGGTGATGACATCTCGGGTCTGCTTGGGAAGTGGCAGTAGCTGTCGCACTTTCTCCAGGCTGTCAGACTGCCGGTCCCCCAGCTCTTTCTGCACAAGTAGAATAGAGAAGACTTGAAGAATCACTCAGGAAAAATCATGCAAAGTCCACCTGTGCCTCTTCTGCTGTCAACATCCACCCCTGCATTACCTCTCACCTTTGCACCCTTTAGCTCTACAGAGCTGTCGGGGCCACTGTCACTGCTTCATCTAAACAGCAGCAACAGGCCAAGTACCATTCATGAGATACAGGTAAATCTGCATAGTTGGACAACCACAACACAGCACATACTGCTCCCCAGAGACCTGGTGTCCCTCACCCTGAGTTTCTTGACAAGATTCATGTATGCCCGCTTGTTCTCCTCCATGCTGCCCTGAGAAATGCTGGACATATCAGCAGCCAGGGTGCCATTGATGAGAACACTCAGCATGTCCAACACAGTGGTGAAGAGCTCGCTGTTGGTGAAAGCGGAAAGGTCAAAGTCACCTGAGAAGCAGATATAAACCCTCTGCCATCATAGTAACACCAAACATTATTAGACTGTCTACAGTCAGAAGTGCCAAGTGCTCTTCAGACTAACATCCCACACTAATCCTCCTTTAGCTTATACACCATGGGGTGTTCACACTTGAGACAAGTGCAGCATCACAGGTTAAGACTGGCCTCCTGTCTATCCATTCAGCTTCTTCAAAAAGCAGGTCCAGATTCAGCTCTCCCCTGCTTACCTCTCTGTATCTGGAAAATCAAGTTTGCTCTGGATATGTCAGAGTGCACTTGGATACTGGGACCTAGGTTGTGTGTAGCCTCTTTTGGCTGTCACGGTACTTCTGACAGATCATCTAGAGACAGCTAGCTCACATGAGAAAAGGGGCCAGGTTAATGACTGTCTCCCTTGGGAAGCGTATGGATCAGAAGTCAGCCAGAAAGTTACTTGTTTGACTGCATGTCCACGGTGCCACTGCTGATGATGTCCAGGAGAAGCACAGCCCACTCAGTTGTCTGCTGTGTACTGCGTTGAACTGTGTCAAACATTCCCCCCACCTGGCAGAGAAATGTAGTTTAGTCACAAGGACACCATGAAGAAACACTAAGATTTAAAAGTGAGAAAGGAGCCTAAACCAGAGCAACAGCTGTGCTACAGCAACTCCTACTGAGAGCTGAAGGACACTGCAGTCAGCAGGACAAACCACAGGTGCAAGTAGTAGTGCTGTGGACTGCAAAAGCATTGAAATGGTAAGGCACATCTCCAAAACAGAGACCAAGGCTGTGGATTTCATCCAGGCAAAACAGAGCAAGGGAGTTTTTTCGTGCACCCTATCCCACTCAGGGCTCAAGGCCTAGAAGCAGGACAAACGCCTCTCCTACTTCCTTGCCTCAGAACATATATAGTCCCTCCAGCGTGTGCATGTTCCAAAAAAAGGAAAGAAGGCAGACAACTCCTCACCCCAGATGGTTAAACTATTTTTCTGCAACTGCTCACCAAATTCAGCCGTAGTTTCAGGGCCTCGTGCATCAGCTGCTTGGCTTTGCAGTCATCTTGGTACTGATCTTCCCGCCAATTTGTAACAATCTAAGAAATTTACAAGAAAGAATAGACCTCACATGCTGTACACTGAAGTTTATAGAGCAGCTTGTACTGCCCGCTGTCCAGTGACTCAGAGATGGTCAGCTCAAGCACCCCATACCAACCAGGGTAAGATCTTTGCCTTATTGAGCACATAATCAGGCAGACAACATCCCCAAGGATGTGCCCAACAGCCTGCCTGCTGGAGGAACAAGCCCGTGAGGAAAGTGAGGTGAGAAGCAAGACACCTACCTGCTGGACCTGACTGTACAGAGATGTGAGAAGGCCTTCCCGCTGCTCATCCTGTCCTTTCAGGCATGTTAGCACCAGTGACAGAAATGGCTGCTGGCTCAGGAGGGACATGCTGCAGAGAGAACAAAGATGGAGCTATACAGCCAGGCTGGGGGATCAGCACAGCAAGCATTGCCTGCCCTTTCCCCAGGCACCTTTTTTGCTTCTGGCGGTCCCGCTCTTTGCGGGATGACGACCCCAGGTGTTGTCCTTTCTCTAATTCTTCTCCAGCAGCTTTCAGCACATGGCCCTGAACTGATGTTGGAAGCTTGGCAATCAGAGGGGCCACCAGCCACACTCCTGATCTCTCCAGGGAGCTGTGACAACACAGGAGAAAAAAGCAGTTTGCAATCCAACCTATGATTCAAACTCATCTACATGGCAGCTGCATGCCAGGACTATACCTACCTGAGGATGGGTTTGGATTTGTTGCTGGCAGGCGTAGCACTTGCCGAGCCACTGATATTGTTGACTCCATTGCCAGCAGAGCTAGCAGAGCTGGTCTCTGCTGACTGCTGGAATACTTCAATGGTGGCCTTGGCTATATTTTCTAACAAGGAGTTCATCTCCTGGAGATAGGGAAGAAAAGACAGCCAAGTCCTTCTCTGAGAGCACCCACTGACAGGGACTGCACATTTCAACACAACTCAGTACAAACCCAGTTTGCCAGCTTCCCCATGGCTGCTGCTTTTCAGGTCTCATGCTCACTGCATCCTTCTCATGCGTGTCTCTCACAGACCTGACTCCCTCTTCGTTTACTTTCTTCCTATTCCCACTTCTGCCAGGCCCTCTCCCACCACCTCACAAGCAGCCACTTCAACACTGGCAACACACATCCCTGTATGGTCCCTCTGAGCAGAAACTCACATTGTTTGCTGTCTGCTTAATCATGAGCTGCAGCTCCAGCGAGGACTGCCTCATGGTCCACTGGTCCAGATTCTGCAACGCACACATGCATACTTCATATGAATCCTTATCACTGTTCAAACTATGTCAACCCACACCCTCAGCTCCCATGATATAATCCCATGATAATGAATGTCAGATCCCTCAGAGGGCTGCATTTTGGACAACCCTACTCTAATGCTACATTAGGTAATTACTAGGACACTCTGCCAGATTCTGCCAGGAGCCTGCACCTGTAAGATGCGCTTAATCCTCTGCCGCTGAGGATTTTCTCCTTCCTCATTGTCCAGCAGCCGGTGTGGATAGCAGATCAGCTGCATCAGCCTCTGGGCTTGAGTGCTGCTCAGGACAGGATCCTGCAAGTCATTGCTGTCTTCGCAGAGGGACTTCAGGCATCGCTCACCTACCCACTCCTGCAAGATGAAGGTAGAGTCAGCACAGTGAAACTGATGTCTGATTCCAAACCAGCGCCCCTGCTTTCAGTCTCAGAGAGATGCAGGGAACACGTCAATCTCATAAAAACCTGATTAGTACACAGTTATGCCTGATAATAATTTCTCTTCATGAACTGTACTATCCTGATTCAGCAGGTGTCTGGCACAACACAGCAATCGCAACAGAGGAAACATCAACTTTGACAAGTCAGCACCAGTGAAACACAGTAGCTGCTATTTCTTTTGATAAAATATTGGTATGATTTAACAGTACATAGTCACTGCCATGCCCAGGCTCCATCAAGACTGCCACTTGGGCTCAAAAGATCAGAAGGGATCACTTAAAATTATTTGGTCTATTTCCTGCACAACAAAGCCCTGCAGCTGTCCTAAATTAAATAATTCAAGGCTGCAGCTAAGGCTAAACTAGAACATGTCTTAGAGAAAAGCACACCCCTTAATTCTCAAATAGTGATGGAAAACACACTGCCATCCTTCGTAAAAACCAATGACTTTAATTCTCAAAGACTGGAAGGGGAAACAACTGACTGGATGCAAGCCATTTAAAGTCACAAATCATGAGAAGGTAGACAGAAAAGAGTCAGACTACCAATTTCAGCTGGTGGTCCCTAAATGTATGGTAAAAAAGGCAGCAGTTTCCAAAACAAACATGAGGTATGCAGTACTTCGCACAATTTACAGTTAACTTGCAGCATTCATTACTGCAGGATTTTTCCATATGGAAGATTAGGCAAACTCATGAAATTAAAATCTACAAAGGACTGTTGTATAAGCACTGCTGCAGCTCCAGAGCAAGCCCGATCAGAGAGTTCTTCCACTGAGAAGTGACAACCAGAGGAGAAGAGATGAGGATCCAGTTCATGAAGCACAGGTGCTGGTGCTAAGCCTAGAAAGCTGGGAACAGTCCCTCTCAGCAGCACTCTAAGCACTAGGTAAAGCACAAAGATTGGAAAAGCTAAATCTCTGGTTTGAAATCCTTGTGAAACCACAGCCTAGATCTTCAGCGTCATCCTAGATGAAGTTTCCACTTTGCCAATACACATGATCTGGTGAATTCTCCAATGCCTACTGCATTTCTCCCCTTCAGTGTCGCTACATCATAATATCTTGAAACTTATCTTCCTTGCATATGTAATACGCATATCCTCGGGAAGACCCTTTTTGTCACTTGCTCAGCTTCCTACAAGAATTCAGATGTCATCTCTGATCCACTTTATCAGTATAATCTCACAAATAAGTATGAAGTAAACTACCATCTTCAACCTTGAGGGACTTCTAACCTCTCTCTCTCTCCCTGCAACATGTCTTTACAAACAACCACCTCCACAGGCTTCATACTATTGAAACAGTCCCTCATCTGCCTCTTCACAGGAGAGCACTATGAACATATTTTCCATGCACAATGGACAACTCTACCATCCCAATCACCAGATTCAGGTTAGCAACTTTGAGTCAATCCTCCCTCTTGGTTCCCACTGCGGTTTATCACAGCCCTATGAAATTAACCTTTTCAAAAGGCCAGTCACAATCACATCTATTAATTTAAACAGGCTAAAGGTCAGACCAGCAATTATGTCACAATCGTATGCACCCAAGAAACAAAGCTTGAACTTAATTCTATAGTCTGCTCCTTTTCCCCACCCCGCCATGATGAAATCTATTATAAACTACACACCTGAATATGAGATGCAACATTTTCTGAGTTTGAGAAATCACAACCTATAGTTGTGAAGGCATTCTACAGACATTTCAGAATTAATAGTGCGAGTTCTGCAGCATCCACTGCTCACACTGGAGGTGCTAATATTAAACATATAATTTTACAGCCCTTTACAGCTGCAGGAATCCTGCAGGAGCTCTGGCACGACTTGGTGGTACTCACTGTTATCTGCTGGAATACTCGCTCCTATATAGCCAGTGCTGCCAACAATTGGTACAAATAGTGACACCTGACACTGCTACTCCTTCCTGTATACACACACACTTTCCACCTACTGTGAGTCCTTCCTACATAGACTGGGACCAGCAAGGGAATTATCTACCTCTATCAATGCTACAGTCAGGTTTCAGTAACACCAAGTATGTTGAATTTATGCTTATAAATAGGTGACTCCAATTTTTCTTTCGTAGGCTGGTAACATTACTATATAGCAAACCAATTACTAAACCACAGCATCACAAAGCACGAGGACAACACAGCACTGATGTGTTGTGTTTATGTATTAGTAATATGGACTGCAGGTTTCAAATTGCAATATGGAATACAGGGTTCAAATTGTAGCTCTGTATTTTTCCTGCTGACAGGATAAATTGGCAACTGAGGCCAAGAAGACCCTTCAACACCCATTTTCATACAGTAGTGGTAACAGCCACTTCACTTTGCAACTAAGTACCTTATTAGCCAGGTTTCAGTTCCTCAAATGTCAATTTTTTACAAAGGAACAGAAATACTGGTGCTATCACATTAGGCTAAGCAAAAGATTTTTGTTGTTCCTCCTTTAATTAACTAAACAGGGCACTGCAAAGCCCAGGGATACATTAACAGCCTAGCTGCAAGCAACACTTAAGCTGCATTCTGAAAGGCACCATTTATCACTTCAACAAGCTGTCTTTCTCGTGCTTATCTTCTTTGCCTCCAGCACACATCTCAGCAAACCACTCCCAGCACTCCCCTCTTTGGACATGAGCCCTGCGCTGTTGCCAAAGCAAAGGGGATGTGCAGTCCCTGCACACTGCGACACCTAATTCTTGACAACTGTTTGTCTCCTTTTTTTTTTGTCATGGTGAGCAATCCTTAGCGCCATCAGGCGGCAGAACCATCACGGGTTTCTTTACTGATGTTTCAAAGAAATACCTGCCAAACCCAATCTGCAGAAAGTCAGGTGGGATATATCTGTCTGCAGAGGGATTAAGGACAAACCTAGAGATGGGACAGACTCACCTGTTGACATATACTCCTTAGCACATACTTGGCATAAATATCCAAGCTAGCTGTTTCTACAGTTACTACCCGACTACCGGCCTTCCTGGTGCCCAGCTCATCATCCATGAGATCGTCAACACCTCCAGGGTGGGAAAAGCCAGAGCCTTTCAGTTCTGCATCTCCTACGAGAAAAGCACAACTGTCACTTAATCACCAATGCTAAACCCAAAGCAAAACATCTTGAGTTTTCGTAAACTCTCTCTGCCATCAGTGATCTCTCTTGCAGCTAAGAGATACAAAGATTATTTACAGCTGAACCAAAGGGCTTCAGACAAGCCACATATCCACCAAAACAGATCTCTGGCCATCTGTGCAGCCAACACATGCAATACAGTGCCCTTCTCCCACCCTGCTAAAAACATTCTTACAGGTTCAGGCTAACACAGGTACACACCCAGAACAAAGACAGCCTTCAGCACTGCAAAGACCGCTCCATCCACAATCCGATTTTGGGAAGCTGCCAGTAAGTGACGGTCACAGGAAGAGCGGATTCCCACCGTGGGTTTGTCTGCAAAGAGGACAATTGGGAAGGGCAATATCCAGCAAGAGAGAAAGGCGCAGGCTCCAGAGCTGCCTGAATTATGTGACAGCCAGTACTGTAGAATCCAGCTCAGAGAATCCTGAGGCTAGTCCTTTTCCCAACTGTAACATGGAGTCAATTTAATTAAGTTTCACGAAGCGTAGTGCCAATCATGCTGTGACAACCGAACCATGAAATCCAAATGGGGAACAGTGCCTGTGTCATGAACTCCAAGCTCCAACAGTACCCTAACCTAGAACACAGGCTCGGATTAGAGATCTGAGCTATCAGGATACTTATGAGGAGCCAAGAACAGAGCTTCCTGGACTGTTTCCATCATCAGACAAAAAGGGAGCGCTGTAAAATAGCAGCTTCTGGCACCAAGTTAAGAGGCTATACAAAGCTCAAGACATAAAAAAAAAGAAGTGATCATTACTCCAATGGCTTAGTGACAGCAAGGCCACCTCTACTGGCTGGCTTCCTGCCTCCAAGGGCCTCCTCCCCAACATGCCGGGCTACCATGGAGTGACATAAATGGAAGGATATTGTTCTCTGTCCTCTGCAGAAAGCAGTGTATCAGGCTTTGCCTGCTTTATTCAGAGCAAGCAGGTCATGACTCTAATCACAGGGTCCAGTATCTCCTTTCTTAGGGTGCAAGAGCCTCAGTACTTTCAGAATAAAGGCTCTACTTCCATTCACTTACTGCCATCTTGCTGGCATGGGTTCAGCTGTGGAGTCTTAAACAGATGGAGTAAAATCCGGCAGGTCAGACGTGCTCCTGGTTCCGAGTCCTGTTCACTGCAGGCTATGTAAAGAAAACAGTCAGCTGAGATTTCTTAAGCACTGGGACAGCTGACTCTCAATCCAAAAGCTATTCACAGTACACTGCCCTGGAGCAACCAGTTGAGAAGCTGCAGCAGCCTTATTGTATTTACAAATATAGAGCATGTGCAGCAATTAACATGCAAGTGAGCAAATCCATCAGTATTATCCCCAATGAAATGCACTGCATTCTGCTTGCTCTGTCTTCCCAGCTTCACCCTGTCAGAGTCTGGATGCTGCAATCCCCAGAGCAAAGCTAGGAAGGCTGGTGGCAGACTAAAGGCAGAGTGAACCAGGCACTGTAGGCCCAACTGGTCAGGTGGCTGCTCTAGCCAAAATCCTAAGCTGAACCATATCAGCAGTGAGAGGTGTACTGCTGCAGTTCAGAGCTGAGTACACTGATCAGACAGCGTGGCTGATAATGTCTCCATACTCATTTCAGCTTGCACACAAACTCCAGAGAGTAAGACATTGAAATACCTTAGCACAACCAGTTTTTGATAGAAACCAAAAGGCCAGAAACTCTCTAAAGCAAAATCTTCAATTCTTAAGTACCATACCATAAAAGAAGTATCGGAGGCATGTTTCACAACTATGGGGTTCACAAAGTATCCATTAAGCACAGGCCTTTGGGCCAGAACTGAGACTAAGACCACCTTTCTGCAGGGATGCACTTACCAGCATTGAGGAGTGAGGGGATAGCAGCACAGCGAATCAGGTCCTCCAGCAGCAAGCACTGCCGGGCAATGAGAATGGCAACAAAGGTGGCCAAGGAATCATGGAAAGATAAGTCACTGACCTGGAAGAGAGGAGATCAGCCAGTGATCACAACAGCCTCTGCCTCATTCCCTCTGTCAGCAATTCCTCAGCTTGCCTAGGAGCTGGGGGGTAGAAGGGCCCATAACCCCAGGTCAATGTCCATGATCAGCCCAGGCTGCAAACACCAAAAGGTAGCCCTGGTATTCAAAGCCTTTCCCCTGTCCTCAGAAGACAAAGCCTCCATCCCTTGTTCATTTCTGCCTTCTCCCAAGGGATCCCTCCACTCCTGCTTCAATTCCTTTTCCCCTTTTGAATGTTTGCACTTGCATCAACATTGCAGAGGAGGTCATTGAAGCCACAGGTCCCATTATTGGAGGAACAGCACAAAGCTTTGAGCACACCCAGCCACTCGGCGCTTAGAGACTTGCAGTAGCCAGTTAGCTCAGCACACAGGATAGCAATGTCGTTCACCCTGTTAAATAAATAATGAAAAAAGCAGAGGGTCAACTTTGCTACTAATGCATGCCATCAGGTGAGCGATTCTCTAAGGGATCCCAGCCTTGGCTCCTTCCTCACACCCCAAGACAGCCAAGGAATGGCTACTGGCTTTCTTACCCTCACCTGAAGATTTTACTATCTCAGTAGAACCATGAAAGTTCTGCCTCTCACCTGTCTGGATCGTGGTGTCCCACACACACATGCATAAGCGCATTACAGACGAAACTGTAACGGTTGGCTGGGTTTTCATTGAGGCTCTTTCCCAGGTTGGTGTATGTAAAGTTATGTGCAGATGGATTTTCAATAGTGTCAATCATGAACTCTGGTTCCCATAGCATATTGGAGTCAGATGGCTCGACATTGCAGTAGATTGTGTTCTTCACCTTGGAGCAGAAGTCACTAAACAGGACAGGAAAGAGAGATTAGGAACACAAAAACCTAAGATTCCAGTGAACTCTGATAAGCAAAGCAATCCTGTGCAAGACAAGCCCTCCCTGGGCAAGAATGTGGAAACTCAAGATCACTGTGTACCAACAAAGTCTCTCCCGAAAGAGTGAAGCTGGTTCTTTGTTGGGGAAGCACCTGGAAGTTACCCCAGGTAGTATATATCCACCACGACAAAAAGTTTAGAAGGGAACAAGGACAATCCTATGAGTATTATTTTATGTTTAACAACACTAAACTTTATCTGCCAGTTTATTACCTTGTCACTATCACTGTGCCATACTACAACAACCTGCAGCCAACTTCTATTGTTATATGCTGAATAAGAGTTATATGAAAAGTTTTGGTATCACTCATGCAACTTCCGATGTACAGAACAGCACAAGCACTAGCAGAGTCCTATTTGACTCCTCAGGGAGGTATCACCCTCAAAATACAAACTCCTTCCCACTAGTCTCCATCTCTAACCTATTGTTTGCCTGCTAGAGGATATTCCCTTTTATCTGTGGCCATTTACTTCAAAGCCTTGCTGAACAGCTTTTGGGAATTCAGTTAGACTAATATCAGGTTTCTCATTTCCATATCTGTGATGAGTCCCTCAAAGAACTCCAATGCACCTGTGACCACAGCATGCCCTCTTCCTCTCAATTCAGTCCAGAGAGACACTTCAAAGGCTCTCAGCAGCCAGGAGTTTAGCCAACTGACATCAAGGCACAAGCCACTCTCACAGCCCCTCAACAGGGGGTTACACCGAGAGTTAGATGTTCCTATGGCACGCCTGCACAGGAAACACTAATACGGAGCAGGGGCTGTGAGAGAAGACAAAGTGAAGCACTGTACTGGGAGACAGGGCTGTCAGGAGAATTACCCCTTCACAGCACCATATAAGCAAAAAGCCAGAAAGATCTGTGGACTCCATCTCTGAGCTGCTAAGGGAGGACACCCACAGGGAGCTGGTGAGGGGGACAGTTCCTAAGTGAAGAACTGCAAAGAGCAGAAGACCACAGAGTAAAGTAAGCCCACAGGACAGAGCCTGGGGGCAACACCAGCAGAGCAGAACTTGAAGAGCCAACAGGGGCAGAACAAGGATAAGTACTGCAAAGTAGCACAGGAACAAACCTAGAACCAAGCAGTGCAGGTTCAGCAGCAGTCCAAGGATTATTAGGATGCTGAGCATAAGCAGAGGACAACTTTTAGGATGAAGTGCTCAGCCATGAGTTTGGTAGGAACAGATCTCTCTACTTCTGTCCTCTAGGAGTGGGGTAAGAACAGACGTGGATGTGCAGAGGACTACCAAAGGCAATTCACCAAAACCAACTTGATGGTCTAAGAGTAAAGATTATACACTGGGTCATTACTGCCTGTAAACCAGGCACTACTCCCAAGGCTCCAATTCTCCACTGAGAGGGTATCAGGGACAATCACATCAAACAAGATCACAAGCAAAGCTTAAGCCAAAAGTGCTATACTACTCAGTACCCACTGCATCCCACCTGCGTCAGACTCACCTGAAGAGCTCCCCAAATTTACTTTTGAGGTGACTGCAGGACGTATACAGGTCATAGAGATAGGCTAGGATACAGCGCTCTGCTGAGGACCCATCCGAGCGGTTCATGCCATGTTTCACCACCCCACACAGACTGCACAGAGACAAAAAAATGCTGCAGCAACACGAAAAGAAAATCTGAAGGAATAATCTCATTACACAGATATCCTCCTGAGCTCACAGCAACAGTGCACACTCAGTAACATATCCTGTCCCCCATAAATTCTGTGAGGTGAACCCTCAGGCACAAAGTTGCTGCCTTTTAGGAAGGACACAGATACATCCCTGCCCCTTACAAGCCCCCAGAAAATACCTTGCTTCGTTCCACACAGTGAGGTGAAGATTGCCTTACCCTTCAAAGACCTGAGCCATCTGGTCCTGGTTCAATATAAGGCAGGAGTGGTAGTGCCGCAGCACAGCCACGATGCACAGGCACAAGCTGGTAGTGTAGCTGCCAACAAGGTCGGAGGATTTCAACAGCAGTTCTGCCTCCACCACGCTCAGTTCATTCAGCAACTGCACCCAATGACAGAAAAACCCTTCAACAGCCACAGGGGTAAGGTATGGTCAGAAATGGAGCAGGCACACCACACTCACAGCCTATAGGACCTGCTAGGAAGGACTGGCAGGCACTTTCTGCCTAGAGATGTACCCCTGGAACAGTTGGCACCCCAAACTTAGGCACAATGTCTCACTCAGGCAGTACAAGGGGCTGTCAGTGCTTGTGTATCAGAGGGCAATTGGGATATTGCCACAGGTAGTAGCAGACGGCTTGTTTGGTAATTCTGTCCTGCATAAATCTAACTCGGCTCCCTTTTTAAGGTTAACAGCCTCAATTCCATCAGCAACCACAGCAAGGCTTCAAGAGACACCTGGCACAGGCTGCAGAAACAGCAACAGGATTTTAGCAGGATCCAGAAGGCAGCCTGCACTGCCATGTGCCAAGGATCCTTCCAGGGGAGCAAGGTGGGAAAGCTGCCAGAGACAGATGATCCCCTTCTCACTCAGAACAAGGCCTTGCCTTGCTGCAGCCAGGGACAAAGATGCAATGCAAGTCCTTTGGAGACAACCTTGAAGTTGCTGGAAGAATAATCCACGGAACAGAACATGTAAGACTACCTACAGCTGCAGCCCAGGAGCACTGCAACAACCACCTAATCTGATCATCTCCATAACAGAGGTTAGAGGGTCACCAATGATCCCAGGAGCAGCTCAACTATCACAGCACAGATCTGCTGCCTTTCAGGCTGATGAACCCCTCCCAAGAACCATTTGAGCACACTGCGCTTACCTGGATGGCAAAGTCGATAAGACCACTGATATTGAGTGAATACTCCATCAAGTCAAATATGAACTGCACATGCTGTACCAGAGGCAAGTGGTATGACATTCCCAAGGCAAAGCTGGTGATCTGTTCCAAGACATTGCGAGATACCTGCAAGTGCAAGATGACACACAGTACTATATCCCCTTGTGGAAGTTCCTCAGCAGGCCCATCTCCCTTTCCCTCCAGGAAGCTGCTCTCAGTAACGCAAAGGGACACAGTCAGGGTTCAAGAAGGACAGCAGTTTTGAAAGGTTCATACCTGAGATGTGACTTGGTGCTGATCAAAGTGAGAAAGGTGCTGAAACTTTGCAAATATATCTTCAGCTGTTGGGAATGCTTCTGGCTTGCTCTTTTTCCTCTTCTGACCTTCCTCTCCACCTACCAAAGTTGGAGGATCAGAAAACAGTATTAGGCTACCTTCCTCATCATAGGAGGACTAGAAATCAGTCACCAGCATCTGTCAGTCCCTCAGCAAGACCAGCCCCTGCCATGCAGCATAGCAAAAAGCCCAAGTCCCGGATCTTAAGCTGATAAGGACCATCTTGAATTCAAAACAATAGACTGCTGAGGAAGGAATTCCTAACCTGAGACTGACGGCAGGGTTAACACCTGGTTTATCCTAAGTGAAGGTACTCTTTGGATGGAGAAAATAGTTTCTCAATTTAGAGGTACACTGATTCCCTGATGAGAACAGATGTCCTGGACTGGAGATGTCTAGCCTCAAAATTTGTCAGAGCACTCCATCTTTTCAAGAATCATCTTTCTACCACATTTCAAGTTGCCTTTCAGGAATCAGACTAAGAGAAAAAAAATTGTAGCCAGATTCTCAGCTGATGGAATGCAGAGGCTTCCTACTGATTTTACACAGCTATCCAAATTTCCCATCCTATGCATTTAGCATGCGCCCCAAGCATAATGGCGTGCTCCATTTAATCAAAATCTTTAACAAATACGCATAGGCAAAGTGCTCTTTGTTTCTTGTGCAAGGATCTAAATGCAAGAACTAAAGAAAATAAAATTTGAAAAGCCAAAGTTTTGGCCAGGGTCTCACTCTGAACCTGGTATGATTTAATCCTCTTCTGAAGAAAAGTTTAATTAAACAGATACTGTCAGCAGGAAACCAATCGTCTTACTTGCTGGTTGGTATGTTTGGGAACAGAGCACCATTCCAGACTTTAAGTGACTGATACAGCTTACCAGGCACTGTAGATTTTCTATAATCCTTTCACAGTGAGACTCCAAAGGAGCCAGCCAACTGGAAAGATGCTTCTACTTCAGAAAAGTGGCTCAAGCTCTACTAACCTGTCTCTGCAGTGCTCTTTCTATTTAAGACTTTTAGAATGTCTTTGGTTATTTTCTTGATCGTATGCCGAGCATCGTCCCGTTGTTTTCCAACCCCAAAAAGAACTACCAACCGTTGGTTACACTCGTGACTGCATGACTCCTCCTAAGGAACCAAAAGACAAGTGCATTAGCAACTACAAGGCTGAATGCTTTAATTTTGTTTCACATTTCGATCACTTAAAAGAAAAGGAAAGTTTCATCTCAGAAGTTGCTCTGGGAGTAAGCAAGGAGACATCTTAAGCAGATCACTTCCTGCAGCAGTGCAGGAAAGTGTGACTGCTCCTTATCCACCCACAGCAAAACTGCAGGGAAACACAGCAGCCTCATGACCAGAGCACAGGGCAACAACAGGTGAGCAGGTATGAGCAGATCTCATACCTGAGGAATAGGAAAGTGTGTTGCATACTGGATGTGCCGAGGCTGATCATACAGGGATGCTAACATTCCTTCCACAGACTTATCCTTCAGCAGAGGCTTTGCTTCCTTTTCAGGATCTGGTTTCTCAGGGGAAGGGCTGGCTTTAGATTCACAATGCATTGGAGGAGAAAACATCTAGGGAGATAAAAGAATAAGGAAAGGTAGTTAGGAAACATGGTCATGCAACAGTGAAGATGCTGAAGGAAGGTACATCTGCTCAGGCCTAAAAAGGAGCAGGAAGAGGGAGGATTTGAGAAACATTCAGTTCTTACGGCAATGACCAAGGCCATGTGCGAAGACAGTATTCCCATATCTGCTTCTGGTCCATGTTGTATATTGAGTTAAAAACAATAGGAAATAAATAATCACAACTTACAATTTTGGGAACAACCACCTCCACAGAACAAGTAGGATTCTGGGAAAGCCTCACAGCTCTGCACATCACACCTGTCTAACATGCACTTTGAAAGGCCAGAAATGGCTGAAGGAATGTAGGTACTCAGGAATTTTTCAACCATCACAAGTTATTTTTATTATTAAGTGCTTCAAAGTGTTGTGCAACCAGGAACTAGACACACAAACATGAAGAACTGTAAAACTGAAGAAGTACTGGCAGCTACACAGCACGATGATAGCAGACCTGTGTCTTCTCCCAGGTGATCAAGAAAACCCCTGCCGACAGTAACTGGTCACTCCCAATCTCCTGGTGCTATCACAGTCATCCAAGCAGTCCACTTCCTACCCTGCCCAAACACTGGCCTAAGAGATCCCAGGAATGACTGGGACTCACTCTACTCTGATAGACTCCCGACCTGCATCAATAGGTTACATGGGCCTTTTTACAGTGTCAGCTGCCTTACAACCCAGCCACTTCCAGCTTACTGGCTCTACAGCAGAGAGGGAGTACTCATACAAAAGCAAGGCACACACTGTCCCTGGTCCCACTACAACATATTGACCTATGTACTGCGTAGCAGGCAGAAAATGCAGGAACATACCGAAAAGTCTGTCTTCTCCATGTCATCAAAGAGCATATTGGAGTTGTGGTCAATGTCCATGGTTTCAGAAAGACCTGTGTCCTGGGAACAAACAGAGCAGCTTTGCACCTCAGTGATGCACCAGAGAGCAAGAGAGTATTTGTTTACTACAGCACACGATGTCCTTGTTGGACAGTGACAGCAATATGTCAACACACCCACAGTACTTGGCAAGTTGGAGCCTAATACACTGCAAACATCAAGGACGGGCCTCACACAGCACCTCATGATACATTGCTCTGCTCCAAGCAGTGCAAGATTTTCCAGTCTACCCCTTTACATTCTGCAGGCCCTTTCCAGCCACTCTTAAGCCTTCTACTTTTAAAACTGAAATGCTAAGGAAATAGGTTGGGGGAAGGAGAAGCATGAGTCACTGGTACATCCTCCAGCAGGTAATAGCAAGAAGGCTGCAAAGCTGGTAAAAACGGACAAGTACAACACGGGGACACGTACAGGAAAGCCACGGTGCTTGTGCTCTCACCTCTAGCTTGATGCCACTGTTTCCCTCTGTCTCCTTCCTGTCGTGCTCTTCAGCAGGATCATCGAAGGGTGAGGGCGGGCGAGGCCCATGAGAATCCATGGCAAGATCACCCCGGGAGATGAGCGTGCACATGTAGATGTTGTGAGAGAAGACATCATGTCGTATTAGCTCACAGAACAGCAGCACCAGGTTAAAGAACTCCACCTTCTCATTTTCCTTCCCAGGATCAGCTGAAAGGACAAGACAGTCAGGGCTGTCAAGAGTTCTCCTGCAACACTCTGAGCAACACCAGCCACCTAGCCTAGGGCTAGAGAAAGTGTTTCCAGAGATTTAAACATAGGGACTGATACACAGTTCTGAGATTACAGCAGGGACTAAAAGCAGAAAGCCGTTTCAACAGGTGGCAATTAAGCAAGTCAAATGTTCTCCAGTTAGTCTCACAGACCAGAGGCATAAGACTTTAGCCTGGAAGTACCATTCCCAGGTGCACAAACAGTTGCCTGCATCATTCAGAGTCAGATCCTCTCCCCCTTAATCTGTCTGCAGCACTTCCACTGAAAGACTATTCCAGACCTTCGTCATTTACTAGTTAGAAACCTCCCTCTAGTTCTCAGCCTGAATTAATTCCCGATTAGGCTATACTCATTTATTCTTGGCTAACACTCTGTTAACAGAAGTACTTCCGCATTATCTTTCTTGTCATCTGGCCTTTCAGGCTGCTTCCCCTCCCTCTCCAAGGTACTCTCTGGATCGCAAGGAAGCCAGAGAGAGAATTTAGGAACATCCAAGACCTAGACACAAGAGAATAGCATAAAAATTCAAAGTTTGCAGGAGAGGGAAAGCTAGAAACTGGGAGACCACAAGTTCTTATTACATACTTAGCATAGGAGCTTGAGTGTCAAGGAACTGCATAAGGACATCCTGAAAGACAGGAGCGCTGGCTGCTGAGAGAGAGCCTGAGGAGATGGAGCCTTTCTCATCCACAACTTCAGAGTCCCCACATCTCTGTAGAAACAGGAAAAAAATACCGACTGCTGTCATAGAGGAGAAACTATCTGTAAGCCCCACAAAAGTCTTCAAGAGACTTTTTCTATCTTGCATTTACAGGAAAGCCACCACACAGGTTTCTGTAATCTACTTCATAGTCTCCAAGTATGCCAGTACTTCCACACTGCCATCACCTGTCTTCAAATATACCCAAGAAATGGGATACCCACCATTTATGACCTACTTTGGGTTAGATGGAACAAATGCCACAATTAACAGCACCAGCATTGAGAGGCATTGTGTTGATCAGCCTTTGCTTTTCAGTGTAATAGTTAGATAATTGAGTTAGGTAACCTCTGCTCTCCTTTACCACTGCTAGCCTTCCAGGAATAAGCACTTACCTCAGCCTCTATCTCTGCTTGACGCTTCTCCAGGAGTTTGGCCACAACCATAGCCCTGTGGCGTCCAGAGCGTTTATAACTGACAGCCCATTCGCACAGTAAGGCCACCACTGCATCGTCATCAGGGGAGATCTGCTGAGATATAAGCCCTACAGTAAGAACCTGAGCCAAACTGAAGAGGTGAGCAGTCCTAAGGCCTCCGGTTGGATATAAGTGAGTCTACTTTTAGTAGAGCACAGCCTGAAGACTGCTATATTCCCCTCTTCCTAACATGGAGGACAGATGTCAAGCTAGAGCCTTCCTGCCTTCTCTCTGCTTTGACTCCACTTTGCAACATGAGGTGATCCACAGCCCTTGACAAATCTCCAGTCTGGCTTTGCTTCAGAAAATCATCTCTCTTCCTGCAGCACATCTATGGAATGCTAATCTTAGCACAGAGTGAAAACCAGCTTCTCAACAGCATTATACAAAGTATGCAAACTGCCAGTCCTGCAGCTCACTTCCAGGAACCAATGCAGTACTGGTTGCACCATGGTCCTACATATCAAGTATGTCACCTCGCAGGCTAAGAGGAACTTGAACTGTGAGCTCCCAGACTCCAAGGAAACAGCTGCCAGCCCAGAATTTGACAAGACTAGCATTTACTTCTGTCAGACACATAGCATGTCTTTATCATCAATCTGCCATCTGGACTGATGTCTTCCCTCCAAAGACTCTCCTCAGTTAGCTGTGTGGATTCTCTCAAGCATACATGTATTTGTTAGCATAGAATTTCTAGAGCACAGACCCCCCATTCTCAGTTTAGCACCTCCCTAACTTAAGGCTGCACGAAATCCTTTTCAATGGAGATTGCACCTCTTGGCCAAAGGTCACTACCTAGTTAGCTCCCTGCAGACACAGGACAGTAACAGTGGAATATAAACAAGAATATAGCCACAACCAAGACCAGGGCCCAGCAGCAACATCCCAAGGCACCTCATGACTGTCTTTGGTTGGACCCAGCCCAAATATCCTGTTATACAAGGAATCCAAAGAGTTGCTGAAGTCAGATCTTTCAAAGCTGTGACTATCCAGAACTTCTAAAGTGTGCAAGACACGGCCAATAGTGAAACCTAGAAGAGAACAGAGAAGAGAAGAGAAGAGAAATGTGTATTTGGCAACTGGTACAATGGACTCTGGAGCAAAAGTTTGTGTGAGCTTGTTGCTCAGGAGACTGCCTAAGGAAAGCTGTACCAGTCAGGCAAGGGTCCACCTAGCTTTGTATCCTGACTCTCACAGTGGCCAACAGCAGACATTAGGGGAAAGCATGAGCACATGGCACATATACAAGAGTATAGTTCTCTGGTACATGTTTCCAGCTTCCAGTAACAGAAACTCCCCCTGGGAAACAGACCCATGCAAGATTTTGCACTGGAAAGAAAAAGAGCTATTTGGGGTTTTTTTTTAACTGCTGACAGTAAACACCAATGTCAGCAAACAGGAAAAAACAAAGAAAATAGCCAGACAGAAAGTTTCTGAAGGTAACACATGAAATGGGGAGAGAAACTTTAACCTACAGCAAGTTACCTGCTGTGGTTTCCTGGCACTTGTCAAATGACCAGCGAACCTCCACAGCCTGGCCACGTTCCTTTATCTGCTGCTCAATTTCACGCAGCTTTGCCCGAACCTAAAAGCAATGGACTTGTGTAAACATACGAAAGCATGCCTTAAAAGTCCTGTATACAAAATTATCAGAAAACAAAGAGCATGACAGTAATTCTACTCAAGATTAGACTTTGCCTATCTTCTAGGACACCAGTCTTGCTTATAGCAGAATGGGAACAGTTAATGCCTTGGGAGTGAGACCCCAAGCTCCAGCTCTGCTTATCACACAACATGAAAAGAAAATCCTGAAAGAGTTAAAGATACAGCTATTATCCTGGACCACTAGAGCTCCCTTTTTTGAAAGCTGCTCACCTGCTGTGTAAAGGCTGAATTGCCTCCTGGCATGGGCAAGTTGGATGGGGCTATAGGCAGGTGGTCCAATGGAGAGCCAGTCTTTATCCTGCTATCAGTCAATGAGTAATGCCACACAAGGGCACTTGGGCAACACAAAATTATACTCTGCAACAGATTGAGCAAAACAAGGTCAAAACAATTAAGTTAGATTACTTTCTACAGAAATAACCACTACTTTATCCTACTGCCCGGCATTCATCGTCCTGTACACATACTTACTATTTGGGGTTTTTTTGTTCCAAGTTGTGAAAGGGTCTTTGCGCTAAAGACTATACTACAGTAGAAAGGAGTAAACTAGTATTCTTGCCGCACGGAGTTTCTTGCCCTAGGTATGCTTAGGAAGCCAAGACCAGAGTTCCACGTTATCCAAAAGCAGTAACATGTTGGTGCAGAGCTCCCTGCTGCTTCTAAACAGAACTTGTTTTGTACAACTCACACTGCCAATGTCAAATTCAACCCTCGTGGTCCAGAAGCAGCATTTATGTTAGTGACTTACAGCCCTCATCAAGAGTAAAGTGTGAGAAGAAATCCAAATCAATAGACCTAAACTCATTATACTATATTATTTAATAATTACAAGTATGATTATAATAACAATACTATTATACATGCATTTTCATTCTTTTATGATCTTGTACAGACACTCACACAAACACAGACAAAACTTTACTGAATGATTCCTAGGATATGCTCCTACAGCTTCCAGCTCACAAGGAGCTGGATGTTAAGATGTGCAACCAAGGCTGTTATAAACACTCAAACCAAAGCATCCATCCTCTCTCAAGAACATGTGAGCAAAGGTTAATTACATATACAAAAATGCATCTGTTTCCAGCCCCACTTTACGCAGCTGCAACTTCCAACCACTAGATCTTTTTCTGCCTTAGCCTTATCTACCATCTGCAGATCAGAAATGCTCTTCTGAGACATACTAAACAAGATCAGATCATTATTAACCAATCTGAACTTTTTAAGAAGGTTGTGTTCAAACCCCAATCAGCCAAATCTTTGAGGTGTATATACTTATATTTTCCCTAAAGTAAACTCCCCAAACACAGGATTTTTATATTTTAAAAGACAGGTTTTATCACACAGAAACTAGAAAAAAAAACCCAAACTAAACTTTTAAAACTGAAAGTGACCAAAAAAGACTTAATAGGAATATAAAGGGGTTATTTATAACTCCTGCATTACTCTCCAGTCCTTGCAGGCAGATCGTTGCTTCTAGCCAGCTGTACTCCAGGAATTTTCTTTCTTTCAAACATGAGAGCTGGCTGGCTGTTTCTTGATCCTGTCAGGGCTCCTTGATCTCAAGTTTCTTTGTTGAGTTGCAGGTTCCCAAGCTCTGTGTTTGCCTTTCTCCTCACCTCATACTCCATTCTGCACTCTCTGGAATCTCCTCTGCTTTAATGCGCTCCTTTCCTCCCCTGCAAGGAGCAATCTCCACTCCTCCTGCAGGGACCCACCTGACCTAGTCACTCTCCTCTTGAAGGACAAAAACACAACCATGAACACACACACTGAGCAGAACTCCTCTATCTCCCTCTGACACAAGGATGTTATGCACCAAGTCCCACAGTGACACAACAGCATTTGCCCTTCAAGCATCTACCAATAAGGCTTCAGGAACCTTGCCCTTTTTACTGCAAGGTAAAGTTTAATCAATTCCAAGTATAAAGATTGTGAGTTGAGAGTCATACCTTTTCATAGCCTGCTGCTACTCCTGAGGAGAGTAGTCTACCTAAACCATTAAAGTTCTTCCATAAAGAAGTTGGAGGGGTTGGTTTTTTGTGTGCTGGTTGTTTCGTTTTTTTGTTTTGTGGGGGTGGGTTTTTCTGATGAGGCATTGTTTACTTTTAAGAGCTCATAAAAGTACTCTCATTTTTGGCATAATTTCCTTTCCTAGATGACGACCTGTTACTGACAGACACAAGATGAAATAACCCTTTCTTTCTAATCCCCTATTCTGCAAAGCTTTACCAGCCACCTGAGGCACCTATGAATGGAGCAAAAGGCTCTATTCCAACCCATTTTTCTTATGCAAGTCAGTCAAGGGCACTGCTACAGCACTGATGTTTGGTACAACAGCTGTGTAACACATCATCAAAGACCTCCCCTTTGACAATCATGGTTTGATATTTCTGTACTCAGGAAGTTGCTGACTCAAACTGTAATGATTTTTCTGTGATAGCATACAATATAAATTGTCCCTGTTGACCCAACTATCACCAGCCACTACTCAAACCTACCTGGAGGATGCAGCTAAGCCCATACACCACTGGCCGGTGCTGAGGGCACAGCAGTAAGTCACTGAAAGGGCTCGGAGGAGGATTCCCTGCAGCTGGCTGAGGGGTGGGAGTTGAAGGAAGAGTATTCCCTGTCTGGGCAGACAGGATGTGGGGTGGGTGCCCGCCAGCACCATCCAGCTGCATAGCAAGCCTGCGGGTGCAGAAGTAGGCCAGACGTCTGGACAGGTATGCAGACTGCACAAACTCTCCAGAGTACTGCAGGGAAGAGGGAGGGGGAAAAACATCCTCATTACAAGCAACACAAAAGAAACCCCTGACCCTCCCAAAGTAGTATACTGTGTGGCACTGCCTGGTAGACGCAGTCCCTTTTTACAGATTGCTCCTTAGCATCATTGATCACCCACTGGCTACCAAGCATCTGAAAAAACCTTTCAATGCTCTATGGCAATGACTTCATGTATCAAAATGCACCCACACCCAGACTTCCCAGGGCTTAAAAGGCCTGCCTAGGATCTGTTGCACCAGAAAGAAAGAAAAGCAATTTCCATGTAGTGGTGCACAACAAGTCCAGCTATCACAGCTATGACATGGGCAGGGATTACCAAGCGCACTGCGCAGAAACAGGGTAAAGGAGAAAGAAACAGAAGAGAACAGGACTAAAAAGGTATCCTTCCACAACCTAAGAATGATGCTCAGAGGGACGCTCCCTAGTGTTCTCCGCACAAAATAGCTCATCATCCCTCAAGCAACAGGAAGGGGACTGACAACAGGGTAAGTCAGTGCTCTCCTGAAGCAAGCTGGGTACATATTTCTCACCCGCAACAGCAGGGGTAGGAGCATTTTCAGAAATTCATCTTCTCCTGACCGTATCTTCT
Organism: Ibycter americanus; assembly: GCA_035590275.1. NCBI lineage: Eukaryota > Metazoa > Chordata > Aves > Falconiformes > Falconidae > Ibycter > Ibycter americanus. The sequence goes on from JAVJGI010000037.1 coordinate 13,113,038, forward strand.
CAAAGCACTCAAGGACCCACGTCAGGAATTCATGCCGGTCCAGCATGCCATCCTGCACACAGATAACGGCAAAGCAAATGGACAAAAGCTGAAGCAACATCCACTAAGGAAGGGCAGAACAGCAGCAGCAGCCGCTTGCTCTCCAACAGTAGAAATAACCCTAGAAGTTCACACAGTTCTGTACTACCCCTGTTCTACTACTGAGCTTAAAACTGCATCCAGCCCTAACGGTCTATTCACAGAAAGGGAACATTCTGCAAAAATAAATCACTTTGCATCCATTTCCTCTAGCCCTCCTCTGCTACAAACCCCCCCAGCAGCCCCCTCCAGTTCCTCACCTGGAACATGAACATAGCTAGTTTCTCATTGTAGTCCCACTGCTTCAAAGCTTGTTCTACCTCTTGGGGCACTGGCCCAGGTGGTGAACCACAGCCTTGCCCTGGGAGCTGTCTATAGAACTCCGCAATTTTCTGCAGCTGCTCTGACAGGTATTTGGTGATGATTTGTGTCCATTCTGGAGAACAAGAAACAGGTTAGCAACAAGTGCTGTGGTAAACAGAAGCAGGAAAGAACCAGGCTGGTGCACAGCTGGAAACCCCAAAAAGTTCCTGTCATTTGAAATGGACAGAAAGACAAAGAAGGAAAAGTAAACGCTACAGTATTAGCTTTGCTTGTGGCCTGTGGGTGGTAGGGAGGAAGAGGCATCCACAGGAATGGAGAATGGGGAAAAACTTCTGTGTTTGGGGGGCAGGGTAACTTTGTACAAGAAAAGTTGGGAAGGTTCCTCAATTGCAGCTGTTGAGAATCAGCAGGCAGCGGAGAAGAGGCTTCCCAGCAGGGAGCAGCGCTAGGCCAACCTAGTTTAGCATCCTCAGTAATCTGACACAACAGCAGAAACACTGGAAACACTTCAACTCTGCACTTGTTCTTTATCTCTTTCAGATCTCAGTGTAAAGCTGTGATGAATGGTTTTTTTTAAATAATTGTTTTTACTACAAACCTAACTGCATAAGAGACAAACTCTATACACAAAGTGGCAGCACAATTACACTCTGCTGGGACAACACAGATGGCAAAACCAAGGACAAAATACGCAAGAACGTGAAACAACACTTATAGCAGTAGGTCAAGGGTCAGCATAGGACAAACACCCAAAAGAACAGGATAGTAAATGGAATAAATATATCTAACAAACCAATCAACCTCCAGAAATAGAGCTAAGAAGCCTGTGTAATTTTTATACCAAAGATAAACAAGGAGGGGGGCGGGGAAAAATATCCATGGACTTCAGCTGCCAATACTGCTTTTCAAAGGAGCGTGGTGAGGTCCTGTAGTCACAGCCACACAAACCAGAACACAGATAAGGGAGCTCTCCGAGACCACAGTAATCTGAGCAGGCCAGGATGCAAATGATGTTAGATATGGGATCCAGTAAGGCTTAATGAAATTCAAAACAAACAGGGAGTAACATATCTGAATTCTCTAGGAAATGCACTTACTCACTTAAGAAGCAGCTAATCAGTCATCCCTAAATTATAATGTTTGCAGTCTTTGTAGAGTAAGGAAAAGACAGGTTATACAGCAGAGGAGCATAACAGAACTTAGCAGGGAGAAAGAAGAGGTAGGTTCTCAGGAAGTATTTGTGGCTGCTAAGACTTATTTTTCAAGTGTACTCTCACAGGTGGGCCCTGTTGTTTTAGACAGTTATGCACATCAGAGCACTAGGACTTATCAGCAGGAAACACGTTTATATGGATTTCCAGGCTACCTCTTATTACTCAAGAGCAGGCTGAGAAGGAAACATCTGAGATGGACAAAACCAGTGCTCCACACAAAGTGCTTACCAATGAAGGGATCAATGACATGGCGCTTTTTCACCTTGGTTTCTGTGATGGCAGCATAATAGGCACAAGTCATTTTGATGAGCCAGGCTGCTCTCATTACTGGAACAGTGTATTTCGCCAAATAACCAAAGACCTCTTCCTTCTTGCTAAAGATGGGCACCTGTAACAGAATTGAGAGGGAGAATTGCAACCAAGGACTTACATGGGAACTCTTCCAAAGCAACTGCACATGCTGTAGGTGCTGCAAGGTGTGAAACAGGTAAAAAGGGAAAAGATGCTGTGTTGCTCTGTATCTCAAAAAATGTACTGCAAGAATTCACCTCTGGTCAGAAAGCAACAGTACCAGAACTGCATTTCAGTATAAACAGAAACAAAACAAATCAAAAGGCAGAAAACATAATTACACATCGCTGTAAATCCACACCCTGAATCCTGCAAACAGCTTTGAGGATTTCCTCCAGAGAGGATATAAACAACTACAAAAGTACAGACTAAGAACTGAGTCAGAAACACAGAGTATCTACTACACAGACTGAAGATCAGACTCTTCATTTTATGAACAAAAGAGTGGTGACAAAATTCTTCAAATATCATGAGTAGCCAACAGAAGACTGTGAGAAACAGGGAACCAAGTATCATAGTAGGAAGGAATTCATTAATCCAAGATTCAAAATTCAAGATACAACATGGGAGGATACCAGTGAAATCACCAGACTGCAGATATATAAGCCAGGAAGCAATAACAACACATCACAGGAAAAAGTACAGCTGCAGGCCTCATTTCCACAGGATACTACAGAGAGCAAAAGCATGTGTGTGTTCACAGAGGACAGGTCCATTTGGTAGGTATCTCAAAGTCCATGAACTACAAACAGTTCAATCACTTACTTGCTGTTTCTTACATTCTTCCCACTTACTCTCTGATGCCTCAAAGACACAGGCTACTTGGCTGCCAACAGTCTCTGCTTTCATGTCTAAGTCCATGAAAACTGATGGAACTCATTGCAGACAACTGGGGAAGGCCTTGAAAGGTTCAAGCTTTCACATTGACCTCAAGAAACTTGGCAGCCAACGTGCAAAGAAGGACACAAGGACTAAGTTTATAGAGACAGATTCTAGGAAAATCTGATGACTTTCTTTTCCCCCCCAAGAGTGACTCAGAACACCAAGGACCAAACTCCAGCTTTTAAACTACGTGCTCTGTTAACACTTTGCACCCGGGAGCTATGTTTTTGCACAATGCATGTTGGATTCCCGAGTTCTTGTTTATAAGCCCACTCTGACAGAGAGTCAGCTCCCCTTGCTATCAGGCTGGATAATACGGCAGAGTAAGACCTTTCTTTCTTCTTTCATAATCTGTAGAATTCAATGCTACCAGGGAAATATCTAGCTCTAGACCCCAGGGCACAGAAATGCTGTAGCCTGGCTGAGACCAAGCCATAATACACATACTCTTTTCACCTTAAAACCAGAAACATAAGTCACTCAGCTGATTATTTCCAGTAATTCTCACTATGACTTTTGAGAACTTGAAAACCCCTCCACAATAGGAACGGTCCTAATCTAAAACAACAGACCAAAGGCAACAGTGGCAGCTCTTCTGAAAACCATCCGAACCTCATAATAAATCAGTCATATCATACAAGCCAAAAGGCAAAGCTGAACACAAACTCCAAACAACAGATGAGTGACCAGTTCTTTGACAACTATAGCCAGTGCACTACAAATCCTGGATAAGTTCTTCAAGCTGAAAGCTTCAAGAGGTGTAGGGAGAAGAAACTTCTCCCAATAGTAAAAACTTTCTATTATACAAACACTTCAGAAACAAGCATAGATTAAATGCTCTGCCCTGCCAGGCAGCCTCTCCTGTAACATACCTTCTTAGCAAGATGAGTGAGGGGCTTAGTTCCAGCCAGATCTGTGAACCAGTTGTTTATGGCACTCTGAGAACGTGCTGTCACCAGCCAAAAGTTATCCTTCTGATTCACCTGGGGCTTCCGTCTTCCAGTGTCAGGCAGTGTATTACACCGCAGCTTTTCTGCGATAATACTGCTAAAATTTGAACTGATCTAGAAAAAAAGGGAACAAAAAAAAAGGATTAATTACATTTCACAGGTCAAAGATCTATTCTATATGCTTAAAATCTCATTCATCATTCCTACCAGAAGTCTCACCAGTATCAACTTTTGAAACACAAAAAACCTGCCAATAATTTCCTTTGTAATACTTGCAGAGAGGAATGCTTCTAGTCAACATATACAATAGCCAAGCAGGAACTCAAGTTGAGGCAGACACAACCCTTTATAAATACTTGTCAAAACAGACAGAAGGCTTCTCAGACAGACATCAGCCAAGGAAAATAAATATACTGTGCTTATTGATTGCTTTCCATCCCAGGTCATTACTAGTCCTCTTGCCAGCGAGGCCAGGAAGTTAACATCTTGATTTTAGAGATTGGAAAAATGGAGTTGAAGCCTGTTATGTCCCATGTTTAAACTGCCAGATGTTTCAAGAAATCTTACTCCTCTTCTACCATGGCCATGATGTAACCAAACCAATAAGAAGTAGTTTCCTGCTTCTGCTATCCTAGTCTTCTGCTTTAATCGTGGCATACAGGGAGTTCTAGATGCTGGTTTAACAGAGACTGCAGATACAAACCTGCCACTAAGATGTACAAAGCAAGACAAGAAACTGCTCCCTCAGAGGTGGGACACAGTTCCAAAAGTATGATGAACTTTGATTCTACAAGGACAGAGGGTTAGGTCCTAAAACACCCATCCTAAAGTGAAGAGTTCCATACATGGTGAAGGAATGAGACCCAGTACTGCCCAGGACCCTGCAGCCCACTCGTACAGACATCAGGCCCTGTCAAACCCCCACACCGTTCCGACAGCTCTCACCTTCGCTGGGTTGAAATTAACATTTTTGGCACTGCCATGCTCATCCCCAGAGACCGCTGGCTGGTTATTGAAGCCTTGCTTGACGTTCAGAGCAGTCAGCTCATCCTGCAGGGGAAGGACGATCAACAGGGCCCGGCTACAGGCCCGCAGCCTCTGACCCTGCCACGCGCTTGGCCAGCGCGGAGCCAGAGCACGGCGAGGCCCGGCGGGCCCCAGCCGGCCTCCCCCAGGCCCTCGCC
>JAVJGI010000037.1:13126862-13160403 GCA_035590275.1 Ibycter americanus
GGGGCTTGCCCGGCCGGTCGCGGGGCGAGGCGGGGTCTCCCGGCCCCTCTCCCGCGGCTCCCGGCGCTGCCCGGGCTTGTTCCCAGTCGCAGGGTGCAGGACCGGCTGAGCTCCCCCATCCTCCTGCCTGCTTTACATGCAAACTGCTGCCCGGCGATTGGCTGGCCGGGCAGCGCCGGGCATCGTTCCCCCGGCAGCACCTGCCCGGGCAGGGAGGGGGCGAGGCTGGCCGTGGGTACGGGTTCGGGGTACCTTTTGGGGTTCAGGGGGCTTGGACACACGAAAGCCCCCCCGGGGAGAAAGGCTGGAGGGGGGTGATGCTCCCACCACCCAGGGCTGCAAGTGGGCATAGGGGAGGAGGAGGAGGAGGAGGAGGGTTATGGCTGGGGTGGGTGAGGAAGGTGACACTGGGGGCGATGCAAGAGGCTGGGTAAGCAAGGCTTGGGGAGATGTGGTTGGTGGTGCCAGCAGGAGAGACCCTGGGCTGAGCTGGTGCCGTGGGGAGCAGGCAGGAGAGCCCAGCCAGGGGACAAGGGACCTTCCTTCATCCTCCCAAGCCATGTCTGCCTGGTTGCTTCCTCCATCATCACCTGGACAAGCAGAACAAGGAGAGCTGGTGGCCCCAGAGGCTGAGCCATGGGCTAGTCACACAGCTCCTCGCTGGGAACTACCTTCCCCCCAGGGGGAGCAGAAGGGCCCCTGGCTCCTCCACCTCTGTCCACCAGAAGACCAGTGGCTGTAGCCCCATGGGTGTCCTCAGGGCAGTTCATTTCCTGAGCACAGGGACTTTGCAGGGGACTTTTGCAGGCCACTTCTGGTTTGCACCTTCTCCCGTGGGACAGAGAAGCTGGTGCTCTTCATCCCTCCCCGTTTTAATTTGGAGTTTGGGGGTTTTTTTGGACCCCTTTGGCCAAAAGTGAAGAGGAAACTCTAAATGGCATCAAGTAAATCTCTTGACTCCCGATTGATGGCATGTTTTTCAGAAGTGCAGGACAGTAGAAAATAGCCTGAGCTGCTTCCTGTGCTGCCTCTGTGGGTGCGACTGCTCCGTGCTGCTGTGCAGCTCAGCCCTCTCTGCCTCCCTCTCACCCTGGGGTGCTCTGCTCTGTGCCCCATGGCTTTGCCATCCCTGCTGGTGCTGCCCCGACCCTCTGGGTTGCCTCATGGCGGCATGCTGAGCTGCTGTAGAAATTAAGGCCTGATGTAGCTCTGATTAGTGAGATAGCTGCTGGCAAGGCAAGGTGCACGGGGCATCAGGGCTCCTGGTTGGGGCTCCGAGGGCTCTGTGTGTGTGTCCTGGCCAGCAGTGACAACCCCGGGTCATGGTGGAGCAGGGGCTGGTTTGTAGATGTGTTCCTGGTTTGCTGCTGTGCCACTGTGGTCGCTGTGCCCCAGTCACCAGCCTTCGGGTAACTGCACCAGAGAAACAGACGACAGCGGTGTACAGTGTGGCCAGTTGCTCCCAGGGGAGATTTTGGTTAGAGCTCGGGATGGGAGGTGCACCCTCTGCATCTGAGGGTGCTGCCTGGGCTCCTGCATGGGAGCCGAGACTTTCTGTGCGATAAGGGTTAGCACCTGCTGCGCCCCTGCCTTGGTGCAGGTGGGCTGCAGGTGCAGAGCTGCTGTTGGGTATGAGATGCAGCAACGGGGCCGTTGGGGCTCAGCAGCTGCCTGGGCGCCTTTTGTACATCCCTGCCCTCTGCTCCGACCACCTTCTTGGGAGGGACTGGGGTGGGGGTGGCTTGGGGCTGTGCTTGGCTGGGGCCCCGGTGCAGGGCTGGGGCAGGCTCTGCTGGAGATGTATGGACACCCCTTGCTGAGTTGCCCGTCCGTGTTTGCACTGGTGGGCACACCCAGTGCCAGCTGTGCCATGCACCGACGTGCTGTGGGACCTGCTCCCACTCTGTCTCCTTGAGCAGTGCGTGGGGAGACCTCTGAGCCCCTCCGTGTGCTCCCAACTGTGTGGCAGGTGCCAGGACGTTGCTTGCCCCGTGGCCTGCTGCAGCAGGAGCCCGGCATCAGCTCAGCTGGCTCCACGGCTCTCCCCCTGTCCCATTGCTGGATGGGCGGGCTCAGTGCTGGTGGTGCAGGGAACTGGCATTAAGACTGATGGGTTGGTCCATTCTGGGAGGTCTTTCATCTGTCATGTTTCTCCTGCTCCAGCCTTGCATTTGCCCCTAAGGCTGCAAGGCAACATCCCTCCTAGTCTGCCCTTTGCTTCCACCCACCAGGCAATGCCCTCTCTGAGACAGAGACCAACCTGTGTTTCTTGCAGCCTGTCCTCCCGCTAGCAGTGACCCTGCTGAGCTCTGAGCACTGCCCAGCTCCCCAGCCCAAGCCCTCTGTGGTGGCTTCTGACCTGATGGTGTCCCTCTGGGAGCACCAAACCAGGAGAGGGGATCCCAGCCCCTTGCAGAGCCTGGGCTTGGCTGGGGTGGGCTGCTGCAGCAGGAGCTGCTCTGGGGAGAGCTAAGCAGAGCATGTTCCCCACAGGTAGTGAAGATGTCTGGCAGCGACCCCGAGCGCCCTCAGTTCCTCTTTGTGAAGGTGCTGGCGAGCCGGGGGCGGCTGGAGGCGGTGACCCAGCAGATGGGCTACCACCCGCAGTACCTCGACAGCTTCCTCAAGACTCAGCACTACCTGATGCACATGGACGGCCCGCTGCCCTTTGACTGCCGGCACTACATCGCCATCATGGTGAGCCCCACTGGGAGCTATTGGAGGGAACGGGGGGCTCTGCTCAGCCCCACGGGGCTCCCTGCTCTTGCCCCACCAGCCAGCCTGTGCTGCGGGCTTCTCTGCAGAAGCCAAAATCATGATGTCCTGGAGGTTGGGCGAGAGGTGGTTGTGGGGTCCCAGGACACCTGTGCCACCAGTGCGGTGTGGGGATGCTGATGTGCTGCTCTTGCAGGCAGCTGCCCGGCACCAGTGCCGGTACCTGGTGAACCTGCATGTGCTGCAGTTCCTGCGGGCAGGGGGTGATCCCCAGTGGCTGCGCGGCCTCGACTTCATCCCCCCCAAACTCCGCAACCTCAATGAGATCAACAAGATCCTGGCACACCGGCCATGGCTCATCACCAAGGAGCACATTGAGGTATTGGGGAGGGGGCTACCAGCCAAAGACCAGGGCGGTGGTGGGGACAGCAGCATCCCCAGGGGTTGCCGGCACCCTGCCCACCTACTTGCATTGCATCACTGGTCTGTCCGTGTCCTGCAGAAGCTGCTGAAAATCAGCGAGTGGAGCTGGTCGCTGGCAGAGCTTGTGCATGCCGTCGTCCTCCTGGCACACTGCCATGCACTTGCCAGCTTTGTCTTCGGCTGTGGCTGCGAGCAGGATGAAGGGCCGGGGGTCCGAGGCTCACTGAAGCCCTTGTCACCCGGGAACCAGTGCTTCTGTGAAGCCACCGCGGGCAACGGCTACAGCCAGGAGCTGCTGCGCATCAACCGCAAGCGGGTGAGCCCCTGAGGGTGGGTCCACAGGGGGATGGGGGGGCACCGCTGGGACCACTGCGCTCACCCCTGAGCCTGTGTCTGTGCAGTCCCTGGACTCCTGCATGGAGCTGGATTCCCTCCGGGAACGCATGCAGCGGATCCATGTGGAGACCGAGGGGAGGGAGGAGACGAGGCTGCTGCAGCAGGACCGAGAGGAAGGTGAGGGGCAGGCAGGGGAGGTGGGTGTGCAGAGTGGGAGTTCATATGACATCAATGGGTTGCTCCCCCATGTCTATACTTACATTTTCCATGATGTATGGTTCGGAGAGGGGCTCCTGGGATGCTGGCAGGGGGGAAGAAGGCAGTGGCGCTTCCCAAAGACGCACAGCAAGGCCCAGCTTTGGATGCCTGCTGCGTCTGGGAACAGGGCAGCTGAGCATCACTCTGACGCATCTGTGGGGCTGTCCCCTCTCGCAGATACCGATGGGGAAGTCACCGGTGCCACCAATCTTGCATGCTACATGCAGGACCCTGATTTTGGATACCAGGACTTTGCTCGGCGTGACGAGGATCAGACGCAGGTATTCAGAGTCCAGGTGAGGTTCCTGCTCTCCCGGCAGGCAGCAGCCCAGGCTGCCACCTCTCCTCTCTGCTCCTGGTGGGGAGTGGATGGTTGTGGGGGTGCCCGTGCAGCCCGGATCTGGCGTAGCTGCTTTTGCAAAATGCCTGAGTGGCGAAGCGAAGCTCTGAGAGGGGACCTGCCCCACTAGGGTTGGGGAGAGGGAGGTGACTGGTGACTTCTGTCCCCAAGGGCTGCTAATTTCTTCACATTGCCCTCATGGAGGCAAGGGCCAAAATTGCTCAAAAGCTGCCTGGTGAGGGATGTTGCGGTTTGTGGCAGAGCCACCCCCAGAGCAAGTTCTGCTGTGTCCTGAGGTCTCCAGCCCTTCTTCCTAGGAACATGCCCTGAGCTCCTTTTTGCAGTTGCAAAAGCCTCTTGCTGTGCCAACAGGATTACTCCTGGGAAGACCATGGCTTCTCGCTGGTCAACCGGCTCTACTCTGACATCGGGCATCTCTTGGATGAGAAGTTTCGGATGGTGGATGGTCTGCAAAGCAGCGCCATGGCCAAGCGGCAGGGCTGTGAACCCTCCGTCTTCAAGCGGGGCATCTGGAACTACATCCACTGCATGTTTGGCATTAGGTAGGGAAACCATCCTCATGGTCCAGGGTAGAAGACTGAGCTGACCCAGGCGGGAGGAGGGTAGGGCACTCAGGCTGTCTTGCAGATGGGGTTGGAAAAGGGACAGAGGTGAATCACCTGCCTGGATGTTGGGCCAGGCAGGGAAGAGATGCTCAGCTTCTCTGGCCAGCGCAGGGCGCTTTGCGGACGGGGCTTTGGTGCCTGGTGGCCACTGCCATGTGTACCCTGCATCTGTGCCATGTCCTGGGCAGACTACAGGCAAGGTGCTCCATAGGGACACGATGCTGCCCGTGACTCGTCCTTGTGCTCCCCACAGGTACGATGACTATGACTACGCAGAAGTGAATCAGCTCCTGGAGCGAATGCTCAAAGTTTACATTAAAACTGTAACCTGCTACCCAGAGAAGACAAACCCAGAAATGTTTGACAGGTTCTGGAAGCAGTTCAAGCACAGTGAAAAGGTGGGACAGCCGGCCCCTGACTCTGACCAGCTGCCATGGGGCTGGGAATGGGCAGGAGCTGCAGGCTGGGGTGCTTCAGGGGGTGTATAGGAAACCTTTGAGCCACCAAACCAGTCCAAGGCTGAGGGGGGAAATGGAAACTGGCTGTTTGTAAGGAGCTGGGCTTAGTGTGGTGTGGGGCTGCCTGCAGTGTGATGGGCGCAGGGGCCACCGGCAGCGCTGGGATCTCCAAGGCACTTACCTCATCGGTGAGTGCCTCCAGGTGAGCTCTTGGTCCAGCTGTAACTCTCAGGAGCAGCTGCTGTGGGTGGCAGAGACTGTGTGGTGCCAGGCCAGCGTGCTGGTGCCAAGTGTGCTGGGGACTCCCCAGCATGTGGCTCTGGGAGGCAGCCACAGCCTGCAGGACTGGGAGGAGGGAGAAAGGGCAGCTGCCTGTGCTGGAAAAATTGATATTTTGTCCCATGCCAAAAGACTCGCTAGCCTGGGTGAGCACTTGCTTGCACTGCTGCCCACAGCACACTACAGCTGCCTGAACCTCTCTTGCTTCTCCCTTAGGTCCACGTGAACCTGCTCATCCTGGAAGCCCGAATGCAGGCAGAGCTGCTGTACGCATTGCAAGCCATCACCCAGTACATGATCTCCTAAACGGTGGGGAGCTGTGCTGCGGCAGGGCCGGGCAGCAGCCTCTCTCCCTGGACTTGTGCGTGACCTGTCATGCTGGGATGGACAGCGAGGGATTACTCAATTTAGTTTACTTGACTGTCTTGTTCCTTTTTCCCCCCCTCCCCCCACCTTGTGGGGCTCGCTGAGTGGCCCCGTTACGTGCAATTACCAAACTGTGAGGCAAGTCCGTGCTGCTGAGATGTCGGTGTGATGCTGGAGACTTGAACGTGTCCAAGGAGGACTGCCAAAGATGCGGAGGGAGAGGGAGGTGGGAGGGGACCGGGGCCAGCTTAGAGGGATGCTCCCCCACGAGCAGAAGCTCCTCAGCCGGGTGCTGCCGGGGTCTCGGCCACTGCGGGGAGGGCAGAGGGGAGAGCTGGCTTCCTCCCTGTGCCGCGGCAGCTGCCCTGCTCGCCAGCCGCCCCGCGGTGCCTGGCCTCGCTGGGGTGATGCATCATGCAGGTGCATTGCAATGTCCTGAGTTGCGTGGCCAGGCAGGGAGGGGTGCGGGCTGTAAGCGAGGACCCTTCCCCAGCCCGGGATGAGGAGGGGATGCGCTTGGCTGCCTACACGTCCTGCCCTTTAGATCTATGTGCCAAACCCCTCTGGGCTGGACAAGAGATGACCCAGGCGAACTCCAAACTGTGAAGTTCTTGTTGGCAGGATGCCCTAGTGCTCTGCCTTCTCTGACAGCAGGGTGAGGAGGTCTCTGGCAGTGTTCAGGCTCTAGAGGTTTCTGCAGGGGACTTTGGGCAGTCCTCAGGGAACTTGCCCCAAAGCCTCTGCCTCCCGTAAGCAGAGGGGCAGGAGGAGCAAGGGAGGCTTCCTGAGTTAACGTGGCTTGTATCTTCTTGCCACCACGAGAGGGCTAAGGTCCTGTGTCCGGTCACTTGCTGCTTAACAGCATGGTGGAGGAGCCTGTGGTCAGCGCAGGTGAGCTACACAAAGCTTCTTGAATTTGGGCTGGGGGGACTCCCTGGGCTGTCCCCACTGTGAACAGGGGCAGCCCGCACACCAGCCTTGCCCTCTGCCCGGTGGGCAGGAGCATGCACCACTGCTGCCCCATCCTAGGGCTGCTCCCAGCCCGTGCCGCAGCCCCTGGCTGGGGAGGTACGAGGGATCCAGTGCAGGCTCTGGAGAGCAGCCACAAAAGGGGAATGAGGCCACCTGTGATAAGTGGGAGCCTGAAGCAAGAGCAGCTGTTGAGTCAGCCCAGTGCACGCTGCTTCAGTCGACCTGTTTACTGCGTAAATGTACGGGGAGAAAACCTTGTGTATGGAAGCTACAGAAAAAGCCTATTTTTGCTATAAATACATTACGTTTGACATGGATGCGTGCTTTATTTCTGCCAGATGTTGGGAAGAGATCCAAACTTACACAGCTGCTCTGAAGGCAGGACAGCAGTGCCTGGCTGACTGCAGCCCCAGCATGGCTCCAGCTCCAGGAAACCCGACATTCCCAGCCATGGCAGGGTCCTGTGCTGACAACTCTGGTCCAGGGCCAGCAGCTGGTTACTAAGGCTGGACCTGCCCTGTTCAGCTCAACTACATCCTCTTCCCATACTCAGATGAGCAACTCCGACAGTGTTGCATGTTCAACAGGAAAAGAGAGAAGGTTTTCAAGGGGCTGTGGTGCTCCAGCAAGAGGGTGCTGGAGGCTTCTCCCCTGCCAGGTACCTGGCCACAGGTGGGTGAGGTGTGGGTGCTGCTTCTGCAACTAAGGAAGAAGCATTTCGCTCACACTCATAAGCAGGTGCTCACTGAGCACCGCCAAAACCCAGGACCAGCTCTTTTTCCAGGCATCCTGGAGGTGCCCTCCCTGCAGCACAGGCTGAGGGAACCTGCGCTGGGGCTGGACCAGCTTGTACTGGGCCAAGCTGGTGACCAGGCAGTAAAATGCCAGGACAACAGGTGCTGGGCAGTAATGGCTAAGTCAGTACCGGTGCCAAGACAGTGGCACCAGTGCCAGAATGACTGGTGCTGGGACAGCTGCCACCAGGCTTGGCTTGACAGTAGTGGGGCAGGCACTGCTGTACCATCATTTAGCCCCAGCAAGGGCTGGGCACAGATGGGAGCAGCTGGGTGTCCTGCTCACCGTCAGATGCAGCACAGCACTCTGATTAACCATAGCAGCCCAGCTGCCTGCCAGTCCTTTTGCCAGCGTTTCCCCTGCGAAAGCAGCTTTGTCCCCTGCAGGGCTGGGATGATCTGCAGCAGCCAGCTCTCCGCAGGGCTTGCCGCTCCCAAAGCAAGCAGCACATCCACAGCTCCGCGCAGCCAGGGGCTGGCTCCCAGCATGCTGCCAGCAGCAGCATCCTCACCACCTGCCATGACCCCACACTGCTAGGCAGAGAGAAGGGAGCAACAGGATGGCACTGGCTGGGGGCAGAGGTCTGTCCATGCCCAGGAGCCACCAAGCAGGTTCTCTTTTACCCCCCATCTCTGTCTATGCACAAAGAGCTGGCCTTGCAGGGGCCAGGGCAGCTGCTGCTTGCTGTGGCTGGCAGAACAAGCACTGGTCACAGCAGCAAGATGGAGAGCTCCATGGGCTGTCAACCCTAACCAGAAACCAGCATAGCTGCTGGCAAGGCCAGGGGAGACTGCCAGCCTCAGCTGCCCCCCAAGAAGAAAACATCCCCACATGATCTCAGAGCTGGAAAACAAGAGATGAAGCAACCACCTACTCTCATTCCCGCAGAGCCAGCAAAGTTACTATCATGTCCCAAGTAGGTCTTGTAGCAGGTAACTCAAGTATGGGGGATTGTGTCACTAGACAAGCCTGTAAGGGCCTGTTGACCAGACACTTCAGGGCAGTTCTACACCCACACCAGTAACTACAGCTCAGCTTTTGAAACCCATGAGCTGGTCCTTCATCTTATCAAGCCCCCCTGCTCCTCTCCTGTGCCCAGCCAGGCTGTGAAGCTCTTGCACTCGAGGCGCAGGCTTTGAGGCTTCCCAGGAAGGGCAGTGCAGGCACTACACCATCGCAGTAAGCAGATGACTCTCAGCCACGTGGCATGCCATGTGCCTGGCAACTTCAATGCTTGGGACCCTGCCTGGTGTCCCCTGCACCCTTCATCTGCTCAGACTGGGATAGTCCTCTCTATTGCTCTGTGGCTGGAAGGAGGAGAGTTGCCAGAGCCTGGGGTACTCTCTGCAGGAACCCTCTGGGATGTCTAGCACATCCATGTGGGAGCCAGGTTACTGTAACCTTACCTGGAATTACTGAGGGGAGGATGCAGGCACACGTTCAAAGCAGTCACTGAGTTTCTTGCAACAGCCTGTAGCAGAAAGGCATGCTGGCAGGCACAGCCAGGACTGCTTTTGTAACAGCTGAGCCATCCCCAAGCTTCATTGTGGGAGGAACAGTGTGCCCCAGCCTGCAGAAACCAGCAAGCTGCACTGCAGCAATGGTTCCCATCACGGCTCCTACAACCCACCCATTAAAAATCAGGCCTACGCCTGCTGGTCTTCCCATAGCAGTGGAGGGTGGAAAAAAACCAGTACATGGGAGCTGGGGACATACTGTCCTGCCAGGACAGCTCTGCAGCTGGCAGCGTGCACCCCACCATCTCCCAATTCCCCAGTCTGCCTTCTCCACGCACCAGCCACTACACCACAAAAGCCACATGAAGTAGGGCAACAGAGCTCCCCACTGTGCTCTCACATGTGGTCCCATCTCTGGTGGCACAGAAGTGTCCATCAGCCAGCAAGCACCTGGGGCAAAGCAGGTCTCTGGCCAGAAACTGAGCAGAAAAGGTGGTGATGGCTTCAGGTTCTACTGCTCTGCAGGCAACTATTCCATAGGCCAAAATGCTTATGGTGACAACTTGGGAGAGCTATGAGGTCTCCCAAGATAGCAAGAAAGGCTGAGCTACTGCAAACAAGGTGCACTGAACTCACGTAGCTGTTAGGCAGAACACAGCAGGACTGTGACTGGTGACTACTGCAGACCGTCACACACATCAAAAGCAACTCTGAGCCAAGGCATCCCAGCCCGGCATCTATTCTGCACTTTGCTTTCCTTGGCAATCCTTAAGTGTCACAGGCTAATGCTCGAATCAGCATAGGAAGTGTTAACAGCTACTGGGAGAAATGCATGGTCCCCTGTTCTATGTCAGGTTTTGAAGGCATCTACTCTGATCCGATCAACAACAGCAAAATCCACCCTTGGCATTCTGTTCCTTCAACAGCACCTACCTATGTGCTTGCAGGAAGCCCTAAGTGCCCAAGGAACAGATGAGGGACAGACAGTTCCCTTAAGGGTCTTCCTCCTAATCCCCGATTTTTGGAGATTAGCTTAAATCTTGAAGCAGGAGCCCTAAGATCCCTTCCAGAGGTTTTTTTTGCATTAACTGTTTTAAAGAATACCATTGAAAAATAATAGTTCCATCAGATATTATTGAATATTGAAGGCTTTGAATGCAAGTTTTCTGGCCATACACACGACGCAATTTCATGAATGAGACTTTCTCAACTTGCTGTCCATATGTCTAACCAGGCCAGAGGAATCCATGCTCTCTGTATTCCTTCCCTTGTTTCTCTCTGACCTCCTTACCTACCCTGACTCCAAAGCAACGTGACCAAGGCACAGAACCGGTCTCATCTTCTGCAAGACCTCTCCTGAGCTGTGGTACACAGAGCACCGGGAGGGCAGAGGGCAACAGCACATTCTCAGCCCCATCCCAGCTTCGAGAAGGCAGACCTGTTGGAATGACTCTGTTTAAAGGCTCCATGATGTTTCTCACAAGCTGCTTCACTGGCTCAGACTGTATCCGCATTCCTACTTGCCTTGTGTTAAGGAAGGATCCCTTAAGGTACCTAGCTGAAGCCTTCTCCTGCCCAGAGGCCTCTTACCCGCTTGCACAACTCTGAGCAGTCCCAAGGAACAACCAGCTCCTGGCTTCCACTACGACATTCGTATCACCTTTGATGGGCAGCTCCAAGCCGTTATATTCTAAAATAAAAAAAAAAAATGCTCCCCAGCTGTAGCAACCTTTTCTAATGGAGGATTTAGGGTATGCAAGCAAAGATAAAAGCTCACTCACATGCTCATCTGTCCTAATTAAGTGTCAGCATCTGCTTGTGGATGGGGTGGCTGAAAGAACAGAGTAGCAGCAAATCCATTTCTATTCCTAGACATAACTGGTAGAGTTGCTGACGCTTAAAGATTCTTGAATGTAGCTACATTCAAGAAGTCTGCCAGCAAGTTGTAACAAGGGGCTTTACATACTGCAGAGCATACTGGAGCCTTTACAGGCTGTCACACTGCAACCCTTCCACCTCTGGCCAGCTAAGGGGTATTTCGCCAAGGGGTGGCCCTAACAGGTGAGGAGGAGGGAGGAAAGAAGCCAAGGGCCAGGAAAAAATAACTGGTCCTCACCAGTGAAACAGAACAAACCGCATGAGACACAGAGCAGAGGATTACAGGTTTTTATTTGTCAAACATTCTCCCCTAGTCTAGCACATTCTACAGTCTTGCTAGCACAGATGGTAACAAAGAGCCTGTAATGATTCAGAAGTTACACTGCTACAGAGAGCAAACAAAAGCAGAGATTTATTATGTAAAAAAATGTATTGTGAGAAATGGGTGAAAGAGTGCAGAGGGGATGGGGTGGAAACTATGTCAGCTAGTGGTGCCTGCCCTGTGTGCAGCAGACATCTGTGCTAGCAATGCAGAAACCCTTCCTGGGATCACACCAGGTGAACACTCCACTGTGCTGGAAGCATCATTTCACAGAACCATCCCCATTGCCTCATGAAGGCGGCTCCTTTCAGAAGTGACCTATCTTCTATGTAGCCAAACCTCTCAAGGCACCTTGGGGGGCACCACAGGGTAGCACCACGCAGAGCACCATGGCACCAGCTGCGAACATCCCCTTCTACCACACACCGTAATGCTGCCTTAGCCACAGAACCATAAATGCAACACTATCAGCCCTTTCACCTTCAGCTTCTGCTGCCTCATCTCCCTGCTTCACCCCACAATGTTAGATGCAATTTTGATTCCATCAGATTGTTTTCCATTGCCTACAGACACACCCAGAGTGTGGGGAGAGACATTAAGGCTACTGAAGAGAGGGGATCCCTTTCTTGAAGGGCAAGCAACTGTGGTGATGGGTTACCACAGGCTACTGAGCTTTCACATGGGCAGATCTTTCAGGCTTCAGGACTCATCTCTTGCTTGCTTTTCCCACACTAATTACAACATGTTTTTCATTAGACATGCAAGTGAGGCAAACCCTAAGCTATCCCTGTTCATGCTTATGTCCCAAAGTTGATTGATTTGTTGTGTAGGGTTTTGGGTTTGGTGTTTTGTTTTGTTTTTACAAATGGTACAAACTTGCACATTATTTTGGTGACAGTCCAGGACACCACTCAAGGCACTCCTACCCCCAGCACCAGACACAGGTTTCTCATTCCTGGAGCAAGGCTAGCCCTGAAGCATTTGAGTGTGGCTATAAATAAGCAACTAAATAGGAAAACTAAAAAATTATGATCTACATAAAAGCTTTCTAGGCATTTCCTTTGGAAAAGCTGATTAGTGCTACTTGCTTCTAGTATGGGCCTCATTTATGAATACACCCAGGCTCTGGAACTCTCACACTGCTTTCATTTCTCTCACTTACCAGGATGATTTGACTGTTGTTTTTAAAGCAGCACAGGGTAGGGAATGACATGGTTTTTTAGACACACCAACAAGGAAAATTAAAAGCTCCAAGAAGCTTTCAGTATTCCAAGCTCTCATAGGAAGCTGGTAGTGAAGTATGCTTAAGTTATAAAAAAAGGCTCAAGCAATCTGCTAAACCCAGGTGTGAACAAAAGCAACAAGTCTGCCTCCTACTAGGCTCCGTGGGCCTAGTTAACCCGAATCCTTCGCACCCAGTGCTGCATGGTGGCTTCATGCTGTGAAAAGATGGCATTCAATCCTCTGGAGACGAAGAAAGTTGTTACCCGAGCTCAGCGAGGCCAAGGAAAACACACACAATGCAACATAAGGCTTCACGCCAAGAGTGCCCTGCCCATTCCCCACAGACACTTACCCAGAAGCATCACTCCCCATGTCACCGGCCCCCTCCCTCCCCACCCAGCTCACAGCTACTCTCAAAATCCCAGCCCAATCCTTCATTAGAGCAAAAACTAGCCCACAAGTACGGGGCCTGCAGTGCTAAAGCGGAACAAAGATTCACCAAGACACTACCCTGAATCCAGCAGCAGTCAGTAGCAAATGCTTTGGGCAAGAATACATAAAACTGGACAAGTACTGGGCAACCCCCTGTCAGGTACAGCCTTTCAGCAAGCAGTAGTTTAGGAATTTCAAAGTCTCCTGTGTCCTATAAGGAAATATCCCAGGCTAGAAAAGCTCAAGGTTTACAAAAAGGAAGTTATTTGTGAAGGGACTGGAGAACTCCTGAATTCTGTGCATCCCTGCCCTCCGTGCCCGTGATCCAAGCTATCCTGCTACACATACAAACAAGAAGCTAAGGTGCCTGCCTGAGCCTGCAACATCACATTCATGGTTTACTGAGCACTCCTGAGCACTGTTAGTCCTCTGAACACCATCCCCATCGCTAGCATGCTCTCAGGCTTCTTCAACCACTGTCAGCTCCTGTTGTGCTAAGGAGACAGAAAGCACCTGCATGGACTGCTGCAAGACAGAGACATCACTGTCAGTACACTTGTACAGCAGGACTGCAGCCAGAGGTGCTCCTGTCTCCAGTGCTGTCCCCCCAGGACAGCTGACTCCCCAGGAGTCTGGCCTGGCAGTATGAAAAACAAAAAAAAGATAGGTTCTCTATTCCTTAATGAAAGGACAGAGTGTCTTATGAACTCACATTGTAGGGCACCAGCCATGATAAGCCTTGGTGTACTTGGGCTGCAGCTTCTTCAGCTGGAATAGGTTGAGGACACATACTAGCTGAGAGCATGTCAGACCTCCTGGGGCTCTACTCAAGTGTTCGGGGCCAGCCTCTCTGCAGCCAGAGATCAGACCAGGTCCCTAGTGCTGTCACACCTAGGAGACACCTTGGAACAGTCTGAAGACAGCACTTCTTCCCCACAAACCAATCCAGCCAGAAACAGCTCATCATGGATTTGCAGGTCTGAAGCACTGGTTACTAATGTTGCCCTTCCTATTGATTTGGGCTCTGTTTTCATGAGAAATAAGCTAGAGATTCACATAGAATACGACCACACATACTGATGTCTTGTCCTTTGATCCATGGCTGTGAAGTACAGGTAGCCAGTCAACTTGCTCTGGAAATCACAGGATTCATTTCCCCTCAGAGCCCAAGCTGACAAGGTGGCACATTATCTGCCAAATAACACACATCCCTCCAGATCTATTAGCTGAAGCCCAGAACGGCCGATTCTTATGTGCAACACAAGCCATGAGGTGTTTGTGGAAAGGGTATCTATCCATTTGTGTAATGAGCTAACTGCAACGAGAATGTGCATCCATGACTCAAGTCTGCAAGATCTGGGATCCCAGTTTAGGATCTGTCTTTTTGTTTGTTTGTTACAATGAAGTATGGCCAGACATGCAGATTATGGGTAAATTTGAAACGTATCACCATGAGGTCTCTGCCACGAAGGCAACCTTCAAAGCAAAGGTTATCTAACTATAGCATGCTCTGCCATCAAAGCCTTTGAAAAGATAAAACTGTTGAAGATTCCTTGTGGCAGGTAACCAGACAAACCACTCCTGTTCCAATCTCCACTCAAATGAAAATGAAATGAAACCCATTAAAACAGAGCAGACAAGGTGGTTGAATTGGGTCTGGACAAGTCCCATAGCAGCCCTCAGTGCTGTGCTTTGTATTGGTAGCTAGAGAGGTGCTGGTAACACAGCAGTGATTTGGCTGCTGCTGAGCAGTGCTCCCACAGCATCACGGCTGGGGGTGGGCAAGATCTTGGGAGGGGACACAGCCAGGACAGCTGACCCAAACTGACCAAAGGGAAAATTTCATACCATAGGACGCCTGCTCAGATGTAACAGCTAAGAGAAAGGAGGAGGGCTGTGTGTGTGGTGGCATTCATTATTTACGGTATTTGTCTTCTGGAGCAACTGCTACACATACTGAAGCCCTGCTTTCCGGGAAGCGGCCAAACATCGCCTGCTGATGGGAAGTAGAGAACAACACCTTTTGTTCTCCTTCACTTCCGCACACATGCCTTTTGCTATTGCTTCATTAAACTGCCTTTACCTTGACCCACAAGGTTTTTTTCCACCTTATTTTCTCCCCCCTCTTCTGCTGAGGAGGGGAGCAACAGAGAGGCTTGGTGAGCACCTGGTGTCCAGCCGTGGTCAACCCACCCATGGAAACAGAGCAGACAAGGTGGTATAATAGTATGCCTCATTCCACTGCATGACAGAAACCTTCTGAGCAGAAACCATGCCACCTTCAGAAAGCACTGGAGAGGCTTTCTGCGAGACCAAGCCTACCAGAACACCACAAAAGCACCATGCATCCCACAGATCCTGCCACTGTAAACACCAAAAACGTAACAGGAACATGCCAGCTAATGCTCTGAACTAACCTCTTGACTCCTAGCTTCTGGCCTGCAAGAACAAAAAGACAGGGCAGGATCCCAGGCATATCCCCCAAGGGCGTGCCTATGGGCTTCAAGTTCTGCAGAAACAGCAGAAACTTCAGGAGGAAAACAAAAATCTTTGGAAACCAAAAAGCAAGCTATCAAATACAACAGACCGTGTTGTCCATAAGGGTTACCAGAGTGTCAGCATATCTAGCATGATGCAGTCCACACCATCTTCTCAGCGGACTTGGGAATCTGTCCTATGTATCAGCTGCAGTCCAGCTACTTAAGGGATTAGCTGAGAATGAGCACGTTGTTAATGATTAGCATTCCTTAACATCATGCTCTTGGCTTGGTGGGAGTGCCCAGCTGAGGAAAGAGAAGCTTTCTGCGTAGCTGTGGCTGAATGCCATGCCACGCAGGCACCTTCCGCCTGTTCTGAGGAGAGCAGCTATTCCCCAGTTACATTGTGGTGCCCTTCCCACTTTTCCAATGACATTTTCAGCTTCTTGACCCAAAATGCCTTAGGCCTGTCCCCTCCCATACTGTAGTGTTATCTGGTATCAAGGGGACAGATGCAGCAAATGCGGTTTTTTTTAATCCAATAATCTCATTTTCAATTAAAATATATAATATATATATTTAAAAAGGTTTAGAAAAGCTTCTATGTAATTTGCAGCTACTTTTACATATAGATTACAATAGTGTACAACTCTTCCCCAAGGTGGTTTGAAACCACAGGGACCTGCCAATTCTTTCCCCTCAATCACACACATTATCAAATATCAAATGCGTTTGTTCTTAATACAGCTCTGAAAAAAGAAGTCTGTCACTGGTACCTTCTCAGAGGGAGAGATGCCTAAAACACCTAATGGGGACACACTTAACATTGGCTTCATATTCACTGTAGAAAGTTCCCAGATTAGTAAAAAAATATTTCATCTATAGAAAATGCCCTTCTGAAAAGCAACCAGGGCTCTGTTAAGGCCACACCCAGGCTTTCCATTTCTCTGCTGTAGCAAGACAGATCAGAAACAAACCCAAAATGATGTTTTTATGTCCCAGAAACAGCTATTAGCATCTGTGCTTATTTTACAGCAGCCTGGTGTATCAGGAAAGTGCTGAGAACAGCATAGGGACTTCTTGAAACATGCTTCTGATTCAATGGGGCTCAGTTGGCACAGTGAAAAACTCAATGTTCTCCTGTTCCACTCAGGTGGACAAGAGGAAGCCTTCTACACTGCAGTCACCACCCCTCCCTGCAGAACAACAACGGGTGCTCCCGAGATGGGCGCACTGAAACCAACCCCTGAAACAGCACACCCTTTTCCCACAGGGCTTCCACCAACGAGCTCCTTCCAATTCCTCTGCGAGTCTGTGGGATACCAAATGCACATCTGGTGGCTTAATCAAAACGGCCAACTACTTTGCCCCCGAGGGCAAGCCAAGTGAGTGCAGAGCCAGTCCGAGGCACTGGGAGACTTTCTGCCATAGCAGAGAGAGGATAGCCATTGAGAGATTCCTCCAGCAAACCCAACTCCTCACATGGGAAAACGCTATTGCCTGGCACAGAGTCTTCTGGCCGAGGTTTTTACCAGGGCTCCTCTTTGGACAGGTACAGACCAGGGTTTCTCCAGATGGTCCAAGGTGGGGTCAGGTTTGTAGGAAGAGCCACGGCACATAACAGGATTATTATTTTTAAACTCTTCCTGTTGCAGCCAGATGCAGGTTGTCCCTTCTTCCCAGGTGGGCAACCCCTTCTGCCCAAGGTGTGGTGTGCAGGGAAACCGAATCCAACGTGCTCCATTCTTTTCTCTGCCAGGGGTGGGAAGTGAAGTCAGAACCCGATGTTCAAAACCTGAAGGACACTAGGAAGAAGAAAAACAGAGTGAATGGTTAGATCTCAGCTTCAGTGGGAATCCTCCATGCATAAAGAGTTAATTACTATCAATCAGCCCCTGCTGCTCCAAGGATCCCAGCTTTCAGCAAGGGACAAAGAGAGATCACCAGAGACCTTGATCAATGGAAAGTCAAGTGGAGGATGCAACTGCTCAGCTCCAAGCTTCAGAATATGATTGAGACAAAGACAAAACAGAAGCACAAAGGTCAAAAGCAAGCACTCCCTCCTCCTGTAAGCCAACAGCACCAAAGCACTGCAAGATAAGGAGGTTTAAAGGAGGACCTGGTTAACACCAGAGGTATTGCAGGAAAGCAGCATGGAAGAGGAAAATTACTCTTCACCTTAAGAAACTACAAATATCAATTGGCAGGGAAAAGGCTAAAAAAGGGATTTTTAGAGATCATACACTAAAACTGCTTATGCTCACCCACTAAAAGAAATCCTGTATCTACCTATAAATAATCAAGCATTTCTAGATATCTCATTCCCCTGCAAGTCTAAAGATCCCTCCTCAGGTCTTCTGCCTCACCTCAACAAAGCTGCCTATCGCGGTTTAACCCCAACCAACAACTAAGTACCACACAGCTGCTCACTCACCTCTCCCCCACCTCCAGTGGGATGGGGAAGAGAATCAGAAAAAAGGTGAAACCTATGGGTCAAGATAAGAACAGTTTAATAATTGAAGTAAAATATAATAATAATTGCAATGAGAGGAGAGATAACAAAAAGAAATAAAACTCAAGAAAAAACCCACACCAAAACAAACCCACAAACCCCACAAAACAAACAAGTGATGCACAGTACAGTTGCTCACTACTCACTGACTGATGCCCAGCCAGTCACCAAGCAGCGATTCCCCCGACCCCTGGCCAGCTACCCCCAGTTTATATACCAAGCACGACATCCTATGGTATAGCATATCCCTTTGGCCAGTTCGGGTCAGCATTCCTGGCTGTGTTCCCTCCCGCCTTCTCACTGTTAGGGGATGAGAAACTGAAGAGTCCTTGACTTAGCATAAACATTGCTTAGCAATAAATAAAACCATCAGTGTGCTATCAACATTATTCTCATACTAAATCTAAAACACAGCACTGCACCAGCTACTAGGAAGCAAATTAATTCTATCCCAGCCAAAACCAGGACACTGCCACAACTCATTGAAACAAGCCTTTGAATAGGTCTAAACGTACTTAGGACACTGACATAAAACCTCCATCGCAGGTCTGTGATCCACTTTGGAAAGCAGAATAGCGAGATAAATGAGGGACATCCCATCAGTTGCATTCAGCAGTAGTGAGCATGAAACAAGCTTGCAGAAAGGGAAAGAGGCACCAGAGCGAATCAGCCCTGAACAAGACAAGACAGGAACTTTAAACAGAAGTCAGAGCAACACGCTACTTTGGGAAACTGCAAGTTGATGGGGGTTTTATTTATTTATTAATGATCTGGTAGACAAAAATATAGTGTTCGGAACAAAGGGAACTAGATAGAGCACAGCAAGAAAACCATGACTTCACACCAAGCTGGGGAAGGGATAAAGACTTCTCCAGGGCATAAAGCTATAGGGAGTCTAACTGAACAACTAAAGATCATTAACTAATGTCCACCAGAAGAGTGGATGGACTTTACACTTGTCAATGAGGCACAAACTGTACCACTGTACAAAAGAGGCAATTCTATTCCCATGTATTCCTCTTACTGGCTTGCAGAAATATGTAACAGAGGTAGATGAACAAGCCCAAAGACCCTGAGCTGCTCAGAGACAGCCGGGTGGCCACCCACACTTGCCATGACTGGAATGGAGGACACTTGCATTAAGTGCTGAAGGCAAGAGTGGTTGCCTGTGATTGAGCACCTGCATGCCACGATCTAATTCCAACTGTGGCTACCCTTCTTCCATGACCTGGCTCACTAAGGCTCCTGGAAGTCACTGTATGGCTTGCACCACCAGTGCCTTAACCAGTCAATGGCAGGTTTACAACTAAGTGAGCTGCAGCTACCAGACAACAGCAGCAGAAATTGTAGAATTTGTATTTTTCCTGTTCAAGGAAAGTATTCACATGCTGACTTTCTTCCTCTGTGGCTAATAGCTAGGTTTGTGGGTGTTGCATCACTGCTGGGCAGAGGCAAAGTTTCAATGTTTGATCTCTAATCTCCTAGTAAAGAGACACAGGGTTCAAACAGACTCTTGGTGAAGCTGTGGACAAGCTCTTTAGTATTTAACTTGCAAGAAGGGGTAAAGTCATGTCAGCTTTGAGCACCACGGCTAACATCAACTAGCTTGCACCTTCCCAAGTGCTACAGAGAGACTAAGTACTTATTATTAAAGATCTTCTCTTGCCTACAAAGAGCAGGATTTCCCCAGCTCCAGTTTCATTCTGGCTGTTCAGACTGCTGAGTGTGATCACTGGCATTTATTGATGAACAGGTTTTGCTCAGTGTTACACCTGTAACTGACCCAGAAGGCTACAGGTTAAGCCCACAGTAACTACCCAGGACAGCTTTAGGCTAGCGATCAATTCAAGTAGCTTTTGTCAATGTGAATTTAACATAAAAACCCCCACACTCATAGGAAGGCTGTGAAAGGAAAAAAGCCTGGCACACTGGAACAATATACATGACAGCCATGCTTTCCCTGAACAGCGATTTCCAAACAGGGACCCCTGAGAACTCACTGCAGTAACAGATTCAGAGAAGGGAGAGATGACACAATCTTGACCTCCTCACAGACACCGATGTCTGAAGCTCACATGGTTTTGAAACTTGTAAGTTTGCGAAAACATTCTGCCTTCTCTTCCCAGGGTCCTTCCTGGCCTCCAGGAACCCTTCTGTTTCTCTCCATACACACCCTGTTCCCCCTTTCTTAGAAACCTGACCCACCTCTGCCTTGGCAGCATTTTACACAATAGTTGCTCTCCTTTGGGAAAAAGTTCCCCTTGATCCCCTTCCATGGATTCCAGGACACAGGCAGAACTGAAAAGCTTTGCAAAGCTCAGAAAAAGCAAACAATCTAAGGACATAATAAAAAGCTCAACACAAAGCACGCTGAACAGGGTGTTACTTCTCCAAATGCAGTACTGCTGGTAAGAATGGTTCACTGGAAGGCATGTAGGAGCTACACTTTCTGCTGAAACAGGATACCCATTCAGAGATTGTTCCAGATCTCGCTCCTTTCTTGGTGAGCACATGTCCAGCATATTTCCCAGAAAGTATCACTTCAACTTCACGCATGGAATAAAGCAAATCCACGGTGTTAAACATCAGATAGCTCCCCTGTTTTGATTAAGCAATTCACGTGCTAAGTATGGAATAATATGGGACAGGAACATAACCATGCTGTTAAGAGCTCATGTTCTCCCTCGTGGTTGATTATAGCCACATCTTCAACAGTACGAGACCCTATCCTCTGATAAACATTCCCTCAGCTGCTCTGCTTCACCCTCAAAAAAAAGTATGCCTGGTATTCTGTGGACAGAGGTCTTGCCTATCCAATTCAGGTAATTAATGCACCCAGGACTGCAAGACAGTTTGCCTATGTTTTGAAAACACTCCTGTGAAAAACACTTCAACCCTGCAAAATCAATGTATTCCCCAAATATGATGGCCTGCCCTAGCATGGCACAAAAAATTAAAAAAAAAAAACCACCACAAAAGCTCAGAGCAATATCCAGTGGAAACACTGCTCAAAGGCCACAGCCTCTGTCACTAATTTGCAAACAGTCCTAACATGGGTTGAAGGATGCCAATGTTTTGTCAACCAAATTTGTCTTTGAAATCAAAACTAAGTTGCCATATTCCATCTGAAGTTAGGATATTCAATTTAAGACAGCCACTCAGTAATTCAGTAAAAGCACAGTTAACAAATGCACCAGACTATAAAAAGCCCTGTAACAGAACAGAAAAGCCTGATTGTTTTTCCTTCTCACTACAGTAAGGTTAGATCTGTTAAGTAGAGACAGAACATTACTAATAAATGAAATTCTAAGCAGTGTGGTGGGACTTGGAATAAAAGGAGTCAAACTGTTTAAAAAGTCAATATATAGTGGTGGATAAATACGTTCACAGGGTTTAAGTACCACTGGCTCAAAGGACAGCATTTCACATTGTCTAGACCCAAGACGCTTGTCTAGAATGGCTGTACTGGGGCAGTGCAGGAAAGTATTTAACTTAATATGTGGTCTCCAGCATGAACAGCAGCAGAAATCACCAGAAAATTTAGGTTGAAATGGGCCTCCAAAGGTCACCTAGTCCAAACTACCTCCAGGTTACTCAGGTGCCTAGGAAAGGGTATTAAGGTCAAGTATATGATAATTTCAGTCTCCATCATTTTGAAGCTCAAGGGCTTCCCACAGCTGAAGCGGTATCTTCAATTTGCCCTTACTTCTGCCCACTCAGCTGGCCAGTATTAGGGGTTGAATTTGCAACACTAACAAATGCCACATCTACCTCCTAAACAGGAAATATTCTTGGCAAGGCTTCCTACTTTTCAACCAACATCCAGCTTCTGCTCCAGTCCATAAAATACCCAACCATTTTCTGTTACCTAACTGAGCTCCAAGTGTGAAGTATGCCTTCAGCTGAATTTCTCTAATTCAACTGCCTCAGCTCTTTAGAGCTTCAAACCAGGGTGTCACACCCTCAGAATAAGACATTTTTAACTCTTGTTCTCATATACACTATCTGCCAAACTGACTTCAGAATTTTTTGTGCAAATATGAAAGATGGCTGAAGATGCAGCTTTGCTGTGAATGGGATAGCACCAACGCATCCATCCTCCTTCCATCTCCCTTCACACTGCAAACTCCTGTTTTCCCATTCTCATTCCAATAATGGGTACACAGGCAATTCAGTAGTTAATGCTGATGAACCAACTTACCAGACTTTACAGGCACTATCCCAGATAAGGTAAGGGCAGAAGGTCTGGTAACAGAGTGATTGTGTCCTGCTGCAGGCAAAGCAGGCAGTCATGACACAGACACACTTTGCAACTACACATACTAAAAATTTTGCAAGGGTAATAACCTGAATAGAAACACAGTGTGTGCCTGGCTCAGCTCAACCGTTCTATATATATAGGCTCATGTCTTTATTTATGGAATCAGCATATGTTCTCATGTCAACTTCAGAGCTACAGACACTGCACGGCAGAGATTAACGTCCTGCAACACAGTCATCTCTGGTAACGAGAGACAACAAGAGTTTCATTCAGGTTGCTGCTTTACTCCATAAAGGAGTTTACTACCGATAAGTTAAATCTACCTACCTTTACACAGCTTTTTCTCTTTCTAAAAAGGGAATGTGGCTCTCCCAGAAGCTTTTTACTCAAACACCACCTGTGCTTCCAAAGAGGTATCTTGTAACTGCTGCAGAGTTGGGCACAGGAACCATCCCAGACAGGGCTGTTCCCACTATAGAGCTGTAGCATTTTACATAACTGCCCCTACCTTTTTGTGCTCCTGAAGTTAACTCGGTACCCAGGTATGGTTGGAGGCCTGTGAGGTGCTGGGATAGCTGGGAGTAGACAAAATGGGTTCAAAATTAAAGTCCAGTCCTTCTCCATCCATGAGTTCGCTGTTGATTATGTAATCCATATCACATTCAAGGTTCTCCATGTACATGTCAATGTCCAGGTCAGTGGGCAGCCTGTCCTGGTTCAATCCCAAGGGAGCAGGGCTCGCAGAAGAAAGAAGCAGTGGACTGCCCAGCTGGACTGACTGGGTAGTTGTTGCAGAAACTGGAGCCTTCAAACTGGTGATGCTGGCAGTGTTTTGAGGAGATGTTACTATGGGAAGCGTCGATGGCAAAACACTGGCACTGACTGGTTCTGCCTGCCGCTCTGTAGGCTTTCCTCGTGGATTGCCTGAGCTCATCTTACTCTGGGCAGCTTGTCCACCTAGAAGCAGAAGAGTTCGGCTGCTCATCCGGTTACCAGACTGCGGGAGAACTGGATCGACCTGAGTCATCATAACATCCCTTGGAGGCGGAGAGCTGGGTGTCAGAAGAGCTTCCAAGGTCTGAGGGGCAGAGAAATGGCTGACAGAACTTTGCAGCGAGATATCAACAGGGTTAAACAGGGAATTGCCAAAAGTAGTGGTCTGACCAGCTGCACCTGGGCTCCGCAAGGAAAAGCTGGAATCTCTCTGGATCTGACCACTGGAGGCAGACTGCTGGGTAGGTAACACAGATGAGCTGGGAGACATCAAATTTAACCCATCGATGAGTTCAAGCTCCTCAGTCACAGTTGGTGGAACGTTGCTGGATGCACTGGAGTATACCAGAGAAGGAAGCAGCTCTTCATCATGAAGGTCATCCTGCTCTGTCAGGATAGGAGAAAGCCTGGCACTAATGGTGCTTGCATTGGAACTGGTTCGAGGCCGGAAGGTGTTCCACACGTCAGAGTCCTCATTGCTTCTTGAGGATGGGCTCCCAGGCCACTTAGGGAATTGGGAGCCAGGACTGTCAGCAGTCGATTCTGGAGCAGACTGGAGAGGAGGCTTCTTTTTGGATGCTTTACTTCTGACTTTTGCGAGTTTGCTGCTGTTGTCCATGGAGGCAGCTCTTCTTCTTGGTGCTTTTCCACTTTTACCACCCTCAGGATTGAGCATCCACCAAGAGCTCTTCCCTGTGGCTTCATTATGAACTTTAATAAACTTGCTGTGCAGGGACAGGTTATGTCTAATAGAGTTCTGGAAAAAACAAACCAAAACCAAGATATGAGGACCTGACAGTTCTCGCCTAGAAACGTCACAAGCACGAACACATTCAGACAATATCCAGAGAAAAAAAGATATAACAAAGACCTATCCATAAAACCCTGCTATTTCTGCTCGAACATGCTTGACAGCACTAGCAAGCAGTGCCATGTCTCACTGCAGCACCAAGGGTGAAACTACCATGACAATTAGCGGAATACTAACACAGAAGAACTTTTCAAGGCCATACAGAATCTGCAAAACCTAAGTATACCACAAAGCAAGTAAGCAAATTCCCAAATACAGATTGCAACTTCAACATGAGCCTAACTGAATCTGAGCTAATGCTGCTCCCATCCTTCTGCCAACCCCATTAGCCAGCATAAGCCTGGCTAAAGTTTTCAATTTTTATATGGCTAGCTTTCAGACAGATTCAAGCACAGCATAGCAGTGCATCAAACAGACTGGGTAAAGGGAAGTAAGAAAACACTTCTAATTCAGTACACCCATTACCATCTTCATCCCAACACCAGAGAAATGAGAGAAACTTTGTGGAACAAGAGTCCTAGTTATCCTGGAACCTGCCAGCCTCACTCTGCAAGGAGGCAAGTACACTTTCCTCTGTGTACATTTCTAATGGGGTAAGATGTTCAGCAGATAGTACACTCCCACACAGTACATGCCAGTTTTAGCCTCTCCCATCTTTCCATTTGGCAAGGCATGCATTCCTTGCCTCTCCCAACTCCCTTATTTTGGTTTAGCTTTGCTGGAAATTGCAAGCTAACATATATGTAACACCATCAAACTGAATTTTCATCCTGCAACTGATAAAAGTCCCCAGTATTTCAGAATTAGCAAGCAATAATCTCACTGTTTGAGCAGATCCTCCATAAACTCTCCTTGAGACCTGTGTCATGCATTTGTTTCATATTTGCATTTAATTTATTCAGATGGTCAGATTACCCATCATTAAAAGGTGCTACGCTGCTAGCATAACAGAGGTCCAAGAGCAATATCTTTTTCATATAAACTAAAAAGTATATAGCAGCCTTCAGCTTTCATGCATGCTCTCTTAATTCTGAACAAAGTTAACTGTGCTTTTATCATCCTTTCCCACCATCTCTGAACACAGTTCTTTCCTGCCTGCTGCTTTCCCTCTCCCCACCCTTTTCCTCTCAGACAAGTCCTCATCATGCTAATTTTGGCCACCTCACCAAAAGTACTATCCTAGAACAAAGCAGATGTAGATAAATACAGGCAAACTGGAAAGTTTTCATGCAGAGGGAAGGAGATGCGAGAATCATTCTGTGTTAGCTTTTGTTTTAACCTCTGGCCGTTGAGGACTTGGAGAAGACTGGCTGCTTGTTGTGATCAGTATCAAAGAATACATATGCTCTTACTTGGAAAGCACCCCAAGGGTTACTGCGGAACCAGGGCCTGATGGAACATGTGTCAGTCAATGCTCTTATATAGTTTTATTTGAGTCGTTCACAGTGATAGCTATACAACACTCCTGCCTGGCATCTTGTCTTGAAGAAAGTAATTTAGACTAGTACCCTGTCTCCCGGAAGATTGCTGCTTTCATTTCCAGAGAATCCCCCCCCTTTTCCCAATGTGCATGATTTCAAATGCATACTGCTACACCAATAAGAACCACTAGGTTGTCACTAATTCTTCATTTATTCTCCTAAATATAATCTGTGAACTTATGATGACACCCAGTCCCATCAGGAGTGGCCCAGTAACTTGCACACACAGTGTACATTTGGAGTCTCATAACCATCCATATTTAGCTCCATTTAGTAAAATGGAACTTTAAACCAATAGGCTCAGGATTTCAAAATTTCACAACGAACTATATTCTGGTTTTTTCACATGCATGGCTATAGGTTTTAATTCCTATGTCAACAAAAACACACTGCTCTGGTGCAAGCATTTCTGCACTACTGCAAGCGCTTCAGTAGCACTGAAAGCTCAAGAAAATTAGCACCACTTTGAGTATCATAAGTGACAATTTTAGTAACTAGTTTTCTAGTTTTTTGGCTGAAAAGCAGCTTGAAATAAGACATCTTGGAATAAGACTAGGATTCACATGAACACAGATACATGAAGCATGGTACCTTTTATGAAAAAGTCTCAGTGCTTTTACGTGTTACTGCTAAAATGACATAACGGCTAATAGCTGTAGAAATAAATAATTGCTGTTCCACTCCTTCCTTCCTCATCTTCAAACTCTCCTCCTCTCATAACACAAGCACCTGTGACACTATAAGCTAGTTCAGAGAGCTAACCCAACCAAAGAGCAGCCCCATCCTTCCCTGAAAATTACTATTCCTGCCTCTCTTATCTCTGCCTGCTTTTTGAACTACCTCACTGTGGGGGTCAAGCACTGAAAACTAAGGAAGAGAACAGCAGGTGTGGTTGGAGGCAGAGGAAAAAACCCGAACACTTTTTACATTAGGGTTAACTGCTGTCAGAACTGCAATGCCCAAATTATCACTTTCGCACCTCTCCCGCAGACTTTGCAAGGCAGCTCACCACCGCAGCATCCAGAGCTATAACCCACAAGCATGACTGAGCTTGCCTGCATATGGGAGGCTCAAGTCCAGAGAGTCCCAAAATACAACTGAACCAACGCACCTACCAGCCTGGGTGCTGTAAGACAGCACAAGAGATTCACACTTGCATACCACACGCTCCCCAGCACAAGAATGCATCTGCTAGAATGATTTAATATACCTGACATATGGAGGGCACCCTTCAATCTCATTGAGAAAGTGAGGGACAAACGAGCTATGCTAAAATAATCACAGAACTCCAGGTCAAACCTGACAGAAAAGGAAATGACAGACTTCGGTCACCCAGGCAACCCT
This sequence comes from Ibycter americanus, assembly GCA_035590275.1. Lineage (NCBI taxonomy): Eukaryota > Metazoa > Chordata > Aves > Falconiformes > Falconidae > Ibycter > Ibycter americanus. Next base: position 13,153,623 of record JAVJGI010000037.1, read on the forward strand.
GACGTATTTCCTTTCTTGATGTTAAGCAACTCAAACCAGAAACATATAGATGGCATTAACTTTTTAGATGCTCAGCCTCAGCAGTGTGGGAACATCCCAGTTGGTCTGAGCACCTGCAATCCACACAAGGTCTTGACTCTGCAACATCTTCGACCATAAGCGAGCATGACCTGAAGGAAGAGGTACAGGCAGGAATCCTTTAAATTCTTAAGGACCTCTTCAACAACTAGTTAGGGGTGGTTATTGCTGTTTATTCAGCTATCTTATAGAAGTCCTTATGGCTGTATAAAGTATTATGGTGAAAACAACGCCAGTCTGCGTGTCTGTACCCATCACAGATCCTGTAAACCACATTCAGACAAAACCATTCTGAAAATCATGACAGATATTGTGCAAAAAATTAAAATTTGGCTAGAAACATTTATTGTACACTGAAGGGTGGACCATTCACTAGGTCCCTATCACTGCGTGTACAAGCTAGTATGTATGGACCAGCCACAGAAGGGTAGCTAGCAGCACACACAAACTATTTCCTAAATCTCAGTTACCACAACAATAAACCACCTTCTTTGATAAAATCTCCTAGCCCTATTTAAAGGACAGAAACATTCCTCACCATTGTACCAGGCCTGCCCCCACACCAGCATCAGTGCTGCTGCACACCCTGTCCAGCACCAAACAGTGGCTCAGTCTCAGAATGGGGAATTAGCTACGGGAACTAGAAGCACAACCAAGCAGTCACCCACACGGTCAGCCTTCTGGACGACTGCCATGGACACCAAGATTCTATGGAAAATGCACAAGTGTGTCATATAGAAGACAGAATGCCAGTGACAGCCTTTCCAGGCTTTGTAGGTAAGGCTGAGGTTATCTACCACGAAACTGAAGTTTTGCTGAGGTTGGTTGGTTTATTCAGATGTTAAGATGTTAGATGTACCTCATACTAAAAACAAGCTTAAACTTACCCTTCTGCAGTGTACTTTCTTCTAAGCACTGATGTGACAAGAGCAGAAGGAGGCTCTTGTGCCCTGCCCAGAAGAGCTTGCCCATGCAGCAGTGGTGCATGAACTGTGCTAGCAGAGTGCTCAAGGCCAAGCACAAGCCATGCTGAGAAAGACATAAGAAACAGTAGCTATCCTTGGAAATTTTGTGCTTGCCCATATTTGCCTGGATTTTTAATCACTGCTCCCTAGTGCCAAGGCCATTCTCCTGGAAAATAAGTCAAGTTGCTACTACAAACCACAGAGGCACCAGATTTCTTAACAAAAAGTCTCTCTCAAGAATGAGCTACTGGGAGGAAAAAAAGCTATGCAATCACTGCAGCTGCCTGTAATATACTTTGCCTCAGAGGCATACAAAGAATATGGTCACATCCCAGCACAGGGCCATGTTCCAAAGCCAGGCCTATAATTGTGCTGAATTATCATTTGCCATGGCATTCTTGGGAGGCTGCAAGGGGAGAACGCCCCACCTGCTGCATTTGTCAGTGCCTGTCTCAGCACTCACCCAGCCACTTGGCTCCAAAGGCTTCAGGGGAAAAAAAAAAAAAAAAAAAATCTTCGTTGCAGAGATTTTGCAAAGTTATGCTCCAGCAAGTAAACAACTCCTCAAGAGCCAGGGAGCTAAAACATTTCCCTAGCAATCCCCTTCCAGAAGGCACACGTGAGCACAGACGTCAAGCTTGGCAGACGGGGAGCTGCATCTTAGGAAGAACATTTTCCTTTCTGTAATCTTTCAATGGCAGCCCCGAAGAAGAAAGTCCTAGCTAGCTCTCTAAAAAGCAAAGACTGAGGCGATTTACAAGTTTACCAAGACAGGCAGGCATATACAACAAAAGCTGAGCACGATTAGATAGAGCAGAAGAAACTTGTTGGAACAAGTAATACCAGCAGCCCAGGAGCAGCCTTCTCTGAGGACTGCCGGGAAAACTAAGCCATGCTGCAAGGAATAATCCTTCAGCAAAGCAGCTTTCCAGAACAAACTGGCAGGGAGCAGGAAAGAGTAACAGCAAAATCTTCAGGTAATTTTACTGGCATTGCACAGGGCAGATGGGCTTTTGCTAAAAGATGAGCTCTCCCCTGCTTCTGAGGGGGACAACTACACTCTCTAAGGTTTCAAATGAAAAAAATTAATTTTGTACTTCCATACTTATTCAGGGCATTATACCTTGTTTGGGAGAAGGGGCTGTTAATGTCACTTTAATGAAGGCTAAGTATATGCCGCTACATTGCAATGGTGGGCCCTCGCCGTGGCTGGCCACTTGTCAGTTTTATCCCACCTGAAAAATAGGACACCGGTGACCCCACACCCACACCGTTGTCCTGCTCCTATGCACTGCCACCGGCCTCATGTTCCACACCCGGCACTTTACCATCCTCCCATCCACAACACCCTGCCATGCCCAGCTGCCTTCCCCCCTCTTCACCGGGCCCTCACCTGGGCCAGCCACCATTTAAGGGACTAACAGAATTAAAAGGTAAAATATTCTATTAAAAGAAAGACCGATGGACAAAAGCACCTACGCTCCTCAGGTTTCCATGCTAGACTCTTCACTACAGCCTCTGAACGACCATCATTTAGCTTCTGTTTGTTATTTCTCCCTCTGCTTTAAGGAAACCCAGAGAGGCTGTGAGCAGCTGGGACAGACAACATCTCCCTGCTGCCAGGACTAAGCACATCGCTAACACCACATGAATGCATTTGGGGGCATACAAGGTAATGGCAAGAGTCCAGTAGTCAACACGCCAAGAAACAATAAACTTTTCATCTCTACCAAAACAAGCATTCACGTACTTTTGTATCCACTGGACTGGAATTTATTTGCAAGGTGTGAAGACAACCTGGCAGAACCTACCAGCTGCAGCGCAGCAGAAATAGTCCAGAAGATGGATGGGCTTGCTTTTGTCTGCTGGCTTATTACTCTTTCATGGAGGGGCTTCAGAGGGCCGCAGGATGAGCGGTTGCTCCAACCTGAGGGAGCTCTGCACATGGGCTGCCAGGTCAGACATCCTCAGCTCTGGGAGAGCCCAGGGACCTTCAGAGCCAGCACTATGGCACTGGAAGGCAGTGAAGTCTATCATCACAAACTCAATTGCAGGGTACGTGCAAGGAAGCACCTAAGAGCCCTCAGCCAGGTCTCCTAATCCAGTCAACAGTCAGTATCAACTATGGGCAATACAGATGTAACACAAGCATGGAATTGAAGGGTTTAAAGTAAAATACTGCTATAATAAAGATTAAGAGCTACCTGAGTTTCCAGAGGCATGACACCTTCGGTTTCAGACCAGCAAAATGCTTGGTGATTTTTAATTCGTAATAGAGCTACTTGAGTTGTTGCACATATGTTTGTGTATATACATAGACACATTGGAATCAAAGTGAATGCAGAGTACCAGAATGCAGAGGTGTGACTTCAGCTTCCTATAACTAATGCAATACTGTGGAATCACTTGTTCTTTCCTTTACATTGCACGCATAGGAAACACCTGATTTTTGCCTCAGTGAAGTGCCTTTAGAGGGTGAAAAAGATGGTTTTAAAGTTAATTCTGTTCCTACAAAGGGAAAGACAACAGCTTTGGGAGAATACACAGAATGTTTCACTGAAAAAGACTAGTTCTTAACGTTGCTCCTCACCATGTCAAACTTACTCATACATGTGAGAAATGCAACCACCAGTGCAAACTGCTTCAGAGGGGTTTATGCACTTCTACTTTATTCAAAAACCTCAACACCTTCCTCCCCCAAATAATCTGAAAGCCAGAAGGAATTATCCTCTTATTCACAGAGCAGCTTGCAAAGCACCAAGGGGAGGATTACAAAGAAGCCCTATGACACACCCCTTCAAGGACACTTCTGCATTTCAGGCTGGTTAATTCTTGGCTTCGGCTGAATTATTGCGGGGAAAGGACAGACTGCACACCCAGCAAATCTGTCCTTTACAAAGTGCTTGAAGCAGTCCAAGAACAGCAAATGCTACCTTCCTCGAAAACACAGATTCTTCCGGAATTCACAGAGGTTACACCACACCCTGGCAGTCTGTAACAGCTGTATTTCCCCCAATTGTATAGTGGAGTAGGACAGCCGTAAAGTAATTATGAAGCAACAATGACTTTATGGGGTTCATATTAACTAAAGTAATTTTCATAAAATGTTTTTAAAGACACATTTCTTTTGATTTCCCCATTTAGAATTCTCTATCAGAACTACACTACATATAAATAGGACATACTATCGGTACAGTTCTGCCCAAACACCACAAATAGCAGAACTCTAGGAGCTGTAGTACTATCTTAACAGGCATCAAAATGCTACATCAGCATTTAGCAGCAGCTCCACATTATTGTCCTTTATTCAAACTCATGCAGTTAGAAACTGAGAAATCAATAAAGCTAAGAGAACTCAAAAAGTTTTTATTTTACTTTACAAGTTAAAAAAAAGATGCAAGCAGAGCTACACAGCTCTAAAAATAACAAGGAACAGTGAAAAAAACCCACCACCCCAGGCAGGTCCATTCCTCAACTGCAGAAACATGTTTTGCTTATTCCATTTGTCTTAAATATAAAACATGTACCTATAAAATTTACGCTACATCTACAAAATCAAACTGATTTGATTGATTCCACATCTTTAAAACTGTAAATATCTAACCTGCCTTCATCTAATGCACCTTGATGCAAATAGGCTAAAGTAAAACAAACAAAACCTCTTGCAAATCTATGTATGTTAACATAAAGCAAGACTAGAAGTCAGAGCTCTGTGGTCACACGTGATAGGGCACGCATCCTGCCAAGCCCTGCCGACAGGATTTGAGAGAGTGAGCAGGAAAGAAAACGGAGCAGAGGGAATATACCACAGCTCCCTTTACCTCTCCTGGTCACGTAAGATTAACTGCATGCCTCCTACATACCAACCCAAACGTTGGTAGTATTTGTTAAAAATGAAAACAAGTTTTTATGAGAGTTTCCCCTGGCATTTAAACAGTTTCAACTGTATTCATACCATGGTTTTCTGTTTGCTGGTTAAAGTCAAGGGTTTAAAATGGCTCTAATCATAAGGCAGGCTGATTCCCACCACAGCTGCTGTTGTTCTGCCCTCCCTCATCTTTCCTGGCAGAAAGTTTCTGTTCTCTCCCTGTACTAAAGCCAGCCTGAGTTACTCCATTCCCAGGCTGAAAAAGTACAAACTAATTTCACACTGAAAAGTCATCACAGAACAGCTACAGCAACAGTGTCTGAGCCAGGACCTCAACCCTGGTATGTGCACAAATTCTCATCTCTGTCTTTCCGCAAGTTAAATACAACTGTACGTTTCCCAAAAGCGATACATGATTAAAACACAGGGTAAAACCAAAGACCGACAGTCCCGTTACACATAGCGAAGGACCCTTCACCATATTCCACCTTCCCCACTATAGCTGGGGATGCATTTCAGAAGCCACACTGAACTTCAGTCTCAGGCACTACTGCCAAAGAGATATAGACACATTCCTGAAGAGAAAATGCATCAGTTCCATAAATTTTCTGTCAAAATAACATGACTCTACACAGCAGCAGCAACATACCTAGGACAAGGACAACATACCTAGCCTGAGGAAGCAAGAACTATCTTCCAGCAAGACCATCAAATCTTCTGAACAGAAAGAAAGTGCACCCAAATACTGTCCCAAATCAAAACTTAGTAAAGAGGATTCAAACGACAAAGGAGAAAAAAACCAAACCACTCAATTTTAGTCAAACTATATGCACTCTCGGGGAACTGTCCATAAGCCAGGTAAGTGGGAAAGGCGAAAAGTTTTGTATCAACCTGTGCCAGCCTAAGCTGCGACAGCTGTGTCCCTCTCACCACACTCCTACCCTCTCTCAAGCAAACATTCACTCTCATGCAACCACATGGTGTGCCACTTCAGAGCGCTGAGCCAGCTGAAAGCTAACCTACCAGAAAAAGCTTTTTTTTTTTTTTTTAAATTAACTCTGTGCTGACTTACTGCTCAGTCACATAGGCAGAGGAACGCGTGGCTGGAATCACAGAAAACCCCAAACCACACTGGCTCGAGCTGCCGGAGAACTACAGCATGGACGATCTGCTAACCAACACTGCAAATGGAGACCTACGCTGCAAACAAGAGTGTGGCGTTAAGCGTAATGCCAGTCTGCAAGGAGAGCAACAGGTCACACTCTTTAGACTCCAGCCACTGTAGCATCCATTGCAATACATCAGGACAGCCCCAGGTACTATTTTGCAAGGCAGCTCTCACAGGTCCCTTTCTCTTTGCTGGAGTTCACCTGACTGCAGAGAAGGGGAACAGCAGGCTGCCACCTGCAGAGCACGGAAACAAGAGTTGAGCTCTTGCAACAGAGCTTCACATGTGCTTATTTCCAGGGCGAGAGGAGAAGCCAACGCCAAGACTTTAGAGCAGTATATCGCTCTCCCTTTTCCCAACTCCTGCAGAGGTCCCCAGCACCGGCACTGCCTGGGACCCTTTTTCCAAGGGAACCTCTTGGAAGTCAAGAACACCTGCTATGAAGCTGTTATTTCTATTGAGCTGTAGCACAGTCAAGTGACAAAGAACCGTGACCTCATATTAAAAACCCTTCCAAGTGACGCTCTGCCTTGCACAGATGTTTTGCTACTGCCGTTACGCTGATGCTCGCTCCTCTCCTGGAAACCTTTCCGAAGCCGAAGGGTGCAAGAGGCAGCCCCGCAGGGCCCTGCCGTAACCGCCCAGCCCCATGACATCCCCCCCCGCCCCGCTCCCGCCGCACCGAGCCGAGCCCCTGCCCCG
>JAVJGI010000037.1:13176691-13197118 GCA_035590275.1 Ibycter americanus
GTGCGAGCGCAGGGGCGGCAGCAACGTCTGCAGGCCGTGGTGATCCCGGAGCACCTGCCGGCGGGATGCGGGGGGCACAGGGATGCGGCGGGCGGTTGCCGCCGGCGGGAGCTGTCGCCCGACACGTTGTTTTTCCTCTGGCCGCCCGTAGCTCGCTGCGCACTCGCCATCCCGGGTGGCAGCGTGGCTTTCTGCGACCCACCCCTCCGGCCGCGGGCTGAGCCTGCCTGGAGCCAGCCCACCCCCACAGCAGCCTGCCCTAGGCGCTGCCGGGGCGCTGGGTGCTTAACCTGTGCCTTCCACCGGGCACGGCCAGGCCCGGCGCAGCGGGGCCCGGGGCGGCTGGGGGGGGGGGTGGCCCACAGCTGCCTGCTCGGCGCCGACCACGTTTTTTTTCTCTGCGCTGCTCTGAGAATAAGGGCTGAGCGCGTTTCTGCTGCCAGCCGCGGGCTTGCAGTTTGCAGAGCTTGCGTCTGGTGTCAGAAATCCATGGAGCCATCGAACAGCGCTGGGAAAGGCAGCTGGAGCTGTCAGGGCAGTGGCTGGCGAGGGTACCAGTGCTGGGGCACTTGTTCCCTTGAAGCCTGGCCCAGAGGCTGTCACACGCAGGGGTGGCTCCCTTGGCTGAGGCCAAACATGGTGTGTGCCAGGTCAGGAGGAGGTTTCTCCCAAAACGGGCCTGATTTGCTGGTTATGGGGAAGCAGCCAAGCTGGTGGCTGCCACTGCAACCCTGGTAATCCCTTCAGTGGAAGAACCCCACAGTTACCCCCGGGTGTACTTATGCTGACCCATACAGGGTGACGCTGGTGCTGCCCCAGCTGCCTGGCTGGAGCATGTTTCACTTCCCAGTTAAGGGAGCAGCCGGCGGGGAGAAGGCACTGGTGAGCATAGGGTGCCTGCCACCGCCATGGGCAGTGGGAGCCAATTTCCTTGCAGCTCCTCTTGCTCTGTGCCCGCTGCCTGCTCCACAAGGTGCTCATCTCCCAGAACTTTTTGGGGATGGTCAGCTGCTGTGAGCAAGGGGAACGGGGGTGTCTCATATTTATTTAGAGCCACTGCAGCCTGTGGAGCATGCGGGCTGCTGGGCAAGCACCATCAGCACGGGAGGGATGTGCCCCAGGGGCCTGCGCTGTGTTTAGCCTCCCTGCCGAAGTGAGGTACAGATGCTGGGAGCAAGGGAGGAATGGCCGCATCCCAGTGAGTCAGCCCAGCCTGCCAAAACCTCCACTGGAGGAATGCTTTGTCTCCCTGCCATCGCTGCTGTGCACGCCCACACACCAGGCCAGAGGGATGCGCCAGCAGTCAAGTTTGGGCTGAGGTATCTCTAGGCTGCCAAATCAGTGGGGAGTTGCTGGGAGACTGTGCAAGCTCTGGGATGTGCTTGGGGGCCCTGTGGTGGGGACCACGCGGGGCTTGTGCATTGAGCCTGTTTCCTATCATGAACCTGCTAGATTCGTCCCTGGCTCACTCTCCTGACACAGGGGCTGTGCAGGTGGGGTACGTGCAGCCCCGTGGTGCCTTGGAGAGAGCTACCACGGGCTCTGCCCCACCAGTGTGGCAGGGGCTTGGTGCTGATGGGTCAGTCAGGAGCAGGCACAGCTCCTGTGGGCATTGCTGCCTGCTCTGCTCCCTGTGGTGTGGGCTCACGCTCCTACAGTCCCTTCTCTTGCAGGGGTTTTGAGCAGCTGAGCACCACTCACGTGAGAAGATGCTTAGGAGAAAAATGACCAGTATTGGGAAGAAGCTGATTCGCCGGCGTATGGTGGATCTGAGCTCCGAGGACACACGTTTCGCTCGCTGCCTCTCCACACTGGACCTCATAGCTCTGGGGGTGGGCAGCACGCTGGGGGCTGGTGTGTACGTGCTGGCTGGGGAGGTGGCCAAGGAGATGGCTGGTCCCTCCATTGTCCTCTGCTTCCTGGTGGCTGCTCTCTCATCAGTACTGGCTGGACTTTGCTACGCAGAGTTTGGAGCCCGTGTTCCCAAGACCGGCTCTGCCTACCTCTACAGCTATGTCACTGTTGGTGAGATCTGGGCTTTCACAACCGGCTGGAACCTCATCCTCTCCTATGTGATAGGTACGGGACCAGGCAGGGTGTTGGCACGTGTGCCTGGGCTCCTTCCAGCACTGCACTGGCAGTGTGGGGGGCTCCTGGAGGCAGCCTGTGGTGCTGTGGAAGCAGGGTGTGAGGTGGGATCAGCAGGGAGGTGGGTGCTGGGGTGAGGGTGGCCAGTGCTGCTTTGCCCTGGGCTTGGACTGATGCACAGATTTGCCATCAACCAGGCACCGCCAGCGTGGCTCGAGCCTGGAGCGCGGCATTTGACAACATCATTGGCAACCACATCTCTACCTTCGTCATGAACAAGACCACACTGCACCTGCCAGGGGTGCTGGCCGAGCGCCCGGACTTCTTCGCCCTGATCCTGATAGGGCTGCTCACTGGTGAGTGTGTAGGAGCAGCAATGTGGGACTGTGGGTGGTGGCATGGGAGCCCAGCGGGTCCCCACTCATCTCTTCCATCCCTGCAGCGCTGCTGGCCTTCGGCGTCAGTGAATCTGCCCTTGTGAACAAAATCTTCACGGCAGTGAACCTGGTGGTGCTGGGCTTTGTCATCATTGCTGGCTTCGTGAAGGGAGACATCAAGAACTGGCAGCTTTCAGAGGAGGACTACATCAACCGCTCATACTTGGAGCCACCATATGATACTAGGTGAGGAGAGCAACCAGGCCAGGGTCCAGCACAGGGCTGGCACTGGCCCTGCTGCCCATGCACCCCATGGCAGCTGCTTTCCTCCCTCCTTTCCAGGAGAAAGGCCTTCGGCTCTGGTGGCTTTGTCCCCTTTGGACTGGAAGGGATCCTGACTGGCGCTGCCACCTGTTTCTACGCCTTTGTGGGCTTTGACTGCATTGCCACCACAGGTACCGCCTTGGGCAATGGCAGCATGGGCATTTCCCCAGCGCAGCTGGTGGCTGACTGGGACCCGCCGGGGAGGATGCTCTGTAGTGTGGGAAGCAGCCCATCCCACCGCTCCTGGGAGGTTTCCCTGTCGTGGCTCTGTCCCCAGCTGGGCCAGAACAGAAAGGCTCACAGCCTGCCCTTCCCCAGGAAAAGGGGCTTCCCACACCGCGTGGTGGGAGCAGAGATGTTCCCTGCCTGTGCAGGCAGCTCCCGGGGCAGCAGGGAACCTTTCTGCTGATGACTTGAGGCTGTGATAGTGCTGGGAATTGCTATTGCCTCCTGGTTATTTCCTAGCCTCAAGCAACATTTTTCTAAATGACTTGAGTTCATGCAGAACCGCCACTCTGTGGAGCGCAGGGAGCCTTCTTAATTTCCTCTCATTCCCCCAGGAATCTACTTAGTGGGTGGCTGGTACAGGCTGTTCTGCCTGACCTCCCTGCCTGTGCCTCCCTGGCCCCAGGGGTTGCCCGGCAGCCTCCTCCTTCCCTCCTACGCTGGCCACTGGCCGCCAAGCCCCTTGCCAGGGAGTGTGGTGCAGCTGGAGAGCATGCCTTTGCAACAGCTGGGGGCAGAGGGTGGCTGTGTTGCTGTGCTGACGCAGACGGAGGATCTGCATTCAGCGGGATCTGCAGGGAACAGGAGCTGCTGGTGGGGGCAGACGGCCAGCACAGCTGGGGGGCTGCAAGCCCAGCTGCTGGGCAGCCACATGGCTGGAAGTTGGGGCTGCAGCCATGTGTCTCTGCTCTTGGCACTGCCGAAGCCTCTGCCAGTGCAGCAGCATGGCTGGGGACCCCTCCTCTCCAACAGCCCTTGCCTGCTGCTGCCTAGCCCCACGCTGCCATGGAAATTCCTTGCTGTGGCTCATCCCCCAGGGCCAGCTGCCCTCTGCTGTGCTGTGGAGCAGGGATGGATGTTGTCTTTTGTCTCTGCACAGGGGAGGAAGCCAGGAACCCACAGCGCTCGATCCCCATTGGCATCATTGTGTCCCTCCTCATCTGCTTTGTGGCATATTTCGGGGTCTCCGCGGCCCTGACGCTCATGGTGCCCTACTTCCTCCTGAACAAGGAGAGCCCCCTGCCCGAGGCTTTCAAGGCGGTGGGCTGGGAGCCTGCGCGCTACGCCGTTGCTGTCGGCTCACTCTGTGCCCTTTCCACCAGGTAGGACTGGCTTCATCTCTGGCACTGCCTGGCATGGCATGGGGACCAGCAGCACCCATCCTGGCTGGGCTGGGGGTTTGCCCTGTCTGGCTGCTGTCCTGCTGCTGGCACAGGGCTGGTCCCGTCCCCATCTGGGTGATGGGTATGGGCAGTTTGCCTGCTGGGCCCTGAACCATCTCTCCCTGTGGCAGCTTGCTGGGGTCCATGTTCCCCATGCCCCGTGTGATCTATGCCATGGCAGAGGACGGGCTGCTCTTCAAGTTCCTCTCCAGCATCAACAGCCGCACAAAGACCCCTCTGTCAGCCACCATCACCTCTGGGCTTCTCGCAGGTAAGGCTCCTGGCCACTGCCTCCCACTTGGCCTCACAATGGTCTGGAGCCGTGCTCATGCTGCATGTCCTTGTTGCAGCAATGATGGCCTTCCTGCTTGACCTGAAGGACCTGGTGGACCTCATGTCGATCGGCACGCTGCTGGCCTACTCCCTGGTGGCAGTGTGTGTGCTCATCCTCCGGTGGGTGCCTTCTCTTGTGTGGCAGTGCCTGGGGTGGATGTGCCTTGCACTGAGCTTGGGGCTTGTGGCCACAGCTGTTTCCCAGGGGGATGCAGCTTGGGGAAGCATCGAGCCCCCAGGATGGAGCCTGCTCACAAGAGCCTGCAAGGTGTCTCTGGGCACATCCATGGAGTGGCTGTTGCAGGGCCACTGCCAGAGCAGCACATGGGGCTGGGGGAGTGAGAGGGGTATGAAGGTGCTGCTCACTGTTCCCGTGGGCTGGGAGGTTCCCTGGGCTTGCTGCAGCTTGTCCCATCTGCTCAGGTACCAGTCCGGGCAGCTGAACTCTCCAAAGGCCATGGAACTGCTGGAGCTGAATGGGAATGAGGAGGAGAGGGTGATCATGAACCCAACTGTCACCACCACCAATGCCCAGCAGAAAGAGACGCTGTCCCTGGTGACACTCTTCAACCCACCCATGGACACCCCCACTGCACTCTCGGGGCGCATCGTCTATGTTTGTGTCTCGGTCATTGGTGAGTGAGCGGGAGCCGGTGGCTGATGTCCCCTCCTGTTGGGGGCCGGAGCATTTTGGCGCATCTCTGCAGAGCTGGGAAGGGATGGTGGGCATGCTGGGCAGCAGAGGGGGGCCAGGCAGCTTAGGCTGCCAGCTGCTGTTGGCAGTGCCAGGAGGCACTGTGCCCCCTCTGCCCTGAGCAGGGTGCCAAGCACAGGGCACAGCTGGGGTTTGGGCTGCACGATGTCTGATGGAGGACGTGGGTGCTAAGCCAGGCATGGGCAGGTGGTCACGGGAGCTCCCTGTTGACAAGCCTGGCCCAGGCTGGCCACCCAGCAAGGGTGGTCCCCAGCCCCCCGAGAGCGCTCGGGCAAGGTTTGATCCATCCATCAATGGCTTCATTGTGCAGCTAGAACAGGGCAGCTTAGCCAGGTCTGGGTAAACATCAGAGCTGGGTTTGAGCCCAGCCAAGTGCAGGCTCCCCTTGGCTTGCCAGGCTGACGAGTTCCCCTGGCAAAGTGCTTTTCTGAGGCTTTGGGGTGGTTGTTGGAGACAGCATGTGCTGCACCCATACCTGACTGAGAGGAGTGGGTGCCTCAGCCCAGCCGCTGGTGAGGCTCAGGGTCCCAGGGACACCACATGCCGTCCAGCTCCCTGACTGACCCCTCTTTTGCAGCCACACTGATCATGGTCATCTGCGTGGTCCTGACCCTCAAGGTGTCTGCACTGAAGAACGGCAGCGTGGGCTGCATTGTGGCCCTGGTGCTGCTCTTCGTGGCGCTGCTCATTCCCACCATCATTGTTTGGAGGCAGCCGCAGAGCAACGCGCAGCTGAACTTCAAAGTGAGTGCAGCCCCCAGCGGCTCGGCGTCTGCACCCCTGCAGGCTCCTGGCAGGGTCTGGGCCATTGTAGGATCTGCCAGGGCTCACTGCCAGGCAGTCGCCATCAGGAGAGCCCAGGGCCCCAAGACACGGCTCTCCAAGGTGCAGTCCCCAGCATGGAAGTGCCTGGGTGCTCTCTGGGCTGTGACAGGGGTGGGGGTCCCTCTGTTGTCAGGAGCACCTTCAAGCCCAGCTGGGTGCCTCAAGGAACAGCTGCAGCTGACACAGCACCTCTTGTTCCTCTCAGGTACCTTTCCTCCCGCTCCTGCCAATCTTCAGCATCTTCATCAACATCCTGCTGATGGTACAGCTGAGTGCCGGCACCTGGGTGCGGTTTGCCATCTGGATGGCCTGGGGTAGGTGTTCTGCAAAGGAGAGTGTGGTGTTGCAGGGTCTCCCCTGGGGGGCTGTGACACCGGCAGCCTGCTGCTGCACATTTCATTGTGGAAACTGTCCTGCAGGTTTTATGATTTACTTTGGCTATGGGATTCGGAACAGTGTGGAAGGGAAAAACGCAGAGGAACCCTGTGCCACAGTGGAAAAGCCTCTGCGCCACCCTGGAATGGACCTCAGCCCTGGGGCTGCTGCGGTCTGAGGGATCAGGCACCAGCACTCCATGGACCTCTGCCAGTATTCCCAGTCAGGAACAGGATCATGATCTACATGGTACGTCCATTCCCTCTCCCATGGGGAGCGAGTCCCAGAGTGAGGACTGTGGAGCCAGGTTGTGCGCTGCCCTTTCCCTTCACAGAACAGAGGTCATGGAGATGAGTCCCCGGGCCAGGTGGGAGTGTTTGTGGCCCGGGGCTGGTCTCTGCCATCCCCTCAGCCCCGTTGAGGGGCAGTGACACTGGTACAGCCTTCCTGCTGTGGAAGCTGCTGTCGGAAATGCTGCTTTCCCTGCGCACAAGAGGCCCCATGTGACGATGCAGCTGTATTCATTCCATCTGTCCATGTCATGTGGCTGTGGTCGCACCTCCTCTCCACGCTTTCCAAGCACGGGGTGTGTACGTGACAGCCATGGCTGGAGCTGTGTGACGAAGCTGGGGGCATCTTGTTCTCGTGCTGCCAACAGTCCGGTACTCCCCAGCAGCACGGGGCTCAGCTGGCCAAAACCCTCTGTGCTGGGATCTGTGTCCCACGCTGAGCCCCGTACTGCCCTGGCCATGCTGCTTGGTGTGAGCATCTAGCTCGGGTATCTGTGAAGATGTCCGTAGTGTAGCTGTACCAGTGTCCAACCTCGTGTACCTTTGTATAATTGGTGTTTTAATGTTAACTTTTATACCTATTAAAATAAATATTTTTTAAGTGTTTGGCTATGGTCCTGCTGCATCTCATGTTAATGACCTCTGGTCACGGACCCCCGGACAGGACCCTGCATGTTACCGGGCTGGGTGCCAGGCTGGTGCCAGGATAGAGCAGGGCTTGGCCACAGCTGGGTGAGCTCCCTGCCCGAAACCTGCCGCCTGGAGCCGCCAGCCCTCACCCTGTCCGCTGGGACACTGAGCCGGGAACTGTGGAGCAGTGCTCCAGGCCAGCTCAAGCCAGCACTGCTGCTACCTGTCTGGCACCAGTGGGCAGGACACCAGCCTGCCATGGTCCCCCCTGCAGGCTCTGTGCTGCGTGGGCGTGTGTCACCATGGCAGTAGCTGCAATAAAGACCTTGGAAATATTTCCGGGAGGCTCCAGTAATGGCCTGCAGAGGAAGCATGGCCAGAAGCTGGGCTGCATCCATGTGAGATGATGATTTCCCAGATTCTGGTCTGGTCTAAATCAGCCCTGACATTATTTTGCAGAATAAACTAATTTAGGGCAGATGTATCTTGTGTGAGTTTGGTATCTCTCCCTGTTTACTGGCAGTGGAGCAGAGTCACTGCACGGTCAGCAGCGAATCACACCATCAGCTCTGCTTGGCCCCTGGGCTGGAGCTGTGAGCCCAGCCTGAGGGCTCTGCCTGGGCCACCTGCTCTGGCCTCATGCTGGTCGCTGCCCTGGGCCAGGGTACCCTGCCACAGCCTCAGGCTCCAGCCCTCAGGCACACCTGGCTCCTGGCACTGGCTCCTCGCTGATTCTTCCAGTTCTCCTGGTCATGCCGGTGCCTCAGTGTGCTGTGCTGGGTCTCACCACCCCACGATGGGTGGAATCTTCTGGATGTGGGTATGTTCTGGCCAGGGGCAGCACATGGGGCCCCGCTGAGCCCTGAGCCTGCAGACCCCCAGCACTGTGCACCCAGGTTCAGGTGCTGTTGCCCAAGCCTAGCAGGCAATGGGCCCGTGATACGGCTGCAGCCCTCACCCTCTGGCTCAGCACTGCTGCAGCCCCCCATGCCTTTGTTTGTGCCCGTGTCCCCATGCATGGGTGCACATCCATGCCCATGGCCATGCATGGGTGCACATCCATGCCCATGGCCATGCATGGGTCTGTGCTCACAGGTGTGTCGGTGCCTGGCTCCAGGCCATGTCACTGAGCACTGGCATCCCACCCCAGGCACCCATTGGGACTGGCAGAGCTCTGCACATGGAGCCGGGTACTGGAAGCTCTGGGCAGCTCCCACCACAGCAGCCTGGCAGGGAAGCAGCTGTCTGGCAGCTGCCAGTCTGTGCCGGTGTGGTGCGTTGGTGCCCACCATGGGTGCAGGTGCTGGCAGGGGCGCAGCAGCCCTGTCCCAGGGCCCTGTTCCCCAGGCCCTGTGCTGGGCACCCTGCCCTTGGCTGCCTGCCTGAAGGGGCCACCCCAGCCCTGGGGGCCCACTCTTGGGGGGACCCTGCCTCCCTCTGCCTGCCACCTCCTTTTGCTCCATCGGTACTGGCAGAGCTGCCAGGGATGGCACTGCATCCTCTGCCAGGCAGCATCCCTGCCTTTCCCAGGCCCTGCTGTTGCTGTACACCTCCGCACATCGAATGGTGGGTGAGTAACACCCAGCGGAGCCCCAGCATGTTGTCCAGAACTGCCACCAGGCCAGCCTGCATGTGGCCTGCTGAGATGCTCTGATAACAGCCCAGGGCTCCTTGTGCAGAGAGGGGCTGGGTGAAGGCTGTCAGGCATTGGGGGCTGTAGGGTGAGCTTTCCCCTCCGGTGCCAGTCCGGAAGGGGCAATTTTCTAGTTTGAGAAAATGCAGCAAAAAGCAGAGCCTGGCTTTGCTGCTGAGAGGTCTGGTGCCCAGCCCTGCACACAGCTGCCTGCCGTTTGCCCCGTCAGCGGGGAGTTACCACCCAGATTTACAGCACAGGCTGTGTTCCCGTCTGCTGCCTGGCTGTGGGCCTCGACAGGTTGGCTCCAGCCCCCACAGAGTGGCTGGCAGAGCCCTGGAGGGAACCGAACAAGCCTAAAGCTGCTCCCCTGCCTGTGCCTCTGCCGCTGCATGGGTGCCAGGCAGACTGGGCACAAGCATGGGCTGGAGCGTGGGCAGGAGAGGCAGGGCAAGCTCCTGTTTCTGTGCTATCTTGCTGGCTGTAGTGCCAGGCAGGCACTCAGAAAGGTCCCCCTGGGAGCTATAGCCAGGTCTTGGTTTATGATCTCCCTGTTGCCATCCCCCCTGGATTTAAAGGGGAGCTGGAGGATTGTTGGCTCCAGCTGTGTTTGGTCCAAGCCATGCTGAGGGGGCAGGCGGATGGGGAAACATTGCAGTGGAGACCTGCCTGTGGCCGCCGTCTGACGGGGACCTGCTCTGGCCGTGGGCCATGCTGGGGGTGCAGCACTGGTGGGTCAGGGTGCAGGGGGTGCTAAGAGCTGGTGGCCCTCAGCCTCCCTCCCCACCTGGCTCCAACCCATCCCCTGTGGCTTTCATACTTTCATAACCGCACGCACTGCCACGTGTCCAGTGCAGACCCTGGCTGCCTTTAGGGGACACAGGGCTTTCCCAGCGGAGGCATCGAAGCAGCTCACTGCACACCAGCTGCTTGCCAAGGAAGAACCTCCGGGGGGGCTGCTGAGAGGAGCCTGTGTGCGATCATGGGCTTGAAGCAGGATGGAGGAGTGCTGTGCCACTGAGCCATTGGAGGGAGAGCTGGCACTGCAGAGCCTGCCCCCTGCACTGCTCCCCTGGACAACTGGGTGTCCCTGGCGCTAGAGATGTAGCAGCAGATTAAATTTTAAATTGGGTGCAATGATATGTTTGGGAGTTAAAATAGGCTGGCTGGTCCACACTGCTCTGGGACACCAAGTACTTCAACCCGGGGAGTTAATGCACCTTCTTCCCTATAGGACCAGCAAGCAGGTACAGTCAGGTCCTCCTTCCTGCAAGTGACCAGTGGGCTGCTGGGTGGGATGCATCTATCAGCAGCGCCTGAGCCCTGGAATCCAGGGAATCCACCCTGGGGCAGACAGGGTTACTGGCGTGACAGAGCAAACTCCTCAGGTCGTGATATTTCTGCAGTGCTGCCTTGCGCTGCTGGGCCTCACCTTCCAGAAGGGCTCCAGGAGATCAAAGCTACTGCTGGCTGAGATTCCTATCACTCCTTACTCACCTGGCTCCAGGCAGGTTCCAACCTTTCTGCTTTCTGTGGTAAGAGCTTAAGCATGCAAGACCCAGTAGCTGGCATGATAATCCTCCCAGCCCTGAGCCGCGGCAGGTGGCCGGCTCTCTAATCATGCAGGCTTAATGCTCTCCTTGCTTTGCCTTTGCAGGTCTGGCACGATGACTTGCTGCCAGGTGGTTGCTCTTCTCTTACTTGCCTTTCTTCCCAGTGCTGCATCTGGTGATCTGGTTCCCGCTCTTGTTCCCCCGTCCACGCTGCAACTAGCCAGAGGGCTGTTCTTGTCACAGCCTGTCCTGGAGCTGGCAACACGCCGTGATCATGCCTGCACCCAGCGGGAGGCTGCCCTGGTCCCTCGGGACTTCCAGGAGTACCTCTCTTATGAGACTGTACCCCTACGGCACCTGCACCCTCACCATGGTGGAAGTGAGTTCCTGGGCGAGTGGCGCGGAGAGGAGACAGCGGAGACAGTGTGTGCAATGCAAGCACCAGATTTATGGCACAGACAGGCGGTTTTCCATCAGTGGGATGATGAACTACCCCTCCTCTGCCACTGTTAAGATCTCCATGGGCTGCATGTGCGTGCAGGTGTCTGAGTGGCACGTCCCCACTGCATTCACAACAGCAAAGACTATGTGAAGTGGGCCAAGAAGATCAAGGTGGGTTTCCTGACGCCAACACAGTGTGCTAGCAACAGGACGGGAAGGCTGGTGATGCGCTGGGCTTGTGTGCAGTGCATGTGGGTGCCCATGGGCTGGATCCAGGGCCCCAGCTTCATCAGCATGGATTACGTCTATACCCTTTTGTTGCTGTGCAAGCCACACCAGCGCCCACACATGAAGCTATTGGCAGCTCTGGCAGTCGAGGAGGCAGCTGGGAAGAGGATTGACTTCTTGGGTTTGACAGTGATGGGCTGGGCGAGCTGGTCTGCTGCTTCCATGGGGTGGAGGATGAGATGGTCCACCTCATCTACCCAGCACAGTGACACCAGGCCTGGTGTGTCTGCCTCTGGGGTCTATGGCAAAGTGTGGGATCCCATATGGCACAAATGGGAGAGGAAGGTGATCAGGGTTTCCTCAGGGCACCAGTGGCTGGAAGTAGCTGGGGAGCACCATGACTATAATCTTGCTGTTCGCCTGATCACTCTGAAGTTTGCTCAGATTTGTTGCTGGCTCAGAGGGGACTCTAAAAGCTGTCACTGAATGAGACCCGCAGCCTGCCTCTGCGCCTCTCCAGTGCAGATGGCTTTGAGTGTGGTGTTCCTGAGGGAGAGCACGGCCAAGGAGCCTGAGAAGGAACATCATTTTCTGGCAAAACTGCTCCACTTTGTTCTCTATGGTGGAGGAAGAGGGTCTCCACAGATCACAAGGGATCCAGCAGAAACTCACTGGAGGCCAAGTCCTGATTCTCCAGGAAGCCTGAAGGGTGGGTTAGGCTCCTTTGGTTGGTGCTGGCACGAACTCAGCATCAGGGTTCTTCAGAGAAAGAGCTTGGCTGTTGACCAGGGAAAGTGGCCTCTGCTTCCAGCATGTTAACTGCTCGTGGCTTGGAGAGGCAGCCACATGCTTGCTGCTAAGCTGTGCCCGGGTTCTCTTGGGTCTCATCTCTTCTCAGTCTGTTGGCTGCACAGCCCAGCTTGGCTCTGCCCCAGCAATGTGAGGACAAAGCGTTACCTCTCCCAACAGGACCTTTGTGTGCTGATGAAAGGTGTCTGAAAGGCAGCCCTGGAGCCTGAGCCTTCTGGGCACAGTGTGCCACGGTCAGGAGCTCAGCCAGGGCAGGAGGGGCTGCTCCAGGACCCTGGCAGCTACTGTGCTTGGCAACGCTCTTGGCAAGGACACCTCTTCTGCTGGAAGCAGCATGGTGCCACGTGAGTACCTACACGTGGCAGCATGGGCCAAGAGCTGGGAGCACCTACTGACTTGTAAACTTTCTCATCTCTCTTTGGTTCTGTCTGGGATTGCTGTAGAAGGAAGGGATCCTGACATTTACTGCAGCTGTAGTATTTGAAGTGGATTCTTTTAGGCAAATACATGTATTTGAATAAAAGTCAGCACAAATCTCTTTGCAAATGTTTTGTTGAAAGAGGAATGGTGCATAGATTGCTAGCCCTGGTTTGGGACTTGCTGAAGGACACACTCTTCCTTCAGACTGGAGTGGGACAGGGAGATCTCTGTAGAACTGAAATCACAGTATCTTGCAAAAATATGGACTGATGCCTTCTGCAGTCATAAAATAGCCCAGGCACCTGCCTGAACAGATTTCTGCATGTTCTGTCACATGCATAGGACTGATGTGTCCAACAGGCCACACCGGGCTCTTCCAGGAGCAGACTGAAAGCTTGCCTTATGTTTCCCTACTCCATACATAAGAGATTCCTTTGCTAATCCTAGAGTATCATGGCTGATACCTCTCCTCATCTTCCCTAAGTTTTCCTGTTTCCCTGCTGTGTTTTCCCAGGCAATTATTCCCTCTGTAATTCGCATTCTCCACAAGGGACCTCACACTGCCGCTGCTTTGCCAGGTTGGACAGACGACTGCTTGTGTTTTTTGCTCTTAAGTCAATGTCTTGCTCCTTGTCACTGCATCTCAGGAGCAGCTCACATCACAGGCTTCTGTACGCTGTCATTGCTTAAACCTGCTGAAGACTAAACATGCAGTTCGTTCAAGACTGTGACAGTTGTGCAGGCACAGCACCCTGACTTGCAAAACAAACAGGTAGGAGACATTTTAACAAACTAGTAACAGCCCCTCCTGCTCAGTTATTAAGACTTTGGGGTAATGTGAGCGTTAGAGTAATTCAAATTGTATGCCTGGTCTGCAGATGGGTGTGCAACAGTTTCTATCTTGGATGAGATAATGCATGAAAAATCATGATTGCACAGTATTGGGCAGGGAGTAGCTGCTATTATTTACATAATACAAACCCAATTTATAGACAGAATTTAACTTGTTCAATGGAATTACCTGCCCTAGCTGAGATGTTCTTGGGGACTGCTCAGAAAGAGTTTTCATCTCCTCTGGTCCCTTGTTTGGACCCTAAGAACAGAGTATCAGCTGTGCTTTTAAAAGGGCAGGAAAGCCTGTCATCAGTGCAGGGAAGGGAGTTCCTGGTTCCTTTCTCTCTGAAGTGCTCACTAGGCCTTTGTTTTGCTTTATACACTCTGTGCCTGTGGAACAGGGGACAGGATAGGGAAAGTTTTCCTAGAACCTGCTGATGTGAATCATAGGGACTTGTTTTATTCAGCACAGCCGTACACTTTATAAGCAACTTCCTTCTGACATCAGCCATCAGCTATTGCAAAACAGAAGAGGAGGAAAAGCCAGCACCAAGAAAAGAGCCAACAGCAAGACTTGTGACACCTTTTAGTGTCCACCTTTGTGTTTGCAAGTGACAGCAGCTTTAAGACACCAACAGGAGATGCTGCCCCCCCAGTTTGTGTCATAGAGCAAGTGGTTTTGATATACAAACTGCACCAGGTGCAGGACTCACTGTTGTAGTGGGTTGGCCTTGGCTGGACACCAGGTGCCCACCAAGCCGCTCTATTACTCCTCTCCTCAGCAGGACAGTTGGGGAGAAAATAAGATGGAAATAGGAACTTGTGGGTCAAGACAAAGGCAGTTTAATAAAGCAAAACCAAGGTCACATGTGGAAGCAAAGAAAAGCAAAAGATTTATTCTCTATATCTTTCCTTTTACGGTGAAACCAGCTTTCAGAAGAATCTGATTACTCTTTTTGTCTTCTCAAACACTTCTTCTGCCTTGTTGCCCCACACAATGATGTTATCAATGTATTGTATATGTTCAGGGGCATCACCCTTTTCCAATGTAGTTTGGATTAGTCTGTGACAAACAGTAGGGCTGTGCTTCCACCCCGGGACAGTTGGTTCCAGCTGTACTGGACACCCCTCCACGTGAAAGCAAACTGCATTCTGCTGCCAAAGGAATTGAAAAAAATGCATTGGCATTGTCAATTGTAGTATACCACTTGGCTGCCTTTGACTCCAGTTCCTGTTGGAGCTCTAACATGTCCGGTACAGCAGCACTCGGTGGTGATGTGACTTCGCTCAGGCCACAATAGTCTACTGTTATCCTTCACCCTCCGTCAGACTTTTGCACTGGCCATGTGGGACTATTAAAGGGTGAGTGAGTCTTGCTGATCACTCCTTGGCTCTCCAGTTGATGAATCAACTCATGGATGGGAGCCAGGGAGTCACGGCTCGTGTGATACTGCTGCCAGTGCACCATCCTGGTGGCATCTGGCAGCTGCTGTTCTTCAACTCACAGCAATCCCGCGATGAAGGGATCTTCCAAGAGGCCAGGCAGGGTAGATAGCTGTTTGATCTTCTCTGTGTTCACAGTGGCTACACCAAAAGCCCATTGGTACCTCTTGGGTCCCTGAAGTACCCTCTCCTGAGGCAGTCATGCCAAGGATACAAGGGACCTCTGGGCTGGTCACAATGGGGTGCTTTTCCCGCCTGACCCCTGTTAAGCTCACTTCAGCCTCCAATACAGACAATTCTTGGCATCCCCGCCACTCCAGAGATCCACATGGGTTCTGTGTCTCTATACCCTGATGGCACCAGCGTACGCTGTGCACCAGTGTCTACCAAAGCCTTATACTCCTGTGGGTCTGATGTGCCAGGCCATCAAATCCACACAGTCCAGTATACCCGGTCATCCCTTTCCTCCTCCTGGCTGAAGGCAGGGACCCTCTATTCCTGCTCCTGGTCAGAGTATTCACTGTCTGACCCTTGCAGTGCCAGACAAGAAGTCTCCTCACCAGGAGCAAGGGAGGTGATCTCGGTCTTTCTATGTCTGGGAGATTGCTGATTGCTTTCTTGTGTCTCTACAGCAACAAAGCTGACAGCCTTCTTGGGTGGCCCCTTTGTAACAGCTGCCTTCCCTCCCAGTTTGCATACACGGGCTTCCAGCTTGAAGGTGGGTTCACCATCCCACTCCCTACTGTCCTCCCCCTGGTCACACAGGAGAACCAGAGTGCACCCCATGGCGTGTGTCTGGGGCTCCCTTTCTCCTGACCCGGACAGGAGGGGACTGACTTCTTGGGGTGCCTCTGACAGCCAAGGTGCTGCCCCATAGGGGTGAAGAGGGACAGAAATTTTCTTCAAAGTTTTGGAGCCAAGAAGACACTCTCTCCACAGCTGGTGTATCCCTATCTGGGCAATATATCGCTGCCAAGCTGTTAGAATATGACACTGGGGCACTTCGAATCACCTTCCTTCACATGGCCTGTGTGCACAGGACATCCTCTGGATCCTTGGAGACCTCATCAGTGTCTAGGTCACTGTAGATGACTTCCAGTGCTGCTAATTCTCTCAGCTACTGGATGCCTTTGGCTGTGGTAGTCCACTGTCCTAAGGAGTTCACAAGACCTTCCTTGAATGGATAACTTGCCCTCAAACTCGAGAGGAGCTGCCACCAAAGACTGCAAATTGCTGCTTCTTTTCCAATTCCTCTCTCAATTCCCTGGTTCCTAGCAAGGGATCCCAGCTGCTGGGCTTCCCTACCTTCCAATTGCTGACCATCAGCCCCACTACCCCAGCATCGGATCAGCCAGGCAGCAATCCACTCACCTGGCTGGCGGCTGTACTCCTTCCGCACGTCTCGAAGTTCTGATGAGGCCTGAGACAGAGACCAGGTAGGTTCCCACTTCTTGCCTGAATTCCCTCACTCCTTCCTTCAATTTCTTTGCCAAAGGACCAGCTTCTTGATTAAACCCTTCCTCTTCTTCCTCCTCCCTTACTCATTCGTGATATGGACCCACTGACCTCCTTGTCCACTGTTTCTTTTTCACTACTGGGACAATTACTGTAGTTGTTGTTTGGGTCCCTACCTCAACCATGGTGTCCTCAGATGCTCTTTGGGTCCCTATCTCTATATCATGCCCTCAGGTGTAGTTTGCATCCCAGCCTTAGTCAAGGTGTTCTCAGAGGTGGTTTGGGTCCCCACCTTAATCACAGTCCTCTGACAGTACTGAACTGCGGCTCGGCAGGCACAGGCCAAGCCCCAGCAGTGCTAGAAGCTGCTGGTTTTTACTGGTAGGCAATGCACCCTGCTATCCAGTGGCACGTCAGTTTGCCTGTTCAGGTGTAAAGTCCCAGGCTATGGGAGGTGATAACCGCCCCAGGCACCTGCCCAAATCCTTCCACACACCCTGCCACCCAGGGACCGGCCGCCTCAGGGCAAGCTTCAGCATCGCCTCACCTAAAAGTTGTCTTCTACAGCAGGATGACACCAGATTCCACAAACCCCATAATATGCCAACAGTGTTAATTAGTTGCATTAAACAGCTCATGTAAGGGTGAGCAAGGACCTCAGGAGCCTGCATAATAAAACCACCCACATCAATCCCAGGTAGGAAGAGGGAGATGCATTCCCTCATCCTTTCCACAAGACAGCTCCCCCAGCACAGCAAGGCCATCAATGCCAGGGCAAAGCACACAGCCATTGTTTGTACTAACACGTTCCCAAGCTCAGCAAAATAAAGAGATAAGCAGTGCAGCCAACAAACTCCATGACCCATGTAGAAGCTTACTACTTAATAACAGCTACAGCTACAGCATGCTTAATACAAAACTGCCAGTCTCAGGCCCCATGCTGGGCATGAAAAAGGACTATAGTGGGTTGACCTTGGCTTGATGCCAGGTGCCCACCAAGCCACTCTATCACTCCCCTCCTCAGCAAGACAGCGGGGGAGAAAATAAGATGGAAAAGAGCTCATGGGTCAAGATAAAGGCAGTTTAATAAAGTAAAAGCAAGGTTGTGTGTGGAAGCAAAGAAAACCGAAAGATTTATTCTCTATTTCCCATCAGTAGGCAATGTCCAGCCACTTCCCGAGAAGCAGCACTTCAGTAGGTGTAGACAGAAGACAAATATTGTAATAACAAATGCACCCACCCCCCACACTCCCCCCGCCACCTTTCCCTTAGTTTTTATTATGGAGCAGGGCTCATATGGTATGCAATATCCCTTTGGTCAGTTTGGGCCAGCTGTCCTGGCTCTGTCCCTACCCACGATCTTGCCCACCCGCAGCCTACTGAGGCAGGGGGAAACACTGGAGACAGCCTCGATGCTGTGTGAGCACTGTTCAACACTAAGCAAAACACTGGTGTTTATCGCTTCCAGCAACCAAAACAAAGCACAGCACTATGAGGGCTGCTAGGGGGAAAATTAACTCCATCTCAGCCAGACCCAATACAACTGTTTATTTAAAAAATTAAAAGAAACTTTTAACAAAATCACGCTGAACAGTGAGGATCTGAAAAGCCAGGCAGCACTGGGGGCATCATAAAGAGAAATGCTCTGCAGGCCCTCACCAACCCAAGGGCTAGATGCGCAGACAAGCACCTCCAAGTGGATGATAAGATCTTGTTCCACTTCTCTCATCCAAACAGCGATACTGCTTTGGAAGCTGATGAGGTTGTAAATTAGAAACCTGAATCTCTTGTGCATCCCCATAAGGTGCCCAGACACCTGGAGGGCTCCGATGGTGGTATGTTTTTAAGAAGTTCCATTTGAGAGCAAACATGGCTGCAGTCATGGCAGCTTGGAGGAAGCCACCTGCTTAGCTGCAATGTGAAGAGTATGTCATAGCACAAGGTGTGTGTGACATGCTGCATTTCTTCTTACCCAGAATCCTGCAGAGCTGTCCATTATTTTTTTTTTCCCTTGTTGCCCTGTATCAACACAGAACATCCTCTCTAGCCCAGAAGGAAGGGGGAATGAATACATGTATATCCACAGTCTAAGGAGGGTCACCTTTTGCTGGAACTTGGATATCACTCCCTACCCCAATCCAAAATGCAAGAGCAGGGCTAGCTCTGGAAGGACAAAGCCCTCTACGAGCTAGGACCCACAAGGCAATTAATAGATTGCAGGCTGATGATTTGCCTTCTGCATCTGAATGATCTTGCCAAAGCCACCTCTTCCCACATCGTAGTCTGTCCGGTACTCATCTCGCACCTGAGGCACAACAGTAACACAGATGTTAGTACCCTGCACTGCCTGACTCCTGCTAGACTTCAGAATCACCATCCTCTCCTTGCTCAGTTGGTGGGGAACTGAAATTCAGATTAGCAGAACTTAGATTCATTTGAAATCTCTTCAAATAATCCCCCAGAAAGGTGGTAACGGTAGTGAAAATGACACATTAGCATATATCTGATGCCTGAGGTCTTTTCAGAGAAGAAGCAGGTAAGACCCCAAAATATTTTCATTCAGCTTTGCAGTCCAGCTTTCTGAACTGCCAGGCTTGGCCTCCCAAACATTTCCTCCCCTCCACTCCGGAAATCTGCAAAGGAACCTCACATTTGCACTGGGGCAAACGGCTGCATTACAAGATTGGCCTAGCAGCTTTGCTGTCCCCCTCCATCCAAACTCTGCATCACTTTAAGAGTACTAGCTTGGATTAGGGAACATTCTGCTTACATGGTGGGAAGTCTGGACTCCTAGACAGAAATGGCCGTAAGTTCTATTTCTAGCTTTTTAACCAGGCATCAGTTGCCAAAACAACCTGGGAGTGACTAAAGTTCATTATCAGGTCTTTACAGTTTACACACTGGTCTGCATAAGACAAAACTAGCAAAGCAGTAGAGAGTCTTAGCGGGATCAAATTCAAGGTTTGAAGTGGTATTGTCTTCACCTGTCCTCCAGTCTTTCCTCTTCCATACTGTCGCCCCTCCTTAAACCCTGCATCCCAGTCAGTTCGAATGATGCGGTCATCTAGTCGTGTGCCATTGATAAATCGCATTGCGTGCTCAGCATCTGCTCTTGTGTAGTATCTGAAGCACACTATAAGGAGAACTAAGTGTGCTATTTTGTTGGGTACAAGGAAAATAAAAAAAGACAACTATTGCATTTGAGAAGCAGAAAACCCCTGTCTTCCAGCCTTTTCTATTCTTTCTGCTCTTCTCTATGGGATCAGAAACTGTGCTCATATAAATCAAAGCTAAAACCAGCTCCCACCCAGAAAGGATTCTGAACTGAAACAATTAACGTTAGTACCTGCACAGACAAGAAGTAGCTTTGCATCACTTATTTCACACATAGATGAAACAAACATGTTAAAGCCTTGCTAACGGCAAGAAATCTGTAATATGTCTTTTCACACTACCTGAAACTTGACTGAATTTGAACAAGAGGGAGAGGCCTCACAGGAGCTTTGCAAAGACAGCTCACGGTACAACTTGTACAAGCGTGTACCCTGTGCTTGGGAATACCGCCATGGCTTATTCTGCTGCTTCATTCAGGTGTAAAGTTAAGGTGAGAAAGTGAACATGTGCTCTGGCCATACAACAGCTCAGACTGACGACTGTAACAGTTCTCATTTTGGCCCTAAAATCATTAATGAAATTAACGAATTAAAAAGGCTCTTTGCCACCTTCAGAAAGTACAGCAGTGGCAGCACTCTCCAGCTATGGCATCGCTGTACAGTCTGTCTCAGTTAAGGTGGTGGTGAAGCAGTAAGGTTGGAAGGGAAGTGCCTGGCAGAAAGCACTTGACTGTCACTCCTCCTCAGGTTTTCCACAGCAGAACAGCTAACCTTGCTGTGCGGAGAGGAACTAAAGGTGGCAACCACCCAGGACCTGACAGTAACAGGGCGCCAGAAAGGATACTCGACAAAGCAGAAGCCACAGGGAGTTTTCTTGATCTTGTCCAGCCCCATGACAATCCTCTTGACATCTCCGCACTTGGAGAAGAGCTCCTGGATCTGCTCCTCGGTGGTGTAGAAGGACAGGTTGCCGACATAGAGCGTTGAGGAGATTTTCAGGGATTTCTCCTGCAGCTGCCTGCTACCCTGAGGGCAGAGGGGAGCACGCAGCGGGGTCAGCACGCCTGCCGCCCCACTCCTGCCGGCGGGCACCTGCCGCCGTCCCGCTGAGCGGTGCCCTCCCGCTCGCCGGCTCCTCACACGGCCTTGCCC
>JAVJGI010000037.1:13197551-13259207 GCA_035590275.1 Ibycter americanus
CCAGCTCCCTGCCAGCAGGGGCAGGGGGTCTCCCTGCCCCGCACTGCTCCCACCGCCCCGCCCCGCCGCCCGACAGCCACTCTGCGAGGCCGCGCTGGCGGCGGGCTGGGCGCAGTGGCTGGAGGGCGCTGTCACTCTTCCCCCCCGGCGGCGCTGGGGAGGGGTCTGGGCGCGCGGCTGGCGGCGGTGCACGGTACCGCCTGCCGCGGGCGAGGGTTCCCTTTCCCATGAGCGCCTGGGATCCGCCGCCTGCTGCTGGGCTGTCTCTCACGCCTTCCTCTCGTCCTGTCTTACAGGGCTGGTGCGGGAGCTGCTGAAGGAGGAGGCCCTGTCCCGCATCGCCGCCCTCACCGAGGAGCTCTTCCAGGCGGCGGGGAGCATCTCTGAGGAGAACGCGGGCGCGGCTGAGGCAGAGCCCCGCTCCCCCGGCCCGGTGCCCTTCGCCGGCCCGGTGCCCCTCTCCGGCCCGCCGGAGGGAGCGGGGTTTGCCGCTGCTTCGCCCCGGGCGGCGCCGCTGGCCCAGGTTGGTGGCTGCGGTTGGCGCCGCTCTGCGGGCCGGGGCTCCCGCTTCCCGTCTTCTGCGGTGAAGCTGAACCTTTAACTCCAGCAGTTTTATTTTTCCATCTTTTAACCCCGTAGCGTGAAATTCCAAAATAAAAGTGGGAAGTGTTACGTTTAAAAAAGTCGGTGCGGAAGGATGATCCTAGGTGTAAAAGTGTGCATCGTAATGGGAAACGTTACTGGTGGCTTAGTGATGTTAAAAGTTTTTATTACTTCAATTTTCTAGTAACCTCTAATTGTAACTTCACATAAAAACGGAAGCATAGAGTGCTGATGCATTAAGAGTTTGGTACAGGGTCAGAGGAGAGGTCTTTCCTCATCTTGTACATGAATTCCGATAATGATAGCAGATACGTGAGGAAGAAGAAAACAAGCAAGCGTGTTCTTTTAACTGCCTGATAAACCCAGTACATAATATTAGTGTGAGAAGTACTCGTTTTCGTACATTATAAAAGTGAATTAGGGGGTCGTTTATAATGTTTTTAATTTTAGGGTTTTTTCCTCTCTGTATTTCTTCTAAAGCAGTACTTGTAAAGTAGTAAATGTCTACTTTTAAAAGCCTTTTTCAAAAAGAAGTCTGATGGACAATATATGAAGCTGGCATAAAAACAGGACCGGCTGAGATAGTGGCCAACCTTTTCCTCCAAAGTTTGTATTTAGAAGAGAGTTAACTCATAGTGATTATCATCTAAGGAAGACTGATTTTGAAAATCCTAAATTTGTGACTAGAAGCAAGATAGGCTAGCAAGTGTCCACAGCAGAAAGCATGCTCAGTCTGTAGAGAAATACAGGAGCATAAAACTGGTATCCTTCAATTCTTCCTGGATAAGTTGGGCAAAATTATTTTTAAAGAAATCATTACTTTGTAATCTGATGTCCAATAAAAGGGGCTGTGAAATGTCTCCTACTTAGGCAGCATATTTGTAGGCAAGATCTATCCTGGAAACTAGGATTTGAAGTGATGGAAAGTGCAACCCTTCAAGGTGGATTGTTAAAGGAGCTTCTTGCCTTTATGTAGGACTGCATCATCTTTTCAACCATCGTATATATTCAGTAGCCCTTGTTCTTTGTTTGTTAACACCAGAAGTTTCCTGATGTAGGTATTTAAAATAATTCAAACTACTTAGTTTTCTTCTTGATAGGCAAAGAAAGTGAAGCATTACTATAGATATGTTTTCAAACCTGAAACAATTCTTACAGCTCTTTTCCAATCCCTTCAAATTCTTCAACATCTGTTTAAAGTGTACATAATATATTCTGAAAGCTGCCAGTGCATTGGTTGTGTTTTGGACATGATGATGTGCTGTTGCACAAATTTTGTATCTATGAGTGTGAGAAACCCTGTCCATATGGGATGAAGTGAGGTCATGTTTTGATAAGTTTGGAAAAGGACTTGATAGAAACATAGGTTAGCACATTTCAGTAACATGACAGATTAATGGGATTTGTTTAGGAACATATTTGAATGTTTCTGAAATCCACCACTTCACTTACAGAATTCACTGTTACGCATAATTTCACATTGGAGCTGAAGGCGATGATGGATGATGTAACGTATATGTGCTATTGGTCATATGATTAATTAGGGTTTTTTTAGTTCTAGGTCTTGTCAGCCCTGGATTTACACAGTTATGTTTTTTCTTACCTTGCTTCATCTTGGAAGTGCTCTCATGTTTTTAGAAGATGTGAAATAGTCTTTTATAAGACTGAATGTGTCTTATGAAATATACTTATGAAAAGATTATGTGCTTCCTGCCAGCTGCTTATAATTCTTCTGAAATGATGAATCTGTAGAAAAGAACAATCCATACTTTTAGCTGAAGAAATGCTATGTGGTCCATTCAGTGTGCTTGTTTTCAGGTCACTATCCCAAATCTCCCTGTGGGATCATGTTAACAGTTTCTTGGAAAACCCACACCCTTGACTCCAATGTAAAAGGAAGTTGCGCAAACATCCAAACAGATCATTACTGTGATCCCCATGACAGAAGGTTCCTTTTCCAGTAGCAAATTTCAATATGTCACAAATCCAGGACAAAGTTGAATCTGATGGAGTTCTCCTACTCAGGTTGAAGAGAGTGCAATAAACCTGTGGAACTGGACCGTGACCAAACACATGGGTTGCATTGTCAATGATCAGCAAAGAGCTAAATGTACGTATGTGTTCTATACCTTCTTAAATGTGTTTTGTGTGCAGTAGCATGAAAAGGAAAAACTTTGCTGACAGGCATGTATGTAGTGCTGTAGATTTGTTTGGATCTTTGCAGCTTTAGGGTGTAGACAGAGGAAAATACACAGCTCTTCTTGTACAAATAGTTCAGGAAGGAGCACCCTAGTGTAATGGTGATCTCCTTGAAACACAGAATTGGTGTAGACAGTCCACCCCCGCCCCCTTTTCCATGCCAGAGCATCAGTAAAAAAGTGATGTATCCAAAGAAAGCTGTAATTTGCCTTCTAATGCTATGGTTTTAATTAAAAATTTATGGAAATAATACAAATGTAAATTTTAGACAGTTGTCTATATCTTAATTTATATCAAGTGAGAATGTTTCTTTAATATAACTATCTCATCAATGTTTACATACAGAAAAACTCAAAATCCTCTTTTTACTTTCCTGTTTTAGCTGGGTATACAGCTGGTGGGTTTGCTTGGAGCCAGGAGCAGGGCTGGGGGAAAGCAGAAGTGAACTTTTGGTCTTTTCCCTCAACCTGTTCTTTATGTGGTCCTGCAGGATTGCAGTATCTGGCCCACATTTTTGTCTTGAGGGATTATAGTCAAAATTATATATAATCTGCATCATATAAATTATATCAGGTACAGGGAAAAGGTTAAGTTTACACAAAATAAGTAGTAATTGTAGAGCGTAATGTTCTCAGATCTTGTATCACAGCTGAAGGGCCAGGGAGAGGCTATTTTAAATACGTTAAGTGGTGTCTTTTCCATCCCTGATGTATAAGGAAGGCCTGAAAATATTTTCGCTTTTTACTTTGAAAATGTCGAGATTATTAAACTTCATTTCCCTATTTTGCTGAAGGCTATTTTGAGGTTCTGAAGACATGTTACTGTAAGCACATACAATGTAATTAAGTCTTTGAATACCATATATTTAACTTAAACTAAAGTGTTTAATAGGTATTTTGATGAGAATATATTTTTTTTCTTACTGCCTAAAAAGCAATTTTAAGCAGCTTGGCTAAAATTCAGACTGCTTTGACTCCCGAAGCTTTCAAATTTTTCTCTCTTGTAATTTAAAATGGCAAGCAATCTTTCAGATATGGCAGGGCTTGACTTTCAAAAAAAAATAAAAATGCACTGTTTTCTTGCAGTACGGTTTGTCGCTTGCAGACTGGTGTGCCTTTGTGAAGGCAGCGATCCTCCAGAGGCAACTATTCGAAGACAGATTTTGGTAAGGCTAATGGTGGGTGAGTGATGAAGTACAGTTGATCACCAAGGGAAACCTTCAAACCCCATTGTGGTTGCTTTACAAAGGCAGTGAAATATACCTGTAGGTCTGGGGAATATGTATGCTGAAGGGGGACCTTTATTATCACAGGGGACACCTTGCTGAGCCAGCGCAGTTAGGAATTTCTGGACAGTGCAGCTGGCATCGCATCTTTGTCATATAGTAAAATGTTGTATGAGCAGCGTATTCATTTATTTTAGTATTTTATTATATTGTCTGGTAGGGCACCGTAATTCTTGTGCTGCATCTAAGCGTTAAGGACTTCATTCAGACATGTGAGGCGCTTGTCAGAAATTGAAGACCTGAAATATCCCTCTCCTACATTAGATATGTGCATCAAAGAGATCTAACATTGCCTTTCTTGAAAGTGACTATATTTTCACAAAGCCACCTGTTTTCTCCTTCAGATGTCTATGAAAACTGGGAAAGGATGGATAGATATTGGAAAAGCTGATCTTGCTGATGAATTTCTAGAGATGGCCATGAATGTAAGTTCTTTTCCAGTTTTAATTTCTTACAAACATACCTATTTGTAAGTTCCATGGGTGATGCCTACGCTTTGTTTTCCAGAGTATAGAAAAACTGTATGCAAAGTTACTTAAGGGGAGCGATGGTGAAGCAGATATTCATGTGCACAAAGCTGATGTGGAGAAGAACCTCTTCAAAGTACTCTCTTATCAGGCTGAATCAGTATGTGTTCTTCCCAGTTTTCCTTATAAGTCACTAGGGTTATGGAGGGAAACTCTGACCCAGTTATTAGTTGTATGAATGCTTGGCATTGAAGACTTGCTGAGGGATGTATTTCCTTCACTTAGATGTAAGATAGCACATCTCGTGTTTGCATTCAATGTTGCAATCATTTAATGGTTTTTAATTTACCTAATTTATCGCAGTCATTTCTGCTGTGGTGTTTATATCTTCTAGTTCAGATTTGTTGCTTTATGATTTGGTTAGCATGGCTGATAATAAAACAAACAGCTGCCTTTCTGAATCATAAATGTGTCAGGTGACCTGTGCTTGACTGAAGAAGGGGGATAGGGCTGGTGTAGAGCTTGGGTCACCCTGCTTTCATGTAATGTACACAGCAAGACTAGTCACTTTGGAACGCTCATCATACTGCACTAGTATTTGCAGCTGGGCTGATGGAAAGTATATTATGGTAGTATTCATCATGGCTGCAGATAGCCAAGGTTCATATATAGCAAGTTGATATTATTAGCCACATGTGCAAAGTCTTCTGTAACTTAGGACTTTCATGACTCTGCAAACTCTTGACCATCATCACAGCTATTAATATTATATGCCATCAGACAGAGATCTTTCTATACATGAATACCCTCTCTTCCACGACCTCATATATGCTGCTTTCCACATACAAAGGCTTTAAACAGTGGGAGAATCAGTATAAAATTACAAGATCTGGAAATATTGAGATCTATGACATTTGATATTTTCTTTAAAGTCTCAGTCTCTGGCATCATACAATGGGGTAAGAATCATAGTGATAATTACAAAAGAAAAAAAAAAAGCCTAGCACAATATGATAAAAATCTGAAAAAAACCTGCCAAAGGTTTTCTAGGGGATCAACAACACAAATTACAGTAATTCAAAGTATGTAATTTAGAAAGTCTAAGTTTTGTGACGCATTGTTGTGGCTGACTGAAGTTTCTGAGTACTTGATCAGTACTATAGAGTATTACAGACATGTAAGTGTAAATATGAGAAAAAGTAGTTGCCTGCATTTGCTGATAACACCACTGATCTCAGTATCTAGAAGGGGAGCACTGTCTCCAAAATTCTCAAGAGCTTCCCTAACCAGACAAAAGCACTGGTCAAAATTTTTAATTTGATCGTGGACACAAAAGGGGACCTTAAATTATTGAAGAGGTGGTTTGAGATTTGCTGAACTGTTGTGTCATCTTATCATCTGAATGAACTAGTCCCATGCATCTAGCCTTTTCACACTACCTGAGGATTACAGTGT
Source organism: Ibycter americanus (assembly GCA_035590275.1). Taxonomy (NCBI): domain Eukaryota; kingdom Metazoa; phylum Chordata; class Aves; order Falconiformes; family Falconidae; genus Ibycter; species Ibycter americanus. The sequence continues at coordinate 13,203,561 of JAVJGI010000037.1, forward strand.
TTTGCTGGATGTCTTTATTATGTGGCAATATATAGCAATATACAGAATTATTGTAGCACTCTAAGGACAGATATCTAATCCCAAACCTAGCTTTACTGAATGTGAAAAACCAAAGTCCTATTTTAGAGAATCAGTCTTTTAATGAATTTTAAAGACAAGTTGCTCACTAACAGTTTCTTGGCGTGCTCTACTGCTTTCTTAGGCAGTTGCTCAAGGCGATTTTCAGAAAGCAGTTATGTGCATGCAGCGCTGCAAAGATATGTTGATGAAATTGCCAAAAGAGGTAGGTGAAATCATCCCTTCTTTATCGTTCCAAACTTTGAAAATCTGCTTTCCTTTATATATTAAAGAATGACATATGCCATAAAACATTTTGACAAGTACTCTGAACAGTGTATCTCTTCTGTGGTTGGTTGCTTTTTGAGATTTTCTTACTAAAAATTTTGTTTGAAAATAGCAGATTTTTTTCTTCAAACTTAATTTTTTTTCTTGTTTCTCATAGTTTATCATTTGAAATAGAATGATAAAGTCTTCCTAAAGAATGAGAGAAGACAAATCAGCAAGCAAGGCAAAAAAATTTCTAAATTGAATATGCCAGCTGCATGCCAGCTGCATTTTACATCTTGAATCTTGTATATTGCTTCTTCATTTGTTCCCATGTGAACTTTTGTCTGGAGACAGATGGGACCAGAGAAGAGCTGAGTTACTCAGGTTTTGATATGCAAGTCTATCACTGCCCTCAGTAATAATCTTCATGAAACTGTAAAGCTACGAATGGAGGCTTCCCATTGCACTAAACTGTGTTCTCTGTAGTTCTTGTGTCACAGAACAATGTCTAGAGAAAACAAACTCTAGCATATGCACACTAGGTCTTTGTTTGCAGAGATAAAAGTCTGATATGTTTATATCGGAATAAACTTCCCCATGTTTATTTTCATTTGCTTACTTTAATGTTTCCCCAATATTTAGGAAGCATTTTGTTTCCATGTCTGTGGCACAGGTAATTGGGCTTTTAACCAGTTAAACTCCAAACAATTTTAAATTGGTTTTTGTGATCTGCAGGCCTTGTTGAGTGCATCTAAGTGATGAAGTCAGTTGCAGGGGTCTAGCTTTGATTTGAATTGTAAGAGCAGAGCTTCTTGCTGTGGGTTGTTGAAAATGCTCACTGGGATCTTGGCACTACTGTTCCTCATTTAATTTTAAATGAATTTCATACTTTCTGCTTAAACTTCTCCATTAAACTCACAATGAATGCTCTTCACAAACCAGGAGCACTGATGCAGACAAGGAAACGGCTTCTGATCATGAGAGGTACAATTTACTTGTGGTTTAAAGAGTGGTGTTTAAACAATGAGAAAAAAGGAAAGAGCTAGTGGTTGCTGAGTGACTTTGAAACTTTTGGACCACTTGGTAGCTGTCAGTCCTTAACTCTTCCAGACTCCCATTGTACCAGAGAGCACTTGCAGAGTATCACAAGGGATTTGTTGCATTATGGTCATGTATGGTACCACAAATCAGCTGGAGAGGATTTGCAGCTTGTGGATTATCAGTGGTCTATGAACCATAACTGGGAATTCTTGCCATACAGGGCGAACTGCCACAATTGTTCCAAATACTTGTTGTTCAGAGTGGTGCCAGGTTTATGGGGATATTTAGTGTTACACTTGATGCCTGGAACACAGTCATTCACTGAAAGAATATTTTAATTATCTTTTAAAATACTTCTTTTCCAAGCATGCAGGTAAATGACTGGGGTATGCCACAGTATGCCTACAGCATTATGCTGAACACTTTGCATGAAACCTTTCAATACAGTAAACTTCCTGTTCTGGAAAGAAAACATTCACAAATGAACTTAGGAAAAATAAGGGTTTCACATCTGAGAGTGATCGTTATTTCTGTTCATGCATACTGAATGTGCTTTTGTTTCTGGTTTGCAATGAGATGATAAATTTGAAGCAAAATGTTGTGCTACCTCTCTCATTCTTGCCTGAGGATTTGAAATCTGTAGTCACTTGAATGAAACATCATTTATACTTGGAAAAGAAAGTTACTGCAGAGGCAAAATAGTTGTAAGTGTTGGCAGTATATTAGCATATAAAATGACTTTTCTGTCTCTTCTTTGGACAACATATGACAGCTGCAAATCATTTCAAAGGAAAGACAAGTTGTTATGAACAGACGTTGTCAGGGCTGACTGATACAGCAGAAAGCAACAGTGCTCTGAATAACCAAGCATTCAAAAACAGTTGTCTCCTAAAATTTGTATGTGGATGATCCTTTTTTAACCTCAAAGAGACATGCTGGGAAGAAGCCTACCGTGGAAGAGGTATAGCCCTCTTACCTTAACTATGTAAAGCTTTTTTGTCGTTTTTAAAAAGCAAGTTGTAATATTGCAGTTTTTCCTCTGAAGTTTTAATTTTTATTGTTTAATTTACACAGTTCTAGTGCTTTCAGTTTGATACCTTGAGGAATTATTCTACCTCATGTGTCAAGAATCCTGCTGTTTTGCATGCCTGAACTGGTTATTGATGCTTCCCTTTCCCACACAATTATGATTCCATTTTAGTCGTGTTCAATATCTGCTGTATAAGGTCAGAAGTGATAACGGTGGACATATCTTTAAAGTAAAAAGCATTCTAAATAACCTGAGACTTGAGTGCCATAGATCTAATGTTGTTTCTACAAGAACATTATAGAAGTAGGAGTCTTTTATTGCAGACCTGTTACCTGTCAATCCTCTGCTACAATTTTGGAGTAGAAACCTATGAATGGAAGAGGTATGAACAGAGCTCCTTCTGGCTCAGGTATAGTGCAAAGGCAAACAAAATAAAAGCCTACTTTTGAGATCTAAAAATATGTGCGAAGGAGAGGACAAGCAAGGGAAAGTAGAGGTTTAATTAAAAATGTGAGAATACAAGATTTTAGCTGAATAAAATTAGCTGAGCAGATACTTAGTGATTGTTTTACTCTGCTGCCTAACATTTATGCCTGCTTTCCACATCCATTTTCCTGTCATTAGAATGAAAATTGTCTTTCCATGGTTCTCATTAATTCTCTCCCTAACACTTCTTCCAAAGAGATTATTTTTATGAGGAGGCTGCTAACAATTCTTGTGCCATTCATAAATGAAAGTGAAGGGATTTGAAAACTTTGGAAAAGAGTAGGTGGACTCTTCTGACCGGTTTTCAATGAATTTGTTTTAAACAGTGTTTTAATTTCTCAAAAAGGAGGTGCTTCATTGAGAGCAAGTCCTTTACTGATGAAAGACACAAACATCAAGGTGAAAAAGAAATAGAGATGGTTTGGGTAGGATCCAAATAAGTAACGTGGTACTACTAAGGAAGAAAAGATGTAGGCTGTTGGGAAGAGTATCCTCATGCCACGGTCGCAACCTTAGCTCAGAAAATTTGTTTTTATGTATTGTTCTTCTTCTTTTAAATAGTCAGAAGAAAATGAACAATATCTGTTCAACTTATCAAATTCAAAATGGTTATGGTCACATATGTTGTTAAAGACGATTTGTAGAAATACTTAGAATTAATTACAGCTAGTGCTTTGGAGATTACTTTGTATTTTATTCTTGTGGAAAATGAAATACCAAGTCCCGTTGACAGAATTTGAGGAGGAAACCAACCTTTGCAAAGTGCAGATAATTATTTGGAGAAAGAGATGCAGCTCCATCTAGTGGGTTAAAATTCCACTGTACTGAGAATAGATTAGATTAGGAAACAAATGCCCAGTTATTGTTTTTCTTTCTAACATTTAGATCTAATAATCTAAGCATTTGCTGTGAATCAAATCTGGTTTTGTGGCATTACCACTGCCTTTTCTCCTGGGTGGTCCTTTGTGCTGTCATTTAACTTTTCAAAAAAGAACGGGGAATCATGACTCCCAGGTTCTGTTTCTGTCTCTGATGTTGATTTGCTGTGATCTTGAGACCAGGTCATGTATAACTTTTGTGTATGACTATATTATATGTCAGGTGAGAATGAGAACACTTGCTTCTTCAAACCCCCTAGAGTTAAAATAAAGCCTATTGAAATGTTTGAATAGAAGATGTTACAGAAGGTGGTGCAGCAGATTGAAGAAAGAGATTGAGTCCAATTTTTAACGTGAGGGTGTAGAAAGGAAACAAAATTTTCTGTTCTCTGGTCAGAGAGAGAACTGAGATTAGTTTGTGTGATTTATGTGGTTTCTGACTGGTTAAGAAGTGGGAAAGAATAGGAATGTTGCACATATCAGAAGACTGGCTGAATTTGTCATCCCATTTAATTCTAATTTTCACTTATCATTGATAGTCAGAGTTATGACATTGGGAAGATGGACATGAAGTATTCTGTTGGCAAGGAAATGCGGGTAAGAAACAGAGAAATTGCTGTTTACAAATAAGAGGATTTTGTTAATGTGACTCTGTTGTATCATCAGCTTCTGCTGTGCCAAATCTGACCAGTGATTTCTTTGGCCGGCTCTTTAGTACTGTCTGCTGTGAAGTTTGGCAAAATTGCAAGGTCAGTTGCTATGAGTGTCAGTCTGAGAGTTCAGTCACTGATGGGTGCCTTTAAATCACATTTGAATCTAATGTTTCACAGAAACTAAATTATAGAAAGTAAGGCTGAGATAACCCCTGAAAGGCCTATCTTCCCTTCTTCCTCTTCTTTCAAGGCATGTGTCATTTTTGACAGATGTTTGTCTGTGTCATTCATAAGCCTGTTACTCCTTTTACTACCCACAGTGGATATGGAGAAGATTTTAATCTCTTCCTCTTTATATAAATTATTTATATATTTGCAGGTCATTATCATGTATGTCCTTGTGTTGGTTTTTTTTTTTCTCTCAGTGAAGTTTGTACCTCCTGTTCGTTCGGTTTCTTTTTTCATTCTGTTTTTTCCAGATCTCTTTTTCCTTGCTACCCTTGGCTTCTCCTCTCAACTGTAGTTGATTCATGTTCTGTGTGAATAGCAGTGCTGAACACTGGATGTGCTTCAGAACTGAGCAGTCACTCTATATGTCTGATACCAGGCAGGCATTCTTATGATTCAAGGAGCTTTTATTTTTCACGACCTTAATTTTTAAGTCTTTTGTATTCATATGTATGTTCATATGTGGGTCTTTCCCTGCCTCCCCCCACCCCCTTCTCTTCAGATGGCATTTAAACTTCCTGAGTTTTTTTCTTTCCAGGCTAAAGTGCTGCGATTGTTAGCTACAGTCTATTTTGAGTGGGATTGCAATCTGTATCTTGACAAGGCATTGAAAGCTATAACCTTGGCAAATCAGGTAGTAATGTGTTACTGTATTTATGGTGAGCAATAGTCAAAACTCAAGGATTTATCAACATAATACTATGGATCACTTTGTGTTATCTTTGACATCAGATAGAGGTGTGTTTGTTTTGCTTTGGTTTTCATACTCATAAGTATGTTTCCAGCTTTTTTATAGAGAAATATTTCTTTGCATGCAGATGTAGACCTGTCTTGCTGCCTCAAATCTATTAATAGTGAGGTCTTCTGATAATGATATGACTAAAATTTTTCTGTCGTGTATTCATGAAAACTGTACAGAATAAACTACAGTGTGATCCACCTGAGATTTATAGCAGTTGGCTTTTTATGCACCAGACCTTTTGTCTTGCTTTGGGTTATAATGGATATGTCCATACTACATTTTGAGTCCACATCTCATTACCTGTACAAATACTTGAGGAAGCACCAAACAGAGTTCAGTTTTGAAAGCTGTGTAGCCATGCTACATCAGTCTTATTTTAAGTAATTAATTTAGCTATTGGACTTCACGAACAGGATTGTATTTCTTCTGGAACCTGAAAAATGAGCTGTATAAGCATACCAGCTAACCTCAAGAAAGTCCATGTATCTCTAAGCAGTCACTGCAGTGAGGTCTCTTACTCTTGTACAAATTCTATTTCTCATATAAAGACTTGAATTAATTTTGTGCTTCTATCGTTTTGGGTTAGCTAGAGTAACTGAAATCTGAAAAATTTTTATTTCTTTGGTTGACCATTTTAAAATTTCTATTATCTGTTTCATAGAAAACAAGTTTTAAGTATAAAATCCTGTTTTAAATGAAAGCACAGATTCACTTTTCTACATGCTGTTAAAACTTTCAGACAGATGATGATGCATGTGCTTGTGAGATCAGAATAAAAAGCAGTGTATTGTAGTAATTCAAATAACATCTTACTGCAGTATCTCAGCCCTTTGCAGTTTTTATTGTATTTACTTTTGCAAAACCTTTTGAGGTGGAAAGTGTTTTTATCATCATTTTTGATAATGTATGTTTTGATATTGTATGAGGATATGGAAGACTGAAAGAAAATTTTTATTCTGGAGTCTGAAATGTGCAGTGTTTTAGTGAGAGCTGCAGTATACAGTCTTCATTATTTCCATTTGCTTCCATTGTTGTTCTCTGCTAAATTTTGTATTATTATAAGCTACTTTGAATTCCGCTCATTAATTCTAGAGTAAGCCAGCCAGTTCACATATAGAAAAGCAGGAAATGTTTCTATCATTCAGTATTGTTCATCTTCTATTTGAAAGTATTGAAAATGGGCCGCAGCAAAATGAGAATCTTGCGTCTCTTGTTTTCATTGTCCTCATGGCCTTTTGGCAGTGTAAGAATGAAAAATGAAGATGAACGTTGCATTTAAGAAGAAAACATTACCAGTAGCCTACCTGTTGCTTCAGTTGTTAAAACTGAACTGAAAAATGTAGTGGAGTGTATGTGATTTATTGATATTTGTATGTGTTATGAATGTGCTGGACTCTCACAGGATCTGTATTCTACAAAGAGCTGTCCAAGTAATGTATTGTTTTTCATTGTGCAGGAGAATTTGCATCCAGCGGGGGTTTTTTTGAAAGTTAAAATTCTTCTTAAAAGTGGAGCATCAGATGAAGATATCAACTCAGGTATCACAGTTCTGTCTAGGTTTCTTAAGGTCATACGACTCCATATCTATGAAGATAGACTGAGTTGTAGATAGAAAAGAAAAAAAATAAATCCCTTTCTAATGTGTTTTAGAGGAATCTTCATTAGTGAAATGTCATTTTGGTTTTGGAGTATGAGGCATAGTAGTCAGTGTTCACAGAGGAGTTATCCGGGTGCTGATGTAAGTTTGAATTAAGCATGACTTTATTTTTGTTGAGAATTTAAATAGACTTGCTGGAAATAGGGAAGGGGGAAGACTTTGAAGCCTGTTAGAATTCGAGCAGTGAAAATATAGCAGTGTAAAGGTGTGGTTTATTTTAGACATATGCCTAAGGTTACTCAAAAAGGATGAAGGTGGATTGTCTCTTACGCAGTCAGCATAGAACAAAAGCTTGTGAAGCGTTGGTGTTCTCTGTGTGTGATTTTGCAGATTTTGGCCAAGAGACATCAAGGGCTGATCAGTGTGTTGTTATAAACCTGTATTACAGAAGTTTATTTAGTTTATCCAGGGCATATAAACTCTTTTCTCCTTATTCCTCAACCTTGGCATTTGAAGAGAACTGATTTTTCTGGGAGGAGAAGAAAGTTTTTTTAGGGGGACTTTCATGTAGAAAGGGTAATGTATCAGGAGAAATTTATTTCCATAAATAATGAAATCTTAAGGAAGAGAGGCTTTGTACTCTTCATGGTTGGAAAGCATCAGATGTGTAATGAATGCCCTAAGAAATAAATGTAGGATGAGACAAGGAATTTCTTGCAGAGAGCTAAGTGGTTTGAATGCTGCCAGAGTAGCATGAATGGAAACTCCACTTTGGATTGCTCCTGGGGAATTTCAGCTAGCTTTCAAGTGGACAGTATTCAAAACTTACCATTGCAGTAGTTGGCTTCTGTTCTGCAGTTTGAATTGTGAAGCCACAGTGTTACCTATCAAAAACCACTGCATATATTTAGTAGCACTAAGACTCCAGTCAGTTTTTCAAGCAAGTTTATTAATGAGTGGATGTCTGTCTTTTCTTGTGTGGCTGACAGAAAAGAATGTTGTGTCCATGCGCTGCAACTTTTCTTTCTTTTGAGTGAAGGTTCCTGCTAAGTTTTAGGCATTTGACTAAAATCTTGTATTGTGCACTTGTACACAGGTGCCTTAGAAATACTTCCTTTAACAACTATTAGTCTTGTCCCTATGTGTTCTCTGATCTTGTCCAAGCTACAAATGTATAAATCTTGTTATTAACCATCCAGCATGGTCTAGCAATTTTTAAACTTTATCTGAGTGGCCTAAAACTGATACCTACTTATCAGTACCAGTTAATTCAACAGCTGATGTTAAAGGCATTAGGTTTAAGTAGTTCCCATTGCAATGTGATACCACCACACAGCCTGAGCACTGACCTCAGTCTTAAATGGTTCCTGCTGGATAAGGATGAGACACTTTGATGGAAAGCAGCTTGAGGCAAAAGTTTGTGCTACTAATGCCTATGTTGTTCCTATTTAAAGAGACAGAGGACTTGAATTCCAGGGCTATCAGTCTGTCACCTTTCTGTAGTACTACATTAATTGTACAGTGAAAGTGAAAGCAAAATAGACATGTTTTATTCTTCCTTTTGTTTAGAATTTATATATTGGTTTGGCTTTGGTGTTGTTTTTTGCGGGAGTGGGATTTTGGTTGGTTTGTTTGTTTTTTTCCCCAAAGAAGCTGTAAGAGGTAAATGGTAATTTGAGCAGTTAAGTGTCTTAAACTGATTAAATAATCTCAACTGCTTTGTGTTCTGTTTAGCTGTTTCAGAATTGCTGCATCATGAGATGTCTCTAGACTTTTGTTTGAATACTGTCAAACTGCTGCTGGAGCATGGAAGGTATGAAAGCAGCACTAAGTGGGGTGAACACACTATTTGGGCTTTGTAGTTGTTCTTTTGTAAGCAAAGAACATCTATTGTACAATGATGCTTTATTTTAAATGAAAACTCACAGAGGTAGGTAAACAATTTTGAGAGAGAGCCTATCTTTTCTGTAGCAAGGTGGTACAGATTATGGCAGCAGCAGAACAGGGTATGAAATAATGTTGAGTGGCAATTTGCAATGCTGTAGCCTTATTTTAAGGTTTTCCCTGTGTAGTTTTAATATATATCTGGAATAATGAGTCTGGAATTATCTGACTGAAATCTTTCTTCCACGTTAACTAACCAACCTTCAGAATGAGAGTTTGGAGTCCTAGAATCGTTCTTGTGAAAAACAGTATAAGTATGAACAAGTTACTGCAAAATAAATTGAGACATGACATTTCACGCTTTTGAATGCTCTGTCATGATTACATATGTATATGCTTCTATCTTGCAGTAAATCCTTACTCTTTCATTGTGAGGAGTAAACTTATGAATACTGTGGAACAAGCATGTGCTAATAGGAAGTTACTACTGAAAGATGAAATGCAGTAAATTCATACCTTGACTCACTCTGTCAGTGTGATTGTGTGCCAGTAGTATTAATTAGAAACATGCTGTATGGTGTGAATGTTATTCTTTAGAATGGAAAATTAACAGCTCTTCTTATGCAGCCTCTTAAAAATGCATCTGTGTGAATAGGGAATCAATTGGTTTTGATTTTCTGAAATCTGTTCCTGAACGATTTGAATCTTCACCTGACCTTGGAAAAATTACCCTGTTCCACATCGAGTTCCTGTTGCAGAATAAGAGGGAGCTGCTTGCTAAGCAAAAGGTTGAAGAAGTTATTATAGGTCTGTATCCATCTTTTGCTGCTGTTTACTGAAAGCTGAATTTAGTTTGCTGAAGTCTTGAATTCTGATTTTCATGTTTTTTGCTTATTTGCATCTTTATTTGTGTCTGTTTTCCCTTATGTTTCTTTTGCGTGGTAACTTTCAACTTCCATAATGAAAGACAGTCATGATAAAACTCAGGTTAAATTCACTTGCTAGAATAATTCCTCCTTTTTAGTGTAGATTGTGTGTGACTGATTAGAAATATTTATCAGAAGTTCTGTGTAATGTTAATACTTTGTCCATCCAGCCCAATGTGTTTTGGTTTGTCACTATTAAAACAGGTTGCATATCCTTGTTTGAGCAGCTGAATAATGGTTTCTTTTTCAGGTCTACTGCACTTGCAGCGCTGTAGTATTTTTTGACTGTCAGATCTGCTGGAAATCAAACTGTATTTTATGTAGCATCAAGCTTGGTTCAAGAGCCACATTTACATTGTTCAAGCTTGAAAATATTTCTCCTCTTACCCACTGTTTTTTTGGGTGTTTTTTTGTTTGGTTTTGGGGGTGTTGGTTTGGTTTTTTTTTTCAACAGCAGGATATGAAACTCTGGGTCCTGGCTGAAACTATTGCTGTGTCAGTGTTTTTTGTTGTAGACTATGGGACAGTCTTTCTCAGATAGTTCTTAGGTGCTTCTCAGTGTGCTTCTTGAAGTTTTTGTAAAGTGACGATTTGCAGTATCTTTTCAGGTCATTATACTGGGAAACGGCTGTTGCCTGAAGCCTTGAACCAGCTGCACATCATCTTGTGGGACAGAGCTGCCAAACATTATGAGGTTTGGGACCAAACAGTAGTGCTGTTATTTGTATCAGTGAAAATGAAAATCTGCTTTTTCTGATCTCTTTGGTATGTCTGTTACTGGTTAGAGTGCAAGCTGTTACTAAGATCCCTGTTCCAATTGGCACTAGTTTTATTTTCATCCAGCTGGGTGCTGTTTTGCATTACAACATCAAGTTTCGAGTAGCCTCATCTCAAGGTTTGTACATGGGGAACTGTTATGGTCAGAACTGATCAGCCAAGGAACCTGTGCAGCCCATCATTCTGGTTCTGTCCTGGAAAGGTGTCCTGGTTTTGGCTGGAAAGGGTACAAAAACCTGAAGATATTCTTTACATTGAGCTGTTTATTTTACGGATCCTACCCTCTGATGATCACGTGTTGCTTTAAGGAGCATGAAGTGTTATCATTTGTACATTGATTTTCTTTTTAGCTGGTATGAAGTAGATTTGGATGCTTACATTGTATCTTAATATGTAAGTTCTGTTATTCAAAACCAAATACCTTCTTAATTCTTTCAGTATTTGGAGATGAGCTCATGTTCTACTCTTGTATTTCTGTCATATGCTCATTTCTTAAATATATAAAGAAAAACGCATGCCATTTTATTACCTCTCATCTGTGAGGTCAAGAAGGAATTTTGCTAATGACACAGCTTCCTTCCTCCTAATTTTAAAAGAAGTTCTCTATCCAAATGGGAACTATAGTTGGGAGTACCATCTTCAGCACAGTATCATCAAGTTTCACAATCTAAATGGAATAAACACTTTTGTCTTTTTCTCTTAGTTTCAGTCGCTTTGTATTATGGAGAGAGAGGGGTTTTTAAATAATATTTCTGTTCTGTGTTTAGGCATAAGAATGTCTTTTCTGGGTCAGATGAATGACATATCTAGTCCAGTGTGCTGTCTTTGATAATGGCCATAAGAATAAGGGAAGAGTAGGAATAGGTAAAACGTCAGTTCTGCTAATGGATAGTACCTGTGTTGTGGGACCAATGATTGCTCTTCTGGGGGACAGGTTACACTAGAACATACTTGATTATCTGAATCTTTCATTTCCTATGACCTTTTATTTATTAAATTTGGGAAAACATAGACAGTTTAATCACCCTTATCATATTTTATCACCCTATATCACCACATATTTAATCACCCTAATCATATTTAATTACAGGTTTGGGTAATTTGGATGTTTTTTAGATTTTTTTTTTTTTTTAATTTCTTAGGCAAAAAGCTATTCTGAAGCTCTTCACTGGTACAGTTATTCTGTCAGCTTCTACACACCTGGGCAGATAGATCAAAACTTGGCTAAGCTGCAGAGGAACATGGCTTCTTGCTATCTTCATCTGAAAGAAGTTGACAAGGTATATATATGTATACATATTTATTTATTTATTTAAATTGTTTTTATTTTTGTAGTTATGTCGTTGGGACTTAATTTACATCTTTGTTACTGTACCTCTTTTGCTTTGAGAGAGGGAGCTGTCTTTGCCTATCTTGCATCATCTGGCAAAGAGATGTTGTTCGTCATCTTAGCTGCTATGGGGGCCTCTTGTATCACCTGCCATTCTAATGGGGGAAATCATCCACAAGTTGTGTGACCATGCCGTAGTGTATCAGGTCTCTTCTCAGGTTAGGGGTCCTCCTCTCTTCAAGACAGGTGAACCCTGACGGGAAGAGTGTTTGACGTGTCTCACTAGAACTTCCCACAACAGTGTGTTATCGCTCACCTCTGCAGGCTTTCTGTTTTGGGGATGTTAAACTTCACAGTTCAAAGTGACAAGCGAGTTTAATTTTTCAGCATTCTCAGGGCTTCTCTTGCTTCTTGATTCTGTAGGTCTAATTTTGAGGAATTGGCTTTTTCCTCAGTCTTGTTACTGTTGGACTTCGGTGCCATCTTCTACTCTCATCACTTTTCTTTCCAGGGAAGATGTTGCTAAATCAAACTTCTTGAGTGATTATATAAATATCAACGATGTAACCATTAACATTTTGTGTATCTTTTTAGCTCCCTTCTGTTGCAAATTATATTACTGATTTAAAGATGGCATGTACTGATTTCCTTTAATCTCTTCTTTGAATAGGCTAAAGAGGCAGTTAAAGAAGCAGAGAGGTGTGATCCAAACAGCATCTTTACTAAATTCTGTGTCTATAAGATTGCAGTGTTGGAGAAAGATACTGATAAAGGTAGAACTTGAAAGATAAAAGGGTCTACTACAAGGAAGCAGAAGTGCTGAATACATTAGAAAATACTAAGCAGATTTGGACCTGTTCATCTTGAGAAAGACACAATAGAGGGTAGCTAGAAGAAATGTCTGTAAAGTCATTGAACTGTCAGGCAGTAAATGTAAACTGTCAGAGTGGGATGCTTTTTGCATACAATATGTAAGATGTGGAGGCCATTGCCATATCTGGTACTGTTTGGATGGAGTCTCTGGCTAGGGGGGCTCTAATCTTCTCATGGGCAGAAGCTGTAGTAGCAGCCGAGGGTAAGAATCATTGTATACTTACTGTTTCTAACATTTTGTATGCGTATATGATGTTAGATGAGCTAAATTAACCTTAAGGGAACCATTATAGCTGTTCTTCATTTCTCTGGACAAGTAGAGCCTGAAGGTACCAGAAAATACATGAATTACTGAGATGACTTAGAGACTGACATTTCTCTGTAGATTCTTTCTTCTTTATAATGAGTTCTGCCATTTCATATTTTAATGAGAATCTTAGTTCAAGTAATGAAAATTGAGAAATACAGTCTATACTTACTTAGAATACAGAGTAACATGCAGAGCTCATTTTCCAATGAGTTCTGTGCCAATTAATTGTTCTCTATACATCTTTTTAATGACAGCATAATTTGCTCGCATAATGTAGAGTGGGAACCACAGCACAGTGTGAACATAAAAGCAGCACCCTTAGCATAAGCCAAGATGTGGGAGCTTGGAATCATGCCCAGACAATGTATTAGAGAAAGTCTTCTGTCTTTGGTGACAAACAGTTATTTAGCAGAACAAAATTAAGTGTGAGATAGAGTTTCATTTGTATGGCATCCTTGTTTCCTTGGATTAGTTTGGAAAGCCTTTTGGCACCTCTGTAGGAAGAAATGCATAATTGTGGAGAAGTGCTGGTAGGGTCAGGTTTTCTTGTCTTGGTTTTTCATACTAAAATATAATAAATAAGTTTATATTTAATCTTTCGTAGGTAGTTTCTAAAACCTCATTGAAACAGTAGAATTTTCCACCTTCCAGTTGCTTCTATAAAAAAAATATATATTTTTTCCCTATGTATATTTCAGCTGTGGAAGCAGTTATTGAAATGGGGAAGCTAGCAGAAAAGCTATCTCACCATGAAGACAAGCTGAGAGTGAATGAAAATACAGGCACTAACCTCCTGAGTTTAGTTGCCCAAATTGCTTTAGAGGTAGAGCAGATAATGTTGTTTTTACTTTGCTTTATTGATATAAGTGGGACAGCAATAGCCTCTGTGACATGGCCTGCTTTCAATATTTATATGTATTTGATGCATTTCTAAGTATGTCATGCTTCCATGACCAAGGTCTCACTCAAATGTGTTGTGTAATGCAAAGGAAAAATTCATTTCATTTATAAATACATTATATTTTTTAATATTTCTTCAGGAAAATAAAGGATTTCAAGTTATAAATGTTGGAAAATACATGATATATTTCTGTAAAATTCTCCTCACGAAAATGTTACATCTTTTTCTGCCTCTGGGATTTGGTCTTTGACATGCGAGGGGGAACCTGTGTACAAAATACACATAAGTCAGTGATGAAAGACTGAAAAGTCACTTGTCCCTCCTCTTTGCTTCTTGGTTGGAGACTTGAATGGTGTCTGAACTGGCTGATTACAGTGGCATAATTAGAAGAGGCTTTTGGTTGCCTTTTAGGACTTTGTTCGTGACACTGTAAGGCATGAAAGCCTTGCCAGCCTGTACTGACCCTGTTCTTGCCATAGGCTCTTTGTGCATGGAATCATATGATCTCTCCTTATGGTTTTCTTTTGACTCTGAGGCAATTCTGTGCAGGGTCCTTTGTTCTTTTTCCTGCCAGTAGACTGCATAGACTTGTGGAGTATGCTGTTGCTTTGGGTGGGGTTTTTTTTTTGTTGGTAATGGAGGCAGTGCAGTTTATACAAAACATGTTTTAATTTCTTTTCAGAATGAACAACAAGTTGTGGCTATCAAAGCTTTGGAGTATTTGTCTGAACATTTACAAGACTGTCGACAATTATTTGCAGCTTTAAAGTGAGGATTTGATATATGTACAGGGAAAGAAATTTTTCTTGTTCCTTGTTCAAAAAGAATTTATTATATTGAGGAAGGTGGAAAACAGAGTAGATCAAAGATTAGTTAGCAGTCTCTTTGGTGCTGCAGATGTACCTCAAGCCTGAGTTCTTAATATTTACAGATGTTCCAAGACTCCCAAGCAAATAGTGTTAGTTGCTTTGAATTTTATGTTTAAGCTGTGATTTGAACAGATAACCAACAGTGACTAATGAGATTGCAACAATGTATTTGGTGAAAATACCAGTTCATTTGTATCCTCTGATACAAATTTGATAGTGGTATCTTATTGAAATATTCCATCATGTTTATAAAAACAAATATTGTGAGACAGATGTATTTATTCCAGTGTTTGCCAAAAGCCTTTGTTAAAGTACATTTTTTTACTTACTATTTCATGATTTAGCAAAGCGATATACAAAATAAGGCAATAGGGTGGGAAATAGTATAATCTTATTCTCAGTTTGACATTTTGAATTCTTCTGTGAGTTCCACAGGCTGATAGCATAGGGAAGAAAAGTGGGATCCTTTCTGGAAAATTAGGACATTATACACTGTTGGAAAAAAATTTCTTGCTTCTTCATTGCTTGTTTATCTCATATTTAGATGTTTGGTTCGTCTTACGTTGTCAATGGTCATGGCAGAAAATGAAGACAAAAAGTGAGTCCATTTGCAAAACCATTTTCTTATGGTGGATTTGAGGTACAAATGGTGTAAATTTTTTTTTTTTTTTTTTGCTGGGCTTATTTTCTTGCAGAGTAATCAAGAGATTAGTTTTTATGCTAGTAAAAGGTCCACCCAGATGAATTCCAACTTGACTAATGACATCACATAGGAACATCTTTTCTACTTTTATAACCTTTCCTTTAAATATTTGCTCTTTGCCTTCCTCTTTTATTAATGCATAAGACTGTCAGGTATTTTTGACGGGGAATGTGAGCTAAGCAACCTCTTTAACTTTGGCACTAGGATGTGATACCTTTTAGAGGTTTTGAGTGAGAATTGCAGAGTGGGACCTCCCTTGCTAGACTAGCCACTTTGCAAATGGTGTGTTGGCTTAGAAGTAGAACTGTACTGCTGGATTTTGACTGTCAAGTAAACAGTGTAGTGTCAGTGGGGTTTGAAGTTTAACCTGCAGCCCCAACAACTGAGAAAATCTCCCGCTGCACTTCTGCAATGACCTTCACTGCTGCAGATCAATAAAACTTTTTGCAGGCCTTCAGTAGTCCTTCAGCATCTTCAAATGTTGGAAGTTTATAATGCTGGAGATGTCAGGGGAAGAATAATTATAGCCGTAATTATGGAGATGTTGTATTCCAACATAAATAATGTGTTCTGTTGTAAGAAAGTTAATCAACCATTTTCTAAAACTTAATTTTTCCTCCATTCTAGAGATGAAGATATCAACTCAATGCTGACTTACTTGACCTTGGGTATGCTTTTGTATTACTTACATTTTCAGTAGTTTTTCCATCTGTGAACATTTTATGATATGATCAGGTCCATACTAACCAAATGTTTAGGTTCCCAACTTCCCCCTGAAATCAGTGAAAATTAGAACTGGAGGTTCAACAGTGTTGTGAAGTTGGATCTCAGTGCTACAGGTTTTTGCTATGGAAAACTTGCAGGCTAGCATTGGAAAAACTGTTTCTAGAAAAGTCTGTACTTGGGAGCTTCTCTCAGACAACGGGGCAATTTCTTCTGGGCAGTTTCCCTTTAATCCTTCATAAGGCCATGTATGCAAACAACAGATACTTGGGTAAAAGCCACAGCCTGGGTGGCCTCAAGTGGCAGTCTCCTACTCTGACTGCATTGGCAGGAACAAAGTTAGTATCTTTAGTAGCAGGGCTACCACAAAAGGAAGAAGTTTGGTTTTGTAAACTGAATTAACAGCCTAAGTTTCTACTGGCATTAATTAAATGGCAGTGGTGGTCTTTGCTGTTTTAGCTGTTTAAAAGGAAGCATTTTTTAAAATTAAGTTAATGCTATTTTTTTTTGCCCTGGAATGCTTAGAAAATTGCAAGGAGTAATAGCAAATTGCTGACAGACAGGATAGGCCTGTCAAAATTGGTTCCTACTTGTAAGTTGTGCTGTCCTTTGAAAAAGAATTGTCTTGTTTGCATTGGAAAAGGTACAGGAGTTTTACAGAGGACTTTTCTCCATCAGAAGAAATACTTATTTACACTAAAGCTTTTTTTCCCCCCTCTTCCTATCTTGGACAAGAAAGTTAATGAAATGCTAGAACTTTTCCACACTAGCAACTTAGTGCAACTAGGAGAAGAGAATGAAGACTAGAATTGAATTAATTAAAGGTTCCTTGAAGAAAGGCCTCGAATGTGTTATTGGATCTAGAAACCCTCAGCTTTTTGTGAAATTAAGTAAAGCTCCTCTGCATTAGACTTCAGTGTCAGTAAACTTTGAAGAGGCAGTATTTGTTGGCAGCCTTATATATCTTATCTAAAATGCTGTTTGAGGCACCTTTTGATGTTTTTTATAAGCCTTTCTGGTCAAGCGTATTAGATTTAAGTTGTGAGAATAACTATTCATTAGGAATTACATGTGAGTTTTGGAAACTTCTGTTTCGTAGTGTAGTTATTAGACTTGGAAATGTTTTTATTCTGCTCAAAAAATGTTACTTATGTTTTGAACAATCCATTTTCTGCAGCTCACAAGAGACTTGGTGAGTCTTTCACGGAAGAGAAATTTACAGGGGACATGAGGATCTTTGAAGCTCACTGGTTTAGAAGAGTTGGTAGGTTGCCCTCTCAAAATCTAAACTGAATCCCCTCCACCTAGACAGACCTTAAGGAAGAAAGAAGTGTTTAAAGGTGTAGTAGATTTATAAAACGCATCACTTTTGGCAGTCACTGCCTTGACTAGTCTTAAAGATATATACTGCTGCATTTTCTGTCTTCTGAAACTATTTTATATGGTTCATGTTTTAAGTCAGTTGTCAAGACAAATACTTACACAAGGCCTATTTGACTGATGGGATAACGGATACATTATTCTCTTCACCGCAGCAATTGTTGTGTGTCTGTGATACAACTCTTCGGAGTTCACCATTTTTCTCTTAGTTAGCCCTTTACTACCAAGACTCTGTTACAGAGTAAAATTTAAGATCAGGCAAATAGAAAGAATAATGTTTTTCTTCAGTGTCTGAAAAAAAATGCTGCTAAGAGCAATAAAAAACCTTACTGTCGATCCTGAATATGCATGTTATCATGTAAGCAAAATGAGAATTGGGAAGTTCAGATGAGTACTGGTGTGATTGGTGCTGGATGAACTTACCTCTGCCACCCAGATAGACTGACTTCATTAGTCCTTTAAACAGTTCTGGAGTTTGCCTTGAACTATGGTATATGAAATCTAAACAGCAAATATTATCATAGATAAAGTGTTTCCTAGTGGGAAATGCAGCTCCCATGGAGCTGTCCTAAACATTAATTGTAGTGTGTGTCTGGATCCTCATTCAGTAGTCTTTGTTATGCTTTTTTTGGTAAAGGAGTCAGTGCATTTGCTGTGTATAAATGAAAATACAAGTGTAGGGTAGTGGGTTGAACCAGTTTTTCAGATTCTTGCTTCTGCCAGAGCATGCAGGAGAGAAAATAGTTGAAATCAGTAAAAGAAGACATCTGCCATGATGAGCTTGTGCACACATCCTCACAATGTAACCGTGCTCCAGTAAAGAGTAACAAAGGACGGAGAGAAGCGACAGAGGTCAAATACAGTAACACGAGTGTGAATGGAATCTGTGGTGACCATGACCTTTCCAAGGCAGCTTTCTCACTCATAGAATAAACAATTCAGAGACTACAAAAACATGTCCTAGGGAATAAATTAGCATGAAAGTTAGAATCTGCAAAGCGACTGTAGAATCTAATCATTTAATTGGGTCACATTCTCATACATAAGTGGTTTGATTGTTTTTAGGTGGCTCCTAATCAGAATTGTGTGTTTAATTGCCATGTACTTGACCCTGCTGGGGTAAAACCACAGAATATTTCAAAATGTTGTGGGGTTTTTTTTTATTTTAGTATTTTTATTTGTCTTGGGAATATTGTTCAACACTTATTCAGATACTAGGTTTGTTTCCTAATGTAAGAAAATGCTTCTTCCAATTCATACTTCTGTGCATAAGGTGTGTGGTAGAATGAATATTTGGTTGTGATGAAATTAAAAAATTTGAAAGCATGAATAAGCTGTTTTAACAAATCACTAATAACGGTGTTTCTTGCTGTTGTTAAATGAGCTGTTGGTGATATTTTGATTAAGAAAATGTATTGTAGAATCTGAACTGCCTGTTACTAGAGATTATATGGGGATATCCATAACACTGAAGATTTTTATTCTGTCTCCTTTTTTTGTGTCTTTTTTTAGCTTGGAACTTAGCTGTACAGTTCAGGGACTGCCCTGACAAGATGAGGGATTTTTTTCTGCTTTCTTTCAAGGTATGTACTCTTGCTAATAGTATCTCTGAGGAATATTGTCATCTGTCTAGTTCTGTTAGAAGTTACACCCATGTATCTGCTATCTCCCTGGAGACATGCTTGTATGCTCTTAAGACGGAACACTTGTCACAAGGAGATTGACTTGCCATACAAAGTGTAAGCATTATTGTCATACTTTACATTCTATTGCTTAAAAATGTCATAAGAAACTTAGACTTCAATGAGAACTTTCTAAAATAAATGGATTCTGATGTTTGGAAATTGAAATAAAAAATCTGAAAATTAATACAAACATGTTAAGTACTCGAGTCCTAATATCCATACAGAACTTGTACTAACACTATCAGTTTTGTATGTTTGTAGAGAGGGGATTCCAGCACTGTTTTACACGTTATATTTAAATAATCTTGTGTAATTGTACAAGTAAAATTGCAAGATGAATATATACTATTCATGACTGATTATTAAAAGTGTCTTAGAGGAGACTCAGCAATCATCTGTTCACAAGCAAATGGCTTTATATGGGCAGAATTCTCATTACCTTTTCCTATTTTTGGTGTCAGTTTTCCCAGTTTTGTCCTTCTGACAAAGCTGTTCTAATTGCTCAGAGGACATGCCTGTTAATGGCAGCTGCAGTTGATCTGGAAATGGGGAGACAACAAGTAACACCTTCTGAACAGGTATGGCATTTCTCTGCTAACTGATTCGGTATGTATTAGTGCAGCATTTTTTTCTTTTGATCTTGAAGTCTCAGATTTTTTTCACTCAGGACAGGATACTGAGAATATAAGCATGGGAACCTTTCATAGTTAACTAGAATCAATGCACCTAGTGCTTTCCAGACAATTTTAAGTGTTGGATTTCTGTAAATTAGTTGATTTCAGTGGATTTGTACAGATTTATATCAGCAAAGGGTCATAGCAGTACCTTCTCTTAGAGGAATTTCAGTCTACCTTATATATTATGTAAGGAGTCTGCTGCTAAACATGGTTGATCAGGCAGGTGATTACTGCATTTTTGGGATTATGCTGTTGCTTAAAGTAGTTACCAGTATGGTTGTCATAAAGCTCACAATTTTTTTTTTTTTTAGTTTTTTTTTTTTATGCATACATCCTTTTTTTGTGGTGTTGTACTTACTGTGGTAAGAAGATTAAGGAAAATGTACAGTGGTTATGGAGGAAGTACGGAAGTCTGCTATGCAATGATTATTGTAGAAACTTACTTTTGTGGAGAGCAATGCACTGCAATTTTTGTTGTGGGATTTAGTGGTTTGTCAGTCTCAATAGCAGTATTTTATGCTTGGAAGCTAAAATAAATGATGTCCCATAAGAACCCATATGGTTCTTTCCAGACCAGTGGAATGTTCAGTGTGAAGAGGCTTTGTTTGAGATGTGGAGGTCTTTGAAAAAGAGTGAATAAAAACCCAAACAACCCAAAACAATAACTTGTGTAGACGATGTAGTAATAAGGCTGATTCTTAATTTATTTTATAGTTAGGTATAAAGATCCTGTTAGTTGTGACATGTATATGTCTTTTAAAACTATGACAAAAAAAACTTCTTAAATTTTGTAAAATAGACGGAGCTTTTGACTCAGGCCCTTCAACATGTCCAGGCATGCAAGGAGATATGGAAAGTTCTGAAATTAACAGGTAAGCTACAAAGTGTGTCTGTTCAGCATGTGTAACTTAGACTTAGTTACTATATTCATGAAAAATACAGGGCGTATGGAATTGCAGTCTCAGCTGAAGAATGTTGAAGCAGATATATGGCAATATGATAAGAGAACTGGCAAAGCCAACTACTGTTTTTTGTATGTCATTGCAGGCTTTTTATTGTACAGGTGCTGTGAAATGTGGAACAATTTTTCAGAGGGAAGCTGGGTTGACTGTTCTGTCTTAAATGTTGAGAAACTCCAAGCTTTTTGCTCTACAATGGAGTTGCTCTCGCACTGGTTTAATAGTTTTTACTAGCCTCTTTACATATAAGGCATTTCAGAATACAGAAAGTCCTGCTACCATACTTTGAAGTGCCAAACCCCATCCTCTGTTCCCTGGCTATTCCCTGTCAATTTAGATCAGATATTACTGGACACTGGTGTGCTGTCAGCCAGCAGTTGAGATACTGAGTGACTGTTAGCCTAGGGGATGCATGCTTCACTTTTTGGGTAGTATATTGATAGAAGAATTCCATTAGGCATTCCTTGTCTGGCTTGTGGTCTGATTTCTTTTCAGTTATAGGTTTGGGACACTGTGGAATTTCCATTGTAAGATGCATTAGTATTTAACTTTTGTCAGGAAATTTACTTGCTGGAGTTTTTTTCCCCTTAAAATTTCAGAGTAAAAGGTATATTATGTGATCTGGATTTGGGATTCTCTTTGCCCTTTTGCACTGAAGGCAAGATGACTTCTTCCCTTTTAATTTACCATCCTTTAAATCCGAAAGGGTTGATTACCTCAGGCCGGGGACATACTGGAGTTTCTCCTGCAGAGGTTTGTAGAATGGTAGCCTGGTGCTTCCTTCACATCTTCACTAGATCTTATCCAACATGTGGACCAGTCTGTTGCTCTGGAGGAAGCTGAGAATGTCTTTTAGATGTAAAAACAAAGGTCTTTGTAGATACTTCAATAAAGGATTGTTTGGCGTTTGTATCAGATTTACACCTTCCTAGCAGTTCTACTGTTCTCCCACTCTTCTTCTGTGTATAAGAGTTTCCTGAGAGCTTTTATACCAAAAAGGGGACAAGTCCTATAGAAAAATTTGAAGCTGATGATAAATTCTTTTATAAGCTGACCTTCTGTGAGCTGGTGACCTTCAGTTTTGTCTATTACCTGTCTATGGTAAAATGGCTTCACTAGTAGCTATTACCTTGCCTAGGAGGGTTGCATTAATTTAGCCAATTACAGGGAATCCAAATTTGGTTTTTTTCAGGGCAGGCATGGTGGTTGATGGGGTTGTGCTTTGGACATCTGAGGTTTCTGTCCAAGACTGCTTCAGAGTTCCACTCGCTCTACTGTTAAATCTGAGTACCTTAATGGTTTTCCTGCCTGTTGGAAGCAAAATTTGTACCTTATGGTACGCCATATGACTTTAAGAAAATGAGTCATTACATATAGGCAATTCTGTCTCTTCTCTAGGAGATTTTGCTAAAGACCCAACAGACACATTGTTGCTGCTTTATGAATTTGAAGCAAGATCCAAACTGAATGATCCAACACTCTACAACCTTATGGAGTCAGTATGGGAGCAACCACAAATAGAGGTCAAGACGCTAGAAATCATTGCATGTAAGGACTGCATTTGTATTTTCATAGTTCTTCAAGTCATGAAAAACAGCTTTTGTTCCTGTTTCCTGTTCATTTGGGGTGACCAGGATTATCATGTATTGTGCAGCATGCATAAAAAGAGTCTAACTATATATATTTTGTCCTGAAGCAAAGGTGCTTAGGATCTCAGCAACATTAGGAGATCTGTGTTTTGAAATACTGTATTACATGGATGATGAACCAGAAATTTGTGACATCCTTCCGTTGCGAGACCCCGAGACATTTGTATAGGTTGTGAGTCTGGAAAAGATGAATTTTTACAAGGTCCAAACTGGCAAAGGCCAGAGAATCATCCTAGCTGATTCATGCCCCAATACAGAAGTTTTAGGATGTGAACTTTGAATAGATAATGCAGTTTCAACCTAAAGTTAGTGTAGTTAATTTGTAAATAGAACTTCTCTATACTGTACCATACTTTCATCACAAAGTTCTAGTCGTGCCTCCTTGAAAATCTAGAGTAGGATCCAAGGAAGAGGAGTAACATTTAAAACCACCGTGGCAAATATGTGGAGGGGGTTCTGTAGGATTGCATAAACCCCTACTTATCTCCTTTGTCTTGAGGGAGGATACACCTGGGCTTGGAAACACCATACTGACATCCCACTCCCGCCTAGTTTTCCCATCCAGATTTTCATGTTGAAAGACACAAACAAAACTCTTACCTTAGACCCTTCCTGACATCTCCCCCAGCCCCACCATATTTTTGGGTTACTGCACCAGAAGTAAATAGCAGTGAGAGTACTTGTAAATCATGAAATCTACTATGTTTCTGCCTTATAGTCCTCACTGACAATGTGCACAGTAAGAAAGTAGTAGAGAAGCACTAGCTTGTGATCAGCCCAGGCATTAAGCAAATCTCTTTTCATTTGTTTATCACCAGGAATCTGGCAACATGCTGTCATTGCATTTTAGTGACCAATGAAATAAAAGCCTGGGTCTAGTAATTTCTTTCTTCTCTATTTTCTTTTGCTTTTAAGCATTAGCAATGGAATCTCCAGCTCGGTATCCTGTACTGTGCAAGAAAGCTCTCAAGAGTGCACTAAACCTTCACAGAAAGCAGACTGGCATTGATGCTGTGAAATTTAGGTTAGTGATATCACATAGCTTTGCCATGAGCCTGTGGCTGGAAATGCTGACAGGGAATAAAGCCTGCAATCTGAAAAAAGTGGATTTTAGCTTATGTGCAAGGTTCCACTTCTTGCTGGCCAACCAATGTACCTCCCAAGTATGACTGTCTAATAGATGTGTTAACTGCAATTTGTTTTCTTGGCATATTTTCTGAAACAGTCGTATTTCCAATAAATGAATCTATTGAGGAAGGAAAATGAAAATTGGATCCAGAAGAGGTTTCTGGCTGTTTCTTGTGAGGAAGGTGTTAATTTCAAATCTTACCCTGCAGTAGTGAACTAGGTATTTCAAAGACAATCAAGTGAAGAGAAACAAAGGGCTGACAAGAAAGCCATGAGTTGTAAGTTAGTGATATGATGCCGTAGTACGTACGTGATTTATTTTGCTGGCTGTCTCTCTAACAGCTGTACCTTTTGGAATCTTTTAAACAACCTGATGTGTGCCCTTGTCTCTCACTTGTATCCCATAAAGGATTTTTTTCTTCCTTTCAGAGTTCCTTGCAGTAATCACTGGGCAAAACCAACTGCTGATACTGCCTTTCACACTGAGAAAGACCTGTTTTCAGAAACAATGTATTTGTTACTGATTTTCTGAGGATGCTGACTACTTAGTTCTTGGTGAAGTTAGAAAAGATACTTTCTCCTGGCTGTCATGTGTAGCACCCTAGAAAATACTATGTCTTTCCTTCTATGTTACTTTAGAGCCCAGCAATTAAAATAATGAAGTACTTGCTGCTCTTGGCTCTTTTTTCATATAGTTTGTATGAATGAGATCTGATACTAGGAAAATGTATGTTTCTGCTATAAGGATGTGAGTGTAGTAAGCACCAAGGTGGACACGTCTGTCTGACAATCATAAGAGACCTAAGTTAGTGTGCTGCTGATACTGAAAAGTAGCTGTTTGTACACATAGTGTTTAATGTTTCCTCTTTTGCTCTGTTTCAATTCTCAGCAAATGCTTACATAGTTTGATTAATCTTTCTTTGCCGGCTGGATTAACAGACTTGGATACCTGTGTGCTGCAGGAGGTGTGGGACTACTTTGAAGATGCTCTGAGTGTAGTGAGCAGCACAGTAAGTTGAACAGGAAAACAAGAGATTGGGAAATGATCCTGAGCACATTTTAAAAAAAATTCTCATTGGACTGAGACTAATCAGTAGACTGAATATTATTATATAGTGTTATATGTGGAGCAGCTAAGACTTCTTCAGTAAAAGATACACTGAAATTACCTCAGAAGAAATGCCTCTTGAATATTTATGACTGAATTATGAATTTCCCTGGATTTTGTAAGGGCTTTCTTAGAGACATTTAAGGCCAAATTTTCAGTGCCTATTTTAGAATCTTCTTGAGCTAGAACATCCATCTTTCCTTCTCTTGCTTTCTACATTCTTACACTGAATATATTTTTTTAAATGCAGATTGCTTTTCCAGATCAGTTTAAAGCCAGCTAAAATTTGGATACCAGTCTTGCTTTTTTTCTCAGCTCTGTTTTGTTAAATGTATTTGGGAACTTAGTACGTTACTGTTTTTTCCAAATGACCTAGAACTAGATTCTTGTGGCACCACGTGTCTTGTTTCTGTGAAGACAGGTATATGGAGAGTAAAATCTGTATTTCAGTAAGCATTGCTGCTGCTCCTTTCAGGGCTGAAGCATAATGCTGTACAGTGAAGGCAGTTGTACTGAGGAAATCAGACATTTCTACTTAAAATTTCACAGGTAAAAATCAGTTCAGGAGTATTCCTGTTCAGAACTAATGAAACCAATACTGTGTTTCATAGCTTCATTCCATTGTATGGCTGTTTCTTTAGTCAGGTTTGAATGTCTCTTCTCCTATAAAGGTGCCATAAAGATATGCTGTTTCTGACTTCCCCAAAAAAGAATGTGTCCACATCCATGCCTGCCTTTCACTGAAGTTCTCATCTATAACTTTGATAATGTCAGGTTTAACGTGAAGAGTCTATATTCTGATGAGCTGCTGCTTCTTGTTTACTCCTTCAGGATGGTTACCCAGAGATGGAGATACTGTGGTTGATGACAAGAGCCTGGAATACAGGAATACTTCAATATACTGTTGGTAAATATAAGGAAGCTGAGCAGTGGTGTGGATTAGGAATGCGTTTCCTCAGTCACTTAGGACCTCTGAAGAAAAGCTATGAAGGCCATGTAAGTGAAAGCAGATGAATTTGAGGATGTGGGATTGGATGTCTGGCTTGAATTTGAGATAAGCATCTGGGTGAAGAAACCACTGCAAATGATCTTTAATAAGAGAAGCATGGTACCTAAGTATTTTGGGAGAGCTTGATGCTAAAACATTTTTTTGAAGTGAGGCCAGAAAAGATTTGATAGGCAATAGAAAGAGTAATGTAGTGTCCTTTTACTGGAAGGATCATGTAAATGAGTTATTGGAAAAAACTATTTGTGGCTGTGGGAGAACCCTCGTACCTTGCCTTCACTCACTGAAGTCAAGGTGCTGTACCAGTTTACTTAAATCAGCTGTTGTATGATCAGTTTGGTTTCTAGAATAATCTAATGTCTTATAAATAGGGTTTAAGCTGACGTGAATAAGATCATTAAAGCTTATCTTTTCAGGTGTAGCTTAGCCCCTTCATGTGAGGGAGAAATTTCAGGGCTAGTACCTCTGTAGAAAGCAATGACACTTTTTCTTACTCTGTTACCACTAAGCTTCTCTCTACAGTTTTTAGCTGGTGCTCCTACCTTGATTCAGCACAGTGCAAGTGTGGCTGGTGTATGCAGTCATTGTTCATTCTCTTATGCACAAGCTGAGCAATCAAGAGCTGGTTGCAACTTTTATACCATTTTAAGTACATCTGTTAAGACAGTAAGAATTGAGGTCACACCCTTTCAATCTCAACCATTCTTTAATTCTGGGAATAGGTTTATTCACTGATGTAAGACTCAGCTATGAGCTGTGCTTTATGTCAGTATAAATGAAACCACCTTTGTTAGGCTGCACTGATTTGAGTATTTTTTTCTTAAACCACTGTATTTAAATCTGTGCCCAAATCTTTGTATCAATCTGAAATTTTAGGTTTAGAAGCTGGTGGTACTCCCACCTATTCCCTTGCTTTTGTTCCCTGTCAGTTGGTTATATTATCTAGTTGAATGATACAACTTTATCTATCGTTGTTGACAACTATGGTGCTTATATTCTCCAGATGATTGGTCTTTATAGTGAAGTTCTGGACAAATTGGACAGAGCAAAAGGGTTTCTTCCAAATGAAGAATAATGACAGCCACAGCTGCAAAGAAGGAGGACAGCAGTCTTTCTTGGAAACGTTCTGCTGAATGAAAGAGGCTGTTAGCTCTGCAAAGGCATGGGGGTCATAGGAGCAGTGGAAAAAAACCCAGGATCTCCTTCTTGTTGGCAATTAAGTTATGTACTTTTTGGGAAGTGTTTATAAATGTAACTGTTTTCCTCTAGGAAATAATTTTCATTCTCTGGAGCATTATAACAGTTAGAAATAAATACTTAATTTTTTCATGAGACATGTCTGCTGTTGTGTAACAGGTTGGTTTAAATACCTGATTTTAGTAAAGTGACAATGAGAACAATAAAAGTATTCCAAGACCAGGCATCTCCTCTGGATGCCATAGCTGCCTTGCTACATAAATATTTTTCAGATTGTTTAGTTTTCAGTCCATTTCAGTATGGACAAGAATTCAGAAGCTGTTTGTCAGTTCCACAATTTAGAATAAAAAAGGGCAGGTACTATACAGCTCACAGAAAAAGCTAAAGCTTTGACTAGGCACTGCTCTTCATAGACTACTGTGACAGATGTGCTCCTCCTGGTTGAACTAACTGAACTTTAGTCTAGGCAGATGCTCAGCAAGTAGGCCTAATAAAAGTTAATTCTGTTGTGTAAGGCTATCAGTGAGAACTCGGCACCAAACAAAAAAAAAAAAAGAATGGTTTGGCTGGAGACTGGGCTAGTAAGTGGCTGAAACTGCATTAACACAGCAGAAGGTCTGACTACAAATCGATCATTTCGCACTATAAATGTCTGCAGCCATCAGGGCCCTGAGCTCCCCCTCCATAGCAGCTGGCTGTGCGGCAGTCATCTCCCCTTCAGTAGGGACGCCTCTCAAGGTTACCCCTCAAGGCTGAGAGATTCCTTAACTGACACCAGACATCGATGAGTTGGTAAGTGACGTTTTTTGCATGCATGTAACATTTAAGATATGTATAGTATGCTTAAGCAATAATCTTTGTATCCCATACTAACTTGGTGTAGTAAATAGTAGAGTATTGACTCCCAGTCTATCTGTACTTAAATATTTTGCATACCTAAATTTACTGATGAGAACTCAGTGAACTAACTACTAGAGCAGATCTGTCTGAGTGACTCTTCTCCTGTGACAACTAACTGTAACACACCAGTCACAGTTCAGCATGAAATCCCCCCAAATCCACATAAAAACGCAGGCTGGTAAATGGATGGATCTTACTGCAGCTGGATTGAAGGGATAACTACCACCTGAAATTCAGTGTGGATAGTGAGGAGTGTGGAGAGATGGGGTGGGGTTAAGAAACATATTTAGGTCTATACAGCTGTTGCTGTTTTACCAGCAGGTTCAGAATTCAGAAAAAACAGGGCCTGAGTGTTGTCTTCTGTACTGTAGCATGGATGTACTCCATGACACCTCTTGCTGTCCTAACTCTGGGGGACAAGTTGTGGTTGCATTCTACCTGCACATGAGCACAAGGCCATGCATCTTCCAATGTGGCCAGCCCTTCTCTGGAACGAAATAAAGGTGACTGGAGGGGGAGGGAGCAACAGTGCACTCCAGTAAAGTCCTTTGAGTGCTTGGGGACCAGTGCTGTGGGTTCTAGCAGAGCCTAGATATACTTAGTATAGCAGGTTTTCTTTAAAAAAAAAAAAAAAAAGGCTGATAGGGTACTTGAGCAAAAAGCACAGATTCAGGCTATCAGTTGCCTGCTTGGAAGATGAGGTAGGTATCATAGCTGGTAGATGTATACTGATCGCTTTTCAGTTAGAGCTGCTGCGCTATAGTAGGTGGGTACAAGGCAGGTCAAAGCACAGATGGTGTGTCTTTTGTGTGATAGATCACGTATACATTTGCATGATCTATAACTGGGCGTACATCCTGTAAGGGGATTCCTTTGCTGTTTCTTTAAAAGGATATTCAAGCACCCTGAGGAACACTGTAACAGTCATTTCAGGTCTTCTGGTTTGCGTGCTTTGCTGCTTATTCTTTACAAGCATGACACAGAAGGCAGGGCTGATGGACAGCAGTATCCTTCAGCTACAAGATTATCTGGTTTGAGATTAAGACTTACTGAATTTTGTTTTTAAAATTTTAAAATATATTTTACTTAGAATGAGATTATTAAAGCCTATTCAGACACTGAACAGGGCCACTAACAGCAGGATGGTGGCTACAGAAAAGAAGAAATTGTAGTAGTTGTAGTCCATTCTGAAGGCCTGACATGCTCTGGAAGAAGAGTTTAGTAGTGTACTTAGTGCAGGGGTCAGGGCCAAGAAGTAATTGAAGAATTCAGCTGCATTGCAGTCTCTGTCAATGCTCCATTTCTCTCTTCTTTTCATAGTTTGAGTAAATCAAATATTAGTGACTTTAGTGCTTTTTGTGTGCACCAGGCACCACTTTGTATCCTAGAGCTGAAGCCAGAAACCAACCCTTTGCTTAGCTGCCACATCCTCATGTCTGTTGTGCAGCTGCACACTGTCATTTCCTGAAGGCAGGTACTTGCAGCAACATTAAGTGGGAACATACCGTGCTAGATGCTTTGCAGTACTGCACAGGTTAGTACAGCTTCTGGATAATAGTGCAAAAATGGGACTCCCTGAAGGAATGAATTATATTGAAGGTGCCAACCGAGAAGTATTGGGAAGTTTATAGGATCTTGTGCCTGCTGATAGCAAGATACTGGATGCTGTAGCTGAGACTAGTGCTGCCTGAGCTGTGCCCCTGCTAGTTTGTCGTGAAATGTCATGTTGCTCTTCAGGCTCAGCTAGCTAGAACTATGCATTGGTAGGAACAGGAAGGTACCTTTGTGGAAATAAGCAGGATGCAAAGATGAAAGCAAAAATAATTATGTTCAGCTGGAGGTTATGTACGTGTTCTTATTTGTGAGGTCATCTATAGGGCCTTTATTCTTCAGGCTGAGGTAGTATAAGCAGAGGAAGCCACTTTCACTGAACTTCAGTGGCATTCTGTTTACGGTACCCAGACAAATCACCCAGGCTGCCTGATGAAGATGGCTCCTGTGAGACACATAGGAGGATGGATCTGTTTAAATTCTCCACCTAGTATGCTCAGTTCACCAGGTCTAATTTGGATCTCTGAGCCACTGCTTTCAGATCTTTAATGGACAATGTCCTGTCTGTTTAAGAAACACCTCTGAACCCATAAAAAGTCAGGTGTTAAATGCCATAGCAAATTCTTTTGGAGTCACAGTTTTGGAGATGTATGCTGCATCACATTAATGGAGGGACTGTAAATGATGCCATAGAGTCAAAGGTATCCATTGCTGCCTGTAGTATCTCCTTGGTGCCTGCTGGGCTGGTTTTAATTACTGTTCTCAGTTCTGACTTGCACAAACACATAAACAGGTAAAGGTGTCACACTGTACCAAATGAAAAGGTCATGTTTGCCCAGTAAGCGTAGCAGGTAATTACATACAGCCATAGAAGGCAGCAAGCATTAAATGTGGGTTTGCCTACAGCTAGAATTGTTTGAATTTTTTCCTTGGAGATGCTCAATTTGATTTCTTTTATGCTACAGACTTTACTAGGGAGTCCAGATCAGATCAGTTACAGAGTCTGCCGACAGTACTTTTCACCTCTTCTCTGTACATTTTTGTATTGTACGTTTTAGTCTAGGCTTAGTATTTACCATAGGTTTTCAATAGGGAAAGAATTCCTCTCCTAGTTGAATCAGACCTTAATTAGCTGGATTTCCAGTGACCATTCCCAATAGGTTGCGTGTAGTCACTCTGCTTTGCAGGTGTTTGTGCACTGAATTTGCTAGTATAAATGCAGGCTAGTCTAGTGTTTACTAAGCTAAGTGTTGCTTTATAGTTCAGTAGCCTTGCTAGGATGACTGTGGGATGTAAGTCTTTTTAAGCCAGCAACAGCTGACCTGGAGAAAAAAAAATAATCAGTGCTGCTTATTCCTCCCCCAGTCTACTCTTTTTATTGATCAGTTTTGTTGCAGCATCGTTTCAGCTTTAGAGAAGTCTGGGTGCTCATCCTGAGATGTTAACAGATTGCTCCAGAGGGTGGCATTGCAACAGTAGTTTCTGATTTACACATCATTGGGGAAGCTACAGGGTGTGCTGGACACTTGCTCTGTAACTGCAGAATTCCTCCTTGCTTCTGAGAACACAACTGTATCCTCTAGAGTAGTAGTTCACAGATTTCCCCCCTTTCCCCAGCCTGTATTTTATGCCTTGTCTTTTTTTCTAATCTGATAATTTCTTAACAGTTTAGGGAGCAGCAACAGAGTAGAAGCACAAGGGAAATGCAATGCCACTTGGAGAACAGGTCTAGGGAGAGGGTATTTTTACCACCAAGCCACTAGGAATGTGGCTGCAGGGAGCCTGCCCAGAAAAAAACCAAGTTTTTGCTGAGAAGAGTCTGGGAGTGGGGCAGGGCAGGGAAGATAGAGCCATAGCTGCTGAGCCCTGTCACCCCTTCTGCCACCTGTCACCACCAGAGGCACCTGCAGTAGGAGCACTGGCTCTCCAGCAGCTTTCCATCTGGGGTGCACCTTGGACTGCCTCCCACCACCCAGCTTAGGAAGAGCTTTGCTGCTGTTAATTTTGCGGCTGCATTGAGCATTCTGGAGAGGCAGGAAGAAGAGGGGCTGGTCTGGTCACTAGCACTTACAATTGAAGTGATCACAGTAATCAGAAATCAAGGTAATTTCAGGAGGGCTGAAGCTCATTAGAGGACTGGGCAGAAGCCTTTTGTCAACTAGTGCACTGGAACTAAGGGGAGGAAATACCACCAACACCCCTGTGGTAAACCAGATGTGGCCCCAGCAAGGTACTGCTAGTCCCACAGTGTGTGCTTGTGCCATTAACAGATGCCGCACTGACTGACCCAAACAACTTAATGTTTTTCCTTAGAGTGGAAAAACCCTAAAGTCAAACAACACAAGCCTCATTTTGGAGGCAATGGATATAAATAAACACTAAAGGTCAGGGGGTACCTAAGGATTCTTCAAGGAAAGAGACACCTGTAACATGATGATAACTTCACAGCAGATGTTTTGGTGCCATGAATCCTGCTGTGACAGCCTGAGGGAAGCAGAGAATAGCAGTCCTTGAGAATTTTGCTGCCAAGCATCATTAGCAAGAAAAGCCGTACGTAAGAGCTGTCCAGGTGCCTCCATCTCGGGCACCAATAGAGAGAAAATTTTTGAGAAAACTATTACTAAATTCCTTTAAATCCCCTCTTCCAGTGGCCTCGCAGATCCTGTGCTCCTCTGCTTAACAAGGGCCGAGACAGTTAATTAACCAGAGCTGCAGACAGAAGCATGGACATGTTTCTAGCACAAGCAGCTTATGGCCTAATTTTCTAGAAGTGTCTTAGGGCAGATTAGTTTCATGCCTGTTGCAAGCATCTGTAGCAGGACATCTTGGGAGAGAAAAGAACCACCCCCCCCCCTTGTATTTCACAATGAGACAGGACCATTAACAGGACGATGCTCTGCTATTGTATGGTCCAGGACTTTGCTAAGGTCCTGATAGGCAGAGCAATTTGTCCTTAGCCAGAAAAATTGCTCATTAAGAAGTTTTAAAAGAGCAAGTTTTTCCTTCCTTTCATGGCACCCTCATTCTCTTAGCATGTGTGTTACTCTTCCAGTGGTCATCTCCACCTTACAGGAGTGGCATGATTTATTTGAGAACATAACCTCTTCCTCTGCCCTCTGGAACTGTCAGAGCAGGTCAAGATCGCACATCAGCTCAGGACACACCATGGATTGTCTAGGGAGGAGTGTCTGCAGATCCACATACTGCACATCCAGAATTACTGGAACAAACTCTGTGGACTGGACAGAGAAGCCTGGCAGCTACCATGGCAGCCGTTAACAGACAATGTTCCTGTGATGCTTTACATCAACAATTTCATCATTCCAAATCCATCACTATGTAAGGAAACAGTTAGATTTTTGGCAGTGGTAATGCTAGCATCAGATCTGCTTAGCAACTGTTTACTCTTCCAGTATTTTATGGACAACAACCACCACAAGACTGTTGATCTGATCAGTTAAAGGAGTTTCTGAGCTTGTCCAATTTGTCCAAATTGTGAACTGTCTGCAAACCGCATGCCCACGCTCGGTATAACACCCCTGTTCCCCTGAAATCTGACTTTATTTCCCTTGTGTGCAGTTTGAAAGGAAAAAACCCAGATTTAAAAACTCTCTCACCTTTCAATTAGCTCACCTAAATTAAAAAGCAGATTCAGGCAGGAATGTATAATGATACCCCATTAACCACATTTGTCTTCCAGCAAACACTCCTGTTCTCTGCACTTAAAGGTACTAGAAAAAGATACTAGTTGTCTTCCTAACTTCTTTCATCTTCTCTCTGATGTCTAAACAGCACGTTAAACTGTGAAAAGATGCTCTATATTAGCTGGATTACATATTTACTTTGCTGTCTTTATATCCAATACAAGAACAATTACGAAGCAGCATATAAACCCTATTATTTGATCTGCATTTGTAAAGCAAAGTCCCCACAATTCAAGCCACAACCCAAAATATATTTATAGTGTCAAGTCAGCAGACTGGAGTCAACTTGCATTCAGCAACCCAACCAAAAGAGCTTTTCAGTGGCCTAGTTACAGCTGTAAGTAAGCCCACTTCCTTCCTTTTTTTTTTTTTTTTTTTTAATTTCCTTTTCATTTTTCTTTTAGGCAAGTTCTCAGTGACCACCTTATACTTAAAAAAGTTTTGTTGTTTTTTTTTTTACACCACTGTCAACACTTAAGTGTGCTGTGGAGAGACCATATGAATAGTTGCTAAGATCAGCGCCAAAAAGCCAGATCTGGCACACAATGAAGGACTCTACAAGAAGGTCTCAAAGACAGAGTTCTTTGCAACTCTCTGTTTATTAAAAATATATGTCTCCTTGGAAGAAACACTGGTAACCAACTAGTGATGTCATGATCGATTCGATACTGTCAGCTATGCCATGGAGTACATCATCTTTTTCTCCATGTGACTTGATGAGAGGGAGACAGGCTATTAGGAAAAAAAAAAAAGAAAAAAAGAAAACAAAGAAAAAAAAAAAGAAAAAGACAGGAACAGCGTGACTAGCATCGTAAGGACTTTTGTTTCACTTACTCCACGTCTCTGGGGACCAACATTTATAGCAGCCGGAGCAGGACCAGCAGGGCAGGGGGCTAGATGCCGAACAGGAATCCATTGCCAAAGTTCCCTCCTTTAGGGTCAGTCCCAATGATGGCAGAATCCTTCCTGCTCTCCACCACGCTAGTAGCCGCATCTCTCCTGCGGCACTGCTTTCTGTCCCAGGAAGCTGCTCGGTCCCTGCAGGGCTCCTTGTGATGCAGGATGAGCAAAGAAGCTTCTCACCGGACAGTACGTGTACAGTCTTACAGCAGTTCTTGTTCACACCGAACACCGTGGCCTGTGCACACCATGCACTGGCTGACACATTGCCAACCGTTACCTTCAGGAAAGGGGATCGGCACCCCGCACGTTCACTTATCCCTACAAAATAGGGGAAGGGAGAATGGGCCAAGACTTACCTGCGTGTATGGTGACCTCCTTTGTTCTGGTGCTTGGCACTGTGTCTGAGAAACAGCATTCGCCAGTTCTTTGTAAGGTGGGAGCATTCTTCTACGTACTCACAGTACGTGAGTACCCAGCAACATAGCTCCTGCTCAAAGGCTGTGTGAGTCCCCCCCAGCTTTACACACGGCTTGTTCCCATGATAGAGCCCCGTTTGAGCATGGAAGCCAAAGACAGATATTTCTCAGCTTGGGGCAACTGTTTCAGCGCTAACAGTTGCCTCACTTGAAAAATCTTAGTGCACAGCAGTTGGGTGCAGCTCTGCATCCCCCTGCCCCACAGACCGGTGAGCACAGGGCACCCAGTTCAGTTTTCTAAGGTTTGAGAGAGGAAGCAGAGCCCAAATTCAGAAAGAGGATTTATGCAGAGATGGTGGACACAGAATCAGGCGAGGCGCTGCGCGTTCACCTGCCGAGCCCCAGCTCCCCGAGCAGCAGGCGAGGTCCCTGCTGTGCTGGAAGGACAGCCCTTCCACTGGGAAGGCCACCACCTGCACACAGCAGAGCTGGGAATTTGACATGGAACAGGGAAGAGAGGGAGGAAGTTTTTGAATTCTGTTACTGATTTGGAAAAGTGTGAACATCCATCCAAGGCACAGCTGGGGGCTTTTCCTGCCAGTGGCTAATGCAGAAGGGAATGCCAGCGCGCTGCCACAAGCTGGAATGGGTCACAGGTACAGGGCCAGCCCAACGTCCCAGGTTTTCCACGGCAACACAGGACAGCGAGTACCTTTGTTCCATGTGGCTGGTAGAGTATTTCCTAACTAAAAGCTGCAGATCTAGATTCTATTTACAATAGAGCCAGCTTAAAAAATAAGTTAAAAAACTGGATTTTATACCCATTCAGTTCATTATTAACAAGAGAAAAATGGAATAATGAGAAAAAAAAAAGCGCCAACACAGCAACACAATATGGTTTTGGTTTAAAATCAGCTTAAAAAAATAGAACCAAAAGGAAACCTCTCATGCAAACACGTAAGGTGGTGTGTAAAACAATGTGCAATTTAATGTGTAGTATCATCCATTGTCTTGCTCTGCAGCCTCCTGCTCAGTCTCTATCTCCCAGCCTCACTCAGATCAGCTGCGGCTCCTTGCTGTGTTACTCTGGACCTCTGGTCCCTTCTGCACAGGCAGCGTACCAGTCTCTGCACTGCCTCACAGACCTGGGGCAGCTGGCGGGACTTCCGAAGCACCTGGTACTGTTTTGAGCTCTGCCTGCCCAAGCGGGCTCCCTGTGCCCAGTGGTTGGGACAGAGAAACTGAAAGATCCTTGCAATAACACAATACCTTTTAAGAGAGGTCCCTCAGGTTTCCTAGTCCACATACATATATATATATAATATATATATAATATCTCTCTATATATTATATATAAATTACATATACAGATAAATAAAATGCTTTCTGCTGCCTTTCTGCTGAACTGTTCAGAGCTGCTAGACAGTCACACTTGAAAAAAAATGCCCCTGGAGCTCTGATACTAGCTCATGTGCTCAGAGTCCACGTTTCACTTGTTTCTTACATTAGTCCTTAGCTGCCTCCTCCCATCTTGATTCTTGGTTTAGTTAATAATAATAATAATAATAATAATTATAATAATAATAATAATAATAAAAAAAGACCTTGAATGGGTTCGCATCTGTCTCTAATGGAGCAGTAGGAAGGTCCATGCAGGAACGGTGGGAACAGTCATGTGATGAATGAGATGAGTTCATCCCGACAAAAGAAACAGGACTAGAAAACTCAATTTTGCGACGATCTAAAAAAGGGGGCAGGAATAGTTTTCATATCCCCCCTCCTCGGGGCAGAGGGCTTGGGTGGGGTGGGACTTCGGAGATCTTCTGCTCACAGGGAAGCAGGTGGGGGACATCTTCAGAGTTTCTCTGGGGATGGGACCCAGATGTAGTGCCCAGACTGGTCCTCGATGATCTGTTTGATTTTGCTGTAAATCTCTTCAAGAGAGTCTCCTTGTACAATGGCTGGAAAAGGAGAGAACAAGCAAGATCTTGAGCATCAGGCAGCGCTGCGCTTCCCCTGCCACGAGCTATGGGAGAGGCCTTTGCTCTGCACCAAAGGGGCTGGTGTGGGGTGGCCAACCATTAATGAACGAGACAACCTGTGTCAAAGGAGCTGTAACAGGCGCACAATGACACAGGGTTAACCCAGCGTATCCAAGGGGATTAGCGAGAGCTGATCCCATGCTGGCAGAGGTCCTCGTGCGTGTGAAGTGCTGGCCGGGTTCTCCACAACGGGCTGCTAATTAGCTTTGCAAACTGTGTCACACCACCGCGCCCCAGCACCGCAGCTACTCCACCGCGGTGAACAGGAGGGCCTCATGGATTAGCCGGTGTGTGCCAAGCACATACCCCAAAGTGCCAGATTTGTCCGTCCCTCTGGCTGGCTGCTGAGGGCTCCTCGTATTTGTTGCTTCCTCTGCCGTGGGGTGGGAATCACGGCACTGTCGGGCTGGAAAGGGCCAGCTTATGGCTGTTGCTCCCAGCAGCAAGTCTTGCCCAAAGACCAGGGATGGTCTCGCTGCTTAGCGGGGACACAACACGAAGCACTTCACTGTGCTTCCTACATCAGAGGAGGAAGATGGACATGGGGGGCCAAAGCTTTCTGCTAATTCAGCCCGCCTCTGTAGCCCAGCCAGGACCATCCTCCAGCATCTCTGTCCCCTCATTATAAGTTCCTGGCATAGAACTGGCTACAGCAACTATCTCTCTGCCCATTACCCACTTTCAGCGACGGGTTTCAGCCAAGAGTGATCCTTCCCCAGGTCAACTTCAAACTCACCGTCCAAGCGCGTGATGGCATGCCAAGGGTCTGGCAAAACCGCGGCGTGCGCTTTCTTTGCACTCTTCCTGGAAGAGCACATGGCAGCTCTGGAACTGCTGCCTGGGACAGGAGGTCTGGGGAAAGCTTTACACTGTTTGTACCCATACATTTGCTCAGCTGAGATCCAT
Organism: Ibycter americanus; assembly: GCA_035590275.1. Taxonomy (NCBI): domain Eukaryota; kingdom Metazoa; phylum Chordata; class Aves; order Falconiformes; family Falconidae; genus Ibycter; species Ibycter americanus. The sequence continues at coordinate 13,241,050 of JAVJGI010000037.1, forward strand.
TTTTGGAAAATGTTCTGCTTGGGATTTTTCCCAGTAGCTGTTAGGTGGGTAACGCAGGGGCTGGCAGGATTATCACTCCTCAGCTTTAGAAGAAACAGTGCACTGGAGGAAAGATGGAACACCAGTTTCTCTGCCTCTTCACCTGCCCATGATTTTCCAGAATTAATCATGTTACAAACATTAGTTCCTTAATGCACAAGGATCCCTGTGTCACAAGCAGCTCACATCTGCAGGCAGAAAGCACCAGGCAGCCCCTGACTGGCTCTTCAGCAAAGACTACTTAGGAAGCCAGCCAAACTTCCAGGCTTTTTCTGGGAGATGTTTTGTAATAACTCAGGACAGTCTCAACCATTTAGGTCACTAATTTTTTCTCTCTCCTCTTTAAAATGACTCTCCTCTCTTCTTGAAAACACTCCCCTTGCCCGTGTTCAGAGAGTTTTATTTCCTGTAGCCTTGCAGCACCCTGAATCTATGCTGCGCTACTCCTGCCTGGGGATTTTTTCTTTTTTTATTATTATTAAAGTCAGCAATAAGCTCTCACAAACTTGGAAAATCCTGCCTGACAACTTATGTCCTTCTCTAGAGCTGGTTTACTCTTATCCACTGATCTTGGAGCAGTTGCTTTGCAGAGCCCTACTGGCAAAGAGCCATTTCTTTTTTGCTTTGATGAAGCTGGACATTTTCCCATGACCCTGCAGTGAGACAGTGCTGGTAGAGAGGTCATAGCTGCCAGCCAGAAAAATAAAATAAATCAGATACAAGCCTGCTCAGGACACTCACCTGTAAAATACTCTCCAAACTCTTGCTCGAGTTTCATGGCTTTGTCAAAGACCTTGTTGGCCTGTTCGTACGTCTGTCTCCGGTTCATCTCCCTGCCACGTACAAAAAAAATAGAAACTTAGCTCTTTTTCTTAGCAATGAACAGAAGTAAAAATAGCCCATGGAGCCAGGGTGCCTGGGAAGCCTCTGCACACCAGGGATGGAAGCTGTGCAGGACCCAGCTCTCAAAGGCAGGACCCTTCCCCATACGTTCCCTGCTGCCTTGGCCCTTCATCTCAACTTCCCATCACTATCGCCACTCCCCTTTCGCCACAGATGTGGACTCAAATCCAGCCAATCCTCCAAATTTGCAAGACCACTGCAGAAGTCTCCCTGCTTCTCCAGAGCTTGTCACCACCCTCCTTGCCTAGGTTCCCTCACCTTCATACAACACCCAAAGCAGCAATTTGACCCCTTCTGGCTTGAGAAGGGGTTTTCCCAGTCCTCTCGGTGCCACTGGAGTCTCTTCTGATCTGAGAGTCCATCTCTAGCTACTGAATCTCCTCACGTGTAATATCCTCTGCTGCTGCTTGGAAGAGTTGCAAGCTCACGTCTCACATCCTTCCCAGCCTGCGCTCCCCAGGGCCAGGAGCAGCAGGACAAGCAGAAGGTTCCCCTTGGGCATCCAGGGAAGGTCTCCCCTCTGCTCCCCAGGGCTGTCCTGGCTCAGCAACCATCCAGCTGTGATCCACCACTACAAGCTGTCAGCAGCTCTGCTGGCTGGACTTGGGGCCCAGGTGAGCAGGTTATATCAGGCACATTTGGGAGCATTTTTAGATTTCCCATGGATAATCCTCTTTGGGGTGAACAAAGGGCTTTAAGCCAGAGCAATCCATGGAGCCTGGGATGCACGATGGCATTAAATGTGGACGGACACCACAGAGACAGCAAAGGGCCCAGCCACTCTTAACAAGCGACAAGTTCAGCACCAGCAGCAATCTCTGCTGCTTTCTAAAAAGCAGAGGCAGCAGACACACAAATCCCTGACGTGTCAGAGCTGCTCGCCCTGGAGAGGCACAGAACACAGTATTGCACTTACATGAGAGCTTCAATGGATTTTGGTTTGATGAAAATGGCAATGGGATAAAGTTGTGCTTGTTGCAACCTCTTGATAGCATTGCCAGAGACATCCAGGATGCAGTGTTTCCCCTAGAAAGGAGACAATCAGGATCAGACCTACCCACACAGCCTCTTCTGTGCAGAAAACAGCTTGTTCATACAGGGATGCTCGCAAAGGAAAGGAGCCACACAGATGAAAGACCAGTCCTGAGACAGAAGCCAACTCCCCGTGGCCTTACATTCCCGCCTGCTTAGGGTGGGACAGCAGCAACGCAAAGGGACCGAACCTTTCTCTGAACTGGTGACACAATTTACAAGCCATCAATACAGTCCAGTGCTCCTGCGGAGCTGCTGCTTCGAGGAGGGCAGCTGGGCACCTCTGCCCTGCCAGCTCCCGAGCACAAGGCTGCTGCTGCCAGTGCCAGGCTTTTGGGTGGAGTTTGGATGACAGAGGTACTACACTGAGGTGGTGTAACATGGCTAAGAAAAGCAGCCACGTGGCTTGGCAGGACCTCAGAGGGAGGAGAGACTCGTGCCATGCTTGTTTAATGTGGTTACAGCCCTTTGTTAACTATGGGGAGAAGTGGGGAACTGCTAAACACGTCCAGGTTCGGGCTGGATGCATGCTGGTCCCAGGGACGCCACCCAGCACTCACCCTCTCTGCCACTGCCCGCACTGACTGAATGCTGGTCCCATAGAGATTGTCATTGAACTGCCCAGCCTCTATGAACTTGTTGTCCTGGATATCTTTCTCCATCTGTTCGCGGGATACAACGAAGTGGTAGTCTTGTCCGTCCACCTCGTTCTCGCGCCGAGCCCTGGTAGTGTCTGGAGGAGAGCAGGCATCGTGAGCGAACCCGGAGGGATGCACGTCAAACCTCCAGGGAGGGAGAAAACCCACCCACGCTGCCGGCCCCCTCCCCATGCCGCGGGCTGAGCCCTGCAAGTGGCAGGGCCACCGCTCTCCCCACCCTCAAGCGAGGGCACCAAGCACCAGCTGGGACTTACGGGGCACGCAGGAACCAAACTTGTGTGGGAATTCGGAGATGAGGTCATCGTTAATTCGGTCCTTTGTTGGCCCCAGGATGATCACCGGCCTTGCATAGTGAACTGTGAAGAAGAGCCAGAGCCTGAGGTCCTGCCTGCACCGCGGGCAGCTGACCCTACTGCCACTTCTGGCATCAGCCTGCCCTCTCCTGCTGGCAGTGGGTGCTCCTGCTCGCATGGGCACCCAAAGGTGCCTCCTCCATCAGAGTTTATCTCCTCCTGGTCAGTCAACATCGCCTTCCCATCTTACCCAAACCATTTGTGCTGCCCTCGGGAAGATGCTGTGGGTCTCTGGGGCTGCAGATCAGCAAAGCTGCTCTCTCGCCTGGGGCAGGAGCCAGACAAAAGGGACAGCTTGGTGAGGATGCCACAGAACTGGGGGAGTGACGGGAGCCCAGGAGGCTGATCCAGCTTTTGGCAAGGAGAGACCACCAAGGCTGAGACCGTTCAGCCTGCAAAAGGGTCTGCAGGGACTGAGCATCAAGCAGGATTAAACGCTGTGGGCTGGGGTGAGGGCTGCTCTGCAGCAGGCACCTGGCCTGAGGCAGGGAGTGATAATCCTGGTCCTCAGCTGGGAACTACAGCCCAGCTCAGTTTTAGCTCTGGATCTCTCCCTTGGTCTTGCAGACCAGGTCACGAGTCTCTTCTGTTGATTCAAAAGGGACGATTAAGGCCAGGGAAAGCCCCGTGAGGTGACACGCGTGCCTGGTTCTCCTGGTGCACCCAACAGACAAGAAATTCCCCTTGTGTTCACCCAGTATCATACTGGTATGGCAGAGGAGGGGAGGAGGTCGCACCGGTCACCTTGGCTGTGCTGGGGACACAGGTACCCATGCTGGAGCGGGCACACAGAGCAGCTCAGCGCCAGGACTTACTTTCTTGCCGCGTCACCGGCTCGTACGATAGGATGGTGTCCTCTTGTCCTTCTGCAACAGAGCCAGGGAGAGGCAGGTGAGTGCTTGCAGCAGCTTTCCAGCCCCTCCGCACCAGTGAGGGGCTGGCTCCTGCCCCTGCCAGCCTCCCACAGCTCTGGGGACACCTCCAGGCTGCCCTGTCACGCTGCCAGCTGACGTGGAGCATGATGGGCATGTGGTTACCAGCCCGTGATCCATGTTAATTATTCACGTCCCAGGTCTAGGTCAAGCCTCCTCTTTCCCTCCCAGCTGCTGCAGGCTCGGGGCCCACTGGGACACACCATCCTCCCTGTGGGGTGGGTGGCAGATATCCAGAAGACCCGCCGGGGATACGGGGAGCTTTCGCTGCAGCTGGACCCCCATGCTCTTGTACATGCTTGGGCTCCAGGAGCCACCTATGCTACAGACCCAGCCTCTGGCCATTGCTTCCCACAGCAGGCACCGAGGATGGGGGACGGGGGACAACCATGGACTGGGAACCCACCATCCAGCCTCGGAGCAGAGCCCTGCAGCCAGGAGAGAGCAGGGAAGCAGGCAGGTTTGCTCCTGCCCCCAGCCCCTGCTCCCCCCAGCCCCAAGGGCGCAGCTGGCTGCAGCATCCTGGCATCACCAGCAGGAAGGACCAGCCTCCAAACAGAACCTCCACCAGGACAAGACAAGATGGAAGTGCCAAAACATGCACAGACATACACACACACACACACACACACGCGTGCACAGGGGCAGGAGAGCAGGCAAGACGCACACTTACTGGAACTGCTCTCGCTGTCACTGGTGTTTGATGTCACGCCCTCTGCAAAGCAACCAGAGAGACCCCCTTCAGAAGGAGCATGAGGGGAAGGCATGGGGCACCCCAGCTGTCACCCAGCACTACTGACCCAGGGCAGGGCAGCACCAGTCTCCCAAAAAACCTGCACCCCAGCACCCGCTGGGATGAGCCTTCGCTGCATGGGCAAGGGCGGCATCTCTCACCTTTTGCTGGGAAACCGGGGAGTGCACAGGGATGCTGGGCTACTCTGGGAGAAGGCAGGGATGCCAGGAGGGGGCTGCCTGGCAGGCATGGGCAGACACGTGCAGGTGCTGGGCTTCCCAGGCTGAGGGAGGCAGGGTGCCCACGGGGGGAGCGGGTGCAGCATGCACACAGGTGGCAGGGGAGGGCACAGCTCCACGCTGGCATGGGGCAACCTACCTCTGGGGACGGGGCTGGGGCTCACAGAGACAAGACAGTGACAGGATGGGACAGAGTTTGGGGCTTTGCTTGCTCAGGCTGATCCCAGTGCTGCAACTGCCCCACTGAGGCTTGCTGGCCGCTGCCTGCGCCCCGTCGGGCTCTGTACCAGTCATGGGGGTTGCAGAGCTCGGCAGGGGACTCACACCCAGCCGGGAGGGCTGACAGGCTCCCACCATGGTTGTTTTGCAGCTCTGGGTACGCGGTGCCCCAGAAGAAGGTGGCAACACTCCAAAACGCCGTCACCTGCCCCACTCAGAGCGGACCCATCGTGGTCACGGCCACCTCCCACCCGCCCTGGCAGTGGCTTCACATCTCCGAGAGCTAAACCAGCAGCCAGCCCAGCCAGGAGCAGGAGGAAGGGGAGGATGAGGAGGTACAGCTCACCCAGGTGTGGCAGGCAGCCCTCAGCTGGGCACACTTAGGGCACGGCCAACGTCCCCAAGCAAACTGCCCTGCCCCCTCCCGCGTGCAGCAGCGGCACCTCCTCAAGCCCAGCAGCCTCGCCGGCAGATGTGGCGCAGATGTGGCGCGTCCCGGCGGAGGAGCAGCACCCGTGGGGCTCCTCCTTCCCCGCACCCAGAGAAGCGCAGCTGCCCCGACCAGAGCCCGGCCATTCCCCAGGCACCACCAGGCATGCCAGCGACGGAAAGTGAACGATGTGCATCAAAATTAGACTTACTCAGGTTCTTTGCTCCATAATAATCGTCACTTAACCCAGGGAAGTCCTGATTTCACAAGACAGCGAGAAGGGGGAAGAGGGGGAGAGAAGAGAGCGCAGGAGAGGGGAGTCAGAGGGACGGGGGAGACAGAGCCAGACCAGCATTAGTGACAGGAGTGCAGAACGGCCCAGAGCTGCAACTGCAAGTGAGGTTAAATGTTTTCAGAGCTGACACCATCAGCCTGCTGCCAACATCTCACCTTGTGCGGCTGGACCACCCCTCCCCACCGAGCTCATCCTCTCTGCCAAAGAGCCCCCAGGGGCCACCCTGGGTCTGGGGAGGGCAGCAGGGTGGCCATGGCAGCATCTGCTGGCACCAAGCGGTTGCAGCCCCGAGCTGCTAGCAAGCAGGGCCGAGGTGTTTCTCCATGATGCCCCATGGGGTGCACTGGCAGGGCGCAGTGGCTCTGTGCTCCCCTAGAACAGCCCAGCCGCTCTGGGGGTAGGCGCAGCACAGCCAGTCCTCTAACGCATGGCAGGGGGGCACGTTTTTCCACCCCTGCTTGTGTTAGCTGCCTGTGCCCCAGTGCTTGCACGGGCTGTGGAAACATGGGGGAAGGACCCCCCCACTGCAAGCTGGGATGGACAGCAGCAGAGCACAGGGAGGGAGCTGGCTGCGGGTCTGTGACATGAGCTGGTGAAGAGCATTGCCTGCCCCATCCCCGTGCTGTATGTCGCTGCACTGCAGGACTGGCTGAAAGCAGCGCCCCACTGAGCACCCAGCTCCAGCACAGCACGGAGCTGACTGGAGCCCAGCCACATCCAGGCACTAAGAGAGATACCCAGACACACAGACTTCACCTTCACCGCAGGCCAGGGGCTCGTGCTGGCTGCGAAGCTCACTGGAAGCTGGTGCCAGCCTGGCACGGGCTGCAGAGGGATGCGGGCAGCCCCCGGGAGCAGCCCGGCATCAACCTCCTGCCTCTGCATCACGCCCAGGAGAGCTACCGGAGGGGAGGGAACGTGCTTCCTGTGCTGGCACCAGGGCAAAGACACCGCTCTGCCTGCCCACACCCTCTTCCCCAAGGTGGGAGGATGCTTGCTGAAGGAATGGATGCAGTTTAGCACCTGGGAGGAGGAGGAGCTGGGTTCAGCGACCATCTCCAGTGCTGCCCATGTCAGGATCTGGGGCAACAGGCTGAATGCCCTGCCTTCACTGGGGAGCCCCACGGTGCTGCCAGGTGAGAGCTGGGGACCCCTCAGTGCCTGCAGCCAGCTACCAAAGATATGCCCAAGTCGCAGGCGAGCAGCCCCTCCACCAGCAAGGGCATGGCTCCCCGGTGCCCACGGGGTTTAACCCAAGGGAAGGGGCTCCCAGATGGGAAAACGTAGCTGCAAGTCACTCCTAGGGGAGATGGGGAGTGCAGCTGGGACCTCCCCAGCCCCTCAGCCCTGACAGGGACAGGAGAAGCTCTGCAGGAGGTGGCCAGCCCCTCGCTTGAAGGGGAGTAGCCCTTGGCAGGTGGAGGGAGGGAGCAGAGCCCGCAGCAGAGGGGGGAGAGCAGGGGTCAGGTGGGTGTAAAGTTGGATGAAAGGATGAAGACATTGAACATGAGAGAGAGAAAGAGAGTGCCAGCCCATAACCGTTGCTTTTGTTTCAAGCTCTGGTTTCTCCTAGCTGCTGGCATGACTGTGGAGCACAGACCCGAGCACGGGCAGATGCCAGGACCCCTGCCTATGGAAACGTGCCGAATCCATCCCCGCAGGGCAGGGGACCTGAAGGTCGCACACTTGCCCTCTCTGGCCAGCTGCTACTTACGTTCCTGTCCGCTGCTCTCCTGGGCCAGGTTCTCTTTGCTCTTGTAAAATGGAAACTTTCGAGAGAGGCGGAAACTCTTTTTACGTTTCGTTTTGATCGACTGAAGAACATGGAGATGGAAGGGAGGACAGAAAAAACAATGGTTTTTAACGCATGTGGGAAAAATTAAAGTGAAGAGACAATGAGGAGCTGTGTCAGGGCTGTTACCCTCAAATGAAATCATGGAGATTACATGAAAATTGTAATGCAGGAAAAAAATTAAGCATGGAGAAAAACATGTGGTAGGGATGCCGGGAAGCTGACAGGGCAATCAGCAGCTCTGTAGGGGTAGCCAGGCCATTCTCCCTTCCTTGTCCACTCACTAAGTGCTCCGCACGAGGGGCAAGGGCAGCTATCTTCACCTGCATGAGCTGCCTGCAGTCAGCTCCCAGCCACAGGCCGTGATGGGACAGGCTCTGCTCCCACACCACTCCAACCTGGGGTCCTTCCCCAGCGCTTTCACACCATCCCAGGCTCCTCTGCTCGCCCCCTGCAGAGTCATAGAGGATTCCTGCTGAGCAGATGCGGGCCTGGACCAGGTGCAGTCACACTGCTCTTTGCTTTGGGATGCTCCAGCTGCCCCACACTGGGAGCTCTGGCTGCTGGGACTTATCCTGCCCCTGCTAGCTATGGGCTCCAGGTGCCCCACTGAGCCCCAGCTTGGCACTTACCCTGTTGGACTCAATCATGCCAGTCCTGGCGTGGAACTTGACTGTTTTCAACCGCGCTCTCTCCTTCTTTTCCACCCTGTTCAGAAGTTAAAGGGGAAAAGAGCTGCTAGTCCCATGCATATGCCCTCCGTACCGCCTGCTTGCCTCCCCATGTGGCTCCATGCACCCTTGGGTGGTGGCCCCGCTGGCAAAGGGCAGCTCGTTCCCCGAGAGGGACAGATGTGGGGCTGCCTGCTTGAGATCTGGCCAAGGCCAGCATCTACAGGAGCAGCAAGGGGGACAACTCAGCCTTCCCAGGAGGGGAGGGATGGAGAACAGAGATGGGGCTCATTCTGTAGACCTGAAAGCAGTGGCAGCCTGGTCCTCTGCTCCCTGCAACTTCCAGTCTCAGGGGACCTGGGCTCACGCAGCTGGGCAGGTTGTCAGAGAACACAAGGAGCAGCTTGCAGTCACTGCTGTGACTCTGCTCTCACTTGAAGCCCCAGACTGGCTAACACCAGCTGTCCATCCCCACGGGGACCACAGAGGGGGCTGAGCACTCCCCTCCTCACCTGCAGGCTCACCCAGCTTTGGAGAACATCTCCCCAGGGAGACCTGCATGCAGCCCCAGCTTGCAACCGGAGTGCCCTTCACGCTGCATGGCCACAGAGGGGCAGATGGGCTGGGACCACAAGGAGATTCCTCCCTGAGCAGACCCCCGAGGGCTGCAGGGCTCGTGGAGGCTGGGGAGCTCCGGGAGGTATCACACGTGACAGCTCCTGCTGACAGACACTCACCTTTTCTTGCTGGGGATGACCCCAATCTGCTCACTCTCGCCATGGGGTGTGACAAGCCTGGCTTGCCACCACTCATCATCAGAGGCGTTGATGACATGCAGGATGTCCCCATAGGAGAAGCTGAGCCCCTGGCTGGGTAAGCAACTGTCCCGGGTCCGGTCGTAGTCAAACAGGGCTCTGCAGAGGAGCAGAGAGAGGAGCGATGCCTTCCCTGAGCACGGCCAGGCAGCGTGGGCAGCAGCACTGCCCATCCCCTGGGGCACTGCTACCTTCATACCTTAAAGGACTTGAGCCCAAACTTTGGGGAAGCCTCCTGCCGAAGCCACCAGCACACCCCTTCTGCTGGTGGGCTCAGCCCAAGCCCCGGAGCACACAACACAGAAATAACAGTGCTGGACCAAACCAATTCACCCTTAACCTTAGCTGCGAGAGGCACGCGAACCAGACACATTGAAGGCGGCTGTGGTTAGCGAGCAGGCGAAGCTCACGCAGCCTCAAGAAAGCAGCAGCGTGCAGGAGGGCAGCAGGGAGCTGCGGTGTGGGGCTGCTCCCCACCATCACTTCCCGGTGGCTGTGGGGCCAAGGAGTGGGATGGGGAACATCGGACCCCACTGCTGGTGGGTGGTTGCACAGGCAGAGACCCCGGGGTGCTTTGAGCCCGCACTTTTCTTAGGTACAGGGGGACATTAGTTCAGAGCCTGTGAATTAGGAATGCATCTGCTTTCACAACTGACCCTTTTCAGACTCCTAAACACTTCCCCTGAGAACAGTTCATTTAGTTTAAAATGATCTTCAATATTAAACTAACCAGTTACAGAAAATATTTTTTAATTATTTTTTTTAAACTAGATTTAAAGTAATACCCTTCCTGTGCACACTTTATTGCATGCAGCACTGCAGCCCGTACCCACAAGCTGCTCTCAGTGGCTTCATGTTCACAGGCAAGTCGTTCTACTGATGTCATATCTCAGTGTCTGCTTTGATATATCCACTTTGCAACAAACCAAATCAAGGTCACCAGCACAACCCCTACGTTCACTCCCTTTAACACTGGCCCTGCTCACCCCCTAGCCCAACACGAGCCTAAGCACCACAAACACTGGCTCGCTGCTGATTTAATCCTGGCACTAACAAGCTTCCCTCAGCCAGGAGGGACACCCTCTGACCTGCTCATCACCTCCTCTTCCACTGCAGCGTCTGCTAAGGGGAGGGCATGGTGCAAGCGGGAAGGCTGAGGGCCCCTGCAGCAGGTCCCTGTGGAGCAGCAGGTCCCCATGGAGCAGCAGAGCTGGGAAGGCATTTCTTCAGCTAGATTCCTGCTGCAGTGCTGCCAGAAGAGTGCCAGGCAATGAAACTTTCAGGTCACTTGGGACTGGGTCAAGGCAGCCAGTCTTGAATGGGGAGAAGAGGGGCTGTCCCGTGGCTCTGGGAGGGCTCTTTGGGATGAAACTCAATGCAGCCCTATGCATCCAGGTATATCCAGCCACTAGGTCGCTCCCCCTTCCCCAGCTTGCTCGGGGCTGGGGCAGCTCTCATGCTCGCTCCCTCTGCACCCAAGCGTGGCATGCTGGAGCTGGCAGCAAAGCACAACGAGCTGCTTTTGCTGGAGGTAAGCAACCTTCACAGGCAGCTCCTGGCCAAAATACAATGCTGCGCATGGCCGGCAAGCCCCTGCGATACCAGCACCATCCGGAGCAAAGCACGAACCGAGAACTGGTCAGGCCGGTTCCCGAAGAGAGGCGGGCTGTGGGGTGCCCTGCCCACACCCCGCACCCTGCCTTGCAGAGCAGCGCTGGCCCCACGGCTCCCTGCCTCCTCCCGCAGCAGCCACGGGCATCCCAGCGCAGGCGCAGCAAGATTTGCACAAGGGCTGGACACCTGTGAAGCTGATGCATGAGACATTTGCTTCCCCAAGGCACGATGCTCCTGGAGATCAGCCCCCGGCTGTGTCAGCACCCAGGACCCACAGGGTGCAGGGGCCAGACAGCAGCGTGGTCGCTCCACTCTGCCCCTGGGCCAGCTCGCAGCACACAGCGGGAGCAGCCAAGGGAGCAGATGGTTTGGCTGGAGGGCAGGGCAGCAGTGCCAGGGGCTGCCATGGCCTCCTCATGGTGCCCAGGCACGGTGCCCACCTGACCCTCGGCCCCACATGGCACAGCCCCGGCGCCGGCGGACTCTGCCCTGCTGCAGCGCAGGCAGGCAGCACAGGCAGTGCAGGCAGGCAGCGCAGGCAGGCAGCACGTGCACCTGTCTTGCCCTCACCCGTGCTGTGCAGCTGCAGCTCTGAAACACACGGTGAGGGCCGGCACCCCCAAATCGGCCGCGGCAGGCACTCGGATGCCAGGCTCTGGCCCCGCTGATGGCACGCGGGGTGCAATGCAGCCTCACGGGGCTGACTCAAGCAGTCGGGTAGCAAGTCCTGTAATTGATGTCCTGTCGGCAGCGCAGCAGCTCGGCTGGTTTCGGGTAAACTGTGCTCGAAACTACCCCGCCCAGAAGGGCTGGCGCAGCCCAAGCACACGGTGGCTCGTGCAAGCACATTTGTGGGGTGTGCGGCTGCAGAACTGGGGAGGGTCGGGAAGGGCAATGCTGGGGAAAGCTCGACCCTGGGACCACCCGCTCAGCAAGGTGCTGCCCAGCTCCCACCTGACGCCACCTGGGTGTGTATGAGGGGACACTGCTGCAGAGGCCACCAAAGCCACGTGGAGGCATGCCTCAAGAGAGGCAAGATGCTACAAGCAGCCCAAAGGCAGCAGGGAGGTCTCTAGCTCGCGGGAATACCCGATACATGCAGCGCCTATCCAGGCAGGGATCAGGCGACCTACAGGCTCAACTCAAGCTGGACCCAGGCTGAACCCTGCTTGACCTGTGAGGGTGGCCATGGGACAGCAGGGGAGCAAGGGCAGGACTAGCAAGGTGTTCATTCAACGCAGCACCCAGCAACTTGCACACCCCCAATATGGAGCACTGAGATCCTAAATCATGCAAGATGCCTGCAGAGCCTAACAGGAAAGGTGTGAATTGCAGGAACCCCAAGTTGCAGCTCTACCCCCTCTGGCCAGGCTGGGCTTGCACCAGGTCCAGCAACAGCCTGAAGCCCCCCTGCGTGGGGCAACAATGCAGTGGGAGATGCAGGCTGAAGCTGCATCAGCCTCAGCCATTGTCATCCTTCCCACAAGGAAGAAGCATCCCTTGCTCCTGCCAGTCCCCACCTGCAACAGGCTGTGCTTGGTGAGGATTTACAGGATTATTTTAATTACCAAGTTAAAATTACTCATTAGCTGTCACCGAACTCGTGCTGCGGTGGGCAGGAGGTGGCAGAAGGCAGGCAGAGGGCAGGGGCTGCCCTGGCACACAGGACTGGCAGCAGCTAGAGCTGCATGGCTGCTTAACCCCTGCCTGCCCTGTGCCTGGCTCCGGACCAAGAGCACATCGAGGGCTCAGAGCAATAATCCTCCAAAGAGCTCATCTTCCCTCCAGCCAGATCCTGCTGCAGGACTGGTGGGAGGAGACAGGAAAAAGCCTGTTAGCAGCGAGTGGTTTGAGGAGAGCACCCTGAACGCTGCCCTGAGCAGAAGTGGCACTGGATGCCTGGCATTTCCCTGTTTCCCAGTGGTTCCCAGAGGGTCAACCTGGCCAGCCGCCACCCAGGGCTCTGTACAGACACCAGCACTTTCTAAAGCAAAGCAGCCCTCGGAAAAGGAGTGTGGTGCATCTATCCCTAGTGAACCACTGCAGAAGTACCACTCTGCACCCTCTGGGCTTCACGATGCATCTATCACACTCGCTCCCCTGGCCTCCAAAGCACCTGTTCACAGAGGTGCGTGGCCCAGGCTGAACCATCCCGCCCTGCATCCCACCCTGTGGGGATATACCCACCCCACCCACCTCTGGGTGCCTGGGGCAAGGGGGCAGGCATGGGGGGCTGAGCCTTACCGGACATAGAGAGATCTCTTCTCGCTTGTCCGGAGTGAGCCGGAGCCAGAGCTCATGCTGCTGTTCATCATCTGCTCTCTCAGGTCGTGGATCTTTGACTCGAAGCGGCTGTACTCTGTGGGGAGAGAGCTGGTCACTGCAGGCAGGAGCTGCCCCCAAGCCATCCCCCCCAGCACACAGCAGGTAAGTGCCAGGAGAGGCAATGACAGCCTGTCCATGAGGCATCTCACCCATGAGCCCATCCATCCCCCCACACAAGGGAAGCCAAAGAGGCTGCAGCAGCCTGGGAGCCCTGGCAGGGCACCTGGAGCTGGCAGGGCACCGGCTGCTCCCAGACCCGCTCCAACGCTCCCCCAAGCAGCCTGGGCAAAGGCAGCCAAGACCTCCACCGCTACTGAGCTGCAGCTCAGCAAGGGCATGGCTGGGCAGGGCTCAGCAAGCTGCTGACCTACAGAACAGTTCAAAACGTGCAGAGAGCCCCTCCAGGAGACCCTCACCCACAAGGCATGACTACAGCCATGGGGGCCTCCACCCCCACCGCTCCGCCGGCAGCACAGCTGCTCTCCCCAGCAGGCATGGGCAACAAAGCACGGCTCCCATCCATGGAAAGGGAACAGGAGGAGGAATTCACCTTTCACTCCTACATCCTGGCGGCAGAGACCCACAGAAGGAGCTGGGGGACCATCCAGAAGCCGCTGCCACCGCCACGTCCCTGCCAGGTGTGGGGCGGGAGCAGCCGCCACCCTGGCGCCTGCCACTGTGCCAGCTGGACCTTCAGTTGGGTGTAAAGGTCGGGCCGGCAAGCAGAGGGTGGAGGCACTGGCCCCGCTTACCCAGGGCCGACCAGGGAAGGTTTGCCAGGCGGCAAGCGATGGCAGCACCATGCCACCAGGGAAGCTGCCGGCACTGCCACAGCGCACCCCAGCAGTTCTCACCCAGTACCCTTGATTTTGTCCCCTGGGCACATCCTGCAGTTACATCCCTGCATCCCAGCGAGAGCGGACTGGTCTCATCTCTGCTCCAAGACTTGCCTAGAAAGCCTTGTCCGCAACCCAGCGGTTTAGATGCTGTTTGGGGCTTTTTTTGTGAACCAGAACACCTCAGCAGCAGAAGGAACTGCCTGCTGCAGAGCGGAGCCCCAGCAGCCCAGGGGGTTGTGCAGGCTGCTGCATCGCACAGGGGCAGCAGGAACAACACGCTGCTAACAAATGCACTGCGGGCTGCGTTTGAGAGCCAGCCCCTCACCAGGGAAGGGGAGAGATGACTCTCGGCGCAGAGGCACGTGGAGCTGGGGTTATGGGGTTACACAGCTGCAGCTCGGCATTTCCTGGCTCTCCAGCCCTTCACTCTGCAGCTGAACCCGCCTGGGCATCACCCTCCTGCACCCAGCTACCAAAGATGCATTTTTACTTAAAGACTGAAGAAAATGAAAAAAAGACCCCAAAACAAAAGACCAGGTGATACACACACAAAAACTGCCAAGGAACTCCACATGAAGCCCCTTCCCCTGCCACAGGACCTCAACACGTGCCGCACGCCGGGCAGAGTCAGCTGCTTGATGTGGAGGTCACCAGAACGCCACTGAGCCCCGCTGCCTCATGCTGAGGGGCACCCACTGCCCCTTCCTGCCCTCCTGCTAGCAGAGGGAAACACAGCAGCAGCCAGGCATGGGCAAGGCCTATATTATAAGAAAATTAAATTCTGACACCAAAGCAGCACTGGGGTTTTAGAGCTCCCAGCAGAGGGAGGTGAGCTGCATCCCGCTCCGCTCCTCTCGCCCCACACCGGGGTGGACCACAGCATCTGTGGTGCAGCTCGTTCTGCCCCAGGATGCCCATGAGGTCTTATAGCCCAGAGGAGCATCCGTCAGAAGCAGGTAGCTGCTCCGTAAAGCTTCTTTGATATAGAAGGGCCTATTCCTTCTATTCTATTTCCCCTAGAAAGCTGCTGACCTGGGCACTACAACCCCCGTCCCCAGCCGAGTCATCCCAGACCCCACTAAGGGCACAGACTCTCTGCACACCCCGCACTAAGAGGACTGCTGCTCCCTGCCACACGGACTGGCATCCCTCCCACAGCACCCTTCCCCACAAGAAGCCTGGCGTGGAGGATACACCACCCAGGATCGGGCAGGCAGCAAAGGGCACAAGCAGGTTTAGCTGCCACTGGCATCAGGGCGGGGATGTTGGGAGGGCAACCTTTGGGTGCCACCGCCCTGCCAGAAACTGCATCCCCTGCACAAAACCCAAGGGCAGAGCTCAAACACCCCCACCTTGGCCAAAGCAGTCCATGGAAAGGGGCTTTCCAAGTTTTGCTGGAGCGGCCACACTGCTTGGAGGGGCTGGAAAAGCCCGCAGGCACAAGCGCAAGCCAGGCTGGATGCAGCAAACTGAAGAAGGACACAGGAGTTGCTCTGGCTTTATCCCCCAGAAAGCAAACACAGCCCAGTCTAGGAAGGGGTCTCCAAAGGAGCCACCAACCCATACT
Source organism: Ibycter americanus (assembly GCA_035590275.1). Taxonomy (NCBI): domain Eukaryota; kingdom Metazoa; phylum Chordata; class Aves; order Falconiformes; family Falconidae; genus Ibycter; species Ibycter americanus. Next base: position 13,256,507 of record JAVJGI010000037.1, read on the forward strand.
CACTCCGACTGTGGGAGGGCGCAGAGTGGAGGAGCAGCCAGCCCCAAAAGCAAACCCACCACCATCCTCCCAGAAGCAATGTTACCCTGGGAGTGAGCACGGGATGCTCCCAGCTGCCACCTCCCTACCCCCCCACCCCCTTATCTGTGTGCTGGAGCAGCCTCCAAGACAGTTACTGGCAGATAACCCCCAGCAAGCAGCACTCCTGCCTTTGCACCCTGGCTCACAGCCACCTTGCGCCTCTGCATCCTGCAAGGACATTTCCTGCACAGCCAAAATCTGCCTGGGAAACCCATCCACAGCGCAGCAGGGAGGTAAGCCACAGCTGATCCCCACCTCCCCAGCATTCCCATGGGACCCAGGTGTCGGATACATTCAGTACACACTTACCAAGACTGAAAAATATGCAACAGGTGACCTGGCGCCTCTTGCTGTGAGTGCCACTGCAACGCTGTGCCACGTGCCAGGACATTTGCTATTCCCACTCAGCAACTCAATAAAAACACTGCTCCACCCTCCCATTGCTCTTCCCATCCCAGGGTGCGGGTGCCCCTGGAGCTAGGCCTGACCCTGCACCGGGAACAGAATACGGCCCTGCATGGCCGAGTGCATGCAAGTCACAGACCATTACGATCAGGCAGGGATCACCTGCCCGCACCAAGGATCCCCAGCACCGGCACACACTCGTGTGGTGCACCTGCAAACATACCCAGCGCAGTCAACAAGACGGCAGGTCTGCAGGTGATCCCTGGGCACCAGAAGGCAGTGCAAGGGGACAAGGTGCTGACAGGGAGGGGAGCTGCATCGGAAGACAACCCCTGAGCACGCATAAAGCCTCCTGCACGTGCCCCACTCTCTCTGGCACACAAACTCACCCGCCCAGGGCCAAGCTGGCTCCACCAGGCCATCAGCAGAGCCCAGGGATGCTCGGCCACAGGCTCCAGCCCGGTCACCTGCAAAAACTACCCCCAGCTCCATCCTTCCCCTCCAGCCCAGCATTTTGTCATCTTGACCCCGCACACCTTCCAGCTGCGGGGTTAAAGTACAGACACCTCCCTGCACAGGACGCGTGTGCCACATTCCCAGGCGAGCAGAGAGGAGCATGGCCATGAAGAAAGCTTGGAGGCTTTTAGAAGTTGTTGCGAGGCCCTGGCACTTCCCTTTGAGTGGCCAGCTCAGAGAAATGCTGTCAGTTTTTGTATTTGTAGACTAGGAATATCACGGCTTTGTTGCATGGGGCGTGAGGAGGGTGAATTGCCAAACCCAAGCGCTGGTGATAGCGGTGGGCAAAGGTCAGGGGAGAAGTGCTGAAAGGGAAGGGACCTCACAAACAGCTCAGAGGCACCATCACAGGGAGCAGTCTCCTCCTCCTTGATGGCATGCAGCAGTGGTCAGAGGTGCTGCGCCAGGCACAGGTGCTCAGAAGAAAGGCAGGACGGCAGCTCCACTTTCTATCCTTCCCTGGTTTTGTCTTTGCTTCTTTCCACTCCTAGTGCCTGGCGTGATCCCGCAGGGAGAGCACCTCATCCCCCGAGACCTGCTCAAGCAGCCTCTGCTCCCTCAGAGCCTCAGCGAGGTCAGATGCAGAGCACGCGTGCACTCATCCAGCACCCCACAGGCAAGCCCTACCCACACCCATGTACAAGAGACCGGTGCTGTACTCCACCTCTGCTAGCAGGGAAGAACTTCTCAAAGCCCCTTTCCACCAACATCTCCTCCTTTGGGCATCCTGCGATCCAGCTTTCCCTCTCTTTCCACAGCCACAATGGACATAGAAAAGGCAAACATTTCCGAGCACACGTCCCCTCGAGGGCACCCAGCCTCACCAGCACCTGGGGCTCACACCAGGGAGACCCCTGCCCTTGGCTGCCAGGCCTGCAAGCCCTGCAGCGCTGAGGTCGGCTCCCAAAGCACAACACTCCGCGTTTCACAGCAGCAGCGCTGCCTCCGACCGCTGCAGCCCCTGTGCCAGGTGCTGCCACCCGCACGGGCCAGGAGCCGTCACGGACGTGGAAAGCCACCGGCTAGAAAGCACTGACATTTCAGCCTAGGTCTAAAGGGGTTTCAAAACATTTTGTGCTGTTTGACATTCAGGAACCACTCTTGGTTGGCATCTTTGCCAAATCTCAAGTGGCCATGGGAGCCAGAACTACAAGAACATTAAGTGCTTCCTGGAAAGAAAGGGGGAAAAAAATAATCCCAAAACAAACAACAACAACAAAAAAACCCCCAATAAACCCCACACAAACCAAACAAACCCCACACCCACAGCACAGCCCTGAGCGGCACTAACGGCTCCACGCCCCGATGGCCCTGCTGCTACGGGAGAGGGGGGCAGAGGGACAGGGACCCCCAGGGCACTGCCCAGCGATGCCACCCGGGAGGTGGCACCAGGCCAAGGGCAAGCGAGGGGCCGCACGCCGGCCCCACTGGGGAGGACCAGAGGTACCGGGGGAGCAAACCAGCGGGTCCCAGCAGAGACACGGTCCCCAGGGGCCGGGAATTGCTGCATCCTGGCAGCGGCACGGGGCTGCTGGGGCCACGGGAACCGCTCGGCAGCGGCCCCTGGCCCCCCGCCCGCCGCCGGGCGGAACCACCGCGCACCTCCCCCCCGCTCGGGGCGGGACGAGTGCGCCGGCGCCCCGCTACGGGATAGGCGGTTGCTGGGAGAGACCCCCGCGGCGGGGGGAGGGGGATGGCT
>JAVJGI010000037.1:13259862-13291443 GCA_035590275.1 Ibycter americanus
CGGTGCCGGTGCCGTACCTTCGGGCCGGTACTGCGCGATGATGGTCACCGTCTGCCCCGCCCGCTTCAGCGCCGCCGCCGCCTGCTCGTGGGTGGCGTTGCGGAGGTTCACGCCGTTCACCTGCCGGAGAGAGAGGCTCCGCTGGACCGGACCGACCGAGACTCGGACCAACCGGGTCTGCCCTGCGTCCCGGCCCTCGGCACCGCTGCCCCCCGCCCCCGTACCGGTACCCGCACCCTCACGGCCTCATCACCCAGCCCCTGTGCCCCCCAGGACTATGCCTGGTACCGGCATCCCGGGTACCGGCATCCCCAGTACCGGCACCTCCAGTACTGGCATCTCTGGTACCTGCCCCCGGTACCCGCACTGGGGGTGCCCCCGCCGGCCGGCCGGGACCCCCCGCAGGACGGAGCCCGGGCAGGCCGCACCAGTGCTGGTGCTGGGCCCAGCTGAACTGCCCTGGGTGGCAGGGACAGGGGTCCCGCAGGCACCCGCCCGGAGCCCCGGGGGCCGTGCGGTGACAGCGGGCAGCCCCGCCAACTCACCGAGAGGATCCGGTCTCCCCGCCGCAGCTCCCCGCTGAGGTCGGCAGGGCCTCCAGCCAGGATGAAGGACACAAAGATCCCCTCACCATCTTCCCCTCCGACAATGTTGAAGCCCAGGCCGGTGGAGCCTTTGTGCAGGATGATTTTCCGGGGCTCCCTGGAAGGACAGACATGGGACAGGGAGACATCGGGGTGAGCAGCAACGAAGCTGGGGACAGGATCAGCCGTGCCCAGGCTTCCCGGCACACCGGCGGGGCTGGAGTCATCCCCGGTGCAAGGTGCAACCTGGTGTGACTCAGCCCTCGGCACCGAGGAGGATGATGAACTGTGAGAGGTGCGGGCAGTTGCACGAGCAGTTGCACGAGCGACACGAGACACAGCACGGACAGAGACGGAGCATCTGCTGTGAAATCACACACAGAACTATTAGACTGCGAGGTGACGTTGGGTACTGCCAGCCTGGGCACCGAGGATGACGCAGCCGTGCCGGGGGTGGATCGAGCCCCTCCGCACCCGTGCAGCACAGCAAGCGTGCCTGCAACTCCACACACCCCCGTGCCACACTGTGCGCGGCTCAACAGCAGTCCTAAATTTTTCAATGATGACAATCCTTTTGCAGCTCAAACAATAGGCAAGCAAAGGCAGAAAAACTGCCTGGCATTGCAAAAATCCTGTGTCAATCTTCATCTGGGAAAAAAAACCAAGTCTGATGGAAACAATGGTAGTTCCCAGCTCAAGCGCTGGATTAAAATAAGAAGGAATAAATGACACCAGACAACTAGCACAGGCAGGCAGTGATTGTCAGCCAACATGATACTGGGGACCATCAGTGCATCCACTGCAGTGGCCACCTGGATCCCAGGAACTCTGGTGGGTACCGCAAGGACCGAGGATGGGCCAGTGAGTTCAGCAGCCTGATGAACCCTGCACCTGCCAGGGAGCAGAGGGAGATCTCTGGGATGCAGTAGGAAAGATGCTGGAGCTCCAGGAATGGCACTGGCTGAGGGTACCCACAGTCGACCCTAAAACGGTGGCAGACTTGTGCTAAGGGGACCCTGGGGCACCAGGGGGGCTGGCCCAGCTGGCCCCCTGGCTGCTGGCAACAGCCAAGAAACGAACAGGACTCAGGCAGCACAAGCAGAGCGGGATCCCAGGGGAATAAAGTTTGGCTGAGCAGACAGCACAAAGCCCTGTAGCCTGGCAGCATGCTCCCAGGCCACTCTTGCAAGAAAATGTCTTTTTCAGCCCCCTCGGGACAGGCTGCAGCATCACTGCTGTCACCTGGGCAGATGGGGAAAGGTTTTGGTGTTTTCATGGATGCTGGCGGCAGGATTTACCTCCAGGGACACACGCCAGCACCCCAGGAAAAGTCTCCCCCCATCCTTCCCCGTGGGGGAGTCCTGATGGGCTAAATGTCATTTAGCTCCAGGCAACCACCTTATAAGGAACAATAGGAGCAGGAGGTGGACAGACAGAAGTGCAGGACACCTTGCAAGAAGGTCTTGGTGGGCTCCTGCCCTGTCCAAGCCCCCCAGGCTCAGTACAGCCCGACTGTCTCGGCTCTCCCAGCCGCTCCTCTCCCTGTCCCTGTGCCTCCCACCAGGCACAGCAGCATCCCAGTCCCCTATCTTTGGTCACACTTGCTTCTGTGACCTCACTGCTGCCTTGAAGGGGACGGGGATGGCTGTCCCCTGTAGGACATGGATGATGAGACATTGACAGTGAACACTGCGGTGTGGCAGGCTCCGCTGGTGGCACCAGCCAGGAGGTGCGAGGGGCAGGAACGCTCTGAATGCTCCATGCCACAGCCACCCTGCACTGCCTGGCTGCCTCTCACTGGCTGCAGGGCCCAAGGCTTCCCTGACCCACACACAGGGGTTTTTACGGAAGCACAGAAAGGATGCAGCCTTCACTCTGCTAGACCCTACAGACTTAACTCCTTCCTGCCCCTGCATGCCCAGATAGCACAGCCCTGACTGCGGGGAGCAGCCAAGTGACAGCAAATTCACAGCCTGGCTCCCTGTGCTTGCAGCTCCACACCATGCATCGATGCAGCCCCTTGCCTTCAAACGCAGAGGTACAGCAGAGTTGTAACTCCAGCTATGCATTTCTGATGGGGCAGAGGCTGAATCTACCTTGTGACCTTCAGAAAATACCTGCTTTATCCCTATGGCCTCTGAGATAAGCAGGGCTCAAGACTCAGCTGGAGCATAGCGTGGGGCTGGGATGCAGTGGGGCAAGAAGACACCAGGGAAACACCATAGAAATACCATTTGGGTCAAAAGAGGCTGAACTTCAAGTCCTCAGGATGCCACCAGGGCTTGGCTCAGTGCTGGCTTTGAGGGAGCAGAGAGGACTGCAGCCATCAGTCCCTCTGCAGCAAAGCTATGCCTGGGGCTAGAGCTTTCCCAGGGGAAGAAACAGGTCAGATTTCTGGGTCTGCAAACCTGGCCTCCAACCAGCTGATGAACTTGCTCTGCCTCTTGGGTTTTGTTGCTGCCCAAGCAAAGTGCAGGAACCACCACTGCACTTAGCCCACGGAGAAGCATCCTCAGCACCCATGAGGACCAGACGGTTTGGTGAAAGGTAGAAAGACACTACAGGAACCAAGGAGAAGAAATAAAGCTCCAGACAGGTAGATGTCTAGTCTCAGTCATGACATGCACTCTGCATCAGATCAAACTCTCTGCTTCCTTTCTCATCCCAGGAGGCAGGACATGGATCCTGCAGGCAGATCCCATGCTAGATGTTGCAGTGTTAACACTGGGACCTCGGCACAGAGTGACTGTGGGGATCCTGTGGGGCTGTGCCAGGTCTGTGTTGTAGTGGTGGAGCTCACTGGAAAACAGATGCTCTGGTCCTTGGCCCTGAGCACCGCAGGACATGAGGGTCACTATGTCCACGTCCACATCTGCAGCAGCACTTGTGCCCATGGGAGGGGAAGAGGCTTGATACTGGATCCAGGCCAGGTCCTCTGCTTCTCCTGGTGAATGGCTGGCAGAAGCCTCCTGGGAGACAGCTGCTTTTTCAGGGGAGTCACTGCCTTTCCCCACACCAGTAAGATGCATTTAGACCACATGGGTCCCACTGTATAATCTTGGTGATGCACGAACCAACAACAACTTTATCCGCAGCGATGAAGCTGTCCTGGGAGGGTCGGCGACGCGCATGAGGTTTTCAGTGCTGCGTCGGGATGGATGAGGGAGGTGCTGAGCCCACCGCAGGCTGCAGATCTGTTGGGGAGCAGGGGGCTGTGGCTGGGGACCGGCCAAGCAGTACCAGCCAGTCTGCAGCGGGACCCTCCGCAGGGCAGCACCATCCTCTAGTGGCCACCAGCCAGTGATGCACCAGGGCCACCGCCAAGCCACCGCTGAGCCACTGCCGAGCCATCGCCGTGCCACTGCCACTGGGCCGTGTCCAGCCTGGGCTGGGCTGCTCTCTCTGCTTTCTGGCCCGCAAATAAGGACATCAGCGCGTGGAGGAAGGGACACCCTGGGTGGGACCGGGGTCCCTGGTGAGAGACAGATGGTTGTTTTCCGAACGCTGGGACTCTGTCCCTTCTGGGGTGCAATGTAACTGCAGAAAGCACTGCTCCTGCGTGTGGCATCATCCCTCAGTGCCCTGACAGCACGGGAGTTGCTACACCCAGTGAGGATGCAGCACCAGGAACAGGCTGTTGAACTGGCATCGTTGGTGCCAAGACCAGGCAGGAGAGACTGGCGGAGGCCAGTGCTGCACAGGTCACGGTGTGCAGAGGCACCTGCTGCAGCCAAGCACCAAGAAGCCAGAAATCCACATGATGAAGGTGAGTGTAGCCACTCTCTGGGAGGACAGTGGCCCTGACACCAGATGGCAAGTCAGGGTCTCCTGCTCCGGCATCTGCCAGTGCCCTGCGGAATGGGACAATCACAGCCGAGGCTGCTGCACTTCCACTGCAAGTGTAACAACGAAACCAGCCTGCGACCTTGCTCCTAACCACAGAGCCAGCCCTAAGCCTAACCTGAGCGTCAGTCCTTAGAATGCAGCCTGAGCCCTACAGCCCTGGCCCTGGGGATACCAAACCCAGAGCAGGCTCAGCACTGGCCCCGAGGCTGTTGCAAGTAGAGGGAAAGCTGTGAGCCCTGGTAAGCAGAGCAGGACCAGCCAGGTCTCACTCTCCTGTCCTCAGCACGAGGCTTTGGAGAAGTTTTACACTGCATTTAGGCTCAGAGAAATGTCTCCTTTGTGCTCTTCTTTATTTCCTGGGCTCAGGAAACAAACCTGCTCGTGCAGCACAGATGATGCTAGCGGGGAAAAGGGGGCCATGCCAGGGCTGTGCAGGAGGCTGTCAAGCCTGGGGCTGGCAGCCGGTGAAATGGCACCTGGGTGCAGGCGGTTTGGGATGCTGGGCTCAGGGAACATGGGAGGAGAAGCCCTACTCGTACTCAGAGCTGTGCCCCCCTCGGCCCCTCACTCCCAGCACAGCTCCATTTGGGGACAGGCAGCTCACAGCCTGGCAGCCTGTGGCACTGCTGGCACTGGATGGCACCGTAAGGGCAGGGAACACCTTGTATTCCAGGTATTGTAAAACAAGTAAAAGAACAAAGCTGAAATGCAGACATGTAAGGCTCAGGGAGCAGTAGAAGGGTGAATGGGAAAAGGGGGGATGCAGTGAGCCAGGGAGTGACACAGCAGGGCTGGTGTCAGCGGGGGTGAGCATGGACCTCACTGCAGGGGCCCCAAGCTTTGTATCATGCACCCAATAATGGGCTTTAGGCTGAGGTTCTGTGCCAGCAGTGGGGATGAAGTCAAGCAGCCAGCAAGGGAAAGAGGGAAGGAGAAGAAGCAGGGATTAGGAATGCTCATGCCTGGTACTCACCTGGTGAAGTCCTCATCCCCGATCATGTGCCGAGGGATGGGCGAGTACCGGGATGGAGTCACCTGGGGAGGGACAGGGTAGGCAGGCTTGCTCTCAACGCTGCCCAGGTAGCCCAGACTGGAGTTATGGCTTATGTGGTTGTCAGCCAAGGCTGAGAAGGCTGCAGGGGAGGAGAAGGGCATCAGGAGCAGAAATCCATCTGCAACGCAGACTTGGAGACCAGCCCAGCATCGCCCGTCGCCCCAGCACGCTCCGTCCCCCCGAGCCCTGTGGTGCCTGGCCTGCTGCGCCAGCGGCCGGAGGCGTACGTACTGCTGGCGTAGTCGGGGGGCGCGTACATGTCGTTGAGGTGGATGTTGCCGGGCTTGGCCACTTTCAGGTACACCATGTCAGAGGTGTTCTTCAGGGCGGCCACCGCCTCCTCGTGCCGCACGTCCTGCAGGTTCGTGTTATTCACCTGCCGGAGGGAAGGGGTTGTGTGACATGGCTGCAGGCAGGAGGGCAGGCAGGAGAGGGGGGGCCAATGCAGCCCTGCGGGAATGGAGCAGTTTCCCACAGGGTAGGTGCCATAGTAGCTCCAGAGACAGGGTCCCATCTCCGTGGGTTTGACCCTCCTGCCTGCAGCCGGTGCTGTGCCAGCCCCTCCCAGACCACCGTCCCAGTGGGGACCCCAGGGAAGGGGCAGGGGGCTGCTGGCGGGAGGGGTGCTGGGGTTCAGGATTGGCACTGCGGCATGGCGGAGGCTGCCCGGCTTTGCACCGCAGCTGGCTGTGGGCATGGGGCTTACCGCGAGCAGCCGGTCCCCGATCTGCAGGCGCCCGTCCTTCTGGGCAGCACCTCCCTCGATGATCTTGGTGATGTAGATGCTGTTATCCCCAGGGATGTGCTGGTTCCCAATGCCCCCTGCAATGCTGAACCCCAGGCCTGAGGGGGAGAAAGAGGTGAGGGGTGAGGGACAGATGGACGGAGCCCTGGGCTGGCCCCACGGCCCCACTGAACTTCCCACCTTGCCCCAAACCTGTCAGGCAATGGGCCACCCCGCTGCTGCGCGGGGACAGCCCAGCCACTGTACACTGCACTGTGGGGCCATCCCACACCCCATGCCCCATAGCACCCTGCACTGCTGAGCCACCCTGCAGCATCCCATATCATGGTGGTGCCAACTCCATCCCACGCCTCCCATGATGCTGCCTTGCACCCTGTGGCATCCCACACTGAGGGGTCACCCCACATCGTCCCACGGGGCAGTGGGGCACCCCAGTCCTGCAGGCAGAGTGAGGGGTTCACCTTTGGGGCCTTTCATCAGGTTGACCTCCATGATGGTCTCTGGTGGGGGCTGACGGCGGCGCACCACAAGCCGCACCACGGGCCCAGCTTCCTTCAGGGCCTCCACGGCTTTGCTGTGCACCACCTCGGAGACGTCCACGTCATTCACCCGCAGCACACAGTCATTTACCCTGAAGGCACAAAGTAACCCTAAGATCCCCTGGGGAACTGCCAGCCCATGCCACCCTCCTCTGGACACCTCTGCCACCCTCCCTTGGCTGCACAGACCCTTGTGCAGAGGACAGCTGCTCAGGATGGCCAGATCCTGCCCTGCCAGGGTGAGAGTGGGGTCCTCCCCAAAGTGAGAGGCAGTGGGGCTGATCCCCATGGTGTGACCCTGGTGGAGATGGGAGACGAGGGGAAAGGCTGGATCCTGCCCCAAGTCGCACGGGGAAGGATGGGAGCCACAGCCTGGCACAGGGAGGGAGGAGGGGAGGTGGCAGACAGGAGGCTGGTGGCAGGGGACCGTGGGCATTCCTGCACTGATGGGACCTGGCTGTGGGGAAGGGACTGGGAGGTGCTGGGGACCATAGCAGGGGAGGGGGGCAGCAGCTGCCTAGAAGGTCCCTGGGGAGATCCTGGGTGACACTCTGATGGGACAGCTCCCCTGGCCCTGTACTCACCCCAGACGGCCGTCCATGGCTGCTGCTCCCCCGGGGATGATTTTGGTGATGAAGATACCTGGGTCATCTGGAACATGGGGGTTGTCGATTCCTCCCGCTATGCTAAAGCCGAGGCCGGAGTTACCCTGTGGGAAATCAAACACCGTGTCTTTCCCCGGCAGGCATCCACTTGCTGCTGGCCCTCCTGAAGCTGTTCCCCCCGAGCTGCAGCTGGCTGGGGCACAGGAGCCCTTACAGCATCTGTCACGCCCCAGGGTACCCGGCTCAGGGGGCAGAGGGATGCGCGGCCGGAGGGGAGGCCAGCGCTCATCAGCTGAGGCACTCGGTGCAGCAGCGCGGAGCACCAAACAGATGGAGCGGGAGAGTAGGAGCCGCCAAGGACCTCCCTCGCCACCGCATCTCCGCTGAGAGACTCTGAGGCAGGCAGTGAGCTGGGGGAAGAGGGGGTGGTCCTTGGCGGAGAAAACCTCCCCTAGCTGGCTGCTCCACAGGAGGAGACACTGATGCTGCAACCCGCACGGAGCAACAGGGTTTGTGCCAGTGACCAGCATCCCACCCCTACCCCCCGCACCATGGGATGCAGCCCTGGCCTGGAGGCAACCCAGGGACCAGCAGGGCTGATGCCAAAATTTGCAGTATAGGGTGGAGGGGGCTGTCAGGATGGCGTGGGGTCTTCAGTTCTGCCTCCTCTTCCTCCCAGACATGCTTGGAGCATCACTTGAGCTTCATCCTGCTGAAGTCTGTCCAGGGGGAATGCAGGGGCCATGCTCTGTCTCCAGCTCCCTCCTGGCAGCATCCCAGGACAAGCAGCCATGGCCCTGCGCTGCCTCTCCCACTTGCAGGATCCCCATTAGTGACACGCTCACAGGCGCTGCTTTCAGCTCCATGCTTGATGCAAGTGGACAATTCCTGCTTTCTGCTCTGCCTCGAAATTCAGATGGCTCGTTGCCTTGTTTTCTCATGCGGAAGAGCTGACACTTAGTCACATCCTACTGTGCCTGCCTCTCTCGTACACAAACAGGCTCAGGCCAAGCGCTCTCCCAGCTGCCCACAGCCCCAGTGCTCAGCATCAGGCAATGGGGAGCTCTGCCTTTCTGGGGGACCTGCGACCAGGAGGGTCACACCAGAGCTGAGGCTCCCCAGGATCACCTAGCATCAGGAGCTGGCTGGGGCTCGTGCTTCTCCCCAGCAATTTGGGCTCAGCATCAGCTCTTGCAGGGAGACAGAAGTCTCTGCTCTGACTTTACACCACTCATGACATAGCACATGGCGACTCCAGGAGCCATCACTGCCTCTCACTACGCAACGCTCCCGGATGTCTCCTGCCGGCTGGGATTTGACAGGCATGTAACAAGGAGGCACTCAGCAGTAAAAGGCCTGAGGCCACTCTCCTTCCTCTAAGCTGGATTCTGATTACCCCGTTTCCAGATCAAAAAAGCCGCTTACTGTCACTACAGACCCAGCCTGGCCCCAGTAAGGCAGGTGAGACTGTGCAAAATGGTCTCCAGCCATTCGTTGTGCCTGTCTATGGAAGCCGCTAGCTACAAAACCTGGAAACGATTGAGGAGGCGTTTATTTTCATTTTGATAAATGTTGAAATGGAGTTCTAGGGATTTCTTAGCTGGTATTGGGTTTGATATAGACACAGGGTTGATGTAGACATGGGGGCAGCTCCTGCTGCGAACACATGTATGGTGGGTAAATCCAAACCCATGTCCCTCTGTGGACAGCATTTCCTCAGTTATTGCCCCCAAAATGCTGCTGCATTTGCCCTTGTCTTTACAACAAGGACAAGGATTAATAACAGTGACACACAAGCAATTTTGGGGTATGCTGAGGTCATCTCTGGGAGCCAAACACCCCAGGAAGGGGACAGCCTCACCCGCAAGCACCAGGGTGCTTCTATGGCAGTAAGATGGGGCTGATGGATCCCACTGGGCGTCAGGTGAAGAGGAAGGACCTGGAAATGGTCCATGCTGGTCCTGGCTGCTAACCATTGAAATTCTCTCATGGTTTCTCGCTGCAGAGAGGGAATCGCTGCTTGGGGCTTTGAAATGGGGGCAGCAATGAGTGCTGCCTCTCCATTCAACCCTGCCAGCTCCCTCCCTGCTCCTGCTGTGGGCTGAGGACAGAGGATGCTCTGAAGAATCCCTAAAAACAAGGCTTTTGCCTCCGATTCAGGCCTGGAGCAAGAAGCACTCAGCCCAAAAAGGAAGGATCCCCTGGGCTGGTTTCGTCAGGCACGCCGGGGAAGCGGTGGGTGAGGCGGCAGCCCCAGATAACCTTCCGTCCACCCACCTCTGTGATGCAGAGCCAAGGGGAGGAGGGAGATGACTAAAAGCAGGGAGGAACAGAATAACGAGTGATGCGTCTTCCCCTGCGATGCTGGCCACGCGGCGTGGCCAAGCCGCCCGGCGTGGCAGCAAGGAGGAGGCAAGGCATGCCACAGAGCACGGTGGGCAGCCTCCCGTCCTGGCCATCCCCACTTGGCAGGGCTGTGCCCACCTCTTGGAGCAAACCTTGGGCCAGCTTTTCCCACTCCCTCTTCATCCCTGCTGCTCCCTGGGTGCTAGGGGAAAGCCCTCCCTGCCCTCTGTGGTGCCAGCTTGCCCCCAAATAAACCCCATCTGTGGGGGGGAGCTGATTTTAGCCACGGCTGGTGTGGTGCATGCCACCAGCTCTGCGTTGCCAGCAGACAAGAAAATGCTCAAGCAGAAACTCCCCGTTGTGGTCCAGTTTCCTAGAAAACCTGACCTTACAACCTAGCATCCCTGGGCTGTGTACCCCGGCGCGATGGGGAGTCTGGTGGCAGGGAGGCATCTGTCCCCTGTGCCCGGCTCCGGGGTGTGCCTGCCTGCACACCTGTGTGAGCAGAGTTCCCTGCACCTCTATTTTCCGTCAAAGGCAGTGACAAAGCACCTCCCTGCTGGCTCCGTGCTGGCAGGTTTGTGGGGGCGAGGGTGTGAATGAGGGAGGCGAGGGAGAAGTCCTCCTCCCTCCCTTCTGGAGGGGTCTGTGGTGGGGAGGAGCAAGCCCACCTCTCCCCGTGCCATGGGGGCCGTGTGGGGAAGGCAAGCGCAACACCCCCGAAAGCCTCTGTAGAGATCAGGGAGCAGAGACCAGCTTCTCCCCATCAGCTGGCACGGGGATGCGGGGGGTGACGGTTGCACCGGTAGGAGGGTGAGTGGGAAGAGGCAGCAAAGGCTGCTGGTGGGTGAGTAAAGAGCACTTACCCTTTCCAAGACGATTTCCTCATATTTGAACATCCCATCACTGCCATTCACCTGGGGAGAGGAAGACAGTGCGTTATGGCTCTGTGCTGGTGCCAGGGGGATTTTCTTTACCCCTCTGATGGCTGAATATCGAGAATCCAACCTAAAAGCTGCACCATCACCACTGAAAAACCTTAAATGCAATCACTCAAGCCTGCCCTGGAATTAAACCGTGCGCTGCTTTTCTTTCTGGGCAGGAGCCAAAGCCCACTGACTTTAATGCACTTCAGCGCAAAGCCTTTATTCTCTCAGCTCATTTCTCCAGCCATGAAAAGGAACACAACCGACGGCACAAAAAGAAATAACGCCTTTGTTACGCAGCATGTAATTAACCTCGGGAATTCACTGCTGCAGGAAGGAAAGAAAGGGGGTTGGTCCATTTAAAGCAAAAAAGAATAATATCTGTACGTAATAACATAATAAGCACCTTTAGCAGCTTATATCTTTTAAATCTTTCAGCCGCATGATTGTGTTAACGGGGAATTCAGAATAATTTATTCTACCAAATTAGTTGGGTGCAAAGGAAATGAGGTGCGAGTGTGGGGCACAGTAAGAGGGGAAAACATTGTGATGCCCTTATATAAAAAAAAGGTGTAGCCTGTCTCAATGCTGTACACCATACTGATCCCCACACTTAAAAATCTCCCATTTCCAGAGTATCAAAGCAGGGCTCTTGGAAACATAGTGGCTTGAAACAAAAGGGATGCAACTGTAAGCTCTAAAATAAGAAATGGTAAATATACAGGTCAAAAACTTCCATTTTCTCCATAAGCAACAATGCACAGGAAAATAAGGCAGCAGTTTCACTCCAGGTCATCAGGATGAGGCCATAAACAGCTGCCAAGGTCTAAAATTTAGAGAGATTTGCAAAGCAATTGGCTATTGGAACATCCAGAGATGTTACACTCAACAGCAACAGTTTTGGAGGTGACTGGACTCAACCTCACGCGATTTGAGTCACTCTGGCAAACGAGGGATGGGACGCGGGCAGGTCTGCGCGGCACGGAGAGGTGGTGGGATCCAGGGCTCGGCAGGCAAACACCTCTCCCATCATGCAGCCCCCCCTCTGCCTGTGGCCCCTGGACAACACACAGGGTTCCTCATGTGGATTTTACATCCAACATTAATTGATGGCTTGTTCTGTATGGAGCCACTTTCTGTACTCACTCCATATCCCAAACCGGAGCTTCCATGACTTTGTTTAGACACAGGTTCCCTTATCTAGCGCCAGCATGCCAGTTGTCCCCTGCCTGCCCAGCTCCCTGCTATCCACCTCCATGGAGGCACAGCCCAGCCATCTTCCAAAACCCCACAGTGCTGGGTCATTAGATGGAGGGGACAGCAAACATCATTTATGCTAAAGCCATCATCTGACACCGTGGAAGGAAAATCAGCAATGCAGCTGTGAGGCCCTATTTATAGGTAGGAAGAGGAAACAGGAGTTTTTCTAGGTGGGAATAATCAGGTTCTCAGGTGGAAGAGCAGTTCTGCATGCCAGGATCTGGGATGGGGCTGTACCACCTATGATGCATGCACCCTCATCCCCTGCCGGGTTCAGCCCTGGTGGGGCCAAAGCAATCCCACACTCAGGTGTGGGTACCGCGCTTCAAGAAGGATGAGGTTGGGGAGTCTGGAGGGGTGAGACAGGACAGGGGCTCCAGGGAACACGGGCTGAGAGGGTTGGCCCTCCTAGGATGTGCTCTGTGTCTGGTACCTCTCAGCCATGGGAAGATTTCAGGGTCAGGACATCCAGATGCTCCAATATTAGGATGCTCCCAGCTCATTAGGAAAAGTTTTGGTCAGCTCTTGAACAAAAACCCTAACAGAACCCCTCTGCAGAACAGCACCGGGACTGGTGGGATTAACCCACAGCAGGATCCCCGACAGCCTCAGAGGGACAGGGACATGTAGCCAGTACCACCTCCTGCCACAGCACTGCCCTGGGCTGTGCTCCCGCCGGCAGGGGGGCATTGCTTCCCTCGCCACAGGCTCCCCCTCTGCCATGGGTTGCCTTTCCCTCCTTGCATCCTACCTTACTGACTAATCCCGAGTGGAGCCTGCTCGCTGGCCCGCGCCGCCCTCACAGCCTCCCTCGCTGCAGCCTCCGGGCTCATCTTGTCTCCGCAGTTGGTAGCCCGGTGCGTGGGGCGCGGCACCGCCTCTCCCGGGCTTTCCAGCAACTCGGATTCCTGGCACCCTTTGCTACTACACACATTGTCCTCTCTGCTTTGGCATTCAACACAGTTGCCACACAGCCAGCCATATGCACACCCACGGCCGCAGAGGAACAGCACATACATACCTACAGGATGGGGACATGCAGAAAACTTTGACAATCTGTGAGCCGCAGAGAGAGCCAGCACTGAGAGCCCCGCCAAGCGAGCGGCTGCCGCTGGCAAGCGCCCGGGGCACAGAGACACCCCAGCATGCAACCCCGTCAGACACCCCGCTGCCAGGCAGGTACGTTTGGGGTATCCCCACTCCCCAAATCTCAGAGTTGCCAATGCTGAGCAGTGTTTTCCATCCCTCCCTGAAAGCGAGCCGTGTCAGCGCTCGCCCGGCGCAGTGTGTGCTGGTAGCAGCCTGACCCGGCTGGGCACGCAAGGGTCAGCCAGGCCTGACCATGAAGTTTTAGCTCTGATTATGTTTTCAAAATCCATGCAACAGAACGCCAGTTAATTGCATAAGGAAGCCAAATGGAGAACTTAATATATACCACGTAACCAAGGGAACGAGCCAACAAAGCAAACGTTCCAGCATCGGAAAATTGAATACCAGTCACTCACTGACGGCAAAACCTCCCCGCGGCACCCACCGGAGCCAGCGCGACCCAGCTCTGCCACGGCTGTTTCCCCTCTCCCGTTCCAGTGCCCTGCACTCCTCCCCAGCTCCCACCTGGGGCTGCCTCCGTGCTAAGGGCTACGGGGGGAGATGGCTGGCCCATCACACCCAGGCACAGAGAGCACACCCCACCCTGCTCCCATCTCCCCATGTCATGCCTGCAGAGCTCAAGGGGGCGTTGGGGGCTAATTAGCTGTTCCAAGCATATCCTGATCCTAAGCACCCTCTGATTTCTCATGGAAAAGAGTGAGGGTATTTTTTCCCAAGCCCTTCCCACACAGCAAAGCCCACCCGAGGGCTCAGAAAGAGGGTCCCTTTGCTGGCCTTTGCTTCCCTTTCGTGTTTTGAGCACGAGGGAAATAGTTAGCTATGATGACATTTAAATCATCAACAGAAGGCTGCAGAGTTAACACTCATTTGATAAACAGAAGAGCACACACCTTCCAGAGCTACTGCAAGCTGTCTGCAGGCTCTGCCGGCCAACACCGCACCAGCGCACGTGGAATGCGCTTTGCAATTTGCTAGAGCGTCAGGATTTGGTTTTGGTTGGTTTTTTTTTTTAAATAAAAAAAGGCCAAATTTAGAAGACTAAGATGGGGTTCCTCAAACCCAACCTAAATAGCCCACCAGGCTGCAAGAGGAGGATATCCTGCAGGAAGGATAAAGACACCCACAGCCACTTTTGGAGCAGAATCTAGCCCTTATCTTGTGGTTAGGACATGATGGGGACAGGCACCAGGACCTGGTGGTGGAACAGCCATGTGCCAACACAATGAAGAGTCTGAAGGCTGGAGGGTTAGCCCTCGGCAGTGCCAGCTGGACGTGGGGGCAGAGGGTACCTGGTGATGCCCCACGCCTGCCCCAGCAAGGAGAGCAGCCCCATGCCAGGGCAGCGGGTGCGATGGGCACCTCCCCACTGGCACGGGTACTGGCAGCACTGGTGAGGGAGAGCTCTCCCTGCCTGTACATGGCAGGGGACCCAGAGAAAATAGGTCAAGAGCTCCCTCCCATCACATCCGTGCATCCTGCTGCAGCACCAAGATCCACCGACTCGCTTCCAGCTGACCCCTGGCCTCAACCCCTTTGTGTGCATTGCCCATAGTGGTGGCCTTGTGCACAAAGTAAATAAATGCCTTATTTCTGGTCAGCCTTTTGCCAGAGGGCCATGGGGACAAGCCTGCTGAGCAGAGGGAAGGGGTGTGAAGCCTGACAGCCCCAGCACACAGCTGGGAGGGCTCCCCAGCCACGCTGTCTGCGGGAACTGGCAGTGGGATGCGACACCACCAGCACTTGGGACCAAAGTTTGAGGGGCAGTTCAGTTTTGATTTTTTCTGTTTTTTTCAGGCTTGCAAGCAAGTTTTTCCCTGCTCAAAGGCACAGGACCATGATGGCCATCTCTGCTGCCCCTGACCCTGCAGCAGCTGTGACTGGGGACCCTGGCAGCAGAGTCAGTGCTGCACAAGGAGGTTGCCTCTGCGCTCACCAGTGGCAAAGCCTGGGGCTCCTGTGACACTTGCTGGCTGGGATCAGGCCTGGGAAGCGCTTGGCTTCCTCAAACCTGACTTTTAGAGGCTGAGGAGGTGGTGGCACCTCGCTGCTGGGCAGTGAGGCACCAAAGGAGGGCTCCAAGGACCCAGGCTGTGCAACCTTCATCTCCTCAAGGGCTTTGGAGCAACCTTCCCTACTCACTTCAGGACTGCCTGGCAGCAGTTGCCGTGCACCCCGGGCAGCAAGAAGTTGTTTCAGTTTCAGAGAGGCAGCTCTGGAAAGCAGAGACCCCATCTGCCATAGGAACTGTGCTTCCGATGCTCCATCTCCCCGCTATGGACCTGCTGTGCAAAATACACCCAGGGGTGAAACTGAGCAATGACCTGGAGCTGGCACGGGTGATCCCCCCCAGCACCCATCCTTATCCTTCAAGGGATGCTGTTAAAACAGCAGGAATTTTATAAGGATTTTTACACCCTGGGGGTGCTGGACTCTGCACAAGCCACAGGCAGCAGAGCTGAACCCCAGTGATAAGTGGGGCCCAGTGCTGCAGCTTGTACCTTACAGTGCTGCTGGTGCCACATGCTTTTGTGGATGGAGGTGGGTGGACAGAGAGACTGAAATGTAGAGCAGACTTCTTGATAAACAGCCGGGGCCAAATTCAGCCCAACAGCTAGTCCAATGCAATCAATGGAGCTAGAACAGGAAGGAACCAGACTACATCCATCTGTTTATCATTAAGGAAAGCATTGAATAGTTAAGTAATTAAAGACTAGAAGATGTGACTTTAACCCTTCCAAATACACACTGTACCAACAGGCTTCAGCTTCTGGATTTGTAAAAAACCATGCTTCCAGATTTGCCATTTTGGTGTACTCTTCTGCAGCAAGCCCCTGGTGTGCCTCCTGCTGACCTGGGAAAGTGCCAAATGGGAGGTTTGGTGGTGTTTTCTCTGGAGCCTAAGGAGCCCAGCACCCTGGAGAAGGAAAGGATGGAGCAGGGCTCATTTCTGTGTTGATATGACATGAAGTAGAAGCCAAGAGAGTTTCCAGGCTGGAGGCTGAGAGGAATTGAAGTGAGCTGTCTCCCCTGGCCTGGGCACAGGCTCCTCCAGCCACCCTGCAGGCAGCACATGCCTGGGTGCGGGGCTGGTGGTCCCCACCCCACCCAGCAGATGACAGCCGCAGTCCGCCCCTTCCTTTTGACCACCGCAGGGGAGTTCCCCCCCTGGCATGTGCTGCTGGGGTTGGATGGATGGGGTAGGTGACTGCCTTCCCCAGAGTGACGCTGGTGCCTGCCAGGGGTGCAGAGCACCCCCCAAAACCCATCCAAACCCAGTCCACGAGCTGCAGGAAGGGAGCTCCCATCCAGCACAGCAAGAAGGAGCTGTGGCCAAGGCGCAGGGAGAAGGGGTGGACAGAGATATGGAGCTAATGAGGTGGAGGGAGAGGGGGTGAGAGGGATATGGAGTTCATGAGACGGAGCAGGGGGAGGCAGCCGGGAGGGCAGGAAAGTGGAGTGCACTGCAGTGGGAGAAGGTGGCCGCTGGCCCCATGCAGGCTGGCTTCTGCAGGGCATGGGAGCCTGTCTGAGGTGACAGAGCCTGTCCTTGGCCCTCAGGCTCACCTCTTGCTGCCCTTAGGCACACAGGCAGGGAGGAGGGACAGGCACAGCTGGAGCCTGGCAAAGGATGTATCGCTGGTGGCTGCAATGCCAAGCAGGCAGTGTTCCTCCAAGGGAGGGAGGGTACAGAACAGACATGAAAGCAAACTTCCCATCCAGGAATACCTCCCTACCCTGCCCACAGCACACCCCTCACTTGCCCCAGTCCAACTTTGTAGTATGTCCTTCCCCTCCAGGAGACATCACCCTTTTTCCAGTTCCTTGTAGAATGGCACCAGATGGGTGAGTGCAGAGAGCAGGCTGCAACCTGGCACTGTCCTACAGCCAGGGTACCCAGCACACTGAGAAAAACCTCCAACCCCACAAACCTCCTGCCATGTCATGCTTTCAGAGGAGGAAACCTTTGGAGACAGCAACTCTCTTCTGCCACATTCATACAAGGTTGCTGGACCCAGGACCATCACACTGCGAGAGGCACCATCATCTTCCTCCCCAGTGCCAGGTAGCTTTGGTTCAGTACCAAAGGCATAATCAATCCATACAGCCAGGGTTGAAGAGCTCTCAGCTGGGCTTCCCTTCCTTTTCATAGCCCTGCCCAACCAGTCCAGCACAGCTCTGATGCTCACTGACCCCACAACAGGCTGTGGGCTGAGATCTGCAGCTCTTTACAAGGAAGGTTCAACCACCAGAAGTCACCTGCAGCCCTCCATCAAGACTCCAAAGACAAACCAACCCCAGCTCTGAATCCTGGTGCTGCTTCATTAATGTGGAAGGCAGCTGAAATCTGCTGCATCAGAAGAAAACTAGGTGCAAAGCACCCAGCCCTGGCAAGCTGTCAGCTGAACTCCCTTTGGTGAAAAAAAGGGGAGCACTCCATGAGCATGGAGCCAGTGCTGCAGAAATCCACACTGGCCACCCTGCTCCCTCCATCCCCCCAGCAGGAATGATTTGCACATGTTCTGGGAAGGGATGCAGCAGCGTGCAAACCCTCTCTGCAACAAACTGAAGAGGATTATCTTTATACTACGCCAAGAGTGCCAAATGCACTGTGGCTGCAAACACTCACAGCCACCAAGCACTGCTCAGCTGCTGGCAGCCGTCACTGAGAGAGGAGCAGCATCCTCTGGTCCTGCTGCCCTGAGGACCAGTGGGTGCGATGCCGGTGAGTGCCTGGAGAGCCCTGCCTCCCTCCTGGGGGGGCAGGGCTGCCAAAGGGGGCTGAGGCAGTGCAGGAAGGTAAGGAATGCCCCAGCAGAGCCTCGAAGCCACCCTTCATGTAAGGCTGAGGAAATGGCTGGGGGGCTAAACCTGAACACAGCCAACCCAGCTCCTGCTGCTCCTCTGACACCTGATTACCCTACAGTGTGTCCCTCTGAGTGCCTCCTGCCAGACACCATCCACGTGCTGGAGTCCCCACCATCACCTGCTGCTAGCCTTGGCTCTGCTCAGTGCCACCCAGCCCCAGCGAGGTTTGGGGGTGGGATGTGTTGCAGGGAGGTGGCATGGGTACCAGGCTACTCTGCCACATCAGCAGGGCCTCCTTGGGCTGGAGGAGCCTCTCCTGCACCGCTGAGCAGAGGAAACACACCGCTTGTTCAAAGGAAGCGAAACAAAACCAGGAGACTTACAGAGAGCCCTTGTTCCAGCGAGTCTGTGTTCACGATAATGGGAGCAGGGTTGGCCTGTGAGGAGACAAAAGTGGGATGTCACCGAGCTGAGCGAAGAACCCAGCCCTTCACGGTGCACTGCTTCTCCCCTGGCCATGCCACCACAGACCCTCCAGGCCAGGCAGAAGAAAGCGATTCAGGAAGGGCTCTGCTCTTGTCCCTCCTCCAGGTGCCCAACAGCCCTGGGACAGGAGCAGGGCCGCAGCATGGCTCTGAGCATCGGTCCCCTCCTCAAGCCTGGTGTGTCCCCCCAGGCTGCTGGGCAGGAGACAGGGAAGCCTGGAAACACTCCCATCCTCGGGCCAGAATCTCACCAGCACCAAAATTTACTTGCTGTCCACATTACTGAGGGATTAGGAAATAGGAGGAGTGTGGAAGCAAGTCCTTCTGAGGGAGGGACTGACTGCCAGCAGACCAGCCCTGAAGCCTTCACACACCTTCCAGCAGTAGATGCTGCCGTCCCTCCTAAGCACAGGGCCACCATGCCCTGGGAGAGGTGGCAGCGTTCAGTCCCTCATCCTCACCACCCCTGGGGTAAACCCTCTGCTCGGCAGCCTCGCCCCCACCCCCCCAACTATACGCACCCCTCCTCTCTTGCTGGGGTCCCCATAAACCTCCCCCTGGGTCCGGCTCCTGCCAGGCTGCCCTCCGCCCGTTAGCTCGCTGCACATCGTGCGGAGGGCACGGCAGGCCGGGGAGGGCAGGGGGGAGGCCCTAGGGGAGGGAGCCCCCCCGGGAAGGGGGCGCAGGGGAAGCGGGGGCGGAGGGAGCCCCGGCCCCCGCCCGCGGGGTCCCGCCGCGCCGGAGCTGTCCAGCACCGCAACCTCCTGACGGCGCGGCCCCGCGGCGCGGCCCCTTCCCGCAGCGCTCTCCGGAGAGCGACAAGGCCGACATCCCTCGCCAGCACGCAACAGGGAGCGGTGCAAAATCTGGCAGGTCAGGGGCGAGTCGGAATTCACATCATCATTCCAAGGCTCGTGTGGAGAACAGCCAGAGCAAGATGGGGAAACGCTCAGAGACAGGAGCTGCAAGGGGAGGTGAACCCTCTGCCTCGGCGCATCAGAAACATCGGAGTCAGGGTCAGCAGCAAGCAGGTCAAGATGCGGGCTAGCGTGGCAATTAACAGGGACCACCGGCTGCCCAGTAACGTGGGTGGTTGGATTGCAGAGCCCAACAGCTTCTGTGAGCCTGTGATATTTTCACAGAAACCATGTCACCTCCTCATTGCCCTCCTCTGCGTTTATACACCCCTGACAGAGACCAACCTCCTCACATAACCCAGCATGGCAGTCCCCACTGTCTCCTGTTTTAGTTGGTTGTATTTCTGGACTTTTCACTCTCCTCATTTTGTAGGTGGGAGAGTTAGGGGTCAACTGGATTGTGGTTTAAATCTTGCCCTGAAAGGTTTTGCTCTTACACGGATAGAGCAGAAGGTATTAACTTGATTTATTCAGATGCTTTCTGATCTTTCCTGCAGCTGTAACTATTGGTTACAAACCCATAGTTTTTATGGCAATTAATTCCCTAGCTCAGGCAAATATGACCACTTCCAAGCACTCCTGCCAAACCCCTCCCACACACATAAGAGAATCACAATTTTCAGGTCCAATGTCTTGGGATCTCCATGGCCCAGAAGCAATGTTAAGCTGGGAATATCCCCTCTCTGGCAGTACACAGTCCTTGTATTTAATCCAGATAATTTGTGAGATAGCATATATTAAACCTGGCACTGGCTTTTATTAGTCCCCAGTGCAATTCTAGGAAGGGATTCCACATTTCAAGGCAAAAAAGAAGCAATTCTACTGCCAGCAATTAACAAACAATGGATGTTTGAACCTTGATGTGCCAGAGGCCAGCTCTTATTAGATGGGTTTCCAGGAAGGATGCAGAAGAGGCAGCCTAAGTGAATGTAGCCCATCACGTGCTCCATGATTTATGACATGAATTCAACTCCACAAATGATGCTTTGGATCCCTCCCAGGGAGAAGTGCTCTGTATGATAATGTTATAGAGGCTTTTGCAGGTCCAGCCCGAGTCCTCCACTGAGCCCCACTGCAGTCTCTTTGCTGAATTACTAATAGCCCACAAATCACACATCACATTGCCTCGCTCACACAGTGGTGAGCCCTAAGGACATATTTTGTCTAGCCTGCTCACTGCGCACTGAGCATCCTTTGCAGCCATTCCACACTAGTGATTTCTATATCTCAAAATACTGCTAGGAGCACAATTTCCCACTCAGGCTCCAGATGAGACCCAGGAGATGCCAAATGCGAGTGGCTGCTTAAAACAAAGCCACACATGGTCAGGAGAATTCAGACCAGGAAATCCCCTCTTGCCTCCTGTGGCCAGCTGTTCCAGTTACTACAAGAAAGGTGTCTGGACATTAGCTCCGACTTCCACTTGCAAATATTCCAGCATTTGCACCTTGCCTGTTCTATTGCAGAGTAGACAAGACCTAAGACTCAGAAATAAGCAGAGGGCCTGAAAATGAAAAGCCTCCGCCTCCCTCCATCAGGCAGGCACATGTACCGACCCTCTGCTAGCCAAGGGAGGGGAGAGAACGTCATCATTTTTTGCTGGGCAGCAGGAACATGCTGGTGAATTAACTATGCCCTCAATTCTATAGGGAACGGTAAGTAATTTATGCCCTAAGGAGCAGGGGGTTGCTGCATGCAGGGAGGAGAGGGAACAGCGCTGTGCATTCAGGTCACATTCAATAGGGCTGTCAGATCTCTTCCATCTAAACCACTTCATCACACTATTATTATTTACCAAGCCCTGTTTGTGCTTGGGTGGGGGCTTACAAATGGAAGGAGAAGAGGCCCAAGTCCTACGGTGCTCACACCACGAGAGCAGGACCACCAAAGCCCAGTGAAGCTGGAGATGCCTTCACCTCCCTCCATCAGGCAGAGATGCAAGGGGCTGCACAGATCCTCAGGCTCAGTGGCTGGAGGCTGCAGGGAAGGTGGGACTCAAGGAAGACCTTGGGGAGTGAGGGGGGTCACTGCACAGATGCAGAGAGATTGATCTAGGCAGAAAGCCAGCAAGGCAGAGGACAGCTGTTGGGAAAAATCTGAGCAGCAACAGGAGTCAAAAGGAATAGCGGTGAAGGGGGATGAGGTTTGAAGGTCAGGATTCAAGAGCTGTCTGGTCTCATGGGAGCTGAGAGAAGCAGAGCCTTGCATTCACCTGTGTCAAGGCACCAGCACTCAAGCACTACACGACCATCCTGGTGGCAGCCACAGCCCACATGCTAACAGGGAGCAGTAACCTGCTCCATGCAGCTCCCAGCTAGGGGCTGGCTCCCTGCAGAGGCCCTGGGAGAGCCTACAGCCCGTCTGGGGGCAGCTGCCTCCTTAGCTAAAGCCATGAAGAGGCTGCAGGTCTGCATGCAGAGCAGGAGGGATGTCTCCTCTCTGATAGCCCACAGCTTCCCCGGGCTGGAGTGATTCCACTGCAGCATGTGCGGGGAGCAGCAAGACAGCTGGCAGTGCTCAGACACACCTCAGGTGCAGGATGAAGCCTTTCAGAAACACCTTTAGATATCACCTCTGGGCAGTCATCTGAGGGACTGCTGCTGTTTGGGCTGTATTTCCGATGGGTGACTGCCCTCAGCAGCCCAGGGGCACTAATACAGTCACCTGGGGGTAGCCAAGCCCCAAATGTTTATAGGTATCACCCTTCACCTCCACTTCCATTGCTGTCAGCTGCTGGGGCAAAGGTAGGAATTGCAAAACACGATGATTTTCCAAAACTTTCAACCAAAAGAAAAGCTGCAATTAAATGCAAATGGAGCAGGTTCATCAGCTCGCTTCTGAGGGCTGAGCCTTGCCCTGTGGCATCTCTCCAAGAACTGCTCTCAGGTCTGGCACACGAAAGCTGAGCGGGGAAACTCTGAATGGAAAGTTCAAGATATTCTCTCCAGAGCTGAAAACCCAAAGCTTTGCAACAGCATCACATCACTCACAGAGCCAGCACAGGGTCCAGCCCACAGAGGTCAGGAATTACGTACCTTCTCCAGACAAAGCAAATGCACTGCAGCTGTCCCAGGCCAGCAGCAACTGTATTGTGCTCACATACAAGCCCATTTCCATTTTAACCAGCCATGGGACTCAAACAGGAGCCTCCAGAGCTGACGAATACCAGGCTTAACACACAGAGCTGGTCTCTGCAGGAAGCTGGTGTGCTCCATGTGTCATGTACCAAGAGATGTGCAGGACAGGATGACTATTTGTGATGTTAGGCTGGTGCATGAGAAGCAAAGTACTAACTTAACTCCTTTATCTATTTCTGCAACTTCCCTGAACTGGATCAGAGTGCAAAGTCAATCTGCCTTTTAATATCCTTTGCTTCATACCATCTGAAGTATAACAGTAACACTCAAAAGGAAATGGCTCTAGAGATAAGTGAAATTCAGTCTTTCCATCCTTTTAAAAGCTCTCAGGGGCATAGGCCAAGTGGGGAGATGCCCAACAGAAGCATCTAAACAGGGTGGACACACTGGGCTGCTTGCAGCCTGCCTCCGTCTGCTTTCATTCTTTTTTTTTTTTAAAGGGTGTTAAACCATGGAGAAAGCTGTGCATTTACAGCTATGAAAGCAGCTGCGCTGTGGCAGGACCCCACAGTGCCAAGCAATAACTGTGAACATGCAGGTACCAGCTTGGGGACACCACAGCAGCAGGATGCCCAGGCATCGACAAGGTCCCACTGCTGGGGGGAGCGGGTTTGCACTGAGCTAATGAATCAATTTCACAGGAGCAAGCCCAGGTCCTGCCGGTGCAGCACACACGGCAAGCCTGTGCTATCCACCGCTCACTCTGATAAGCACCGACACGCTCATCTGCTTCTCACCAGACTTCCCTGCCCTTCGCACAGACGCCGGTTTTCCCAATGCCAGGGCTGTCTCCTGCACCAACCCAGAGCTGCCAAAAACATCACCTTCCAAAGCACCTGAGATGACACAGCTCCTTCACAGCAACCTGTGGGCACTTCTGAGGTCGAGGCAGGACACAGACCCGCTCCTGAGGCTCCCTGTGCCCAAGGTGAGGGAGGTGACGAGCCTCGGCTCTGCCCCTCACGGAGGGCAGGTGCATGGAGCAGAAAGGTGCTGGTACCCTCCCTCCAGGCTGCTCGGAGTGCTCCCTGCCCCAACACCTGCATGCCTACAGACCCCCTCGGCTTTCACCCGGCCATGCCCAGGCAAGCCACCTCACAGACCTCCCATTAAGAAATGACGCACGGCACATCCCAGACCAGACCAGAGCCTGACTCCCAGCTTGCCCACAAAATGTAAGGCTTTTCCTACATCTCAATGCCCATCCATGCTTTGGCCTTGCTATCCCTTCCCTTCTCAAGGTGAGAGGTACCACACTCCTGCCAGAGGCTGGTCTCCTCACAGCACCCTGTGCTCACCTCTTTTTGCCTTCACCGGCTCTTTACAGTGGCTGGAGGGTGCTTGGGAGCATCAGAAGGCTGCAGAGCCCCGAGGGAGAGCTGCAAGGCTCAGGGCTCCCAGGGGCTGGGACAGGGAAAGGGAACAAAAGAAAACAGAGGCTGGAAACTTCTGGAGGTTGAAGAATTTCATGGCCAGAAATGAGTCTCTTTTCCCTTTAACTGGGCTGGACAAAATAACTGCATTTTTTCTTACCCACTGCCAAGCAACCTGTTGGCTGACACTGTTCAGGCAGAGGGAAGCACACACCACCCAACAGTGTGCCTGCATGAAGGGGAGCGACAGGCTGAGCTGACCCCACACCCTCCTTACGCACAGCTTGAAATGTGGCGTAAACAACATAGGAAATGATGCCGGGGCCAACTATGGAGCTGGTGGGTGTCCCAGACCCTCTGTATTGGTCTTGGTTAGCCAGACGCCGGCTGCTGCCCATGCCCTCACGCTTGGCTCCCAGCTGGCATGGTGGCCCATGGGCGAGAGCAGCCCTCCTCTCCAGGCTGCCTCTGGGAGCCATCAGACCTGGGCTGTTCCGGTGGTGTGAGCCGGTCCGGAGGTCGTGGTGGCAAAGCCCCTGCCCCAGGGCTGTGCCTCAGCACCGGCTCAGAGCGCTGTGGCCATCCGGAAATGGGGAACACAGCACTTGAAAGGTCCCTGGTCACAAGGATCTTTGGCAGAGCTGCTGAAGTGCCCGAAATGTAATGCGAACACAAGCAGCTACTGAGGGTTTAATCTTTGTTTTGGTGCCCTTTTTTTTTTTTTTAAAGAGTAAGCTTAAATAGGGACTGGAAAAAGCCTTCACTCAGCAGGGAAGGAAGAAAGCTTCCCCAAACAGAAGCTCTGTGGAGTCTAAGTTTCCATTTAGAAACCATTAAGGCCAGCATGTTCATACTTGAAAGTCAGACATCCTGTTCCAGGCTCAGGCCACTAAAATAAGTGACCCAATTTGCAGAGGTGCTGGGCTCCGGTAGCTTCCCCCTGACCTGGTGGTACCAAATAAAATTGCTACAGTTCCTTTTTTCACAGGAAAAGTTATTATCATCTGAAAGACTCAAGTGCTTTTCCCTCCCCACCCGAAAAATACATACATACATACAGGTAAAAAAAAAGGAGTGAATAAGGGACAGGGGTTTCTTTGGTCCATGGGATTCAAACACCCTGTTTTCTTCTATTCAGTAAATTCCAGTGTACACTTAGTTACAAAATGTTAAGAAACATGTTTCTGTGGGACAAAAGCAAACCAAGATCCACCAACAGAGCCTCAAACTGAATTTCAGATAACACAAAGGTGACAAGAGGGTATTTAGGGTCTGGTCCAGGGTGCTCTGAAGCACCACATGTCCCCAAAAATAATTACACTCTCTGAGCAGTCCTTCAGCAAGCCCTATCCAAGTGAGCTTCTGCAGACTAAATTGTGAACTTCATTGCAAATTCAGATATTCTGAACTTGTTAAATGCTGCATTAAAAGTTTTCATCTCCAAGTCCCCGATATATGTTCATAGCATATTGTTGGATTGGCAATGAGGGCCCTTGTGGAATCCCTGTATCATCGCATCTTTGCATGTGTTAAAACCAGCTGCAAGCATTAGCACAGCCCATTGCACCCGCAGCACTGGCAGGACCTTACAGGGAGGGTTACGCCCATTCCCGAATCACAGCTGCAAAGCTGAGCCAGAGATGCGCTGTCCCTCCTGCCAGCGCGTGGGCTTTGGGGTGGCAGGCAGAGCCCCTATGCCCCAACCACACTGAGATCCTCATGCCCCAGCGCACACCAGTATTGGACCTGCTCTCCCCTGGGACCCAGAGACCGTGGTTCCCTCAGAGAGCATCCTGCATGGGGCTGTGCACCCTGGGCACCTGGCACATAGCCATGGTCGTGGCTGATTATGGCCTGATTAGTCTTAATGATTTCCTCTCTCTAAATGAGCATTTGCAGCTAAGGAAGGAGTGGAAGCTCGTCTCCTCCCATCACAGCATACGACGCACCAAGAGGCTTATCCGAACGAGCAGCTCTCCAGGGACAGCAACAGCTTCTCCTTCACTTCCAGCTCCCACCTACCTCCACACCCAGGGTACCCGGATGGGACCCCTGATATGGCCATCCCCTGGCTTTCCCTCTCACGCACCCCACTGTGGGAC
This sequence comes from Ibycter americanus, assembly GCA_035590275.1. Taxonomy (NCBI): domain Eukaryota; kingdom Metazoa; phylum Chordata; class Aves; order Falconiformes; family Falconidae; genus Ibycter; species Ibycter americanus. The sequence goes on from JAVJGI010000037.1 coordinate 13,285,698, forward strand.
CCTCCTCCCTTTAGCACACGCTGAGGACAGCCAGCAGATCCCCGCTGAATCCCCGGCACTGGTCAGGACTGGGCTCAGGCAGGTCACAGCCACGTAACACGCAAAGCCATAGGGGAAAAGCCAGGTGGAAAGCACAGCCATGGGGGCATGGGAAGCATCCCTCCAGCAGGGATGAAGGCAGGTGCTGCCATGGTGGAGGCTGAAGGTCTTCCTGCCACCCCCAGGTTCTTCACGAGGAGCTACCTCCTCCACATTGGCTACATCCCTGCTGAAACCTGCCTGTGCTTGGCCCCGGCTGCCTCACCAACACGCTCTTCTCCTCCTCCTCCTCTGGCAATGTGGCAGGGCTGCATCCTCCCATTTTCAGCAGGTACTTACCTCTTCTTCCACATGTAGCACTGATGGGGTCTCTCCCACCTATGTGGCTTCAGACGCTGCCTTTACAGCGGCAACTACATCTCTGCTATGGCTGGTTTGGACACCAGCTCCAGTGCCTCTCCCTGTGCTGCTCCCAGCTCCCTCTGGCAGCTCAACATCCCAAAACCAGCAGCGGGGTGCAGCTCTGGCACTGCAGTCTGTGCACCTGGGCTGGCTGGCAGACAGCAGTCGGTAATCCAGCCAGAGAGGCGCTAAGCTCAGTCCTTCAACTTTCCTCTCTAATTCCAGCGTTATCCTTTACTGTAATAATGGAATGTGTTGGAAGGGTCAGCAAGCACAAGTGCACAGCCCCTGTCTGAGGGATTCTTGTGCTCAAGGGAAGCAGGAAAATTCTTACAGGTGAATAAAGAAACCAAGGAGAAAAATATCCTCAGCTGTCTGCTCCTAAATGAACTCTGTATGTTTTGGGAAGGAGCACTGAGAACATCTGACTCTCCTCAGCTGGTCCAGGGAATGGGTGACAGTAGGACATGGGATGCTTCAGGGTGGGTGAGGGGAACCAGCTCACCTGGCATCTGGGTGTTAAGACACAGGTTTCCCCAGGAGACGCACAGGGAGGGGGAATAACCTTATAAAGCATTAACTGTGCCTTGGTGCCACCTGAGCAGCAGGAAAGGAAGGTCAAGATCACCAAAAGTATCAGCTGCCTTCCAGGTCCACAGGGCAAAGGGCTGAGGGTGGGTGTGAGGCTGGGTTTGGGGGAAGGAGAGCAGTTCAGTGTCTGGTTATAGCAACTCAACTGGGTGATGACAGCAGGATCACCAGACGGAGATGCCCAAGAAACAAGCTGAGAGGTGAAATCAGATGGAGGGAGATATATTAGGAACAGACATGCAGATTTACACATCATGAGTGAGGAGGTGACAAACAGGTCTGTGGGATTGGAATCAAACTCTCACAACTAGGGAGTGGAGTGTGATGAGGAGTGGTGGAGAGGGAAGACCCTCCTGGGACTCCAGCTGGTGGGAGGACACTCTGGAAGAGATGCTGGAGGTGGAGGGAGGGTGGGGGACCACCAGCAACTGCAGAGCAGGGGCCAAGCAGAGGGATGGGGTCAGGAACAGAAAGCACTGCATTCAGCAACAGAGCCAGACACGAAGGGCAAGTTTCACTACAGTTGTATCTACATTTAGGTTGCCAAAAATACCTTTCACAGATTGGCTGTCTTTAATTAAAAGGATGTCTCCTGTGCTCCTGGCACGATACAGAGCTCATCCTGCCACGCAGGGCTCTGCGTGGATGCTCTGCAGGGGGGCTTTCCCATGGGGCAGCTCCTCTCCGCCCATGTCCTCCCATGCCCTGCCAGTGCATTGCCAGTTCCCCCAAATGCCCCTCCACCGCACAGGCACAGAGCAAAGGAGGAAAACTTCACCCCCTTCCTGTTTTGGCTTCTCTCCTTCCCTCCAAACGTGGAGAACGCCTTCCTCTTCTCTCCTCCTCCACCTTTCAGTGCAAAGATTTAGCTAATTTCTTCTATGAATAGCACAGGAGTAGCCATAGCAACATCACCCTGCCAACCTCACCACCTCCACTGCCTCCGTGTCCCCTGTTCCTCTCACCCTCCCTCGCACCTCCCCAGGGAACATCTGGGGCTTCAGCCATTTCCCACGAAGCAACCCGCGTTTGGCTTCCCGCCTGCCCCCTCGGCGCTCTCCCTCCTTCCTTCCAGCCATGCCTGCTCATGACTCAGAAACCCAGCCTGGACCCCCACGGCCTCTCCAAGGCTCCTTCCTCCCCCAGAGCCAGCAGCCCCAGATCCAGCAGCATCCCAAGGCTCGGCAAAGGCTGGTGCTTTTGCCCAGACATGCCACCCTGTGCCCACCTACTGCAGGTAACTCCCCAGTGCACAGGAGGAACTATAACATGCAATGTTTGTGCGTGGAAAAACACTGCCTTCAGTGAAACACAACTGCCCAGGACAGGCAGGGGGGGCCTGTCCCCCTCCTCCACCTGCCTGGCCATGAAACACCTCTGCCTGGGGTGGGGGCGCGAAAGCCCGGCATGCTCCAGGCGCTTCCAGGTGATGAGGGGCTCGTTGTGATGCTGCTCTAACCCCCCTTTGCATCCTCCTGGGCCCCCAAGAGGGAGCAATGGGCTGCAGGAGGGGGAGACAGCAGGACATCCCATTTCTGGTCAAGCAGGGCCAGCCCCGGCCGCAGAGGGCACTTCCCACCACGTGCCAGGGAACTGCATTGCCCTGGACCCCCTTCCTGGCCATGAGAGGAGGTGACCATGCCCCTGCCACCCCAAACGCACATGAAAACACTGATGAGACCCTCAGAAGTCCCATGGAGGGCACTTCTCTGGCCACCACGCTCAGCACCAGGGACTTGGGGGGTGAACTAAGCCACAGGGCTGGATTTCCCTGTGGGAGGAAAGGGTGCAGACTGCTGCTGGACCCTCAGTGCAGGGACAAGCGCCAGAGAAGGGGCTTGGCACAGCCAGGCAGCTCAGCACTCCTCTCCTGAGAGCCCGTGGGCGTCACTGTGCGGGGGAGAGGAAGGGTTTGAGCGCTCTGCTCTTCTGGTGCTGTACATCAGGGATGCTTCCCTGGATCGTGCTGCCATTCCTCCCCCAAAACTGGGAGTCCTCTTCTCACCCCAGTCTGGCAGGGGAGGACTTGAGTCCCCCACCAGCAAGTGAGGGAGGACAAGGAGGGTGCAGGGCCAGCCGGAGGGACAGCAATGGGAACAATGGAGGACAGCAATGACAGCAAGTGCAGGGATCGGGGGCTAATGAACAGGGAACATGGACAGATAAGGGAGAAGAAATGGAAGAGATCTCAGAGGGGAGAGGAAAAGCAAAGCAAAAAGAAATGAGAAACCCAGTCAGAGATTTCCTCCCTCCCACTGGTCAGGATTAGGGGATCTCAGTTACTGCCATTGCCTGAGCAAGCTAATTTGTGTCCTAGAGAAGGGGAGAAGCAGGAGGAGAGAAGCACCAGGGCACCGGAGGTGGGAGGAGGCGCAGGTTGATTTGGGACCATGCTGTGTGTTGGGCAGCACGTGTGGGCATGTCTCACATGCCATGGAGCGGAGCACAGGATCTGTGAGTACACATGATGTCAGAGAACATACACCACCATATGCAACTCCAAGCACGTTTCCGATGTCAGAGTACCCATGCACGCGGCTGCACCAGCGTGTGCAGGCAGTCCCTGCTCTCCTCTGCTTGCGTGAAGAAGCAAGGGGAGAAAAAAAGGCTTAAATGAGAGGTGGTGAAGCTCCCCAGGAGATGAACAGATCACTGCTTTCCTGGGGAAGTCTCCTGGCCCGCACACCCCTTCCCACCTCTGCTGCTGGAAGTGCTTCCAGGGACAGAGAGCTCATTTAAAGGGACAGCCCTGAAAAATGGCAGCTCTGCCTCTAGCCGAGGCTCTTGAGGACACAGAGGCTGCCTGCTCAGCTTCTGCAAAGGAGACCAGCGTTGCATCCACAGCATCCAGCCAAATCGACCCAGAATCCAACATCTTCTGGCCTCCCAGAGCCAAACCCATCTGCCTGGGCACAAGCCATGCCCAGCTGTTTCCATTTTACCACCCTTTGTCCCTCTGCCCACCACTGGACTGGTAAGAACATGGATTCCAAACAGCTCAGGCACTTTGCACCCTTGGATCAGGAGGGAAGCATTACTGAGGTATCTGCTGCAAAGCTTTACTCATTGCATACATTTGCTACACACCAGGGAGCAATCAGCCTGCTCTGATACAGGCAGTGCACATATCACACACGTCATATTCTACATGCAGACCCCGCTATGCTCACGTAGCCTCACACACTGGCATCCTCTGTTGCTTGCAATGCCGCGACGAGCTTTTGATTTTTTTTTTTTTATTTTTTTTTTCATCTTCTGAAAGGCTAAGGCTGAGCTGAGATTCCCAACGTGGACTTTCAGAGCAGCCCAAGCCCCAGGGCTCCGTGGCAGCACCACAAAGAGACAATGATTTCTCTTCCACCACTGCAAAAACATGAAAGGCTCCCCTGCCCAGCCTGCCACGGTAGCAATGCAGCTGGCATCACTTCCTTCCCAGCCTGCTTGCAATCATCTTACCAGGAACCCTGGGCCGGACCGTTCATGCAAGCAGGAGTGGAAAGGAAGGAGCAGACATGCTTCAATTCCCTGCACCTACCCAGCTCCCCGAGCTGGCTGCTCTGGATGGAGGGAAGGAAAGAATGAAGGAAAGATGGAAGAATGCTTGCCAGGAATCAGCAGGCGAGAGAGCGCTGAGGCTGATTTCGATGCAAAGAGTAGCAGAGAAAGAGACAGAAAACAGGACCAGGCTGATAGGAAGGTGGCTAGGTTTTTGGGTGCTTTCTGTAAACATCATCTGGGCATATCAGCTTTGAATCTAATTATTTCAACCAGAGCTACAGACTGAGACAGTAATGAAGAAAAAACAGGGGAAGGGAAGAAGAGGGTTGTGTTTTCCGAGGGGAAAGGAGGAGAGAATTCCCATTGATTCTTGTGTGTCTGCCTGCTACAGCATCTTGAAATAATAATTAGAAGGATCAATAAGAAATCATGTGAGGTTTGAAGATAATGAATGAAAGAAGCAGAAGCAGCAAATTGAAATGCCTTTCTCTAAAGCAGGGTAAATTGTTTTTCAGGCAGGGTCTAGCCTCCATTTTAATGCTTTGCAAACAGATCCAACCATTTTCTAAGCTGGGTTGTGGGTTCAAAACAAGACCGGTCCCTCCATTTAGAGGAGAAAGAGAGACACAGCCAAGGATGGGTCCTGGAGAAGAACGCTACTAAAATGAATGCGTGTGGGAAGAAATGGAGGCAGTGAAATGGGGCAGAATGCACAGAGCACGCCAGCGACCAGAGCAGGGTTACGTAATAATCTCGGGGAGCAGGGATGTAGCAGCAGAGCAAGGAAACCACAACTCAATGGAGAGCAGGTGCTAGTTTGGGAGCGCTGGCAAGTGGCACCGCGAGCCCACGAGGCTGCCCGGCAGGCAGCACTCCCCACGCCTGCCGAACACAGTATGACGGGATGCTGCTGGGGTTTCAGGCAACGGCATCGTAAGCGGCGAGGACCTCGGGTGGGGTGTCCGAAAAACATCCCAGCCGATGCCCGCCTCGTGCTGAGCAAGACTCAGCCGTCCCGGCTTGGCCCCGCGCAGGCTGCTCCGACGCAGCGCTCCTACGCCGGGCAGCACTGGGGCGGCTAGCCCGAGCGACAGCGATGGCAACCGAAGGGATGCCAGCGGCCAAGCCGAGCAACGACGACGGCCAACCGCAACAACACTGGCGCCAGCCCCAGCAATGCCAGCACCCACCCCGGCCACCCGCGACGCCCCAGGGG
>JAVJGI010000037.1:13292417-13317721 GCA_035590275.1 Ibycter americanus
CCGCCTGCGAGCGGCGGGCGCGGGGGGTGCCCCCGCCGTCCCCGGCAGCCCGCGCTGGCGGCATCCCGAGGGAACAACCCGGCTGCCCCACAGCCTCGGGCATCACCTGCGGCTGCCCGCGCCCCCTCCCCGCCCCCAGACGCACCCGGCAGCTCCAGTGCAGCTCCGTTCCTCCAGCCCCAGCACGGCGCTGGGCAGCCCCGTGGTTGACGCCAAGACGGGTTCACATCGCACGAGCCGTGGTCCACGCTGGAGTATGAAATAATTTTTCCAGACCTGAACCATGGTCACTAGCCCGGCAGCAACATCTCTGTTGCATCCCAGCATCGGCTCTCACCCCGCTTTGCTGGAAATGTTACTGCGCACTCCAGTCACAGCACCCTGGGGATGCTGCCATTGCCCAGGGAGCCACGGTGCACTGGGGGTGTAGGAACCCCAAGGGCCTTTGCTGGGCCTTCCAGCTACTGCCTTCAGGCGATGGTAAAAGCAGAGCAGAAATGCCTCCTGGCGTGGCAGGGCAAGGGCACTGCTCACAGCACAGCTCAGGCAGCCCCTCACCTCTTGCACAGAAGTGCCAGGCTGGAAGAAGTTCAGAAGAGAGTCACCCAGACAAATTGGAAGGGTAGAAAGAAAAAACATCAGGAAAAACCATCACAAAAGCCCCACATCTGACCAATTAGAACCTGATGCCAGCCTTCTAATGGTTAAGAGTTCTAATAAACACTAGAGTGGGTGAAGAATTATTTGAAGAAATGGTACATAAATATGTAGAGGAGCAATGAAAGTTGCACAATACATCTCCTGCAGGATACAGGTATAGGAATGAGGCAGAAGCAGGAGGGGGCTGCAAGGTGAGCCACAGGACATGGTGATTCAACACCCCAGTTCAGGCTGCAAGATCCACAGGCTCCTTCCTACCGGCCTCAAGCAGCCGGTGCAGTATGGCCCTGCTCACAAGCAGGGCTGCAAGAGAAGGAAGCTCATGACAACCAGTCAGACAAATGCCCATTTCCACTCCCTGTTTCTTTAGCTCTTTAAACTGCAATACAAAATTACTTCTGCACTTGACCACTGCAAACAGAGGTGCTCCTGCAGTGTTTGCTCCCAAACAGTCAAGTGAAATGGTTGCTTCTGGGTGAAGGGGAGGGGGCAGAAGACACCCCGTAATTAAGATTCCATGTTGTCCCCAAGCCCCATGGTCCCCACCGTGTGGTGCAGAGCCTGTCCTCTCCAGCACTGCCTGCACTTCATTGCCTCTGGGCTGCTCAGGTTACCTCGGTCACAGGATGGATGCTACGATCATGTGCTACTCCATGCTTAATGCCATGAAGCCGTGTTGTGGCTCAGATACATTACACTGAAATTTCCCCAGCTGCAAGCTTAGGCCAGTCATAATGTTCCTGGACAAGCCAGTCTAGAAAGCCTGTCCCCACCATGCTGGCCTCGAGCGGCTGAGCACAGCACTGCTGCTGAGCCCTGGGAAACAGCTCTGCAGGTAAGCCTCACCCTGCTGCTCCCAGGGGCTCTCACTGGTGAACAGTTCGTTATGGGACCTGGGTGCACTGTGGTGCTGACCCAAAGATCCAGAGACACAGCCAGATGAATGGCTGCATGTAAGAAAGTGCTTTTACCCTGCAGAGCTCAGTGCTACAGGATGCTGCAGACTCCAGGAGCCCACTAATGCAAGGAAGGATTGGGTACCTATACGCCAAGCAAGCTTGTTCAGTTATTTTAATCAATGAAAAACTGTGTTTGTGTGCATGGAAGGAAAGCATGCAGTGTTGGCATGAACAGAGAACTTTACACTTCAGGCTTTAAGAAATTAGGCTCATGTTCACATCTTCTACAGCTCCTTGTGCCATCTCCCAGAGCACATGGTGCTGGCCCTGCAGAAGGATGCTGGGCTGATGAGCCCTGTGCTCCGGGGAGGTGCTGTATCTCCTCAACAGCCAGGGTGGATCAGGGAGCTGGGGGAACGTCACCCATGCAGAGAGAGCATCTTGCAGCAGTGGGGGCAGAGATGGGAATGAAAGGAGGGACTGGGGCAGAGATGAAGCTGAGGTAGAGGATTGCTGCACCAAAGCAGAGCAATAAGCCTTACCGAAACAGGCAGGTGGCCAGTGTCTCCTGCATGACAGCAAAAGGACATGAAGTCCATCTTGGCTACCCACCATTTCACCACCCTGCAGCACCTCTGAAATCTGAGTCACTTCATTAATGAGATGTGCCCAGAACCTGTAACAAAACCATAACTAATTACTGCTCCAGCCCAGCTGCAAACCTCCCTGCCATTGCCATTCCCATACCAGCACGGCGTGGTTCGGCTGCAGGGACCATGCAGTGTGCAGAGCCCCACTGACCACCCGGTCAGTGAGGCCCCCTTCGCTACCGTGAGCCTCCAACCAAAGCCACCTTTGGGGCCAAGATCAGGCAGGAGACCTGTGCCTGGAAGAGGTTGACTTGGGTGGGAGGAGAGCACTGGGCAAGGGCATATGCAGAGTTTGTAACCCCAACTGCTTGCACCTGCCCTGCTGCAGACACATCTCCTTTCACTCAGTCCTGTGGTGGGGGCAGGCAGGGACATGGGCATTCACTTAGAGGGGAAGTGCAAAAGCAAAGGACAAGACTTGTTAGAGAAAAATGCTTTAATAAGGAGCTGAGTAAACAATTAAGAGAAGCATTTGATTATTTTTTTTCCCCACCATGGCAGACTGGAGTGTGTCCCCCACAAGGAAGGTCTCTGGTCCTCTCCCCGCTCAGTCTCCAGCAGCCCCGCAGATGGGGCAGCCATGCATGCAATGGGCATCCCCACATGGAAAACACCTTCCCCACCAGCCCTGGAGCGCCAGCATCGCTGCCTCCATCCCACTCTGCCTGCCAGCTCGCAAACTCAGGGACAGCTCCACAACCTAAAAGCTGCTGCTGCTTTCCCTAGCTCTCTTATGTGTTGGTGCCTCATTGCTACCTGCAAATGGAGGGGCCTTGAGCCTCAGACACTGCAGCTCTGATGAAGTTCTTCCCTACCCACTTGCAGCTCCCCTCCTGAAAACCCACATGTCCCATTTTGGCTGCCCTGAGAGTTGTTTAATTCCTACTCATTTGTAGTGAACTGTATGTGCTGCCTGCTAGCCCAAATTAAAAGGAAAAAAACCACCTGGTTGCTGGCACCTGCTCGCAACACTCCCTAACACTGCATGGGGCTTGGGACACATCATTGAGCTCAAAAGGAGGTCAGGGCTGGCTGGCCAGGGGCATCCACATCCTGCACTTCTCCAGCTTGCTTCAGTGAGTAGCAGTGTTTCGGCTACTGGGAGTGGCCCTACTGGAGCCCAAAATGGCACAGGCACCTGCACTGGGGTGCCCAGATCTGGGTCTGGCAGGGCAAGTGCAGTGTCCAGCACCTTCAGGCAGCTGTGGGCATCTTGCCCCAGCCACATGGGTATTGAACAGAACTAAAGGACCTGGGAGCTGATTTCCAGGCAGGAGCCTTCATGGAGGGAAGTGCTTCAAGGAAACCAAGAGCTCTGTCATCCTCTACCCTCTTCCTACCAGAAGCCTGCCCGTCTTATTTAAGTTCAGCTTTTGCAGCTGCTCTTTTTGCAGGTCCTAATTTCAGCAAAGTGTCCAGAAATCCCCAGACAGTGCTATTTACATGGCATGAAGGCAGCACAGAGCTAGGTTTTATCTGCTGTTGGCATCATTTCAGCCCCTATTGTCGCTTTCTTCCTCTCACATGAAGTCCTATGGGAAGAGGAAGGCAAGTGTGAGGGTCCAGGAGCTGGGGGTTTGTTGCACGTAAAGCCTTTCTAGGAGCAGAAGATGGGGCAGGCTGAAGGCAGCCAGCTCTTTGCAGAGATGACGGTCACACGGGTGCTGTCATGCTGCTCCTTGCCTTTAGCCAAAGTGGTAGCTGCGTCCTGCCAGAGGAACCAAAGCCACGCGTTAGCTCTGAGCCTGGGTGCAGATGGGGAAGGTGTCATCTTTGTAGTGCTGCAGGAGGAGGAGGGGGACACAGTGTTGTATGAGGGAGGTAACTTTCTTGACCACAATCACCTGCAAAAAAGCTACTCAAGTTCTGAAGTGCAGGGGAGGCAGCAGGGTCTGCAGCTACTCAGCTGAGAACAGGGCGTGAGGAGCACCAGGAGGTAAATGGCGGGGGGGTGGTGGGAAGCACGCCACGGGTAGATGAGTAGCAAAGGGAAGGAACCAACTGAACTTGGCTTAGACCATCAGCTGGTTCCTTAGCACTAGCACAGACCCCCATCCAGCAGGGATTTGAAATTTGCTGGGGCTGGGGCTTGTCAAATGGAACTTGAACAGGTGCTCTGCAGAGCTGGCTGCACAGCTAGTGGGCAAACAGGGCCCGTGGCTCCTGTGAACACTGGAGTGTTTGCGCAGTCACGGGTGAGTGGGAAGGGGCAGGATAACAAACATCTCATGCTGAGACTGTTCCTCCCTGCTACCAGCAGCGATTCACACTGGGAAATGTACAGCTGGGATAATAATAACCAGGCATACCAAGGGACCGATAGCTCTCAGCACTCTCAGGGCAATTGCCAAACAAATTATTCTCCTCTAGCGCAAAACCATTTTCATTCTATTAATGATCCCTGATACGTTGCCCAGTGCCACTACGCAGTTCCTATATCCTCACTTGTGGCAGCAACAGTGTGAGGGTCTTCAATAAACACCACCAGCCACTTTCTGCAATTTAAATTATGGCCAACTAAATGTCTTCCATGGCTGCGCTGGCAAGGAGAGAGGAGTGATGGAGACCTGTGGCAGGTCCCTACAGCAGAGCCCTGGCTCCCTGTCTGTCTGTAAAGGAGAGCCTGGAGGCTCTATTTAATAGCAATCAACGGAAGCAGCCTTTATAGATTTCCTGACAGTCTCACAACGCCCGTAGCTGCTCTCCCCATCACCCAGCAGAGAAGCTCCTGCCTTGCGCTGGATCACTTGAAGTACTATGGGCTGCCTTCCCGCGGCACCTCCGTGGGTGTCAGGGGGTAGCCTTACTGCTGCACGGGCATGGCAATTACAGCACTGCCAGGTCTTGTGGGGTGTGGGTGCCAGTCCTTGTGTGCGCCTCATTTCCTTTAGAATAAAGGACATTTCCAGCCTGATGGAGCAGAGGGAAAGTTTGAAAACGTGATCGGGGCACAACTTCACTGCTCTAAGCCAGAGTCAGAGAGAGGTTTTTTGAAGTCTCACATTTTTAAGAGAATAGGTTGATATTTTTTTGTCCTGTACCTCGATCTCCAGCTGCTTGTGCCAAGTGTGACCCCACCAGACATCCTGTTTCCCTGTATCTTTCACTAGTCCCAAGCTGTCCCTGGGTGTGCTTACACACTCAGACTTAGCAGCAGCAAAACACACCCCACTTGTGCTGTACAAGGCTGTTGGAGGTCTCCTGGCTGGCTCTGCCTAAGCTGATGTGACCTTGGGGCCACAAAGCCCCACGAGTCAGCTCTCATGGGCTCCCTACCTACCGGGAGTCACCCCTGCAGGAACCAGTCCCATCCTTGGAGTGAGCCAAGATGTGGCTCTGAAAGCGCTGCAAGGGCTCAGCACCGCTCTGCTCAGATCTGGGGCTGCCCTGGGCAGCACAGACCTGCCCAGAGGAACCTTTCCCCACATCCAGGACCCAGAGATACCCTTTCCCCAATTATTCCCACCCTGCATGGGGGACGAGCAGGGGAGCTCCGTGGGTCCGCACTTTCTCTCTTTCACTTGGCCAGCCCTGCTCCAATCTGCCCATTCCAGACGGAGCAAAGCCCATTCAGTAGCTCCCACTGCGGCTTGCGGGGATACTGGTGCCCCGTCTGGGCTGTGCTGTCCCAGGACACACTTCCCGGTGTGGGAACCTGCCCAACCTCGGGAAGAAAAATGAACGCTGGTATCTCTGGGAGCCCCGGGCACCCGCGGTGGACGGAAGGTAAATGCCCGGCTGGTTCTGATCCTCCCTGCCACTACTGCCCTGTCCCCTTTAAGGGAGAAAGAGCTGCTCGGAAATTTCTGAATGGCTGGCCCCGTCCCCGGCCCGCCTGCCGCCCGCTCGGCCAATCAGCGCCCGAGCCGCAGGCCCGCAGCCGGCTCACGGGCCTCTCTTAAAGGCGCCCTGTCGCCACCCGCCCGTCCCCTCTGCCGCCTGCACGCCAGGAGAAGACACCACCGTTTGGGCAGCCCCGAGGTGACCTTCAAACTGGGTCCCAGCCGTGGGGTGAGGCGGTGTTCCCGAGGCACAGACACCCCATACACATGTGTTCCTCACGAGTGACACACTAGCAATGCAAGCCCTGAGTGACGGGTGACGTTGAGGGATGCTTGGTTTGGCCATGGGATGGTCGGGTCCCAGGGACTGGGCATCCACAGGAGCCAGGGCTCGGAGCTGGGCTGAGTTTCACCCCAAAGGCAGCCAGGCCATGAGCTTTGCCACCCAGCCACCGTGCGGTAAGAGCAGGCAGCTGGGAGCGCGGGTTCATCACCACGCTCTTGTTCTGAACCAGAGCAATAACGCAGGGGTGCTCCCACAGCAGCAGAGCCCCAAAGCTTACAAAACCTCCCCGCAAAAACACCCCATGAGATGCAGCTATGCAAAATCTACCACCGCACAGAGGGGAACTGGCTGTGCGGCAAGTGCCGAGGCAGCGGGAACGCACAGCACAGCCATAGGGCTGCAACAGGCTCACGAAGCAGTGGGCAGAGCTTGCCCCCGGCATCAGCAATGAATCCAGCTCCAGGACCAGGGTAGGTCCCCCTGCTGCATCGCGGTGCAGTGCCCCCTCACTTGCTCTGCCACAGCTCCTCCCGCAGTCTGCTGTAGCACGGGCTGTGAACTGATCTGGGCTAAAAATACCCCTTTAAAAGGGGGGACAGCCTGGCAGGACATTGCCATGTTTCCTGGACACGTGCAGGTGGGAAGCTGGTTGTGAGGCTGTGGAAGTGACGCAGGCCAGGCATGATGCTCTCCATGCCAGTGCTTTGGGCACGGACGCTGGTGTGCCTGAGTGGTGCCAGCCCTGAGAGCTATCTAGGCCACAGATCGCAGGTGGCCTTTGCCTGAGTCTCAACACTTGGAATAATTTTTAGGTGCAATGCCAGTGAGACTTCTGCAAGGTGCTTTGTACCTGCAGGCTGCAGGGCTCCAGCAGGCACTGCCCTGGAGCCAATTCTCGCTTCCTGCAGCAGAGTGCAAGGTCAGCTTGAAACGCTTGCACTGTGACAGCCATGCATGGCCTAACCCCCCTGAGCAGGGACAGCAAAGCAAGAAGAGGCAGCATGCAGCAGAGAGCACCTTTCAAAGGGCTCACACTCGGTTTCACAAAAGGGACGATTTCCAAACCTGCACTCATCCACTGTCCTCCTTCCCCTGCAATTCCCCTAGCTTCTACCAATGCAGAGGATAATGGATTTCTCAGCGTAGCTTGATACTGATCCTCCAAATCCTAAAGACTAAAAACCTTCATGAGCAGTTATTGTGGCTGGTCTATTTATAACAGTGCCGGTATTGCCTCTGCCACCAGAATCCTGATTTCCGTCCAGCCTGATGCCATTAAGATGCAGCAACGTTACCCCAGCTCCAGCACTCCAGATAGAAAGCAGCTGGCCTGCCAGGCTCTGCCTTCAAGCTTGGTTTGTTCCTTTAAAAAACAGCGAGAGGAACCCATTTGTTTTGCAGCAATGCACCCAGGAGATTTGCCCTTAGTCTCCCCTGCGAGGGGGAGCGGAACACGGATGGGTGGAGGTTGGGGTGACACATCCTGTGCTGTGGGCACGGAGGCTTTGCACTTCCAGAGCCCGTGGCTGGTTTGTGTGATGGGAGATGAGCTCCAATGCTCCACTTCGGTTGCAGCAAGAATGTGGTCCGTCACCTGACAAGGCAAAGCAGGAAAGGATGGACCTGGGTCCTGCTGTGCAGCTGTTGCACTGAGGCTGCACCAGCTCATTTTGGAGAGTTGATGAGCAAAGCAGACAGAGACCCAGTGGGGACAACGCAGCAGCTCATGAAGCTCCTGGTCAAGGCACTGATGGGGCTGGCCCCTGTTCAGTCCCTGTCCTGCTGAGATGCCTGTGAATGGTCTCAGTTCTTGCTCTCAGAGCTATGCATCAAAACCATCGGCGTGAATCTCGGTGTGCGTGTCGCCCCAGCAGCTTCACTGCCCTGGGGATGGGCAGACGCATGCACTAGATGGAGGCAAATGAAGCTGCACCATGAGTCTGGCGGGAGGACGGACAGACTCCAGGCTCGTCTGGATGACTCTGGAGCATGGCCATCTGTGGGATGCTCCCCAAAGCCTCCCCCTCACTGTCCCCTTTGCGCCACTGCACGGGGAGTGCTGCATGCACTTGCACTATCACAAAATAACCTCAAAACCGTGACGATGACTTGGATGAATGGACAGACCAACAGCCCTATGTCCAGCAAGGCTTTTCTATGCTGCGCAGCCAGAAAAGCCTTGGGGTCTGCCGAGGATCTTCCTTTTGCTGCTGGTTTTAGACAGAAAGTCACCCACGCAGGAGCCTTTGGTTTGTCAGCTTGGTGGCTCTACTGACTTCTCCATCCTTTGCTGAAGCCGTATATTGAGCTGGGAGAACTGAGGTGTAAGCATCTCCTTATTTATGTCTGCAGCAGGAATAGCAAGAGCCTCTAGTATGAGGCCATTCAACCCCAAAACGTCCACTGAAGTGACAGCTCTTACTGACACAGCCTATGGTGACCCCCCTTCGACCAGCAGCATCCTTAGGACACAGGTAGCCAACTGCCTGGCCAGGTGTCTGTGCTGTGCAGGGCTGATGCATGGTTCAGTCTGAGCGTGTTACTGCAGACAGACACCCTCTTGGCTTCAGCACTTTGGCTTTTGAGCCTGTGTCTGCAATGTCGCATTACAAAACTGCTGGAGAGCATCTGAACGCAGAGCTCTGAAGCAACCTCCAGGCACAAAGTGGCTCAAGTGACACTAGGGCAGCAGCTGGGGCCTCTGGGCTGTGGGCTGCTGCTTTTCTTCTCTGCTTCTCCTAAAATTAAACATGCTCTCAAAGATGCATGGGGATGCAATGGGGAGGGGGGGCCCTCCCAGAGATGGCTGCTCCTCTGCTCCCATTGCTTGAACATTAGCCACTTCCCAGGATTTTGGGGTCACAGGGCTGATGCTGCTGGGCTTGAGCTGAGATAAATCAGTGGCCAGTCGGGCCTGCAGCAATGGGTTCAGCTGCCTGCCCGGCCAGCCCACAGAGAGGACATGGGATGGTGGAGACAGCAGGGTAAGTACAACCAAGCATGGGGGCTTCTCAGGGGGGGCTGCATGCACTGTCAGACATTCACCTGCATCAGGGACCTGCTTAATTTCCCTGATGCTCCTTGCAATAGCGAACAGCTACTTGGGGCTTCCCCTCTCACACACCTTGCAGAAAAAATGAAGAGCGGTGGAGCTGCAGCCAGGGCAGGGGGAAGGGGGCAGATCTCAGTGGGCATTTCTGCAGCCACAGCATCTGCCACACGCTGGTCTCATCCTGACCTGCTGCGAGTGCCCAGAGCTGCTCCTGTCAGGCAAAGGCGCAGAGCACGGGAACGCCCTTCTCTTTGGCCAAAGGCAAATCGGGAAAGAGGAAAAAGCACTCGAGGGAAGGACAGAGGAAGCAGACAGCCGGTCGCCACGCTGGCGGCACAGCCTGCTTTTCTCAGCCTAATCCCCTGGGGAGCTCCACAAACCTTTTTGGCACTTGAGCTGTGGGTTATAGGGCAGACAGATGCATCTTCTTCAGCAGCAGGTGCAGCAGGGAGAGCTTCTAACACCCTGCCAGGGTGTTTCTGCAGAGCTAGGCTGTGTCCTCCCTGGGACACAAGGAGGGAAGGGGACACTTTTGGCCTCAGCCCAGCAGGGCTGAAGCCCAGCTGGCACCTGGCACCAGGTGGGCATGCTTAGCAGCATCCCATGCATCCACAGCCTGTGGGAGCAGCAGCATCCCCACCAGTGAGGTTTCCCATTCACAGGTAATTTCGGAGCATGCACGGAATGTCTGTCCTCTGAAGCAGTCTCACTCGCTCTCTCCATCATGTTCAGACCTGCTGTTGCTCAGTGTCAGCTGTTGGGCTGAGCAAGGACAGAGCTGTGGTGTTGGCATCGGGCAGCGAAGCAACGAAACCCTTGGCAGGCAGGAGGGATGCACGGGTAGGCGACCGTGGGAGGGGTGGCACGGCACTGGCGTGATGACAGGGATGAAGTCAGAGCGGCTGCAGAGCCGCACTGGGAGGCAGGAGAGGTGGCAGGGGAAGAGCCGAGCTTCCTTCCAGGCGCAGAGTTTCTGCTCATCAGCGACATTGTTCCTCTTTCATTTATCTTCACAGCTGGCTGCTCTCTGCTCCCCACATGGAGGATGAGAACGGCGTTTACTGAGAGAAGCAGCCTTCCTGCCAGCCTGTGAGCGCAGGTGAGTGGCACTGGCCACAGGAGCATCCTTGTGGGTCTTCCCGCTGCAGATGCACACAAGCCCTGAGCAGCCCTGCTAAGGAACCATGGGGCTTGGGGAAAGGTTGAAATGGAGGATTCATCAAATATAACCCCACAAACCGCAGAGCTCAGGCAGGATTGTGCCTCTGACTGCCTCAACGGGGCATTTCAGCTGGCTGAGCCCCTTTGCTCTTGCCCTGTTGAGGGCTGAACATCCACTTTCCCATAGAGGGGTGGTTTCAGCCCACTAATCCTCGCCATCAGGAAGCACATATTGCTGCTGTATTTACCGGTCCCACTTCTGTTGCAGCAGCCATTTGCACACTGCAGGGCTAGTTGGAGTGCACACACATCCTAGCCAGCAGACAGAAAATTTCCTGTTCCTGGAACCCTTTGTGCAGAGAGGCAATTTATTTCTCATGTGTCTTCCTGGCTAAAGCAGGTTATGGTGGCTTTTGCTCTGCTATCACCACTGGGGAGAGCTGCAGGTAGGGGAGAGGACAAAGCCAGGACAACAGAAAACTTATTTATATTGATGGATGCAATAAGAGAATTGCACTTACTTCAGGCAGGACAAGCCAGTTCATCATCTTGCCCTTTATCAGTGGCACGGTGTCAGCTAAAGCTCTGGTTCCTGGGCTGATAGCACCATGGGGGAGGTGCTCTGCCCTGCAGCTGGTGCCCTCCTGCCCTAGCATTAAATATCACCTATTATAAAACTTTCCCTGGTTCTTCCAAGTGCCATTTGCCATCTCAAGTGTTTTCCTGAAACCCACTTTGGAAATGCCCGTGGCAAAAAGCAGGCACCAAAGGCTGGGGAGCAAGAAGTCGCTGTGGAGGTGGGCAGGAGCTGGATGTGTAGGTCTTATCCAGCCCCGGCGCTGTCCTGCATGCTGGGGCTGTTGACAGCCAACACGGGAGGTGATGCTGGGCAGGAGCTGAGGTGTCCTCAGTGCCTTCAAGCAGGAGTGAGGGATGCAAAGCAGGGCCCACGCTGTGGTACAACGGCACAGCCTGCCCCCAGGCACAGCCGATCCTGTCTTGTGGTCTGATTGCTGACATGGGGGAGTGCTGGGAATGCTCCTGCTCTGCTGGGGCAAGGCCTGTGTTCAGCGATCAATATGATGTCTTGGGGAAGAGGCTCACCGCCGTGTCAAGGCCCCCATATCTCAGCACAGGGGCTGCCACAGAGGAGCAACGCTTGAGCCTGCAGCTCTCCGGCACTGCTTGGTCCCAGTTTCCAGGAAACTTGCTGGGTCTCCACAGAAAGCCGAGTGGGCATGGCTAAGCTCAGCACTGAACACTGCCATCCCAATGTTTTTTCCCCTCCAGGTCCTTGCTCTGCGTGCGGCCAAGCTGTGAAGCGGCCATCCTCTGGGATGCAAGAGGCTGCAGATGAGAGCCCTGCCAGAGCACAGCCCCCCTAGAGCCCTGTCCTGCCCACCCAGGTCCCCACTGCCCCCTCCCTCTCGGGGCAGTGACCCCTTGCTCTGGGCTGGCAGCTGCAGTCCCCACAGATGGGTGACCCTGAAAGCACCAGTGCCTGGCACCAAGGACAGGCTCCTGACCCGTACCGACACAGGCTAGGAAAGGAGGAGGCTGAAAATAAAAAAAGCTTCAGAAAAGAATGACAGGAATTATTTCAGGGCTGTAACAACCTGCCTCACACTGAGTGAGTGAAGAAGCCAATCTGTTTAGTTTATCTAAGGGAAAGTTAAGAGGGAACTTAGACGCATCTATAAATACCTACATGTTGGGAACATTTCTGATTGCCACGGTCCTTTATCCTAGCAAACAAAGCCAGCAAAATTTCCTGGGGCTGGGAGCAAAAGCGAGAGAAATCCAGGCTAACAGCAAAGTGCAGATTTTTAATGGGAACGATAAATAACCATCAGGCCAGCCAGGATAGGGACACAGCAGATTCCCCATCACATGAAGTCTTAAAATCAAAGCTAGGTGGCTGCTGCTAAAGATGTTGCCACTCAGCCAGAGATTTGGGGCTGGATGCAAGAGCAGCTGCACTCCACGGCCTGGGACAGTAAGGAAGAAAATCCCTTAAAATCTGACTGTTCCTGACTGATCAGGCTCTCACCCCTCATGGGTTTGGCCCTGTGACTCCCCCGTCTGTGGTTGTGGTTCCCTCCCACTGGTGAACGGAGACCAGCAGCCGAGCTCATCCTCCTGTTGTGTTCAGAAAACCACCACCCTGCCCTTCCAAAACTGGTAAAGATTCGGTGAATGAAAATGTAGAGAAGTAGCAAGAGGAAAAGGAGAAATTCAACAGTAAGGGAAAAAAAATGGGGCGTTACCCATTTTATTGCAGTCCAGAATAAGAAGGGAAACATTTAAAAAGGAGAAAAGAAGCAGTGCAATTTTTGTATTTAAAATATTTCAGAAGAAGACTTTGACTTAGCAAACAAGCATTATTTCAAACTATGCCAAGGAAAACAACACTTTCATATCATTTTAAATCTGCAGTGAGCTCCATCCATCCTGGCCACTTCACCCCTCCCAAAAGCGCATTTTGGCCTTTGCTCACCCCTACAACTCCCCTCAAATGCGTAGCTCAAACGATGCACTCGCACCAGGAGGAAGCTGAGATTTACAATGCACATCCAAATAAACAGCGTTTCCAAGTAAGTAAGACAGCACAGAAAGCTACTGGTAAGCTGAGGAATGGACCTGCCATTTAAGAGCTCAGAGAAAAAAATACAGAAATCTGCAATGTGGGAGTGTGCCAGCGCTGGGGGTGAGAGGGATGGGGCTGGGAGGATTTCCAGCTCCATGCAGCCTCTTTATTTCTGCACTGTATCCACCTGCCCTCCAAGCCCTGAGAGCTGACACCGGGCCATGGTAGATGCTAGTGCAAGGGGATGATTTTGGTGTTGTCCAGCCTCTGGCACAGGTGACTGCTAGATTTTCTAGCCTGAGCATCACCACAGTAGCCATGAGGAAACACTTTCGGCCCCAGGGGAGGAAAATGCCTCCCTAGCACCGTCCCCGCAGTGCTATGGGCACACGGCCCCGGTGCTGTCCCCTCAGTGCCAGCCGCTGGCTGGGCTGGCAGGGTGGGACGTGGCGTGGGGCGCACGGAGGCTCACCTGGGGCAGTGTGCTGTGAGAGCTGAGCACCAGGCTGCAGACACTGGCTGGTGCCTCCGTCCTCCGCGCTGTCACCCTCACCAGCCGTGGCGGTGTCCCTGGCATGATGTCCCCAGCCCCTGCAGGAAGCCTCCGCTCACTGTCCTGGGATGGATCCTGAAATGAGAGAGGGAATTCATGCGGGTAGGGCAGGCCAGCTGCCTCCAGCCCTCCCCATCACTTCTGGAAGGGCCAAAATGAGCTTTCCCCCCATGCAAGGCGCTCATACTGCCTTCGGTGAGCATCTCACCACCTGTGACAGCCTGCCCTGGCACTGGGGCCATGGGCAGCAGGGTCACTGCAGGCAACAGTGGAGGCCTGCAGGCAGGGGACTCTGGGGCTGTCCTGCCGCTGGGCAGGCGCAGCTCCCTGTTGCATTCCATGTTTCAGCAACACAGGACACCTCAAGACCATTTTTTGGGGAAAGGAGAAGGAATTTGGTGGTGACAATGGGCTTGAGCTGTGTTTGGTGCCTGGAAGCCCTGGGACCAGCTGCTTTGCTTGTCCCCCCTGCGTGCAGGACACTGGGCAGGGAGCAGGAGCACCCCTCCTGCCAGCTGCACCAGGCCAACGGCTGCTTCTCCACTTGTTTCCATATTGATTTTTAAATGTCCCTATTGACTGTCACATCTCCTCAGGGCCCCATGGCCTGGCCTGGCCGCAGAGACTGGTGGCTCTTGCCAGTAGAGCTTGCCAGGGGGTGGATCAAGGCTACAGGAGGCTCAAAAAACTAAAGTGGGATTCCACTACCTATGGTGTAACATCACTAAAAAATCGTTCATAAAGACAGACTAGATCTGCAGGTTTGCCTTTAACTAGAGGGACTGTCAATGTGGAGGGGTCAAGAAAAAATGGGACTAAGTCAGAGGGATGTGGCTATCTCCTGCACTGACCGTGGGCAGGTTTGTCTCCCCTGTTATTGATCATCAAACTCAGATTTGGTGTCCCCACAGGTATACGATGGGAAGCCAGTTCAGTCCATGAGGCAGAAATATGGTGTTTGTCTGATAGGATATTTCATGGAAAGGAGGAATCCCTGAATTTTTGCATTTCTGCACAAACGTTCCTGTATCCCCAGTTCAGGGGGATCCCACAGCATCCTCTTGGTAGGGCACAAGGCAGTGAGAGGGGGATGAGAAGAAGGCCTGCAAAGGCATGAGGCAATTTTATTTACCTTGGTGCCTTTGAGATAACTGAGACCCTGCTGCTCAATTCCTGCCTCCCCACCTGGTGCTGTATCTTTTAAAAGGCTGTTGAAAATTAAAGATAATGCAAATAAGAGAGTCAGAAGTTATCTGAGAGCTGGAAGAAAATCCTGAAAAGGGAAACTTAAAAAACTCAGCCTACTTCACTTATCAAAAGCAGCCCGCGAGGTGGCTAGATCAGAGCGCCAAAACGCCTCCGTGGGAGACAGCGTCAGACAGGAGCAACTAATCCAGCTCCAACAGCAGAGCAGGAACCAGAGTTGGAGCTGAAGATCTTTGCATTAGGAGTAATTCAATTAACACTTGTGAACCAGAGAAGTTGCCTCAGTAATGAGACAAGCTATGACAGAGGAGATGTGGAAACACCTGGAGTGTCAGCTGGCTGGGCTGCAGCGGCCAGAAGCCTCCCGTGCCCCCTGCCTCCCCCTCAGCGCAGAAGGGTGCAGGATCTGGCCCCTCAGCACCGTGCCAGAGCAGCCCTTACCTCGGGTAGGTTCTGGGGCTCTCCGGGTGTGACCGCAGAGCTGGGCTCGCTGGCCGCATGCTGCTGCCTGGCTGCGCCATGATGTGTGTCTGGGCTGGGAGGCTGCAGGGGTGCAGAGCGCAGCGTGAAATCGTAGAATTCATGGATATCTGCAAAACAGCATGGAAAACATCCACAGGACCGGGGAGGCAGCCCAATGTCAGAATCCTGCATGGGGTGCAGCATCTGTTCTCACCTGCTCTGCCTCCAGAGCATCATGAGCCTGAGCCCTCTGTGAGAGGCTGGCACCTGGGTGATGGGCTGGGGCAGGGCTCTGCTGGTCCCCCACCCTTGCTGTGCTGCCCACCGTGCCCCCTCTGCAAGGCAAGAGGTGTAGTGGCGTGCCTGGCTCTGGAAGGCATGGGCATTTCCACAGAGCAGTGACCACACGCTCCATGGGGACTAAGAGCAAACAGCGCTCAGCAACATCAATCAGAAATCTACCCCATCCTGCTCTCCCCTCCAGGCTGTGCCAGCTTCATGTGTGGTCCCATGTCCCTTCTGCTCTGAAAAGCCTCCCGTACCAGCCAGCCCCTGCCTGCCCTGATGCCGCCAGGCTTTTCCCTCCCCATTGCTGCTCCCCAGCGGCCCTGGCCCACCGAGGGGCTCCCTTCCCCCTGAGACAGGCAGAGAAGGCACACAGCATGAGACAGCAGGCTCACTGTGTACAAGCTCTAATACTGATGACTACAGCTGTGTTATCTCCAGCTCCTCCCCCAGTAAATTCCCTCTTCCCACCTGGCACAATACTACCGGCGTACTGCCACAAGCAGATGCCAGGTATCCCCATTCTGGGCTCCAGTGACCTGAGCCTGCTGCTGTAAATCACAGTGGCTCTGGAGAGAGGCGTGAGAACAGGGTATCCCAGCCCTTGCTGCTCCAGAGACACTTACGGGGGCACAGTGGAACCTGATGGCAGTTGCTGCCCAGTTGTAGCTCCAGGGGGGCTGTGGGAGCCCAGATCCTCTCCTATCCCTGCCAGGAGCATCCTACCCTCTCCTGGTCACACGTGGAGGACTGCAGGGAGCAGCAGGGCTGCAGTGGGCTTCACGGCTCCCTAAGGAAGCCCCCACTGCTGTGTACTCAGGCAGCTGCTGGCCCACAGCAGCCCCTAGCTCACCTCCAGAGCCAGGTCAGACACGGACCTCCAGATCCAGCACCCCTGTACGAGCAACGAAAGCCAATATACCCGTTGCAGAAGTGTTTAATTTCAGAAAGAGGACTACATCAAAAGTCAGAAGCTTTTTTACGAATGTGGTGGTTTGACCCTGGCTGGATGCCAGGTGCCCATCACAGCCGCTCTGTCACTACCCTACTGAACCAGACAGGGGACAGAAAACATAATGAGAGGCTCGTGGCTTGGGATAAGGGCAGGGAGAGCGCTCAGTTATTACCGTCACAGGCAAAGCAGGCCAGACTTAGGGAAATCAGTTTAATTTCTTACCATTCAAATTAGAGTAGGACAATGAGAACTAAAATGAAAACTTAAGAACACCTTCCCCCCACCCCTCCCTTCTTCTCAGGCTTACCTTAATTCCCGATTTCCCAGCTCATCACACCCTGTCCCTGCCACCCCTTCCCCCTCACACTCTGCCCCTGCCCCGTGGGGGGTCCTGCCCAGGCTGCAGAAGGGGGGTCTGGTCCCCCGGGGGCTCCCCAGGCTGGGGGCACAGCCTGCCCGGCTGGGGGCTCCCCATGGGCCGGGGGCACAGCCTGCCCCGCCAGGGGCTCCCCACAGGCTGCCAGGGAGCCTCTGCTCCGGCGCCTGGAACCCCCCTTGCCCTCCTGCCCTGCCCTGGGGGGCTGCAGGGCTGCTCTCACGTTCTCACTCTTCTTTCCGCTGCAATTTTGTTGTGCAGATTTTTTTCCCCTTCTTAACTGCGTCACCCCAGGGGCGCTGCCACCGTCACTGCTGGGCTCAGCCTTGGCCAGCGGTGGGTCCATCCTGGAGCCGGCTGGCATTGGCTCCATTGGACATGGGGGAAGCTTCTGGCATCTTCTCACGGAAACTGCCCCTGTAGCCCCCCCGCTACCAAACCCTTGCCATGCAAGCCCACTACAACGAAGAAACTGAAAGGGGTAATAAAGGGGTAATAAAGAGGATAAAACATTTGGGGAGGGCACTGAACCTATTTAGAGATACCCCACCAAGACATCAGAATAAATGCACAGTGCCTGCCTGGCCAGAGGATACAGTAAAGGCAAAAAGGGAGGAACACAAGGCTGGGCTGCCGGGGAAGGAGGCTGTTAAAGGAAGAAGACATCCATCTAAACAGCTGAAGCTGTGTCCAAATGAGGAAACCAGAAAGGATGGTAAATGCTGCCAGGTTAAAGGTAAAGCTCCAAAAGGTTGGCCGAAAGAGTTTGGTAAACGCCTTGCAAAAGGCATAAAACAGTAATAAATCTCTTCAAGCATCTGGGAAACAGGAAGCCTGGCGGAGCTGGCAGGGCCAAAGAGTCACGGCAGCATAAATAAGCACTCAGAGCGGGGAAAGCCACAGCAGGAACCTGAGATCGTTTTCTGTACCTGCGTCTACTGCAGAAGAGGCTGAAGAGTCCCTCTTCTGCGAGCGACTCCAAGGGCAAGAGGTGGGTCTCAGCTCAAGGAGGCCGTAGCTGTTCTTCCAGCACTCCCTGGGAGCTCAGGGGTGAAGTGGCTCCATCAGCCCTTCAGTGTGCAATTTCTCACCTGAAACTATGCCACACCAAGGCACCACGGGGTATCAAATGCCCACTTTATAAAGATTTCCACAGGAAATCAGGTAAGCACAGATGTGCTGAGCATTGTCCAAGGTTATTTCCCAGGGATGCTTCCACACAGCAGGATTGCACCCCCAGATGCAAGTCCCCATCCTCTCCCTATGCTTAACCACATGCCCGTGCCCCACAGCAGCACATCTATGTTGCAGATGGGAGGGGGAACAGTATTGACCCCCATCATCCAGCTCCTAGGGACTGCCTGGTGACCTCCCAGCTTCAGGGAAAAAGCTGCTATAGATCTCAGCTGCCAGCAGAGTAGCTTTGTGCTCATGGGGAGCCCAGACAGGCTGTGTGGCCACCCAAGTGCAGGGAGCACCATGCCACTGCCTGGCTTCGATGCCACTTTCACAGCCGCTGCTTCACGCTGCATCATTGTCAGGCTCTGCCCTGTGCCCTAGTAGACATGGGGCAGCCAGCAATGATGGGAGGAGTGGGAGTCCCCCGACCCACCCATGGCGCCTGGGGAATCCCCTCCGCAGCCCCCCAGATGCTGAGCACGCTGCTGGCAGCCCCTGCAGCCCTCCCAAATCAGACATGAGGTCACAGCAAGCAGTCATTGCACAGCCAGACAAACGGGACTTTGTTTTCATGCAAAAACATCTCTCCTTCTGGTTACAAAAATAGTCATTGCGTAACAGGATAGTAGGGGCTCCTGGCTGCATGGATTATGCTTGGAATGCACAAAACTTTGCAAAAATGAAAACAGGATTTGAACAGCCCCGTCGTGGGGGTGCACCACTGCTGGTGTCCCCGTTTGTCACCCATCTGCTGCAGGAACACAGCCCTGGGCAGCCAAGCTGGCTGCTTCCCGTGGAGCGGGAGGCTTGTCCTCTGAAGCTGCCACTCTCTACCTCTTAAACCCTCAGCCCATTTTAGATGCTTGCCAGGAGAGGGAATCACTGCTGGCACCAGGGACCAGACGAATTTCAGAATCAGGGGACTGGGTTCAGGCAGTGAAGGGCGCTGCCGTGACAGCAGTACATTTTAGGACACACGTGCACATGGCATTAAAGATAATTTAAATGTATGCTGGTTTCCTTCATTTCTTATGGGCATCACAAGCTGCACACATCTGCCTCACCTGTGTACTTTAAGAGCAGCAGTACCTGAAAAGCCTGAGTAAGATAACGTTGTGGTAGCAAAAGATGTTGCTGCATGTTCTGTCTTACAGCTCGATTTCTGTTTGGTGACAGTGTATCCACTCTGGATCTAATAAGGAAGAGTAACTCAAGATTCACAGAGATTAGAATTTGTCTAACAATTTCCTCCTGGGGTCAGTATGTCAAATAAATGTCATTAAATATTTCTATAGCGCCAGCATCCGAGCGCTAATGCAGCGCCCTTGTGCCACCCGGCACGCGCACTTCCAGAAGATGATATTTCTTCCCTGACACATGCACTGTCACCAGCTGCATCACTGCAGATTTACCCCAAGCAGAAACTCCAGCCTTGCACCAGCCTCCCAGCCGTGGCCCCACTACCGTAGGGAGGATCCGCACCTATGGCTGCCACAGCAGAGCTTTCAATCATGCTGAGTTTCCATCCTTGGCTATGGGCTAATTTGCAAAAGGAGGAGTCCTCAGGGCTGGGAATCCTCCAGATTCCTCCAGTTTTCCATCCTGGCTCCTGCAGCCATCCGGTGAAGCCATGACTACCATCCCCAGCAGTGCTGCTGGCAAGCTGAGTTCCCTACTGGAGTTTTGCACCCAGAGGAGCACTGTGAGGAACCTTTTTTGGGGTAAAAGGACCCACAGGGGAAGGTTGGGGGCCCGAGCAGCTGACAGGACCTCATTGGGGTCTGAGCTAGCCATTGCTCGGGCACAGGAGAGGAGCTGAGCTTTCGGGAGGAGCGCTGCCCTTTGGGCTGCTGGCAGCCGGGATGGCTGAGCGCACACAAACCCTGCCTGTCCACCCAGATTTGCCCGTTGCAAAGGGCACAACGGCCCCTTTCAGCCCCGGCTGCAGGAAGGAAAGGTCAGGGAGCTGCTTCTGCGTACAAGCCCTGTCCTCCCTGGTGGCACCAGATGAGGCCAACAGCACCCTGAGGGGCTCCAGGGGTCAGAGGGAAAGCGGGGCCACAATCGCCCCAGCCCAGCCACAGCATCTCCCAGCCCAGGCTCCTCAAGCGCCCTTTGGCTGGGCTGTTTCCCTGCAAGTCATGCGCTTGGCTCCACAGCCTCAGACGCAGGGAGAGAGGGGCCAGGAAGAGGGAGCCAGCACAGCCTGTTTTCCCTTTGCACGCCAAGGAATTTCTTTTGTGCGGAGCAGGGGTTGGCGCATTCCAGCGCAGAGCAGCTCCCGCATCGCTGTGCTGCACCGCGATGCACCGAGCCAGCTGCCGTGGCACCTGCCGGGGCAGAAGCCATCCTGGCAGAGTCAGTGTGCCCCACGGCATGGGCAGCTCCTGGGAGAGGGAGCTGAGCCTGGCACAATGACCACAAGGATTTAAGGGGCTGTGCTGTGCTCAAAGGAATCTGGCAGAAAACTGTGCATGTGCAGAGCAACACTGGGCACATTCATGGTGACAGAGACATCCAGCCCTGGACACCATGCAGGTTTTATCCAAATATCTCAGCAGATCCTCACCTGGAGCTGGGCAAACTGCGGCTTCTAGAGTCCACAAAATAGCTTATTCGTAACAAAAAGGGTACAGAAAGCCATATCCCTGGCAATTTTCATGTGGACCAACTTGGAAAACTCCATGTTTGGCACTTCTGGTAGCTCTACTATGGCATAATGCATTTTGGTGTTCAAACTCAAGCCAGCCAATGCACGTCTTAGGAGACCATTACCTGTAGGAGCATGTGATGTGAGGACAAGGATGTACCATGCTCATGCATTCATGTTCCCCAGGGGTTGAAAAAAAAGCAGGAAAATCAGGCCCATGTTGCTGAAAGGCTGCAAGAGGAGGGATCTCTGCAGACTGAGACATCTCCAGAGCCAGAAGCATCTGGCATGGCATAGGGCAGCAAGATGGGAGCCTCTACGCAGGGAGGTGTACCTGCAGCAGCCCTCCTGCAAATCCTCCGCCCTTGGATAAACTCTGAACCAGCACCCTGACTCTGAGCAAACTTCCGATAGAGACACAGCAGCCCACTGAGAAAATGGGGGGTGAAAAACAAATAAAATAGAAATGCTCCACCACCCTCCCAGAGCTGTCACTGTGTGTCAGCGGGTCCAGACTGTGGACACCAAGTGACCCCGGTGTGTGCCGGCTGTGTACGGGCACAGCGAGCACGCAGCTGGACACAGCATCACACGTGTCCATGCACGGAATTCACAAACCCATGCTCCAGGGAGGGGGAGGAGGGGGCGGAAGTAATTAATGCAAATTCCTAGTTAGGTAAACACATCTAGAGAAAGCTCGCTCTGGCACGGGGACCTAATATCCTGTTAAACCAGTTGAAAAGGTCACCAGCAATCAAGTGACACTCCCTCGTGCCAGCGTTGACAGGACACCAAGACAGACGGCTTACAGCAGGGAGCTGGGAAGTCGGTGCAGCATCTGCGTGCCAGCGTGCAAGCTGCAGCCAGCCTGGCGTGCACGCAGATGTGCTCTCTCCGGCTACACTCTCTCTACAACACTTTTGCACTAATATGAACAGCCCTGGGCTTTGGGAAAGCTGCTTCGCTGCCCTCACGCAGCCCTGGGGAGGGCTGGGGGAGCACGCAAAAGCAGCCAGGGGTGTTGGGCTCATGTCAGGTTTGCCAGGGCGATCACAGCCCTGCTGGGGACCACCGCCTCCAGCGTGGTCCATTTTGAGAGCGAGTTGTATAAATGAAGAGGCAAGAAAGGAGATGCACGCTGGTCTCTTCGGCAGGGGAGCCCATTGCCCCAGGGAGCCCTCCCTTGCTGCCTGTCTCTGCCACCAATGGCACAGATGTCCTAGCGCAAGCCCTGCACAGACACACTCGGGCCGAAAGCCTCCAGGTGATGCTCCGACAGCAAGAACAAGGAAAGGAGAGAATAAAATAGCTCAGGGCATGACTGCATTTCATTTTCAATGGATAACTTGAAGCACAGAGGAGCTGCTGGCAACTTGCAGCTCTGAAGGCATGGAAACGGGTCTCTGGCTGCAGGGGTGTGAGGAAAAGGCAAGAGCTGCCAAGTGGAGAGTGGCGGCAAGGGGGAATGCCAGGGTTTCCTGGTATTGGAAAGAGAGAAAGAGCGCCTTGGGTCAAGAGGCACTGTGAACGAGGCACAGACCATGCATGGTGTGCATGGAGTGCACAGACCTCTGCACTCCAAGGCCGAGGTCCTCCCCTGGGGTGCAGAGCTTCTGGGGTGCTTTCCCATCCTTCCCAGCAGGAAAACTCAGCTTCTCTCCCACGAGACCTGGGAACAGAAACTGCCAGGGCTATGCACACTTCCCTGAGGACCACAGCAAGCAGGACTTAAACGAGAGGAGCTGAGCAGGAGCTCATGCCCCTCTCAGCACACTGCAGCTTCTGCAAATGGTTCTCTGGGATTACCTCCAAAATCAGTGCCCTAAGTGAACCTGCACAGCCAGGATCTGGTCTGCTCTGGCAGGGAATGGAGCCAAGCAACTTCAGAGTCCATCATTGAATTTTTTCTGAAAAAACCATACTTTGCAAAGAAAGTTTGTTTTCAAATGCATTCAAAATGGCATTTTTTGGTCCTCAGCCCCAAGATGAGCCTCACTGCCAAGTCTGTTTCTTGGGCGAAATGGAGCCACTTGCATAGTGTGTTACTTGCAAGTGCTTGTAGGTCTAAGTGCCAGAAAAGCCAGGATACCCCAAAAGCAGCTGAGTACACATGGATTCTCTCTCAAAGATAGAAAAATTTAGTTTTCCCTCAGGTCAGCAGCAAGAAAAGAAAGTAACAGGTCGTGATGAAGCTGAGGGTTGCAGAGAGGAGCAACGCCCTGTGGTGGGGTGCCCTTGGTACGGCAGCAAAGCTGGAAATCCAGTAGTGGCTGCAGACACACCACACCTGCCCTGCGCAGAGGGTGCTCACAGCACTGCAGCATCCTTTAGCGGGTGCTGGGTAGATCTGGCGTGGCCTGATGAAGCAGGCTTTACCCCTTGTCCACAACCACCCTTCTGAGGAATCCTGTTCACAACACAAACACCCAGCTACTGCAGCCCCGACCCCCAGTATCTCCAGCCCAAGCCCTGGAGGGAAAAGACAGCCCAGCTTGCTGGCATTATAGACACCCATGTGTTCAGATGGATGCCTGGTCAGTGCCAGACACCTGTGGAGGATCAGGCCCCCAGTAGAGCCCACTGACCACAAAGCCCCAGGGACCGCAAGGCAGGGGCTTACCCAGCAGAGCCTGGAAGAGATCACTTTGGAAGATGTGCGAGACTTTTCCAATGGAGGCTTTTAGCTCCTGCTCCTCTGGGGACCGCAGGGTGCTTTGGTATCTGGTCAGAATTTCCACTGCCCGTTCAGTGTCTGCAGAGATGATACAGGAGTAAGAAGGCATTAACACTGAAGGATGGACAGACATCAACAGGGAAAGCTCAAGTGCAGCCTTGGAGCGGTGCAAACGGTTCATCTGGATAATGCCTCAAGTTGCCTTCCAGCTCTGGATTTTTAAGAGTCAGACAGCCACAAAAGCAGCCTCTTTACACATACCTGGAAGAGCTAACCTTGCTGCGAGGGGCCATGGCAGAGAGCTGGGCAGGGGTTGGATGGCAGGTGGTTGTGTCTGCTGGCCCTCCTCAACCCTGAAGATCAAGGGCTAAACTCAGGTTGACTCACCTCCAAACCCCATGGCACTGTGCAGCCTGAGCACCTCTGCCACCTCCCAGGCAGAGAAGCCATTCAGTACCTGGACACGTCTTGGTTGCACAGGGCTAGGGGTTGCAGTCTCTCGTGCAGGGCCAGACGGCTGCAGCAAAGCTGAGCATAGCCCCACTCACCTAGCCCAAGATAGTGCAAACAGCTCAGCTACGTGAATGTCAAACCTTGGGTTTCTATAGGGTGAAGTGTAAGAATTGCTCCACATGGCAAGCAGCCTTGGGTCAGCAGGAGACACAGTGGGAAAGGAACGTGGTGCCTTGGGGTCAGGGAAGGAGGGATGCTGGCCAGAATGGGAGCTGGAGGCTGCCATGAAGCAATGTTTTGGTTAAAGACTGAACTCACCACAGCTGTGAGACAACCTTGGACATAAAACAGTGGAGCTGTGATTTCTCTGTGCCAGGACATTTCCATGCTTCTCTGGGCTGACTCCCAGGGCTGCCAGTCCAGCTCCAGCCCCAGATGTGACCCATCTCTCAAGCAGGTGAGGAGCTCCGCTGGACCTTGAGCCCATCCCATCCCTATCAGTGAATATTTCCCTTTGTCAGCCAGGCAGCCAGCAGACAAAGAGCGTCTGTGTGAGGAGGCGGGGAAGCCGTCCCGCCACTGTTGAGGACTCATCTCTCAACCCAGGAACTCATGCAGAAAGGATGACCCTGCTCATCCCAGGGCTTTCAGCAGGAAATTCAGGTCATGGAACAAGGGGGCCTGTGTCTGCTAGGATGCATGCCACCTGCTGTCCCAGCTCCCCCGGTCGGCTCCCCTCCCAGCTCCTCCTCAGCCAAAAGGGGAAGGGGGTCCTGCCTTTGTCACCGGTCCACCCTGACTCGTTGTGGGAGCAGAACAGAGGAAGGAGCCTGGAAAAGCGTGACTAGCTTCTGCTCAGGGCTCCTGCTGGCTCCAGGAAAAGCAGAGACTTGCCCAAGCTCCAGATTTATTGGGCTTTATGAGCACCCCAGTTCTGTGTTATCACTAAGGGCTTCCTCTTCTGCAAGATCCGACAGTGGCTCCAGACGCTGCCCAGCATCCTGTAAGCAGGGTTGAGTCATCTTTGCCTGGTCAATGCCTGACCTTATCAGCAGAAGCTAAAGCAGGTGGAGAACCAGGGCTGGGCCACCACACCAGGACACAAGGACTGCAAACCTGGTGTGAACACCCCCCCCAGGCTGCGCAGAAGGAGCAGCATGCCGCCCTGTGCCACCAGCACCGGGTGACAGCCAGCTAGAGCAGGGGAAGGCTGGCCCTGGACCACCCAACCCACGGACCTGCTGCGCCTCCAGCACAGGGGAGGGACTGGAGCACCCCTCCTGCAGCACCCAGGAAAGAGCATGTGGTGTCCAGAGCCCATCTCACCATGCCTCAACGTGCAAGTCCCACTTACGGCAGGTGCTTCCTCGCAGGGCCCACACCCCCGTACCTGCCCTCCCGCCAGCTCCCAAGGGTGCTGCAAGCACAGCATCC
>JAVJGI010000037.1:13318386-13330022 GCA_035590275.1 Ibycter americanus
GCGCACCGCCGCCCGCCCGGGCCGGGACCTGCGGGCGGAGGTGGGGGGTGCAGGGGAGCACGCAGGTACGGCCAGGTCACGCCTTCGGGGTCTGTCTACCGCTCCGCTGCTTTATTGACATAAATAGGAACAAGTAAAACTGACCCGACCTCCCTTCCAAGTTCAAGTGCCGCCCACCCCTCCCTCGCACACCTCTGCAGCCTTGTGGCAGCAGGACTGCCACTGCGGTCCTGCCAGCTCCAGCCCCCCTGCAGTCCCAGCCCCTGCCCCCGCGCCCCCCCGAGCCACAGGCATTAGCTGCTGCACGGGGTACCAGCACCCCAGCCTGCAAGCATGAAGCCAGCAGCAGCAGGGGCAGGACTTGTGTCCAGTATGGGGGTGCAAAGAGCTCAGCTCCCCCTCCATCTTGTGAAAAGCCACCCCTGCACCTCGCACCCTCTTTCCCATTCCTCAAGCCATGTGGCAGGGCAGCCCCCAGGGGAGCAGCACTTTAAAGAAGGTTTCCCATCACTGGCTGCAGAGGCTGCCCTTCCCCAGCACCAAACAGCAACTCAGATCCCCACTAGTCTCCAAAATCCAGGGCAGAAGGTCTTAGCCCCAGCACCACTGGATAAGGACTCAGCCCTCAGGCATGAGATAGCCCCAGGAAACCCCTGCAAAGGCTCCAGTTCCTCGCTGCCAGTGGGAACTGGGAACCCATTTCCAGGTCTTTTCAGCTGAGGGCAGTTGCGCACCACACGAGGAGCCAGGAAGGCTACGGGGGATGGGATGCTCAGGAAGGAGTCTGCAAAGGAAAGGAGCCTCGAAGCTGGCCTGAGGAGTGCTGCCCACTTGAGCTGTGCAGGGCTGTGGCTGTCCCTCCCCATGGCTGTCACAGGCTGGAGGGTCACTCTTGCATCAAGCTGTTGATCTTTGTGAGCAGCACATCTGTCTCAGACTCTGGGGAGTCAGAGAGAAAAAAAGTTCATTGCAGGCAGCCACCATCCGGCAGCGACAGGTGGAGCAGCCTGAAAAGCAGGTTTGAGGAGGCTGCGGGAACGTGGGATTCCCCAGCGCTGTCCCAGAGGGCTGTTTGCTAAGGGCAGGACAGGAACTCCCTGGGCTGGGATCCCCTTGCCTCCTCCAGCCATCCCAAATAACTGTGTCACATTCAGCTGGAGAAAGCTGCCTGCCTGCCAGGGAGAGCCATGCAGGCACAGCCCGGCTCCAAGGGAGGGGAGCTCACATCTGTGCGCACTCACCCACTGGCTGTCTTCTCTGGGAGCATTTCCTAGGAGATGGAATAGGACAAATGTTAGCATGGCAATCTGGCCTCCCCCTTCCCTCCCCCAAGCTCCCAGCTGGAGACTGTGGGGCCCCACAGGACACACAGTCTCATAGGGATCTGCTATTGGTGCCTGCAGCACTAGTAAAGGAGCAGGGCCAAGGTCCCCCAGTCCCAGCCCACCATGCCTTGGGGTGCAGAGCAAGCTAGTAAATGTGAACTAAGGCATGCAGCAGCTCCAGGAAGGGTCAGGCCAGATTTGTAGCTGCAGCCTGGTGATAAAAGCTGCCTCCACACACTGCTGTCTCACTTAGATCCTGGGGGGTCCTGTCTGCTGAGCCCAGAGAGGGGTGACAGCAGATACGACTGGGTTTGGGTATGCACCAGCCACCTAGGGTACACTACAACCTCCCCCAACAGACCTGCCATGGGAGGGTGAAAGGGATCAAACTTACTTCAGCAAGAGGAAAGCCCAGAGAATGGCAAGGAAGGAAGCGCAGTCTGCAACAATCCAGATCATGAGGTACGTGCTGCTGGGCTGCAAGGCAACAAGACAAGCCATGAACCCTAGCCAGGGTGCTATGCTGGTGGCACAGCACAGCACAGCCTGCCGTGCCATCAGTCCCTTCTGCAGGGTCACATGTTCCCATGTCAGCACAGCACTGAGCAAAAGCGACCCTCAGAGCAGCTGGCTGCCCAGGGCTGCTGCAGAAGGGAACCCACAAGTGCCTGGGGCACAGGGCTGTGGGGCACAGGGTGAAGGACAGTCACTTACAAGCAGCCAGATAGGGCGATTCATTTCCTTCAGCACCTGGCAGGCATTGGTGGTGACAGAGCTCACCCCAGAGCACCACAGCACAGAGAACAGCCAGGGCTCGTTCACCACGTACAAGTTGACGGAGATGTTGTCCTGGCGGTACTGCCTGCATAGGGACAGCTGTGGTCAGAGCAGCAGACAGCAGGGTGCCAGCACACTCAGCATACAACCAGAGAGGACCCTATATCTGGGATGTGATCCAGCACTTGCAGCCACACGGAGCAACTGTCTGGAGAGCCAGACCCAGGGCAGGTTTGCTGGCAAGGCAGAGGATTGCAGCCAGCTCCATCGCCTGCACCAGCCCTGCCTGATAGGGCGTGCTTGTCCACAAGGCTGTAGCACACACTCTGCTTTTCCCAGCAGTGCGCCAGCGCTCAGCCTCAGCTGGCCCTCACCTCTGTGGGCCCCTGGGACAGAGCTGGGACAGTGCCCAGACCCCACAGCTCCCAGGCTCTTGGGCACAGGACTCTCACCTGATCTCCTCAGAGCTCATGTCCTGGTAGGGCAGATTAACATGCAGCAGTGGCTCCTTCTCATTCTGGAGTCTCTTCCGACCATAAACTTGCTGAATGCTTGGGGCTTGCTGTTTGACCTGTTCCCTGAACCCATCCGGCAGCCAGAGGACCTAAGCAAGAGCCAGAGAGTGCATGCAGAGGAGAGGCGCTCCAGAGAGCTTGCTCTCTTCTGGTATTTCCTTGCAGGTCCAGGCACACATGGCCTGCTCAGCCAGCTGCTTCCTGCCCCCCTCCTCCATGAGGATCTCAGCCAGGACTCCTAAGAGCTTGCCCCAGCTAAGAAGCAAGCACAACAGAGCCTACTGAGGGGAGAAAGCAGTTGCAGCCTAAGAAAGCTGCAGCAGTTATACCCTTTCTGGGTCGTTGAACAGATCAAGCAGTACATCCTTTTGGCCCCAACCCTGCAGCAAGAATGCACCTTGGATCAGCACTGTAGTATGTCTTTGCTGTGTCTACATTCCCAAAAAGTCAAGAAGGGAAAGCGATCTGGGTGCTAATTCATCCCCTCAGGGCAGCACGTGTCCTGTGCTGCAGAGGTTGGATGAAGTGCAAAGGCAACACAGGAGGTTGCAGCAGGAGTCCAAGAGCTGCAGGGAGAGGTGTGGCACAGCGTGGGGAGGTGAAGCCTGAACATTGTTTTCTTGCTCTTGCTAGCACTGTTGGTTCCCTCCCTGTACTGAGTCACTGTTTACACACCAGGGTGACCAATCCTGGGGAACCAGATTACTTGGAGGGGTCTAAAACTGTAGGCATTAACCCCCAGTGATTGGCAACTTCTCCCAGCTAGAGAACCCCATGCCTGGACAGGGTTCCCCAGCAGGGATCACGCATGGGAATGTGGTATATGGGGTGGCAGGGGTGATCAATGGGGTTGGTGGGGCACCTCCCACCATGGCAGGGGTGTGACAGGAGGGCCTGGCAGTGGTGGGGTGGTGGCCAGCTCACCTGCTGCAGTGGGATGCCTGACTGTAAGATCACATCCAGGGTGGCATTGACAAAGCTCTGGTAGTCACTGTGGTTCTCAGGCCGGAGGTCAAACATGATTGAGATATTGTTCTGCTTGGCTGCCTCTAGCACCTGTTCCAGGGATGGGATCTTCTGTTTAGTCACCTGGTTGCGGTCGCCAGCAGAAAGACTCTGCACAGTGGGAAACGGCCTCCGCTGCAAGGGTGAGAGACAGTTACTCATCATAGGCAGACCCCCTATAAGCTTCCACCTCCCAAACTGGTGCCTGTCTCTGGCTCTCAGTTTCCCACACTGGCCTCTCCTCTTCTTCCCCAGTGTAGACAAGCACAGGGATCCTTCTGCTGCACATCCACAGGGCACCTCTACCCTTCTCCCCACTAACAGCACAGTTCAAGCAGGCCCAACACCTGCGGGCAATCAGAGTAGCTCAGCAGTTGGTTAGTCACCTTTTGGGAAGAGCTTTGCCACAGCTGCCTCCAAGCCCAGGCAGGCTGTGCAGCTCAGAGCAAATGCATGAGACCTCTCCCCTCAAATCAGCCTCCTTCGTGATTCAGCTGAGGAGTCAGAACAAACCCCAGCTTGGAGCACAACCACACCCAACAGATTTGTGCAGGCATGGAAGTGCTCCTGCACCCTGTCCAGGTGTCTGCCACAACC
Source organism: Ibycter americanus (assembly GCA_035590275.1). Taxonomy (NCBI): domain Eukaryota; kingdom Metazoa; phylum Chordata; class Aves; order Falconiformes; family Falconidae; genus Ibycter; species Ibycter americanus. Next base: position 13,322,606 of record JAVJGI010000037.1, read on the forward strand.
AGCGCTCATGCTTCACCCACAAATGCACCCATGCCTGCTCAGCCACCCCCAGGGGCATCCTGACCTCTAGGAACCAGGTGCCAGCATCCAACTGCTGGAGGTCTGTCCAGTTGAAGGCAGTGCTGTTCAGGGTAGCCCTCTCAGGGAACACAGCCTGCACATTGGTGGTCCTGGCGAGTTCCTCGTCATGCATGAGGAATGGGACCCCATCAGCACTGGCAAAGGAGCAGAGAGGGAAGCCCAGTGTTGCAAGCTCTTTGTCTCCTATCCCTGCCCTGACATTTCTACCCCCTCCCAGCCACCCTGCTAAGGTAGCCCCCAGAGTTATGCCTACTTGTAGTCCTCTACACAAAAAAAAGGAGTGTCTGGAAAGCATACAGCACCTAGAGACCAAGCCAGGAACCAAGCAGTTCCTTGCTCAGTGCAACAGCTGTCCCCATAGCAGGATTACATGAGATGAACTAGAGCCAGGGTCTGTGTTCCAGCAGTGCCCCTCCCTGATGCTGCCTCCCTCCTAATGCCCTGGAAGACAACCTGCATGGGAGGACAGAAACCCAGTACCTCTCCCAGATCACTGGAACATCAAGCTGGCACCAGTCCCATACTGGCAAGGTGGGAATGGCAGAGCTCTTTGAACAGGGCTGCCTCCAAACGAAGGCTGTATGAGTCCTCCAAGTGTTCCCAGAATGCCCCATGTGGGATGTGATGCACAGGCCCCTTCCTCCCTCTGAGTCCCTGCTGCAGCTTTACCTCACCATGACGTCTGTCTCAAAGACTTGCACATCACAGTCCACCGCCTTGCGCAGTGACATAAGGGTGTTTTCGGGGGCCAGCTGGAAAAGGAAGAGTGTTAGCGCAGAGGGCACGGACAGGAAGGGGCAGGAGGCAGGCACCCACCCTGCCTGGCTGCACCCAGCAACCCAGCTGGATTCTAGGGCAACCACAATGAGATTGGGGTGATCCTGGTAGGGTGAGGGAATGGAAAAGGACAGCCAGGGCCTGCCCAGTCCCTGCCTCCCAGCCCACACTACATGGCCAGGCTTTCTGTTGAGAGTCACCTGCTCCTGCTCCAGCAGTGCTCAGCAAACAGCTCTGCCTTGCGGCTGCTGTGCCCACCCTCCTCACCCATCCTCCAGCCCCGTGCTGCCCTGGCTGGTGTGGAGACCCCTCTCTACTGGGCTGGCCAGAGCTCATCCAGGCCTGCAACACCAGGAGTCTGATATGCTGGCACCCCATGGCGAGGCACAGCCAGGCAGGGCAGCCTGCTCTACCCACCCTAACCACTGAGCCAGGATGCTGCCGGTGCTGGTCACTCACCATGGGTGCTCCTCGGTGGCCAACCAGGGCTGGCTTAGGGGGCAGCTGGCTCTCCTCCATGATGCAAGGGGAGGTGATTCCCAGGGGAGCCAGATACAGTGCAATCATCACCGCGCAGTACACAAGCAGCAGAAACACCTTGAGACCTTCAGGCAGAGACAGAGAAGATAGAGGGGTGAGGTAAAGAGGAAGTATTTTTCAGACTGTTAGGAAGAAGCCAAGGCTGCTTCACCTGGCATTAACTTATGGTTGCCCTAGGTCAGGCACTGCATACCCAGCCTCAGGAACACACTGCAAATTTATTCTTGGCCCACTGCATGTCCTTGCACCCCAACTCAGCAATTCTGCAGGACTCAGTCTGCCATCCATAGCCCTCCCTCAGCAGCAAAGCAGTGAGGGTTGAAGCTGCACCAAGGGCTGCGCATGAGAAGCGGCAACCAAGCACAGGCTTTACAACCACACTGAGAACTGGGGACCTGTTCCTACTGCACCAATGCTCTCTGTGCACCACTCTGCCACCAGTGCCGCTCAGCTGGGTGGTAGGAAGCAGGGTACCAGCCAAGGAGGGAGGTAAAGACCTTGGAGGGGTGTTACCTGTGTTGTGGGTACGGTAGATGAAGCTGGCCAGGGGCCAGGCAAGAAGTGTCATGCCCCCCAAGATTCCAACGTGCAGGAAGGGACCTGTTGCCTGGGGAGGCAAAGGCAGGGTGTCAGCCAGCACCAGCCCAGACCCTGTCCCAGAAATCCACATGCTGCCACGCCAGGGATCTGCCACTGCAGCCAGTACTGCTGGAAGAGCAACAGTGCCAGGGAGGGAAGGACAAGCTCCTGGGGGGACTGAACAGACTCCCTGCTCCAGTCCAGCCACTGTTCATCACCCTGACTGCGGGTGCTCCAGGCAGGTCTGCAAGAGCAGGAGGAGCACCTTGCCTGGCCAGGCAGCAGAAGCCAATGGCAGGGAGTTAACCCTCATGGCACACAGCCATGCTGGGGGCTCCAGTCACCGCCCTTCAGCTCATACCCACAGGCCAGGTACTGGGTACAGCGGGGGAGTCTCTGGTATCGAGGTGACTCACCTGCAGGGAGATACGTGCACTTCTCCACTCCTCCGCCCACTTTATTCCCAGCCCTGTGAAGGCTGCAGCCACCAGCAGGGCAGTTAAGATCAGCAGGGTCTGTGGGGCAGGATACAGGGCAGTTAGGGGAGCATACAGCACCCTGCAGGCCAGCTGGGCTCTGCCCTGGCAGGACAGGCAGAGTCCTCCTCATCCCTTCCTCTCCTCCCGAGCCCATCCAAGTCCCAGGACCCCACTTTGCCCATTCGAGTTTGCAGCTGAGCTATGTACCCCATGCTTTGAGCAAGGGGAATATTCCCATCCCAGAGGTGTGGCTGGGGTACTAATAGCTGCAGCCCAGCTCAGCAGGGATGCACAGCCACTCAGTGAGGTCACAGCAGCTGTATGCAGCCCCAGCAGGCTGGTCACCTCTTCCCAAGGTGCGAGGACAGTAAGAGTAGGCACAATTCCCCTGCACCCCCAGTCTCTCACCTTGTGCAGCCAGTGTAGCTTCAAAGGCTGGCCACAGAGTTGCAAGCACAAAGCAAGGACCTGTGAGAAGAACAAGGAGGCATCAGAGAGAGGCTGTATCTTACACCTCAGCCCCCTAAGGGCACAGGACTCAGTCACGGGAACTGTGACCCACTGACACAGGCAGGGTCTCTGGCTACGCTCAGGCTGACACAGCTCCAGCAGGCCAGATGCTGTGGGCTCCACCTGGCTGTGCTCAGCACAGCTCTGTACCCCCATTAGCCCAGGCAGGATCAGCAGGGCTCACCAGCAGCACAGCAGAGTAGCTGATCAGCACAGCCGTAGCTATGAGCAGGACCAGGGACCAGTCTAGCCACAACTTCCTCTGCTTGAAGATGAACCTGCCAGCAAAGGAGACTGTCAGAGGGGCAGGTGGGACACGGGGACCAAGACTGGATGCGGGATCCTACTCACTCATTGAAGTTGTGAAAGTCATTGAGGATGATGATGGTGAAGTAGAGCCACACCAGTGTGAGGAGGAAGACACAGAAGAGGAAAAGGAACCAGCTGCAGTCACACTGAAAGCCAGAAATGACAGCTATGCACACACCTGCAGGGCACCTAGCGCCTGGCCAGGTTGCTGGGACTGCTGGGGAGCACCCAGCCTGCAGCAGGGTGCGCAGGGAGTCACAGCAGGCACTGGTCTCATGGATCCAGGCACTGGTCTCATGGATCCAGGCACTGGTCTCATGGATCCAGGCACTGAGCTGGGAGGGAACAGAGCTCCCCAGGAAGGATCTTTTGGTTGGACCCATGTTGCGGGAAGTTGGACCAGCATCTCTTACAACAAGCTAAAAAGCTAACTATGCCAGGCTGGGGAGGACAGCCCCTGAGGCAGGACTGCCTCCTTTCCCATTCAGCAGCCCCTGGGAGCCGGCTAGGACTTTGCACATGGGAAGGGGCAGGGAGCCAGGTCCTGTTCCCTTCTAGCTGGGTGATCTGTGGTTTGGGCAGAGATGGGTGCTGTGCCTCAGAGCTGCCATTGCAGCGGTGAGCTTGCAGGCTGCTCCTGCCTACCCAGTCAAAGCCAGGTCCAACTGCAGGGTCTCCAGCCTCCAGCCCTGCCTATGTGGGGAGGTGAGGAGTGCCACAGGTGCTGAGCAGGACACCTAGCAGCCTAGACCAGCTCATACATTCCAGGCAAGATGGGACATGCATCAGCACAGCCGCTCCCATGGGAGTTGGAGACCTCGCAGAATCTCAGGGCCTCACCCCTCCCAGGTTACAAATTGGCAGGGACACCCCCTTCCAGCACCCCATCAGCGGGGGACGCACCCAGCCCAGGAACCATGCCTCCCACGTGCCCTGCCAGGCACTCAGCGCCTCAGGACCTGCCCGCCACGCTCAGCCCTCAGGGAGCCCAGCGCTCTGCTCCAGGCACGTGCGAGCCCTGCCACAGCCACACGCTCAGCCAGGCAGGGACAGCCACAGCTCAGCCTCGCTGCTGCTCTACCCTTTGCATCACCCAGTGGGATCAGACAGCTCACCCTCCCACCACTGCAGGCTAGGGCAGTCCCTGGACAGGGAGGGTGCCAGGTAGCACCACGGCTCTCCTGGGGCTCGGTCCTGGGGAGCAGGACCAGTGGCAAAGGGTCAGCAGCCCAATGTCTGGGCTGAGCTCCCCAGCCCAAGACCCTTCCCACCCCAGTCACCACCCTGAGCCTCCCACGCAGGGGCTGGCCAGCCCCAGCTCAGCATCACCCGTGATATCACCTTGGTGGTCCTCAGGCCCTTCCTCTTCTCCTTTTTGGCAGTGATCCACTGGCAGCTGTAGAGGCAGAGCAGGCAGGTGGCACAGGGGCGGCCGCAACCAGGGGGGTCTGCCATAGCACCAGGCTGTCCCAGGCCAAAGATCAGGCGTCCTGTAGGGGATGCACACTGCGTGTTGGCACAGACCTCCCAACACACAGCACCCCCTGCCCCATGGCAATGCTGCACTGCAGCATCCTGGGTCCAAGTACCCTGGCAAGAGGCTGCCCCAGAGTGCAGGGTCATAGCAGGGTTTCTGGTTACGTCCCCAGGCAAGGCATGGTGCCAGGGAAAGCGGGAACACACTGTGCCACCCAACCTGTTCAGCAGGCTGTCCTGGGACCCTTTGCTCAACGAGCCAGAGCAAGCCTGGAGCTGGCAGAGAGCAGAGCCTGCTCCCCAGCCCAGGGTTCAGCACTCTGCCTGGGAGCCAGGGGCATCGTTTGAGCTCCAGGGGTGGGCAGCCTCACCAGCCAGCTTGATGCAACCTTGCACCCAGGCTCCCTGGAAGCAGCCCAGCTGCAATGATCATGCAGCCCCATGCCGCAGCCTGGGGTTCCTGCTGCGCAGCTAGGGGTATGTGCAACAGCCTGGGAAGTCCCCATCCTCCTCCCTAAGCCCCGCTATCTTGGCAGCCCTCCAGCTCAGCTCACACACCAAGGGGTCCCCAGGGGTGCTGGAGGAGCTGCAGCTGAGCAAGCGCTGGATGGTTGTTGGTCCAAGTGCTATGAGGGAGAGGGAGGAGAGTGGCAGTTATGGGGGGAAACCCATTGCTACAGTCATGGGCACCCAGGCTGCGTGAAGGGCTATCACTGGGTTCCCACGCACTGGGAAGGGGAGAGGGCCAGGATGCTTTGCTGTGGTCCCCAGATTCCTGGTGCTCGACTGGAAGAAGCAGGGAGCCCCAAACAAAGTCTCCTTTTATCCACCCCAAGAAACCCCATGTTTATTACTGCCTGCCCTACTGCAAAGCTGCTCCCCTTCCTTGTCCCAACCTCCCCAACAGGCCAGGCACTCCATGCAACACTATCACCCCACAGATTAAGCCACTCTTATTTCACTGCAATCACTGAGCCAGGCACAGGCACCAGCCGACCACATCCTCCCAGCCACATCCTCTCCAATGTTGGGGGCAAGGGTGTGCCTAGCAGGGCTGTGCCCCATCCCAACCTGGGCCCTGGGGAGGGGGAGCAGAGCTAGGCCAGGCCCTTCCAGCCCCAGCCAGCCACACCAGAGTGGCTCTGCCATGCCCTGGCTATGGCCAAGGTCAGCCTGGTCTCCCCGTGTGACAGAGCAGCACCCCAGCACACACCTCACTCCCAACCACCACCAGTATGTTGGTTTCCAGGGGTGGGGTACAGAGTCTCCCCTCAAGACCCACACAGAGCAGTGGCCACTAGGGCATGCACAGCCAGGTACCAACCTAAGAGCAGGACCCCTAAACTTCCTAGCCAGCTTCTACAGGCTGGGGGAGGTCTGGGGGCTGCCATTAGCAGGTTCAGCCACCCAAGGCACAGAGGATGCCGAGTAGCACAGTGGTGCTCACATCAGCTGCTCCCTCTGTCTTCTAGGGACCAGATCAGCAGCTGTGACCAAAGGAGTCAGAATTAACGCAAGTGCAGGAAGCTGTGGGACCAGTTTCCTTCCCTGATGCCGAGGGGCTCTGGCTGTAGGATCACATCCTTGCTGTCACCAAAAGCTGAGGCACCACTTCCACCAGGGAACAGCCAGCTCAGCCAGCATCCCCTGGGACTTGCCCTCTCCCCTCATTGCTGCTCACACAGACAGCGAACAACAGTGCCAGCAGCTGCTCAGGGAAACGCTGCCACCTCCCCATCTGGCTCCCACACAGGGTACAAAGTACAGCAGGAATGGCTGGGGGCACCAGCTGAAGTTCAGCGCTCTGCTGCTTCCGAGAGGCTGTTGCTGCCAGGACTGGAGCAGAGGACTGGCCACAGATCTACACCAGTGGTGCTACCTGGAGGGAAAATGCCACCCTGCTCCCCAGCTCTGAGTGGGACCGCAGTGGTGGGACCAGTAGCTATCATGCAACAGCCTTGCACAGGGCGCAGGTCCCAGAGCCGGGACACACAGCAGACTCTGCTCTGCTTCTGCTCTGGCTCCAGGGGGGAGCTGCACAGCAGGAGCAGGGGGTCTGCCAGGGCTGGAAGGAGCCCTCAGCTCCCACCAAACAGCCCTAGTGTGGGGGACGCAGGCGGCTTGAAGGGGTCACAAACCCATTGCTACAGTCACTGCAGCCCCACAGGGCCCCTTGTGCCCCAGGGGTGCTGGCACTGGACAACCAGGTGGCCATGGGCACAGCGAGATCCCCTTGTCCCTGCTGAGCCGAGCCAGCCCTGGCTACATGCCACCGGGAGCTGTCACCCAGCCCTGCTAACTGTCCCCTGAGCTCACAGGACAGAGGGCAGCGCTCCTGGGTCACCGTGGAGAACAGGGTGACCCCGAAGCAACAAAAGCAGCACAGCCTGGCCCAGCCCCTCCACTCCCCCACATCTCCGCCGTGCAGTCAGCCCTAGGGCCCCTGTCCTGCCCCCCCAGCTGCACACAGGGCCAGGACAGCCCCCCCTCGCCACTGCCAGCAGCAGGGGACAGACCCCCCGTGGCAGGGGCTGCCACCGCAGGGCAGCCAGCCAAGCGGGCAAAAATACCTGCTCCCTGCCGACCTCGGGTCCCCGCATCCGGGCCGGGCTCCCAGCGGCACAGCCCCGCTCCGCTCCGCTCCGCCGCCCGCTCCCGGGTGTGTC
>JAVJGI010000037.1:13332058-13448200 GCA_035590275.1 Ibycter americanus
CCCGGGGAGCGGCGGGGGCGTCTGAGGGCAGCTGGGCGGGGGGCTCCCCCTGCCACAGAGGTGGGCCTCGGCCGGGGGCTGGCACAGCAGCAGGCTCCCCAGGGCACAGCCCTCACCGGGAGCTGCCTCAGGTGGCTGCCATCATCCTGATGTTGTACAAGGCCGGTAGAGGTGACGTATGGTGACATCTAGTTTGCTTCTGTCGGCATTGTTAGGCCTTCCTGTGGCTGATGTTCACACAACAGGAATAAAAAACAGAAACCGAACTGAGCTACTGCTGCTTTGGGAGGGAGATCCGCTCTGTGCCGCCTCCTTGCTCAGTGAGCCTCAGCAGAGGAGCAGGCCCCGGCCGCCTCAGCCCGCTGCAGCACAGCGGCACGGGTCAGGGTTTCACCAAACAGGAGCCGAACTCAAGGACACTTCATGGCCAAGTCCATCAGACTGCCATAAACAGGGGCATCCTAGGCACACTCTGCTCTGCCAGCTCAGATGCTTGTCTGACCTCCAGGAGCCAAATCCCAGTTGAACAGTTAAAGCTAACAACCAGAATGCATAGTCAAGTTAGCTTACCTCTACAGCTGTATCACCACAGCCTCTGAAGTGGCAGAATTAGTTGGGAAGACAGCAAATAACATCCCTGTCAGCACAATTGAATCAGTTCATGCGTAACGTCAAGTGTTGCATTGCCATACGTGAGATTTGTGCCCTGCCTTCACTTGTGAACAGTCTCATCTGTAAGTGTTCTTTTAAATTATAGTAAAGTTATAAAAACAAATGCACAGAGGAATTGTCTAAGTGAGCAGGGAAACTTCTGTTGGTATACTACAGTTCAGCTGAAGTTTCCTCCCTAGACTTTTAACTTGGGGAGCAGAGAAGGTATTTTCAACATATGGAAGTGACTTAATGGCTTTCTGTTAGGTTCTTGTTTGTCAGCTGAACTGGTTACAAACCAGTCTTTTCAGAAAAAGATTAAGCCACTGTTTCAGTTACTTCTGTATTTCACTATACTGTCTGTAATTGACAAGAAATATGGCTTTTAATTTTGACTGTTTTAGGGAATGTTTTCCCTTCACGAATTCTCCATGGGACTCAACATGGGATAAAAGTGTAAACATAACACAGGTTTCTGTAACCATTATTTGACACCCTCTCAGCTTGTAATGGACAGCAACAAAACAAATCAGCATATCACCGTTCCTCTGCTGTCAGCACTTTAAAAGCCAGTGGCACAGACTACGCTTCCAGCCCAGCTGGTAGCTGACCTGCATAAACTGATAGGCCAAGGCAAAGATCTCTCCCTCATGAGTCTAAAAATCCTTGCTGATAATCTGCAGTAATATAGAACTTGCTGTAATTTGAAGCTATCTTGCATAGGCACATTAAGAAGTTAAATTGTTAGAAAGAACTACTCAGAAGGTAAAATGCCTACTTAAGGGAGGGTATTGTTCATGACACTAGTCCCAGTGGTTAGGTTTACTTTTTCCTAAGTACCAGAAGCTTATAAGGAATTAAAGTCTGTTGTGAACAAACTTTGAATCAGAGATTATTTTTTTCCCCCAGAAGTAGACTAGTTAAAGAGATCAGGAATGCTGATTGTGAGATTATTGTTCAACATGAGAAAAATCTCTGTGAACTATATTTATTTCAGCTCTTACCACTGGGTTTGTATGACATGAGGCAAATCACTTGACCCAAACTTTTCACGGGTGGTCCTTATAGTTTTCATTTCCTGAGTACTTGAAAACAGCATGGGGCTGATTTTCAGGAGCGCTAATCATTCATTGTTGTAATTGAGATGAATGATAGGAGCTCTGAGGATCAAATGCTAAAGAGTTAAGAGTTCAAGCTGCATTGTAACAGCACATCTCAGATTGGGCACTGTACCAATGCAGCATTTAGCCCCACTGTTTTCATAGGAATCTTAACATCCCTCAAAGGTTTATGGAGATACAGTTATTCACGTACAGAAAACACAGACTTTTAGAAGAGCACGGTAGAAAAGCAGAAGATAACCTGTTCAGTAAGCATTATACTGTATAGATACAGTTAAGAAATGATTTTTTAAACAGTGTCATGGCATATCTAAAGTTGATAACAAGGCAAAGAAGACTTTTCTGGGGCTCCCCAAAAAAAAGAGAGTTCAAACAGGAAAGTCTTGCTTTCATTAAAAAAAAAAAAATTAGTTACCAGATTCTGATATTTGTATCAGAGATCCATCCTGTAAGATTTACATGCTGTACCTCATCGATGATTTCAAGGACTGAATTGTTTTTGTCCAGATACAGCTTTTTCTTTTTGGAACTTGAGCTAGTTTAGAATTTGAAGATGTTTATCATTTGCCATTTCCTAATTGCCTTATCATTGCATACTTAACTGAAGTCACACAATAACAAACGTGAAGCCAAATCTTAAGTGCTTCGTTTAAGATACGATAGAAGGGATGCTCACAGGGTATACTCACATGCAATTTTGCATCTTAAACTACATATTTTTGGTTTTTATATAATCTACAAAGTAAGCTAACTAATTTAATTACAGAAGAACTGTTTTGCTAGTTGGCCTGTTTCCTTTACAGGGATAATTAGCTTTACTGGAAGTTAAATTGTAGGCATAACTTACTGAATGCAGCAACACTGATACTCTACAGAGCTGGTTCCGCTTGTACTACATTGAAAAACATACTTGAGTAGTATCAGTGGTTATGTTATCTTCTGATCAATATTTGTGTTTTTTCCAGAAAAAAATAATACTTCCCTTATCTATAAGCATAAACCATCTTTTATGCCACTCACTTCTGTTCTTCTACTACAGAAACTTTTGTACTTAGCCTTTTTTTTGTTGTTTACTAGCTTTTAAGACACACCATTATTTTTGCACTGGGATAAGCCTTTGCTATGGAGTGTTTGCTCCCAATGCATCTCTTAATTTCTGTTCAGAGTTATAGTTACTGTAGAACAGCATTTCCCCCTCTTTCAGGATATAAAAGCAGCTGCAAGATCACAATACTATGAGACACATCTTTTTGTTGCTTAAGCTGCCTTTCTTTCACTGTTTCAGAAGCCTTCCATGAAGTCATTACTGGCCACTGATGTTACTGCTAAACCACATACTTTGTTACAGCATTACTGAGGAGCTAACAGGAGTCTAGATAGGGTAAGACTCTGAATCAGCATTTGTGTCAAAAATAAGCTTAAGTACACGACAAAGGAAAGCCCAACTCTCAAACTATAGCAAGCACCTATACAGCCCAAGCTCCTAAGCACATAACTTGCAAGCACTTGCTTTCTATTCAAGAATCAACACAGAGGTTCAAGTCAGTCCTTGCTCAAGGAATACCACTTCTAATCCCCTACTAGCCTTATCAGTCATGGGATTCTATTCTCTCTATGAAGCTAGAAAGAGAACAAAGCTCTCTTCCATGTCTATTTCAGTATCACTTTCTTGCTCTCAGATAGGTTATTTGAAGATAGATAGTACTTTTGAGAGTTGTGATACACTACAGCCAGTCATACTTCCATTTTACTTGCAGGGCAACCACATTTTTCCTCCTTCATAACACCTACAAGCTGTTGCTATCAGATATCTTCACAGAATTATTAGAACCTTTCCTGCTGTCTTAAGGGATGCAATTCATCTACATTAAACACTTCTATAAAAGCAACTTCCCTACAGATGTAACTTATTTGCATCCCATGCTTTTTTAATTACTATAAGCCATCAGTTTACATGCTAAGAAAACCCTAAAAAAAATCCACCAAAAAAGACCCCAAACTAGTACACTTACCAGATAGAAGCAGCTTCTTCTTACAAACTCTCCAGTAGATATGAGCAACAGCTGTTTGCCATTGCCAAATTTATAGGACCAGCCTCCAGAGCACTGTGCTAAGGGTAGGTTTATATAAAGGGCTCTTGCTAGGGAGTAGTAAGTAATCTGATGGGGAGGTGGTGTCTGTGTGTTCTGAGGTGGCTGGGGTTATAGCTGTGTTGTAGTAGAACTAGTATGTAGAATTGCTAACAGAGGAACAGCTTTTATTTGAAAAGATAATGTTTTGGGTCTAGAGTAATTGGTTTAACTTTTTTTATTCCCTGTAAGTATAATTCCCTGGCCATGTTCACTTATGGTTTATTTTCTTGTACCTATGTAAGGCCTTTTCAGTCATGAATATCTTTGGATAAAGGCTCTACTGTGTTGTTTAATAGAGCTAAAATATTTTAGTAATTAAAAAAAGTTTAGTACTGTCTCTTTTCTTACTTCATGGTTGTAAATACCTACTGTGAGTATGTACAAAGGCTTTATTTTGGTAACTTACATGTGAACCTGCCTCTGAGCCTTTAACTAGAGCAGCGGGTTGTGGGGAATTTCTAGCTAGTGGTCTGTGTTTGTATTTTTTTCTTTATCTTTTCTCAGAGATGCTATATAATCAGTATCTCTGGGGCTTGGTGTCTAGCTGCCTGTGGCTTCTCATATTCAGCGTTTATGGACAAAATGCTTTTTTTTGGGGGGGGAGGGAGTGTCTGCCTCTCAGACTGCAGAAGGTGTTTGTGCAGTTGTAAAGGTAATGTTTTCTTGACATAATGTGTTGGTTAGAGAAAAAAAGGTCCTGTTTTTGTGTTGAAGTTAAGAAAGTATAAGTATAACCTTTTGTCTTGCCTCCTATGAGACTTTCTTCTCTGGAACCTAGGCTGTAAGAGACACTTGCTGCTTTTTCAGGTGGAGTGGCTGACAGCATGGAGAAGCTTGATACTGTGACTGAGCTGTTCTGATGAAGAGTTGCTGTTACTAGAAAGTATAGCAGAAAACCGTTTGTTTTTTTGTTGTTAGCTTTCTGACAATGGAAAACTGAATTTCCTGATGTGGTGGAGAGGCTCAGCTGTAAGGTAGAACTTCAAAATGTAAAAACCTCAGACTGCCAAATCCCCTTCCACAACAGTGCTTTGGTTTCTACCTGAGGGATGGGCTGCAAATGACTGGTTCTGGCAAATTAGGGCTAGGTCTTGTAGCTTGTGCAGGTAAATACTATCCAGAATCAGTGTTTCTCTGCTGCCAGCTTGAAGTGCTTGTGCCTGTTTGAGTCTTTAGAATAGCTGAATGCCCTTTCCAGTGAGCAAAGAGAATGTACTGTGGGAATGTATTAACAGCTTAAATGACTTTTACTGTAATATCTTGAATCTATGTATGTATAGACCATCTCTGTTGGAGCTGCATTCTTAGCTGCTTGGGAAATGATTTTTAAGTAGTCATGTATGTGATCCTTTTGTTTAAGCTTATCAGCTCTCAGCTTATCTGGAAGCCCACCAGCTTGTTCCTACTAAGTTTTCATTGATGACTGGAAATCAAGCTAGAATGAAAAGTCGTACATCTAAGGTTGTTCTGCTTTTGCATTGGTAAAAACATCACAGATTCAGATGTTACTAAGACCAGATAAATAGTAATTTTGGAGGTAGTGGTAATTAAAATGGCATGTGTACATTTTTGGAACTTGGTGGATTCAGATGGGTAGGATATATAGGCAGGTATGACTCTAATGCCTACCTATCATGAACTTCATGCTTAATTTTTTTGCTTAGCTACTTTAACAGATTGGAGTATTATAAGCAATTAATTTATCATTTGTATATCTTTTTAAGGTGCTCTGAGCTTTCTGAAGTATGGCTAGCTTTCAGTTGTATGTTGGCTAGCTGTCTGTTTATTAGGTGGTCATTTGCCTATTTGGTTTTGTTTTCTTTTGTTTGTGTTAGTTGATGGCTTACCATAGATCAGCTTGCACCGAGGCATGGAGTTGAACTTCTGGGTGATTTCCAAACAACTACTCATTGTTTGGCACTTGTACCTCTTGAATGATGGTTGTTACTTTGTCCGGTCCTTTTTTCCCCAGCTTGCTTATATTTCACTCAAATGAAAAGCTCATGCAGTTAACTAGCTTGTGCAGTTAAAGGACGTGCCAATTGCTTTCCCTCACAACTTAGCTTATGATAAAATGTTAATCCATTTTTATGCTTTTTTGTGAAGTTATTCTGGGGTTTTGCTGTCAATTTAAGTATTTGATCCTGTGTCCAGAACAGAATGTAATTTGCATTAAGAAATGAAAACACTTGTAATTCTTGTCTCCTGTGTTGCAGCAGACATGCAATAATACTAAGAAATTCTAGGCATTCCTGTGAAGTGCTCACTAGGTAAGATACTTATACAGAGATCTAACATCTATTCACAGAACTTACCTTTGTTTTAAGAAGGAGCTTGAGTGCTCGGAAGAGGTTCTGTTCTTGTTTGGCAGAACTGGGCTGGTCCATGACTTAGAAGTGCATGGTGGGTTTAGAATTTGTGAGGTTCACGAAGAGGGTGCTCTGCCTTCTTGATCACTGCAGAGTGATGCTGATGTGGGAGGATTTGTTGCCTAAAGTCCTCATCTCCAGCACTGGGAAGAAAAGAAACACACCTGGAAAAAAGTCTTAAGAGCAAGTCCTGAGAGGGACCTTCAATGGTTGAAATGGATATTGAGATGAAAAATGCTGCTCTAAGTTTGCAGCTGTCGTACTTGGAGCTACCATCACAGATGGTACATCATCATTGCATTAGGCATCATAGAGCTATAGGATGAAGGTGATTGTTGCCTCAGGTACTTGCACTTGCTTGCCTTGTCAGATACAGTTACAGACAGATGGTTATGAGGAACTGAAAATATGCATAGCTCAGCATGAAGGGCATTTGTCTTGGCACTCTAGCTGTTTTGTCACTGTCAAGCTTTGTTTCTAGGTTCTGCAGAATTACACAGAAGCTGAGTGAGTAGTGCAGTTTGAGACAGTCCCCATAAGTGAAGGCTAGTGTAGGAGAAAACAAAATGTACTTGTTTGCAAAAGAAAAGAAATGGTGAGGAGAGTATAGGAGAATGCATTGCAGGGTGAATATGATGGAACAAGCCCAAAATAGGGATGCAGCAGTAACTGAAACTTAAGCTGGGAGTTCTAGTTGTGTGATAAAATGTTAGGAATAAAACTGCAAAGCTTAGATGGATGTTGCTGGGGCCTTGTGTCCAGACTGAGTTGTGTGTGACACTGATGTTCTTCTCCTGAATGCTGTTGGTAATCAGTGGTTTGAAAAAAATAATAGAAAGCTTGCAGAAAGGTTTTGGGGTACTTTAGAGTCCTCCTGGAGACTCTTGGAAACCCAGGACTAGATGCAGCTGTGATCTAGTCTGTGGGTAGCAGAGACTACTGCGTGGTTCCTACTATAGTGTAGTCCAAACTGTCCCTCCCATGCTTTGTGGTGCTATGGGGTGCTTGCTAGGTTCTCCTTAACATCTTCTTTCACTTTTGTGATTATGAATTGCTATGTTTTGAACTGGGCAGCTGAATAAACTTTGGAGTGTTAGACAGATGGCTAAGAATGACTAACAGTGCTAACTGCATCCTCTGACTTATTCCTGTTCTGCTCTGTTGTAGTACAAATACATGTGCTAATTTGCACTGTTTTGACAGTCATTTCTGCAATATATAAACTACTTTCAGATGCCTAATTAAATATTACAAGTATCCTGACTAGAAATGCTTTAAGAATACTACTTGAGGTTACTGCTACCAGAAATGTATTTCCTTGAGTTATTCAGTAACTCTATTCTAATGACATCAACATCTGGACTGCTAAATGCTGTTAATAAAACCTTTTCTAACTACAAGCATGTTACCAAATCAGTCCTGCTCTAAATATTGAGAACACAGACCTTGCAAAAACAGTAGCAGGTGAGAAATTCAACCCATGTTGAAATCCAATAGATATTACCAAAACTCAACAGCATTACTTGAAAGAATGGGTTTTGCTGTAAAAGCACAAGTCAAAGTATTTAATGATTAAAAAATGAGGGATGGAAGAGGCTTTTCAAAAAAGTACTACCTGGCACAGGAACAGTTGATTCACTGGAACAAAAGGTCAGAGGAGTGAGGAGGACTTACCAACATCTCTTTGCCCAGACTGCATGTATCATTTCTTTGGAAGCAGTATTGTCCTGTCCTGGCTGCTGGTGGGTAAAGCTACTCTTTATTTGATTATGGAGCCTTGGAGTATCATTCTGGAGGATGTAAGTTTTAACATTGATTTAACTGGCATAAATAGCTGTGCTGTCCAATGAAAAAAAATCTTAGCATCCTGCACTTAGGAGGAATAAATGGTGTAGATATTAGCTTTGCATAGCAGTGTTAAATGGGAATTGCAGAATTCATGGAAGAAGACATTTGGGTTCTTTGGTTAGATTATGGCTGGCTGTACACAGCAGCAGATTTAGCAGGTTAAAGCAAGGTCACAAGAAAGTGGCCTGATGCCTGTCCAGTAATCCACATATACAGTGAGGATATAACTTCATAAGTAAGAAAAGCAACATAATTTACAGTGCTAACTTGTAAACAGAAAAAAGGCTCTACTAAATATGCAGGGATAAGAGCATTAGACTTATCTGAGCTGCTGTAAGAAAGGAATGTCAATGTCCATGATTCGGTGGGTAATCCATTCTTGGGTGACTGTGGGCTGTTTGTCAATAGGCTGATTTGGGTAACTGATCCTGGTTGTCCTAATTCCATGCTTATTTTAGTCAGTTATTTGCTTTGACACATAGATGATAGTCAGGTCTCTATTCCAGCTGAAAGCATTGTGCCTGAACTCCCAGTGGGACATAGCAAGGCTACTGTGTACTTGGAAAACTATATAAAGATTTTCTCTAAATCATCTGTGCAGATTTGTAGTGTTTCAAAGTGAAGCTTTTCATATGCTCTGGAGCAATGAATCAATTTTGGTTTTAATGCCTATCTGTGCAGTTCACCTCCCCTAACTTTGCTGTCACTGAAATTGCCAAAGATACAAGAAGAGTCCTGAAGAGCAGACAAGTTCTATTGCTAATATTAGAAATAAATAACTGTAAGTGCTCCAACAACTGCTAGGCTGTACTAAGCTTTACTGCACAAAAATAACTGTCCCAGTTGCATCTTTCTTGTTTCCCTAATGAGTTTAAGTGGTAATTAAAAGAAAAATAAATTTTCATTAAGTCCAGATCTCTCATCTCCTGTGTGTTGACACACACATATGTAGGGAAGGAAGAAACTTTGAAACAAAGCCCTTTCGGCAATAAATATTTGATTTACTTGGGAGAGAGTTTACCTTGAAGGGATTCCCAGAACAATGGGCTATGCAGCAATGTTATGTTTTTTGCATGTCTTATTCTTTGTTTTAGGATTATTTGGCACACTTGCTTGAATTAAGCAAAAAATGGAAGTCCTATCCCATCTGGCATGATGCATTAATTTGCAGCTTGCTGAAGGCAATTCACTGGTTATATGCAGGTTTCCTTGTACCTCTTGTGCTTTGGGAGAGCATGTTGAGTGGGAAATTGAGCTAGACTGAATAGTTCCCAGCTGAGAGTATCTGTAGAGTGTCCAAAAGCTGTTGATACTCTACTCTTTTAGACTGATATTAACTAACACAGGAGATAGTAGTGAAAGTGAATGTGCACAGACTTTAACCTGAGCGTTTCCTCGCCCTGCAAAGCTGCTCATGCACGGAGGTGATGCCACTAGGTTTTGCTCCTACCCCTAAGGTACAAAAATAGAGGCCTGCAAGCTAGCATTCTTGGGTTCCCTTCCTTGCTCTGCTCTGTTTTCTGGTAGAGGACATCTAGTTTAGTTTCTCAGTGACCTCTGTGGGAAATGAGTTTTAACATGGCTGAAGTATGCATCTTCAAACACGGCCAAGCCATCTGCAAAGTGGTTTTGACTGGATAAGGAACAAAGCTAAAAGTGTTGCTTTTCATCTCATGGACTCTGTCAAACTAAAAATATCTCAGCAGAAGTTCCTTCAGTATGTGAATCCAGCCCTGCACTTTTGAAGTCCAAGCTGCAAGATGTTTTGCATTAAAATATTCTGCTGATACACTGGTATCTTAGTACAGCTGAAAATTGCTGTGCATCCTTTTATGGAAGGAGGAGCCTTGACAGGCTTCCCTCATAGCCTTTTATATGTTTTTATATGCCACTTGATATGCCTATGAAGTAGTTTATAATGCTGCCTAAAATTATTAATGTAGCAATTATACCTAAGAAGCAAAAGTGTGCCAGAATATCTAAATAAGCTTGATTCTACTATGTTGATGAATACCGTATATCTTGATGTATTGTTTACTTTCCCATATCGTGCCGGAAGCCTGAAATGTTATTTACTAGGGAATAGTTTCACATGAACTTACAAAAAAAAGCAAGGTAATATTTACTGTAAAATGTTTCAAAATTTTTTTCCAAATTGTGTAGAAAAGATTATAATGTCTCTTTAATGCTAAAGTATGTTTCATCTGGTGAGCAAAGTAGTTATTGCCTTGATTTGAACGTGTCTATATTTAAAACAGGAAAGAGTCCAATATTCAAATTCTCCCAGAACCTACTATCAACAAGGTGAAATTCTACTTCATGTTTTAGTGTTGCCAGTTGGCTTGTATGCAGGGGGCATTACAGTGTGAAAGCTTTCTGGCTAGAAATGTTGAGTGGTTGTGTAGTTGGATAAATTGTTTTCCTTTTGAGCTAAACAGAATGTAGTGCTCATTAATCTAAACAGGTAATACCCATATGCTAAACAGGATTCTTGTCCCTTTACCTTTTCTTTCCTGATGGCAAAGGTTTTGGAACAATTAAGTGATAAGCCCAGTTTAGGCAGGCAGAGATGCAGCAAGTTTTTAGGTTAACCTCATCTTTAGTGGACTTCACTGACTTTCAGTGTAGTAATGAAATGCTTCAGAACTGGCCAATCTGAACAGTCTGAATCTTGTGATAGAGGCACACATGGCACTGATAAATGTAGCTACATCAGTACGAGAGAACTGTAGAATGATTTGGGTTGGAAGGGACCTTAAAGGTCTAGTTCCACCACCCCTGCCATGGGCGGGGACATCTTCCACTAGACCAGGCTGCTCAAAATCCATCTAACTGGGCCTTGAACACTTCCAGTGATGGGGTAAGTTTTTGTCCCATGGTGGGGGAAGGTAGTCATCCATTAACTCAAACACAGCAGTAATATCAGTTCAGGCATTCAGGCTCTGCATACTGATGTGATTTCTTTCCTTTTGTTCTAATCCCTGATGTGAAGTTCAGATTAGTTGCTGTTGACATAACTGGTAAAGAAATGGCTAACATGGAACTAGGACTTCAGTGTTAAGCGTAACACTGGAATAGTGTAAATAAGCAAATATGTATAGAATATTTTTCTATGAAATCTTATCTTAAAATGGAAATGAAGACCTGTGAACGATTTAGCACCTTGTCAGCTGTGACTGTGGATTAATTCCAATGATTGAGATAGTTGAAGACAAAGGAGGAGCTTCAGAACTGAAATTCTTGCAAAAGCATGTGACGTTTATCTTCTTCCAGACTTAAATATTTTAAAAAATTCTCTGTATGTTAGCTTTGTCATTTGAGGTAACTTTATATATTTGACTGAAATACCTCTTCCAGAGCCAGTGTGCTAATACTGTGCATGATCTAGGATGCATGGTTGTATCTCACAGGGAAAGCAGTTCTTGATGTGGCTAGAGAGGTTATGATGATTCTTGGATGTTGGGGGGTGAGTACATACACTATGGAATTACTTTACATTTCCAGTGTCCCTGGAGTAAAGCTAGTACTCAACATGAATCTGTTCAGCTGATCAGTTACAGGATTTCAAGTACCTGCAAATGTCAGTATTTAGCAATTACTGTAGTCAGTAAATTACTCTAATTGAAGGGAGGTATATAAAATTACCAAAGAGGCTATTTCTGCCATGACTCCTTTAAGGGTAGGAGATACCATGTAAGAGGAAATATGGAAGCTAGCTAGGGCCCCTCTCAATTTCAGAGACCAGAGATTGCAGATCATACTTATCTTTGAGTCAGGCTGTGGAGACTTGCTCATCTGTAATGATCTGTAGATTGGCATGCTCAAGGAGTTAAAGGTCGTAAATAATTAGGTACTGTGACTTATGGACAATGCAATTTATTTTGAATATGTACTCTTTGTGATATGCCTTACAACATGCTTTGAAAGGTCACTTAATTTATTCAGATCTGGAATCCTAATCCTTTATTTCAACTGAAGCAAACTGTTGGAAATTCATCTCTGTTGGTTATTGCCAGCCAAATATCTCTTGATGCTTGGACAAGATATGCTGGGACTGTCTTGAATGCAATTGCCCCCAGCTGAGGGAGTAAATCTGTTCCTGTCTCTTTGCCTACTCTAGAATACCTCTGAGAATGAAAGGACTGTAAATTAAAAAAAAACCCAACCACCTCCTCCCCTAACCATTGTGCTTTTGGAGTTCCTTCCTCCTACATTTCTGGAATGGAAGTTAATTGTGAATACACAGAGGAGTCTGAGTCCAGCAAACAGTTCTGTTTTAATGTTGGGGGTGTTTGGCAAGGGACACTTTAACTTCTCAGATAAGACTCTTGGCTAACACATATTTTAAGCTGTTTAGGGGGATTTAATCAAGTGATCTGTTTAACTATTTTGTGTGCATTATGTAGGTGTTGTGTATTATGTTAAATTCTGAATGACCCTCCCAGGATGTTAGTTAACAGAGCTTATTAAAGCTAAAATGACCTTTAATTCTGTGAAAGTCTAGTGAGTTGGTGGTTGGTTTTTTTTCCTTTGTGTGAGGCCTAGATAGTTGTGTTGCACTTTGTTTCTGTTAAAAAAAATGTCTGGATGGATGTTGTTAATAAGAATGAATATATCTTATATTTCAGTATTCCTATACCTATGCTTTTGAGATAAGCAGATGGGAGATGTGTATTGTGAAGAAATAAGGTATAACCAGAGTTATTTCAAAATGCATGCTGAGCTTTTGTGTAATCTGTTATAGCACTGCTGCCAATGAAAGATTGGTAATGTTGATTTATATTGTTGATTAGCTGTAATATTAATACATCTAATCAATAAGCTGAGGTCATTATAGTCTTTTATTCACATTAAACCATTTATAATCAGCATTCAGTTTTCTTGCAGAAAGAGCAAGGCTTCTGTGAACATATTGTGTCTATATATGTATGTGGGAAAGCAAATAGAAAAAACCAAAAACTTGTATATTCCTACCATAGGGTCTTACTCTAAATCTGTTGTGAGACTAAGCAGAGGTGGCAGGTTACAGCCTGACTGCCAATGCTACATCAGGTGATTATTTTCATTTCAAGAACATAGTTGCATTCAGTCACAGAGGGATGAAGCATTTGGAGTAGCTTCCTAAATGGCAGGGTACTGGTAACCCAGATGGTTCTTTCTGGCTCACTGCTAACTTCCTACCTCAGTGCCTTGTGTTAATGAAGTACCAGGGTTGTCCTTTCCTGTTCCCTTTGGAGAAGGGCCTGGCTACCCTTTTTACAGACCTTGAAGGGAATTCTATTAGGAGTGCAAATGGGATTGTTGAGAACAGAGGTGCTTTTTTGAGTAAGTGTAGGCCATTCCTGGTGGTGTTCGAAGTCAAAGAGTGATGTTGCCAACCTGTGTTGGCAGTAAATGCATTAATCTTCCCTTGCTACCTCTTGAAGTGTGTGGTATGGATCCTGCTTGTGCACCAGACACCTCAAATCTGTTAGGTGGTTGTTTTTCACCTCCATGGGTATGAAGTTGTGTGTGTGCTTGGAGGCCAGGGCTCTAAAAGCAATGACAGCCGCATACTAAATTTCAATCTGTTTGAACATATTGGAAGAAACTTGTCTGATATTAAATGGAATGTGAAATGATGTTTAGCTGGGAAATATATGAGTATACTGCTGGTTATCAGAATGAAAACAGTTTCTGATAATAAAAATAAAGCATCATGCTGGGGAAACTTAAACAGATACTTAGTGGTGCTTCTGTATACAGTGTGATATGTGCAAATGAGATTGCCAGATGGCAGGAGACAAATTTGCGTAGATCCTAGCAAAAGAAATGACACTTCTTGCAGTGAAAGTCTACAACAAGCAGTAATACTTATAATGCATTATTTTACAGTAATAGAATACTCATAAACAAATAATAGATTCCAAGCTATCACTGCCAAAGGGAGGTGCTAATATCTCAAGTCTTGACAAGACTTTTGTCCTTGGTTATTTAATTTTTCAAGTCATCATTCAGCAATAAGGATAGTAACTCAAGCTTTTATTTGAAGGAAGTTGTAACTCCAGTCTACTCAACTTGAATAGAAGCCCTCTAAACAAGCGTGGATAGGAAGTTTCAGACATGCATAACTAGAGAGAAGTGTAAGTAATTTTGAAAAGCTGCCAGGGCCTTAAAGAAATTAAAGAACTAAGACTGAGATACTTATTCCCTAGGTGTCCATACAGCATCAAAAGGCAGATTATATTGATTCTTCTGACTTTGAAAGAACACTTGCTCTTAATGATGAAATGAAATTTCTTTTATTCAAAGGTTCTGTGCTTCAGGGAGCAGCATGCATTATTGCTTGCATTATCGCTTACGTTATCACTTGATTGCACTTGCCTGGAAATTAATAGGATGAAACCATTTAAAATTATACATACTAGGGAGGCTACTTGCTCAGCTCAGTTATTAATCTGAGGGAATACACTATTAAAAATAATCCCATATCAAATTAATGTTTTTTTCACACAGTGTGTATGATAGGCTGGTGAATTCAGTTGGTTTGGCTTTTTTGAAAGAAATAACTATGAGTAGTTGCAGAGGTATTTGGTAGTCTTCTCGCACAAGTCAGTCTTCCTACACCTTCCTGACTCATCCCTGCATATGGATGTGTTGTGCCATTGGAGTTGGCAGGTTGGGCCTGGTGGAAAGCAGCACTGTGCAGAGTTACATGTGTGTCCCAGCCACTGCTGTTGGAGAAGCAGAAGCTGGGTGAGACTGAAACTCTCCAAGAGGCTCGAGTGGCTTTCAAGCAGGAAAGTGCAGGTTCCTGGGGAAAAGTGTAAGAATGAGATGATTTGACTGACATCCCAGGGCCAGGGAGGCAAGAGTAGGAGCTCTGAGCCAGACTCAGAACAGAGGAGCCCTTGCTGTAGGCGCAGATGGGTGGTTCTTTAGTCAACCTCTAGCTGGTTTTGATATTCCTGTTGTACTCTGTGCACTTCTTAGCATCTTTGTGAGATGCAACCTCTTCTGACTCCTGAAGCAGCAGCATCACATTGGGGATCTAACTCTCATACTTTCTGAAAATATTCATGGCAGTAAATGCACCTTAAGATCCTTACATGTGAATAATTTAAATGGAAGGACCCCCAAACTGGAAATAGATTTTTATGGTAGGGAACAGCTGTGTTGGAGACCTCCTCAGGCAATGTTTCTATTCCAGAGTCTGCTGTCTTAACACCAGTTCAGCATGTGATCTTTACCAAAAGCAGATAACTACCTTTTTCCTGTGATAAGAAAGTTATCTATGCATAAAAACTTCAGGTGAGATAAGCCTCAGTAATTAAACAAGTGAAGGCAATCTAGAGGGTCCTGGATTGCAGAGACCTGCTTGGAGTACAAGCTATGGCTGGAGTATGTCCATATGGGAACTGCAGTGCCAGGGGGTGGCTGTTGGGAAGGATACTGCTAGCAGGTGCAGCCAAGTGTCCTGCTGCAGTGGGCAGATGGTGGTGATTCAATTCACAGCTCAAAGTAACTGCTGGGGATGCAGGCATTATCTGGGATTTATGTGACAGCAAATGACCAAGGATGTGATCTTTAAATCTGTTTAAATACCTAAAGATCAGGTCTCTCTAATGGGATTTTTAAAAAAGCACTTCAGAACAGTGTGAATTTCTTAGTTGCTGAAACCAATGAGACCAGTACCTTTTGGTATCTTAGTCTAGTCACTAGGCTGTGCTAAAAGCACAGTACTGTGCTTCTTTCCCATGATCACTCTTTGAAATTAAGTGATGCTTTTTGATACTGTTCTTCTTGTCAGGGGCTGTCATTCTTTTTCTCCCACCAGAATGGTGTGAGTGTGGAAACTTGGAGTGAGCCAGAGTGAGGGTACCAGCTGAATGTTGCAGAAGTGCCAATCAAGCTAGCTAGTGTTATAGCATCTCTGAAAGTATTAGTGCAGCTCAGCAGTGTGTATCCTCTTATGCATGTGCCAGAGCCATAGAATGACCATGCTTGGCTTCCATATGCATGGAAGAGTTTTGCCATTGGGTACCTCCATCCATACTACCTAGCAGCTAGCCCCTCCTGTGAAAAATTACCCTGAGACAGCAGAAGACTGAACCTGTTTTGCACTGTTTTTGGGAAATGTGAAGACACAGGGCCAGAAATGGAAGCTGAAGGGTATGCAGCCTGGAGGGTAGCTGAGTTTTTCCTGTTTTGCTCCATTTCTCTCCTTAGCTGTCTCTTTCACTTTCCTGGTTCCTGTGGGTAGCGTGGTCCTAGAAGCATATCCCTAGGAATAGGGCTCTGTAGCTGGGTTCTTTCCCTTTGGGTGAGTAAAGATCTTTAAAATCATCCATGTCATCCATTAGAGTGGAGATAACTGCCATCACTGTGTAGTTGCTTTCATACTAAAAGAGCACCTAATATGTGTATGTCTTGCATGCCGAGTAGCATTGCCTTCTGTATAGATATGACAGTGTTGAGGGTAAGGATACCTCCCATCTCCTTGTATTCCCTGTGTATCAGTATTCCTTGAGTGTATATAGTAGGTAAACTACCTATACATAAGTTTTCCTGCAACGTGGACCTCATTCCTGGAGCATATGGTCCACCTTTTTTGAGGATGACGACATTAGTGGATTATTAATGACATAAACTACCTTGAAAATAGCTAAGCCCTGAACCCAGTGCAACAGTTGCTCTATTACACTGGGGTCAGAACATAGTGGTAAAAGACACTGTATTAATGTGATGACAGTATAAATGCTAGAAGTATCTGCAATGTACTAAAGCTCATAAAGAGGCAGCAGAGGAAAGGTAATAAACAGTAAAAGGAGCAGGCCCTACTTGTTTCTCTCCTTGGATCTGCTGTCAGGGTTGTAATGAAGCACCAGGGCTGGTACTTACTGTTTTGCCAGAGACATCAGGCCCATCTGAGATCCCCACTGTTACATTTTCTTTTCTTTTGGCTTTTAGTTGATTTGCCTCTTAACCTTATGTGTTACACCTGCTATTATGGACTGTTAAACTACTGCTCAATTTACCTCATTTTCTGCGAAGTGTTTTGAATTATGTTGACATGGTTCAGCAAAAACCCTGTGTGGTTTTTTACCTTTTTGTCAGTTCCATTGCAAGCCAGAGAACAGCTTGGAAGCCAGATTCAGGGCAGTATTGATATGTTTTTCCCCATTTGCAGGGCAGAGAAGACACAATCAGAGATTTTAACTTCTGTTCTATTAAGCCATTGTAAAATAGACAATCTTCAAACATTGCTGGTAGGAGTGTCTCAGGAGTTTCTGAATATATTGGTGTCACAGGAGTCTCAAGTAAATTGCTGAATAAATGTCATTCTTACACTGTGCTTCTGGACTACTGAATAAAAAAAGCCTAACTATATGCTACTTTGATATTTTTATTATGATTAGCAGGAGATTTGGGAGCATTTACTTATTCTTCTTTGTATGCTACTGTATGTTTGTACTGCATCACACTGCTAATTCAAAAATCCTGGAGTAAAAAAAATATGTACTACTCTTGCTAGAAGAGTTATTGCATTAGGTACTGGACTGCTCCCACCTGAGATGGTCAGTGACTGAGGCATGCAATAATAGAAACTTGGTGAAAGGTGCTGAATTTACAGAATTAGTTACACAGTGCTTGTAATGCTAACTTACAAGCCAGATTTTTTTTTTCCCCATCTTGAAACATATAACAACAATTGGAGAGGTTTTCTTCAGGTTTTCCAACAACCAGTGATTAAATTTATGGAACTGCTTTTACATTTCTTAGCTCTAGTTGCTATTGTAAAACATTTTATCACTGGCTGGGTGGTCCCCTATGGTACTGCACTGTATGACAGTTTTGAGCATCAGGCCACGTGTTTTTATTTCAGATTGAATCTTCCAAAGGTGAGTAGCATGTAAAACTAACAGTTTCTTGTCAGGGAGTTTTGGAATATTGCAAAGGTTTTTATTTTAGTCCTAGGATGATATACAACTTGGAGTAGCTAGCCTGAGAACATAGTGATGGATCTAAAAGAGATGCTACTGTGTGCTATTAGATTGCATAAGGAGGGATTTCAAGTGTGCATCTTATTTGTATTTATTCCTGTTGTCTAGGAGGTGTTTTCCAGAGGTTCAAGATACCCCTCAGGATAAACAAGTTCTGTCACTAATCTTCTTCTTCTTTTCTCTATAATAAATTCTTGTTAATGAGAACTTCTTTCACCTTATTGTCACATGCAAAATATGGAGCTTCTGAAGTGAGTCTAGAAGCTGGTGACAGTGGAGTATAACATAGCATAAGTGTGTAGCATAGCATATTTTTGTGCTGCAAGTGTGTAGATTCTTGAGGGAATGGCTGAGTAGGTAGCTGCTCATATGATATAGTAGGGAAACGGTACTTTGTGGAGAGTGCAGGGAAGATGGCCATTTTTACACTTTTTATTCTAGCTTTTTCACTTGTATAAATTCTACTTAATGAAAAAGCTGGAGTGAAGGGTGGCTGTAGGAGGAGGTCAAAGCAAGGGCAGTTGTTGTGGCCTGTCTTGTGGCCTCTGTAAACAATTAGCCTATGCTCTACTTCTTCCAACTGCTTTGCTGTAACCTGTAAGCAATGCTTCAGGTGCCTGGGCTGTACCAGGACACCTGAGATTTGGTTTGCCACATCATGTTGTACAGACAGTCATGACTGTAGGCTAGAGCTGCTCCCCCTCAGATCCTTGCAGGCACTACTGAACAAGCTGTGCTTCTCACAAGGTTAAATACCAACCATCAACTATTAAGCAATATCCTGCCTCTGGCTTACAGCTCCATCTGGATATGAACTCAGCAGAAACTTTAGTCTCAGGGGATCTTGCCTCTGTGAGGAGCAGTGGCTTCTTGCTGTGTACGTCTGCTTTGTTTCCTACTTAGAGAAACTGAGCAGATACCTATTTCTGTAAGAAGTGTCTGTAAACAAATAATTCTCACAGTCTTTGCAGAGGGTTGAGAAAGGTGAATAGGACTGAGAAACTGCAAACTGAGCAAAACCTTGGTCCTGAAAAAGAACCGTCATAAACTTGGGACAGATTTTTTCAGTTACTTTATTTGGTGCACAATGTCTTTCCTGCTAACCTAAGGCAGCAAGTTCTATTAACCAGGTTATAAAAATCCTTCTTCCAAATGCAAAAAGAAAAAAAATAGGTAAACCCCAATGAACAACAAAAATCCTCTGCTGTCCTTTAAGGCATAAGTGCCCTTATGTCACCCAATGGGGTAGTGTCTATTGCCCAACAGTAATCAATCTGTAGCCAGTTCTTGTGACATCTCCTTACTGCTGTCTGTCCTTTCAGCTGCTGGAGTGGCTAGGAGTTGGAGCCGTGGCTGGTCCCTGGCCCCTCTGCGTTGCTGTATTACAGAGCAGTGCAGATTCTCCGCTAGGTCCTTTGAGTGTCCCTAAGCCGCTCTACACACCTGCGGAACCCAGAGTGGGGTGAGGCACAGGATAGCCTCCTAAGGAACATAACATCAGTCAAGTTGGAGTGGAGTCCCTGTAATAACTGCGTTGGGTTATTGTGGTAGACACATGCCTTATTGGTGTGAAAGATGCTGTGCCATGTCCAGCAGCCTGTTTAAGTACCTTGCTGTCATGCACCATGTGGGGGCAAAGTGAGAAAGTCAAGTCAGTCCAGGTGTGTCTTTACATGGTGATAGCTTTCTGTTGATTAGTCTGTATTCAGAAGTGTACCATTTCTAAACCACCTTAAATGGGGTCTAAAAAAAAAATAATGGCTAAAGCCAGGGAGGAAAGCAGTTAGCTAATCTATGGCTTCAGTGGGAAGTTAAGGGAAAACTTACAGTTTGGGCATTGTTCCAGGTAGATTCAGTGGGGACAAACAAATGTTCTCTTTCTGTAGCTAAGGCTAATGTATGTTTCAACAGAATAAATCTCTCACAAAAGCTGATATATCTGTCTTGTATAATCAGCAGTTTTGCCACTTACAGCTTGGAACACTTTTCTCTTTGGGGATCCAATTCACTCTATTTAATTTTTTTGTACTGCATATCACCTGAAAGATGAATTCTTTTACAATTTTTCATGCAAAGCTGGTAAATCACAAAAGCAAGATTAAAAAAAGCAGAGCCCAATCAGGAAATTAAAAAAAAAATACAAATGACCCACATCAATCTCTAGGGAAAATGCTCTGATCCAGTGGGCCAGCTGCTAGTGGACATGTCCTCTCAGCTCGTGTGCACTGAGTTTGCAACCTGAAGGATGTTAAGGTGCCAGTAATCAACATCTATCCATATTTGTGGGAACAGTAGGAGATGGCTGGCTCTGCACAGATAGGAAGTCTCTCAATGCCACTTTGCAGTTTCTTCTTTGTTACAGTACTTTTGCTAGGCCCAGTTAGTGCCCCTTTTCATCTTCATTTTTTCTTTTTCTAAGATGCCCCCCCAAATTTTTCAGGTTCATTCTAAATTTTCTTCTTCTGCCTGTCTCCCTGATTCCTCCCTCTTGACTTTCTGTGCCACTTTGAGCTTAGTTGTTCAGGTGAAGCCAAACATAGCTCCTCTTAGCAGTGTTTGTTATTCAGATTGGCTTTTTCTGGTCCTGAAATGTGCAGTGAATCTGCAGCTCTGCTTTGTGTTGGTTATATATCTACTTAGAAAAGCTTCATGACTAACACTTCTCAAACTTTTTGCATTTTTTAAAAAGATGAAATCACAATATATAGTGAACTGAGTAACGTGGCTAGGTCACAACCAAAACCTCCCATATCACCAAATGAGAATTTGATTTATCACTAAATATAAAATGCAAATCCTATAATCTGCACGAAGCACCTTTTACAGGATGTAGAGGGGAGGTCTGTATGGATGTTCAGACTCAGCGTAGTGAATAACAATGTGGGTTTTCTAATAATCCCACTACTATATCATAATTCCAAGCAACAGAACTTCTGTTGGCTGACTTGTGCACAAGTGTCTTTTTCTTTTGATTTCATTTAATTGCTTTATCGGGTGTTTAATTCTTTAGGTAATCTGCATATGTGATTGAAGAAAGGGCTGAATAAAGGCTTGGGTACATATTTTGCCCCTACAAGGGAAAATTTTACTACTTTGGGTCTAGAATTTCATACTAAGAATATATAGGAGAAAGGAATTTGTTTGGAAGACTCTTCAGATCTCTTATAAAAACAGTAGGATAGCCAAAACTTCAGACAGAAGCCACCTGATCTTATACAATTGAGATTTAAGAGACTTTTCTTATGTGTCCATCAAATCAATGTTGCTACTTTCCTATTGTTTTGAAGTAGAAGAATTTTTTCATTTCTCACAGTGAATTCAGTAGTATCTTCTTCTACAGTTCACAGTAATAGTTCATGATGTCCAGAAATGTGGGCCGGTTCCCTGTAAAAGTGAAAATCTTGCCTTTGCTGATGTCAGTGGAGGAATTCATAGCACAGTAAATGCAGCTTGCATTCTATCTGGATACTTGTTTATCTCTGTTAAAACCCCTCTGAAATCTGTCTTCAGACTGCCTTACTACATGAACTTTTTGTGAGAGAAATACCCAATAGTTGAACAGTTTTGTTAAGATGCAGAAATTACTTGGCACGTTTTCATACTCTTGTTTAAACCAATGCTTGGCTCAGAAATGGATTCCCACATGATTTCATGTAGTTAGGTAGGAATATAGCATTCTGTGGCCCACTGTGACAGCGAATATGGTGGAGCAACATTGTAGCTAGCAAACTTGCTAGTTAAACATTCACCAAACGTATTCGGCTGTAATCAAGGACAGAGCTGGTGTCGACTTTCATTTGTAATTAAAACATAGTTCTGAACATGCTTACTCAGTGGTTAAGTTAATAGCAGCAATCACATTGGCAGTGACCTCACAGCAAGAGCTTCATGGGCAGATCTTTTGCTTACTTGAAATACGTTGTAAAATTAGGGACATATTGATTAAAGCTCTTAATTCTCAAAGTATTTGAGTGTGTGCTTTGTACTAGCCATGTGCATAACTCCATTTTTATTTAGCATGATGAGTGCCTGAGGGAGAAATTTCAAAAACAGAGCACAGGCTGCTTAACTGCCCCTTAAACCTCTGAAAATTCCCCGAGTGACATGCCGAACAGGATAGTGAGGTCAGAGTGCATTTATCAAGAACAGGGTTTCTTTACTTAGCATGAAGTGGCTATGCAAGTAAGCAGCTGCCGTCCATTGGGTGAGATATTTCCACTACGCTGTACACAAGGATGATAAACTCTAAAGTTTAACAGGTACAGAGAAAGATGACCAAGATAATTGATTGTCTGTTTCATAAGTGACTGGAAAACTTAGCACGAAGAAAGATGAAGAATATAGTTGCTTTCTTCAGTACATCTGGG
Organism: Ibycter americanus; assembly: GCA_035590275.1. NCBI lineage: Eukaryota > Metazoa > Chordata > Aves > Falconiformes > Falconidae > Ibycter > Ibycter americanus. The sequence goes on from JAVJGI010000037.1 coordinate 13,354,530, forward strand.
AGTTAAGTACCAGAGAAAGAAAAAAGTCAAATTAAAAAGAAGACAGCATTTCCACATATACAGGCGGGTAGAAATAAATAAGGTGTAATTGCATCTTCTTCCCTTAATAATCGGCCTAAAAATAGATTAGCCCAGGAAAGTCTGGAAAAGACTTCTACTAAAGGTAATGGGGACACGAATCTGATCTGCTTTTGAGGTGGTATTTAGATAGCTCACAAAAAAGGAGGGTATGCCTGTAGTAGTGGGGGCTGATTCTCACGGTATCGGAAATCCTGCAGCTCTTTGCTGTGACAGCCAATATCTGTTGGGGTAAAATCTGTAAGCTAAAATGCTCTCTCATTTCTTGATCTTTGGATCAGAGCTGAACTAAACTCTTTGTGGGGGCTGGGAGAAAAATGTGAAGAATTAAGTGCCTTGCAAGTGCTTCAATTTACTACTAAAAGAGGCAGTAAAAGATTGTCAACCACATCTGGCCACAGCAACTGTGGGAGATGCTAATATCTTTCTCATTCCTAGTATTTTTTTGGAATATCAACACAGAACAACACTACTTGGAGCTGCATTACTCCTCCCTCATTAAGCACAGCTGGAACCAGCTGAAGAGTTGCTTTGGGGCCAATAAGGCTTGTGTGATGGCCCTTTTCAAAGTTCTGGTAGAACAGATACGGATTCTGATATGCTCCCCAGACTCATGTGTTCTCTGTGCATCTGACACCAGCACTGTGTGGGCTGTGAGGACAGAGGGGAATGTGGTGGCTTGGCTAAGCGTGCTTCCTGCAGCCTGGGGACAACCGTGCTGTCATTGACTGTTATGGGGCTATGATGTTGAAGTTGGCCTATAAGTGAGAGGTTGCCCCCAAAATTCTATGGTTGGATGTTGAAATGATCACAAGAAGAACATTTGCCATAGTGCATGCAGCAAAAGAAGGCCAGGAGTCTAAGGGAGGAAGTACTCACGGGCTTCATGTATGTTATGCTGGTTAGAAATTTGTTCAACATGCACAGAGGCAAAGGGAAATGGCCCAGGTGTCAACAGCTCTGGGTTAGAAATGGCTAATTCTGTGTTGGCTATGGCTAATAATGTTTTCTCAGAGCAGTGTGTTAAGGGTGAAAGCTCCAGTAGCTTCTGACCACATAGCTGCGCTCTCCAAGGACCCAGCTTTCTGCATGGAGAGTTGAAGAGATGTCAGCTTATGTCAGCCAGGATAAGGAAATAATGCTTCCTTAAAAATGATTTTGGGTACTCCCTACCCACCCATCTGTGCATGGCTTTTAGACAAATAAGCGCTGACTGGGAGTGTCCTTCATTGTGGATTTCCTGGTTGGCTCCACAGCAATCACCTTTTGGCCATGTTTGCTACTAATTAGCTCATTCTTCAGAAGACAAAGATTCTCACTCCTAGCCCAGATCTCTGAATTTCCTTATGTAACAAAAGGTAATTGAAGACATCAAGCAGGAACTAATTTAGAAGTGAAAGGAATGTATTGATCTACAAGCTAGTAAACCTTATAGAGGATCCTTCCTGCAAATGACAAAAACCATTTACCTGATCCCATGGTCTTAAATGGAGAAGCAGCTTCATACTAAAGTGACTTGCTGTGCTTGAGTTCAGTTTTGTCTGTAGCTGGACTGACACCTGCCATGCTGATGCGAAAGTAGGATTATTGGAAGACTGCTGTGGTGCGGAGCACAGGACTCCGGTTATTCAGCAGAAGTTGGCTAGGAGGTGCCAGTGCTTAACACACTTCCCTGTTATTCTGTCAAAAAGACAAATACGAAGACTTTGGTTAGCTTAGTTCCTGATTAAAAACTGGGAGTTTTACAGTGGGAAGAGATGTAATCAATATAAAAAGCTAAAAAGCATTCCTATGGTCCAAGCAGTGACTTCTGTACAGAGTGGATACCAAGAACATGGCTATACTGAATGTGCTGCACGGTCTTGGAAAATGTCTTTCAGCTACTTTTGGCCTTGCTGATTTCAGGAGATGAGTTATTTATTATTGAAGGATTTTTTTTAATGTTTTAAATCTGCTTACAGGCTTATTTTTGATTCAGTGACTTAATTCTATGCAAATAATGATGACATGAAGTTGTACCTGCCCTTCAAGGGCACGTGTGACACAGAAATTTCTGGATTTTATAGCTCAATTGCATCTTAGCCATCAATTGCACTAAAACTGCATTTAAATATTTAAAGACTGCAGATCCTACTTTACTAGTGCATTGTTTTTGCTGTCTAGAAACGTGGAGGTTCCCTGATTACAATGATCAGTCTTGTCTTCAAGACTCAAAGCTGCTGCTGTTTTAAAAAATAATTGAATATACATACATATTTTCATACAGCTTCCTGATTTCACAGTCAGACAACCATCCTAAAACCTGTTCAAACAAACACAGAGGGAATAAGGATGATATATGGAAAATGAAATTTTGCTAACTCAAAATTTCAGTTCATCCATGTAAAATAATTTCTTAATGTATAATATCCGTGCTTATCCAATACAGTGCTGCTTCTCCCTGAAGGATTGTTGCTTTTTTTCTGACAGCAGGCTTTTTCAGGTACTTCCGAAGAGCCCCAAGCTCCCAGGATCTGGCAAGCTGCCAAATAGCGAGGGCTTTTCTATTGCATTGAATAAAAGATGTATTTACTGTTGGTGTTTTTTGCTTCTCATACTATGGCAGTATCAGTAAAGATACTGCATGTAACAGGAATGTTGTTTCACTCCTGAAACTATTTGGGCTTACACACTCCTCTCTTGGCAGATATACCACTTGTGTTAAGAACATTTAAAAATGCTTTGCCAGGATTTGTGTACAATGCCAATGACGTGAGCTTTCATTTTTTCTTCATCCAGATTTTGTTCTCAAATGTGGCTAACATTTTTCTAATAGAAGTTGTTCATATTGAATTTTGTGTGAAAGAAATCACAATTTGGAAGCTACAGTGTGTTTTTGTGCATTCTAACAATTCTAGCTTTTTCACTGAGAATAGCAGAAAATAATCAGTAATCAGCAGTGGGAGTCTAACATTATAATTCTCCAGCTGTTGTGCAAAATAACTTCATACATATCTGGTAGAAACAATTAATGAAATAACAAGGAATAAAAATTATGCACCGCAATTGCAGAATTTGTGAACAGAACAGTAGGCAGAAATTGATAGATTCTTTTGGTTTGTTGCCACTCATGTAAATGAAAATCTGAAAAACCTGTCAGTGGAAGAATTATGATTATAGCCTGAAAGTTGTGACAAAGTGTAATAGGGGAGCTAGCTGGTTAAATGTAAGTGGAAAGAACATTTTCATAGGGTTTGTATGAGGTAGGCTGTTTTAGAACCTTTAAACCATTGTACAAAGAGCTGGATTCATTTGGTGGAATAGACCCTCCTGCTTTGAGCTGCCAGGTATGTGCTGTAGAAGATCCCGCTGTGATATGGCACCCTGTCAATAGTTCCTAGTAATGATATACCTCTTGGGCAATGGATAGTTCTTTTTCCAACTCTTACTGGATATTTTTTTATTTAGTAAAACAGCTTCAGTAGTAGCATAATGTGGTGGTTTTTATCAGTGTACTGGAGGGTTGTTATTGCTTAAATAGATTAAGATACTGTACTACAAGACTCCTAAAACCAGCAGTTCTCAACTCTAAGCTTGCATGTATTGCATCTCTATTTAGTCCTCTAGCTCATGGGAACACAGCTGAAGCTCTATTTCAGCATAGCTGGTAGTAATTAAAACCGTTGCATGTATCAAAGGAAATAGGATCAACAAATGAAGCGAAAAATATGTAGTTTGTAAATAGAACTGTGAAAAAGAACTTGCCTTCTAGCTCATCTGGATTGTGCAATGTGGAACCATATGTCATTTGACCTTTATTTCCTTTGGCTAATAGATTTAGCTATGATGAAAACTAATTCAGAAAATGGATTGGATTGCAAAACTGCTTTGGTTAGAAAAATCAACAAACTTTTTGGTTATTCTGTGAAATGTAACTGCTTTTTGCAATACCTTCTCTTCTATGGCTACATCTTTCTGCTTCACATACATGGAAATTGAGGTTATAGGTGCATGTTGGTCTACTCTGTTAAGTAACTTGGGTTTTATGTGAGCAGAGTGGTTGAGCAGCACCCCTTTGTTAGAATCCATGTGTTTGGTACTGAAATTATTAGAGATATGTCTGTTACGGGATTTTATGGTTCCAACATATAGACCTGGAACAGGGGAAAAGCTTGTCTTCTATGGAAATGTTGCTTAAAATGTGTGGTTTGTGATGCAGTTTGTGAGAGCTCATTGAAAATTATGCAAAATTCCTAGTGTGTCCCTGACAATTTTGCCTATGGATAATGAACTTGTGACATCTTGGCCAGGGTGTGCCCTGATGTGTGTTCTGTTCTTTGAGCTTGTGTGTGGATCATTCAGTTATGCTCCCAACAGTTCCATAATCGACTATGTAAGTTGATGACTGCCCAGAGCAACGAGTATGAAATGTGATGGAGCTGTGGCTTATCTCCTGAATTGTAAGAATAGTAGAAAAATAGGCACACTTTTGCGTGTTTTGCTGTTGCTTTTTTTTTTAAACTAAAACACTCATTTTCTGTCTGTATGTTTTAACCCTGCTTCATTCCACTTTGCAATCAAAGCAATGCTTGTCATAAGAAAACCTGATGCTGTATTCATACAATCTAAGTCTCCCAGAAGGGACTGCATAATTCTGAGCTCCTAACTAGGCAAATAAGTCCTCATCAGTTTTACCTAGTAGGAGAAAAAGTCTTTCCCAGAAGAGAAATCTTGTGGTTTTCAGTTAGGGAAGGTACTGTATAAGATGAAATGATGAAATTCCACAGACACATTGACAGAGACTGCATTGCCTCTGGATGTCCTCCTGTCTATTTATATGAGGCTGCTGTGGGATTTCTCACTGTTCCTTGGAGCTCTGTTGAGTGCAGAGGAATTGCACAGATTCAGGTGGACTGAATCCATCTCTTATGCTGTGCGTGAGTGTCATTACCTGTTGTTAACATCCCACTGATTCTGCACTGAACTGCTGTGTCTGGATAATTATGTTCATGGGACAGAAGTTGTCACCAGTCATAAATACCTGGTGTTTTGGTGACATAGATAATGCAGGTTCTTATGCAAGAACAGCTTAAAGCTGTGTCTGATGCTTGTGGGTTTCTTCTTAACTGCTGGGAAGCAATTGAAATGTTGAGAGACCTGTAGTTAGTAGTGCTGCCTTGAGTCAGCATTTGTGAGGCTAGTGTACAAGAAGGTGAAACTTATTTGTCATCTGCCTTGCCGAAAACTTAGTGCTTTTTGAAAAGTAAACAGAGTAGTTCATAACAGAGCCTGAGCTTGCTGGTCTGAAAGAGTTGTGATGAACAGCAGAAAGTCCATCTGGGGGCCATTTACTAGTGGTGTACCCCAGGGGTCAATACTGGGGCCAGCAGAGTTTAGTATTTTCATGAATGACCTGGATAATAGCAAGGTCATTTGCAAATCAGCAAGTTTGCAAAGGATGCGAAATTGAAAGAAGTGGCTGGTACAGCAGATGGTTGCACTGCCGTTCAGAGGGACCAGGACAGGCTGGAGAGATGTGCTGACAGGAGTCTCATGAAATTCAACAAAGAGAAATGCAAAGTCCTGGGCAAGAATAACCCCATGTACCAGTACCAGCTGGAAAGCAGCTTTGCAGATAAAAGACCCAGGGTTCCTGATGGACACCAAGTTGACCGTAAGCAAGGAACATGCCTTTGCAGGAAAGAAAGCCCAGAGCCTTCTGGGCTGCATTGGGAAGAGCGTTGCCAGCAGACCAAGGGAGGTGACCCCTCCCCTTTATTCAGCCCTGGAGAGGCTACCTCTGGACCATTATGTCCAGGATTGGGCTCCCCAGTACAAGAGACATGGACGTACTGGAGCGAGCGCAGTGAAGGGCTGTGAAGATGATGCAGGGATTGAAGCATCTGACATACAGAGAGAGGCTGAGAGAGCTGGACTATTCAGCCTCAGAAAGAAAAGGCTGACTGGGATTTTATCCATGTGCATGGTGAATGCCTGATGCAGGGGAAGTAAAGATGGAGGCAGACTCTTCCTAGTGTGATGCCCAGTGAAAGGACCAGAGGCAATAAACACAAATTGAAATACAGGAAATTATGTTCAAGCATCATTCTTTTTTTTTGCCTGTAAGGGTAATTGAACACTGGAGCTGGTTGCCCAAAGAGGCTGTGGAATCTCCATGCTTGGAGGTATTAAAAAAAGCACTGGACAAACTCATGAGCCATCTGTTTTGGTTGATCCTGCTCTGTGCAGAGGGTCTGGAGGTGCCTCAGCTTCTGTGATCCTGTCTGCCTGGTTACAGACATGTGCCTGAACTCTCCTGTGAAAGGTAGCGATCAAGTAGGTGCACTAACAGCTCTAATAATTCTGTGTTACAGTGTGTAATCATCTTCACTTAGGTTTGTAGTCCTTTATGTTTCTGGGTGACATTAGCCCATTATACTATTGTTAATTGTTTCCACTTGGTAGGAAGCTATGAAACTTATTTAATTGGATACCAGTTAGTGAGCATTGCAATTAGAACACTTTTAGCAGGAAGGGAGCATACCTTCATTATATACAATATACAATTGCAGTGAGTGTGCAAAAGAAGAATTTCCTGAGATAAACATGACATGGAGGGAACTGTAGGCAAAATCTGCCCCCTTTGAATTACTGTGTTAATGAATCCTAGAAACTGCATTTATTATTCTTGCTTTATTTTAGAATAAAGTAATAAGATATTAAACTGCTGGTTTATACAATCCCCTCTACTTTTTTTATTAGTAATCACCCATTTTTCTGTGCTAGTAAATAATTTTTCAAGAGCTTTGTGGATGGCAAGGAAGGAACTACCATGCATTCCTGGTCTTCTGGTTGTAATTGTAATTGCCTGTATGGGAGTGTAGACTGTCAGAGCAGGTTGGATGTGAAGAATATGCAGCATATTCTGCAGTGCCTGCAGTCTATTGAAAGCTCAAACAGGAGCAAGCACTTGTGCGCTAACAGGTTATTTCTTACTAAATTAGGCTCAAGTGTTGCAGGAACATGAGACTAGATGAGATGTTTTGGATTACTTAGTTAAATCTTCTGCAGTAGTTAGCACCTGTGCTGCCAAGCTGCTTTGTAGAATATGTGTGTTGCTGTTGTAAAGCTCTTTGGTCTTCTGGCACCTCAGCTGCAAGTGTCTGGGAAACTCTGCAACTTCTAGTTGTTAGTTTTTGTCTTCTGTGCTGTTCGTTAGCAGAGCACTGCTTAACTGGTACATTTCCTTTCCTTGTGCTTATACCCTAATAAATTTAGAAGGAAGTGCTTTACATGGCAAGCTTCTGCTAGACTGAACAGATTGGTGTACACTGTTCCAGAAGAGGTCTTGTAGGGGATCTGTAAAAAGTTTGCCTTTAATCCCTCTTCCACGATCTTAATTTCTTCCATTTCTTAATTTTTCCTAAAACTTAGTGCGTTACTGCGGCTGGACTAGTGCCCATACCACTTCTCCCAAATCATCGTTGTACCTGTAGGTGGACCCACAGTTCAGAGCCATTAGCATGAGATTTGAACACTTCTGTACTTTTCTCTACCTTCATCTTTGGAGTTGTGGTGCACAGAGGATCTGGTCCCAGGACTGAGCCTTGTAGGATTTTGAGCTCTGCTTACATGAGTTACTCTGCTTGCAGTTGCTCTCCCTTCAGCATCTGCCTGTAGCCTTTCCCTTTGTGTGTGTATTGTCCTCTCCTGAAAGCAGGACGGGACACATCTCCAAGTGTTTGTGTGTGTGCACATATTACGAAGCTGTGACAATGATTTTTGCTGCAGTTGTGAGCTGCTGTTGGTGATAACAGCTCTAGTGCCTTTTGCAGTTCTGGCATTTTAACTGAACAGTTAAGGCAAAAAATCAGCCTTTGTTCTTAAAAATCATATACATTTCCACTGTGCCTTTCCAGGTTTTTTTTTTTTAATTGCAGATCTATGTTGGTATGGTATCTTTTACCTTAAAAAATTATGCATTGTGTATTGAAAGCGAAAAGTGATTGTTAATCTTGAAATTACAACTCTAGCTTTTCTGTATATTTGCGTTAACATTATATTGGTTTTCATTGGCTAAGGAGCTACTTGGTTTTGTCTGTCTACTTTCAGCATTGGATGTGTGGAAGATCTGATAATTGCATTTTATAGATTTTATGGATATTCACACTCAGCAGTGTGAAGTAACTTAAAATCTGGGTTCACTGTTCATTTGTTGCCTTCTGATCTTTATTTTAAATGAGCCAATAATAAAAAAAAAACCCCACAAACAACTTCCTAGACTTAAATACCAGGTTTGAATACAATAATTCAGATTTACTGTTTAGATGGAGACTTTATTGTTGGTTTCTAAATTATCTGGGAATGACATGGAAGTAAAACATCTGACTCTCCACTCACTACTCAGGCATTCAGTCATGTCAGTGTTACTCACTTCATCTGGAAATTGCTGCCTCAATAATTTTTAAGTAATACTAATGAAATTGTTTTTACTGTGTGCTAAATATGATTACAGATTTGAAGGTTGGGTCTGGACTCCCATTCCCACCCCCCCTACCCCATTAAAAAGGACCTTTTCATGTCTCTCAAATGAGGTACATTGCCACCATCCAAATTGGCTTTTAAAAATTATTTTCTAATGGTAGTTGGATGAAAAGGGTGTTTTACTGCATATAATAAACAGTCAGGAAATACATCAGGTGTACATTTTAAGTGTGTTGAGAAGTTTTCACAGAGTCTGTAAGATTACATAGTTTGTGTATTGTAAGTAAATACACATGCTCACCTTTCTTGGCAGAATTGATTTTAACCCAACTTTTTATGAATATTTACTGCTATTCTTAGCAAAGGCTAAAATAAATGAAGAGTCAGTGAACTTTAGTTAGTGAAGAAGTCTAAGTGCCTCAAAAAGAGAAGAAAGCTGCCATCCAGCTTAGAAAGTTTCAGTTAATGGTGATATGAGTGAAAACTCCTAACGTTGAAAAATGTAATGGTAAGCTTATCTATTAACTTCCAAAAAAGTTTTGAATTTGTTTTAAAAAAAATTCCAAAAGAGAGGCATTTAACTATTTAATCAAGTGGCAAATCTTAAACCTAGATTCCTTAGGCAGATTTTGGTGTGTAGCTGAGTGTATCATCTACTGTGCTTTGTCACCCTGGAGGCAAATTAGGAAATGAGCTTTGTGAAGAAACACGTCACACCATCTTCATGTTCTTTTGGTTTTGTGCAGCTGCCAGACCTTGGCGCTGCTCCACTACAGTTCATCCGAGTCATCTGAACCATCACACAGATGTTACAAGAATCACAAGAACATTCACTGAGAAAAGATTTAGGGATGAATTAATGTGCTCACAAGATAACTACCATCCCTCCTCACTGCCTTGGAGAATTGGCCTCAGTAGGGCCAGAGTTAATGCATGCTGGATGTGGCGATCTTCCTTGTAACCAGGGATGTAACCTGGTAGTGTCTGATGATACATCACAGCAGGAAAGCCTGGTTTTGGTTACCCCTTCAGCTGGAATACAGATCTTGTCATGTTACAAGACTTGGCTATCTGTTCACAGCTGTATGTGATCTTTGACTCTAAATTAGGTTTCACAATATTTCTTTCAGTATCCACTGAAACACAAGGAGATAAGATGGAGAATGCAGCAGTAGCCCAAAATCTGGAGTAGCCCAAATCTGGAAACAAAAATGGGGCAGGGAAAGGGACAGTGCTCCAGCAAGTGGGGAATGGCACTTTCCACTTAGCTGAGTTGTGTTGGGAGCTGAGGCTCTTCCTATGCTTTTCTACAACTGGGTGGCAGCATTTCTGCAGCAATTCATGTGTATGGTAAGTTAATTGCTCAAAGATATTTTTTTTTAGGGATCAGATGTTATGTGCTTATTTCTGTCAGCTGTGATTATCCTTTTTAGAGCAACATAAAACTCACCAGATCTTTGTTACATGTCTGTAATAGTAAGTCCTAATGATGCTACTGCAAATACCAGTAGGTGGAAGATTTTACAAAATGAGGAATTTATAAAACTGTAGTGCAGAAACTTGTCTGCTGTCTATCCTCTGTCTCCTGGCATTTAGTGTCTTCCCTTACGTTCAGAGTCTGTGTTCAGGATTCTCCAACTCAAACACCAGTTTGCTTCATTTACACACGTCAGTGAAGATGAATTCAAATGAACTGACTGCTCAAAGATCTGAACTGATATAGTTTCCTCCACTATATTTCCCATTTATCTATACCACTGTTCACTTTCTACATTAGCAAATTAGATTTTAATTTCAAGGCTGAATTTTGCAAGCTTAAACTTTAAGCCATTGGATTTTATTAGTATTTGCATCAGAAGGAAAAATTTCTCACCATTATATTTACTTCATTGTGAAATTATCATAGGGTAATTGCATATCTTTTTTACATTTCTTAAGTTTTTTTTGCACCTCACCATGAAATTTGCTGTTCTGAGTAATTTTTATGTGTCCTTTGAACTCATTCCTGTGTTCCTCACTTTGTGTAACTCACTTTTTGAATGGATGTGGTTTTCTAGTAACACTTTACTAGTGATGTATACATAATTGCTGTTGTTACCTAGCTTTTAATGGTTATTTTCCATTTTATGAAGGGTGCTCCAGACATACTGTGAGACCAGGCTGAGCCAGTTACTGTGTTGGCACTGTTACCTGCTGCTTGGCTGTGTTAAAACAGATTTGGTTGGATTGTGACTATTCGGTAGGAAATTCAGATGATCCTGTGTCAGTGACCTGTCTTCATTTATTACCCTACTGAACTTTGTGTTAACTGCAAACTTTATCAGCAAAGATTTTATATCACTAGTAACAAAGTTGAACAGCACTTGACTGAGTACTGATCTCTGGGACAACCACCAGTGATGTTCATGTTAACTGAAGTTTTCCCATTAGCAACTCAGAGACCTGATACTAAGTCAATTTTTAATCTATTTTATGTATCCTTTTAGTAATACTTGGTATCTTTGTTGGAAAAAAACACCCCACCAAACCCAAAAAACAAAAACCTTGCATTATATGGAATTAAATCTAACAGTTTGAAGACAGTAAAATACAATATGTCAAAATAGCTACCTTGATTACCAGATGAGTAACCTTGACAGCTGTAACAGGTTTGTTTGAGAAGACTTAGAAAGGTGTAGAAAGACTATGAAACCGTATTGACTGTTACTAACTGCATTTTAGCTCCTAATCCTTTTTTGTTATGATACTCACAGTAACAGTTCTGTGGGAGTAATATCATGTTATCCAGACTGTAACTCCCTGGGTGTCCATCTTGCCATTTTTACATCTTGAAACCACCCAGGGAGTCCTTCAAGACTTGTGAAATATCTCAGTTCATAGGATTTATTAAACAGATGAACAGAGAAGCCTTCTAAACTCCTAAGTGGTTCTTTACAGATTCATAGATGCAAGTCTTTCAGACGTGCTGATTTGACAATGCATATTCCTTTTGTTACAGATAGTAATCTTTGCATTGCATGTGTGATAGGCAGGATACATGTGTCTGCTTAAAAAAAAACCAAACCAACCAGCAAACACAACAGTTCACGAGAATCTGCTGAACTTTTCCTTAGTCTATATCCCTGTTTAGGATTTTATCAACTGCATTTAGCAACAAGCTGTGTCTGACTTGAGATTCCTTCTGTTCTCACTCTATTTTAAAATACTTTATTTCCCTTAACTGCACCAGTTTCGTTTTGTCTAACCATACTGGCTATTGATATCTTCTTGGTTTGCTTTTATTTCCTGTATGGGTTACATATGTTCAAATGCATACTTTTATTTGTCTCCATTAGATTTCCTGTTCCACCATGCTTAATGGGTGTTTGTTTTCTTTGCTGTTTAAACATCCTCTGTGAACAGAAAGATTGAGTTGCCAGTTTCTTTCTTTTTACATGGTATGTTTATGGATTTCTGACCACTTTCTATTTTTGGGGTGTCCTTTTAAGTCAAATAAATGGCTATTAATGCACTGCAGAAAAATACTGAATATCCACAAAGAAACTGCTCAGCTATCCTAAAAAAATTTTCTTTTACACATGGACATATGGTATATTTTTTCTTTTACTAACCCAGCAGGCTAGGATTGTGCTTTCAATTAAAATGGCTTTGCTGTAGTAATTAGTATTTGTTGCAATCAGCAAGGATAAACTCAATAAAGGAGACTAAATTATTTCATGGTTATGTCTTGACTGTATTTTGTTAGCAAATCTAGCTAAATGGTTTGGAGCCATTATTGCTGAAAAGCCAGTTAGTGGCTTCATCAGGTTACAACTGAATACTGGCACTGTTTGTACAGTATTTAATATGCTACAAAACGCTGTCTTCTCTGTGATACACTGTTCATCCCATGGCCTGTGGCTCAGTACAGGATACTTTGAATAATTATTGAATTAAATGTATGTTTTAGTGAACCTTTTGCTCTGTTCCCAGGCTGTGAATATGATTGTCTTGGCAAGCTCAACTTCCTGTTGTTTTTTTCCTCCTTTGTGCTGGCTGCTCAGGAATGCCCTCTGCTCCAGCTGCTTGCCAGTCATTCCACCACAGAGCAGTTTTTCCTCTGTAAAATGGCTAACTCATTTAACTCTTCTAGGCTCTCGCCTTTAACTGCAGCAAAGTGTTGGGCATTCACCATCTGCAGGATTTGCCGTTTCCATAAATGCATCCAGCTCTGAGCACGGTGGGACCCCACCACAGCTGTGCAGTGACAGCTGTGAGTTTCCCTGGGTTGGCTGTGTGGTGCTACCGGGTGGCACGCAAAATCACAGCATGGCAGGCTGTCAGGTAGATGGCTGGCACAGATTTAGAAAGGTCTGTGTGAGCTGTGGCAATGGCTCCTGTGGACTCCTGGGTACATAGCTGGTTGGTGTGGTACATAATGGGCAAGAGTCCTGTGGGAGCACGGAGTATAGTGGCTAGTCTGCATTTGCAGGCCAGTGGGCATGGATATGCAGTGTGAAACAACTGCTGCTCAGGCCTTGATGTCCATGCTATACGCATTTCAGGTTGTGGTTTTTTTTAGATATCAGGTTGTGTTTTTTTAAATTTCAGGTTGTGTTTTTTTAACTAAAGATTGGTCTAGCATGGGTTTGTGTTGCAGCTGGAATGGATTTCTAGGCTACGTTCAGCTGAAAGGGAGGCAGTTCATGTGCTCTGAGATACCACAGTGTGCATCAGAGCACTCTTAAGTGTGGATGTTTGTGAGGTTCGGTTCAAAAGTGTACTCCTGAGTCAAACGAAGCACGCAGGTATGCTCAGGGAAGTGCCTTGGCACTGCTGTGGCATGAATGATTACTGGGATTAATTTCTCTGGCTAGAATAGATATCTCTAGTACCCGTGTGTGGCACTTACAGTGCAGCACTGAGGCTGCTCTGAAGGTTTTTCTGCCAGGGCCAAGTTAAACTGGAGTTTGTATTTGGTTGTTACTGTTTGAGTTCATAAAACCAAAGTGCAGGAATGTAAGTATCTGGGCATTGGGTGAAAATTCCTCCAGTTTATAATAATACTCTAAACCCATGACAATCTGCTTTAAAAACATATCTACTTCATAGATATCTCATATATATATTATTCTCAGTCTTACTCCTGTAGAGCATCATATCTAACATTCTTCTTTTATAGTATACCTTAGTTTGCAGTCATGCACATTAAATAATGCATTATTCATGCATAGAATGATTGTGTAAGAGTATATAACTGAAGATGCGATGGATCCTTCACAAAAGTGTTATTTCTTGTTTCCTTTTCCATCATAAATGAGTCCTTGCCTTCAAGACTGTGGGAGAACTGCAAGACGCAGGCAGTGGTAATTGTGCAATAAATTGGAGAATAACAGCAGCCTTAATTTGAGACTGGCTCAGCCCTATGCTTCATCATCAGAACTACCATCCTGCTATAAACATGCCATGAAACCTGGGTTATGATGGTGTGGTGGATTAACCTTGCCTGGCTACCAGACACCCACCCAGCCACTGTCTTGCTCACCCTCCTCAACAGGGCAGTGGGAGGGAATAAGATGAAGAAGCTCATCGGCTGAGGTAAGGACAAGGGAGATCACTCACCAATTGCAGTCACAGGCAGAATAGACTTGTCTTGGGGAAAATTAGTTTATTGCCAATTAAAATTAGAGTAGGATAGTGAGAAACATATACAAAACTAAAACCACCTTCCCCCTGCTCCCGACATCCTCTGAGGCTCAACTTCACTCCTTCATTCCTGACTTTTCTACCTCCTCCCAACCTGAGTAGTGCAGCAGGATGGGAAAGGGGGGTTGCAGTCAGTTCATAATGCTTCATTTCTGCTGCTGCTTCCTCCTCACTCTGTTCCCCTGCTCCAGCACGGGATACAGTCCTTCGCAAACTTCTCCAATGTGGGTCTTTCCCATGAGCTGCAGTTCTTCAAGAACTGATCCAGTATGGGTCCTTTCCGCAGGATGCAGTCCTTCAGGAACAGACTGCTCCTGTGTGGGTCCCCTGTGGGCCACAGGTCCTGCCAGAAAACCTGTGCCTGTGTGGACTCTTCTTCACAGGCTGAAGCTCCTGCTAGGAGCCTGCCCCAGTGTTGGGCAGTGTATACTCTCCATGGCTGCAGCTTCCTTCAGGGCACATCCACCTGCTTCAGCACAGTGGGGCTGCAGGGTGGATATGTGCTCCAATGTGGTCCTCCATGGACTGTGGGAGGATGACCTATGTCACCATGTGTCCTTCACAGGCTCCAGGGGAATCTCTGCTCTGGTGCCTGGAGCACCTCCTCCCCTCCTTCTTCACTGACCTTGTTGTCTGCAGAGTGCTCTCTCACTTTTTTCCCCTCACTCCTTTCTCTCACAGCTCCTGCACAGTGTTTTTTACCCTTTCTTAAATACATTATCACAGAGGTGCCACCAGCTTTGCTGATGGGCTCAGCTTTGGCCAGTGGTGGGTCCGTCTTGGAGCTGACTGAAACTGTGTCCAATATGTGCGTAGCCCCTGGTCTCTACTCACAGAACCTACCCCTGCTATTAAAACCTCGCTGTGTAAACCCAATACAGATGAGAAATATCTGGTCATTGGAGAAGCCCCTTGAGGAAAAATGCATCTTGCACTTCTGTTGATGCAGGGTTTCAATTCTAATCACATGTATCCTCAGGGCTGACTAAACACATGCTTTCTGTTTTATTTTTGATGCAGTGCTTGCAACCCTCCCTCCCAAATATGCCCACATGGACCTGCCTGAATCTACATACAAATACTCAAATGAAGCCACATTTCTCTCTTGCTTGATTCCTTGAAGGGCTTGGTTTGTGAATTCCTAAATCTGATGGGTGGATGAGAAGAATACTTATTTGTATTTAATTTATTTTTTAATCAGTTGAGGATTAGTTATGCTTACTTGTGATGTTATCTCTCCATGCTCATAAGAAAAGCAGCTTTTGTCCAGCCTGGGAAATCCTGGTCACTAACACACTGCAGAAGTGAGGATTTGATTTAGTTCATGCAGTCTCTTTTTAAGGTTAATGTTTTGTCATGCTACTAAATGTTGGTGTTTTTTTCTGTGAAGTGCCAGATTTTTGGAAATAATGTGCTTGTGATTTTTTTCAAAAGAACCTGGTAGCCTTAGTATAAAGTCCATCTCAAACAGTAATTTTCTGCCTACGTAATTCCCCAGCTTTCAGTTTCAGCTGGATGTGACAGTTGCTTCACTTTCTGCTAAAGTTATTGTGCAGTGTTACTGGGGTGTTAAATAGCCATTTTTACGCCAAGGATAGCTGGTTTTCAATATTAGGGTCTCTGTAATAGGATGTTTTGATTCAGAAATATTTCTCTTTAATGGTGTTTATGCACTAAGTCATTGTGTTAAATAAAAATAAAGCAGGCAAGTTATAATAGAATTAGTTTTAGTTGTAATTAAAGTTATCTGTACTTTGATGGGAGATGAGTACTAGTCCCTTACCTCTTTAATTTCTGTAAAATGTAAAACTACCCTGGCTGGCTAGGGAACTGGTTAACAAAGAAAGATTTCTAGAATGTAAATGCTGATAGAATTATCACACTTGGCTAACTTTTAAGAGTCAGTTTAGTTTCTGTAGGAGGGTCAGCTTTGTCAAAATGTTGCATCAGGAAGTGATATATCTTTTTTTGAATGAGATTTAATAAAAAATGAAATTAACTTCCAGCTTTCTGCAGTTCGTTTCAGATTTCACTTTCGATTCTGAATCAGAAATATTAAATCAGAAGTTGGATTGTGCCATAGATATGGATACTGTTAAATTCCTATGGGATTCTATAGGCAGAATAGAAAACATCCTTTGCCAGAGAAGACTAAATTCAGTATCTCTTTCAGCATCATAACTTATTTTCAGATATTGTGATATATCTTCAAATAAATCTTGTTTATAGTCATCCCAACAAACTTATTTTTTAAGAATTAAAAAACCGTGCATTTGGTGTAGCCTGAACAACATAATTATGTTGCAAATGTATAAGGAAAAAAAAATATTGAAAGAGAAATGCAAAAGAAACAGTTGAGGTCATTGACAGCAAAATTAGGACAAGGAGAAAATAGCTCTACTAAATTATAACATGGATTTAAATAAGAAAAACTAAGATCAGTTGCTACCTATTTAAATAAAAAATAGGTGTATGGTGCAAATCTTTATGATTTTATTGGATAGGATGTGTGGCAATTTGTTGAAATACTCATTCCCATTGATTACAAAACCAGCAATGAAAACAAAAGTAATGAAGTCAGGACTCTCCTACTGGTAAGGCTGTAACAGTTTTTTTGTTTAATTCAAGAGTTATTTCTGCTTCCTCATTGATAGAAGTGATGGAATAGATAGGGAATATTTTGTTGGAGAATTGGAGGCTGAACCTATCAACATTCTCAATGGTTTGCAAATGTTTTAAACATCGCATAATCCTAACCCAAACATGAAAAATCCAAACTTCTTTATCCAATATAAATAAAAAATATCAGGGCAGATTTTTCTTCCCCAAAACTGTCCAATAGTTTGACTGTTCATGCTGGTACTTCCTGCACCCTTTATGCAAGGGAGAGTCTTCCTAAGGAAAGGGTTTTGAATTGGTGATTCTGGGTTTTTTTCATAGTTGCTCAGTCATGGATTTTTGAAAGCTTTTCACAGATAAGTATTTTTCTTGTTTAAAGTTTTTGTCCTATTTCTGATGATGTAGTTTTCACTGTTGTCACAGGCTATTTATCCACTGTCTTCTGTTATGAGGTATCTCATAGTGAAGCCTCAGAGCTGCCACTGAGTGATACCAATTCTTGAACTGACCCTTTCAGCTTAATGGGAGATGCACTTTAACTTGTTGACTTTTCAAACTTGTCTCATTTCAGGCAGTTTACAGGAGATCCTTGCATTGCCATACTATTAGGACTAATGTCAAAGATGTAAAAGTATGTGGGAGTTCCTCTTGCTGACAATTTAAGATTCAGAGCGGTAAATTTTATTCTAGTGAAATGGTTACAAAATTGGAATAAATTTACAGAAAAAAGGAGCTTCAAATAAAAGCAGCAGTTCTGCAGAGAATATGCCTGGTATTAAGCTGCTACCTTACATTGTGTTTCTCTGCAGCATCTTTTGGCAGTATCTCAGTCCTCTGCCTCTGTGGCTCTGTCTTTCAAAATGTATTCTGCTCTGGTACCCCTCTCTAATTGCACTTGAACATTATCAGGATGCTGTTGAGCACTAATGAGTCGTCAAAGCAGTATGTAGGGACATCCACTTCTCTCTTGTTCATGCTAATTAAGTTTGGGAAATTTAATATTGTGCCTTGGTTAATTCTGGGAATTTATAAGAATGCAAATGAAACATTGTTTATCTGGAGCTGAGTTATCTTTTGATATGCAAACACACTTTGATATGCTGATTTTCATTACCATGATTACCTTGCTCTTTGGGGAGGCAGTTAAATTACAATTTCATTCAGCTCCTCCCTGCACAGAAGTTGCTACTTCCGTTGCTCACATTTCATAATTGTATACAGATTCCATGCTGTAGCCATTATCTGAACAATGTTCCTGTTAATCTAGCAATATCAGGATTTTCTTATTTTCCATGTCTGTCTATGATCTATATTAATAAAGCAGATCACCAACATGGTCCTGGATTCTTCTTAAACACAGGGTATGTTTATGTAACTGAGAGGTTAACTGAGGAATGATACTACATAGTCTTTGCTTATAGTAATATTACTTCTTGGACACCTTTGAGACTAAGGTAACAACATTCTACCATGTGCTAAAATGTTCTGAAACATTAATGAAGTATTAAATTAACAAAGTAGAAATATGGGTAAGAATTCAGTATGCAACAATTTTTCTCAGGTTTATACCTCTAAGGGACATCTCTCCTGGAACAGAGGTCTGTGCTTTGCTGGTTGTCTGGACAGTTACTTTTTTATGCAGCTTTCTGCACCTCCAAGGGAGCATACTCTAAACCACGGCACCAAGTTCAGAGTATTTTTTTTTTCATCCTCATGGTTGTGTGTAGCTCATGCTTTTATTTACAGATTTACTGGAATCCCAATCTGAATTTTTATTATGACCTCAGGAAACAGTACTTGAAGATGTTGTGTGCAGGTTTAATCTACACTGTTTTTAACTGCAATTCTGCTGAATCGGTGTGGCAGGGTTTCTTCCTAATGGCAGCTGTCTTTCCACTAAGATACTACTGTACCATTTTTGGCCCAATATCCACTTGCTGCTGTTACACGAATGTGTCTTCTTCCTTTTTTTGAAGTCTCTTGCATTTCTTGTACCTTGAACTGTCTTCTGGTCCACTAGTCTGGTCACAGACATGGCTAATAAGGATACAGATTTTCACACTGCCCTTGGGATATTCTTACCTATTATGAGTCTCCTATTCAGCACTCATTTCATTCAGCAAAGCCAGTTCAACTTCCGTGTTTTGCACAGGAGCTAGGAACTGCTGGCTGAGGCCAGCGCTAGTGCAGCAGAGAAGCACCAGGCACCGACAGTGATTTGAGTTTGTGGAAGTCTGCAGGCCTGAAGAGGTGAAAAGCTCTCATACAATGAACTGAGAGATGATGCTTCTCAAATGACCCCTCAGGCTGTGTATCTGTGGATTGGAGCCTTGAGCAATTCCTTCTGCTGCTGCACAAGTTATGGGGTGGCTTGAGTGTTGGTGCACTTTCTTCAGCTGCCCAATTGGGTAGAAAGTTAGGTACATGTCTTTCATACAAGTGTATGGATGTGCCCTTGTGTCTTAGCGTAGCAAGACAGAAAAAGGTAAGTTTGTTCAGAAAAGCTTTTTTAAATTTTCTGCAGAGCGTCTGCTAATGTCAAACCTGAGTATTTTCTTTCAGGTTTTTGCCTTCCCTTTCCTCCTCCACAGCTACCATGGTCCCAGGATATATAGAGATGATCTGCATTCTGCAGGCCTTCATCCTGACTGGTTTGGCTCGATTATGCCTAATTCTTAACTAATTTTCTGGGGGAGTCATTGAGTAAAATATTCTATATACCTATATTTAGTGAATAAACAGTTTTATAAATCTGGTATTTATCATATATTTGTTTATTTTTCATGAGCAAGATGCTGTTGGGAGCTCCTAAGGGATCCGTTTAATGTTTTTTCTAAACAGATAAGACAAAATTTATATATGAAAAATATGCACTCATTTGGTTTCTTTGTAGCTGACTTGCCTTTGCATGGTGCTTGTCACTGGAAACACATATGGAGGATTGTTCCTGATGCTATTTTAATTCTTGGTTTATCTTTTAGTATATGTTGAATGTTCTATTATAGGGTACAGAGCTAGATAATGTGTTCAGTGTTGTGGATATAATAAAAAAGGTTCTTGTAAAGCTTTTGCTTTCTAATTATATTCTGTCTTAGCCCACAATGCATCCATACATCTCTTCCTTATCCTGAAAGACACCCTAAACACTAGAAAGTGCCAAGACAAATTAAAGCACCCATGTAAGTAAATAACCACATGGCAGAGTCCATATGTTCTAAAATTAGGCTTATCTATGTTTATAACAGTATATTACTTCTGTGTCTAGAAAGGGAAATCAAATAAATTCCCTTGCATGGAAAGAATCCCATTGCATTTTGAATTACTTTAATGTTAATCACTTCCTGTGATATTTTTCAATTTAGTTTAAGTCATCTCTGGAAGAGGAATTGCTCTAAAATAATTAGCCTCTGAGACTTTAAATGTATACTGCTTTCAGTCATGCTGATGTACCTTTTAAACTGTCTCTTAAGTTAATGCACTGCCCCAAAATGAACTCTGTATTTTGTATAAGAAACTGTGATTCAAGTTTTGCATGCTTTATGGATGTGACGTGCTACAGAGTATACTTTGTGACATAAGTGATTCCCCATACATTCTTCTCTGCTGCCCTTCAGTCCTGCTGTGCTATGTCATTGCTGGTCCCAGGCAGGGTTCTGCACATTTGTAGGGGGCAAAACTGATGACCCAGGGACCTAAGGCAGAGGCTGATTCTCTTTGTGTCTCTGGGGTTTTGTGACAAGGCACACAAAATAATGTCACTGTGTTCTGAGCAATATGCTGCATCTTTGAAGGGTTAGGACTTAGTTACATCTGAGACATGGGCATTTCCCAGAGGATTCATCTGTGCCAAACCTCACTGCTTCTGTAATATTTCTCTGTGGGGTTAAGAACCCCAATTGCTGTGCTAGTGCTATATTGATAATAGCAGAGGGTGACAAAGTTGATGTTACACAGGTGGGAATGATGGATGCATGTTGGTTTGGACTTTAGAAGAATGAAAGTGAGCACTGCTGAGAATTTTAATATTCCTCCTTGGATCCAAGGACTTTTGTGCATCTGGTCTGATAGTAGCTAGCTGTTGTAGTGGTAGAAAACTCAAGGCAATGAGGAGGATTAACTTGGCAAATTATTTTGACCAGTTTTGGGGTTAGGAGGGCTGTTATATTTCGATTGAGTTTGTTTATTTTGATTTCCCTAGGAAAGCAGTTTTCTGGCTGTAAGGACAGATTAATCCACTGAAGAGCAAGATAAGTTTTGTCAGAACAGCTGATGCCAGTGAACAAGTTGAATGTTCTGGGGTTTGTAGAGATCTGCCCAATATACTTAAATCTGAACATGTACCTGCTTGTAAGCCTTACAAAACATGTGGAAAAATCCTTTGTGACTGCTTTCACGTTTGGACCAGTTCTATTGCTGTGACTTCAATGAACAGCATCTATTTTTTGTAAGCAGGCTGTCTGGTGGCCTGATGCCCCTTGTCCCGTCTCACATAATATTCAACTTTTAGGTAGCACAAGTCTTGAAAGGCTCCAGTTTTTCAAAACACATATGCCCTGGAAGTGAAATAGCATATATATCTACTTGGCTGTCTCAGTGAAAAGTGTTCTCATCCTGAACTGTGACTCCAAAATGTTGCTGGCCAAGGTCAGAGCATAATAACTATCATGGCAAGGTCTTGCCTCTGGTAGCTTTTAGTTTTGGTAGAAGTTTGACATTCTGAGCAGATGCAGTTGCTGGGCAGAAACCTAAGTAGCAGGGCAGTGTCTTACGCTGGGAAAATAGAATTCAGAGAAGTGGTTAACAAAAGTCTACACTTGGAAATGGGAAAGGTATTGCAATTTGTCTTCTGACATAACTTACAAAGCCAAACTGAAAGCTCAGCTCCTTGTCCTGAGCTGCTTGTATATTTGCTTAAAACTTCTTTTCTCTGGGAAATGTTTACATAATGGGTAAGAAAGTGGTAACTTGCGGGATTCTTGCTGTTCTCTGCATGGCGGTAGTCCGAGTACAGTGTGTTACAAAAGCCTTTAATATCCTAATTATCAGTTTTTCTTTAGACTGAAGAATTTGGGCCTGGAAACACAGTGAAAGATAAATCAAGCTTGTGGGTCCTAGTTGACAGCTTTTGCGTTTGGATGAATTACAATTTCTTAACACTTAGTGTCTCAGGTACACACTTAAGCTTTTCCATAAAAAAGTAAGAGTTTAGAGTGATGTCTTAGTTCTCCCATTTTTTCCATACTCTGCTCCACATATTAATTCAGGACAAGTGAGGAATAACCCACTGGTCTTCTGTGAGTAACTCCTGCCTTCTCAAGTCTTTGGAAAGGAATTGAGAGCCCTGTGCTGGGCAGGAGGCAAACAAGAAAATATCTGCCCTGCTGTCTCAGGTAGGTGACATTGTCGTGCAAAAGGCCATTACAAGAAGACTGTCTTGGTTGCATTCTGACACAGCTTCCATCAGGAGTGTCTAAATATCTAAGATGATGGCTCAGAGTGCTACATGTTTGAACTTCAAGTGTATCTTCTCAAAACAAATTTTCTGCAAAGTCCTTCTTAAAATGTTGTTAAAGCACCATCTGTAAACTGATACACATTCACTGAGATGGCAAAGCAGTCACTGAGAAAGCAGCACAGATGCACTCCAGTGTACAACTTGCACCCAGTCACTTAGATCACACTGATGTAAAACACAAAATAATCGCTTGAAACAAGGTGGAGCTGTTATTCAAAAACCAGTTAATTTTGTAACCAAATACCTCTCAATGTCCTTTTGCAAAGCAGTAGCATAATATAAAGCAAGAAATACTCACTAGAAGGTTATAAAATTTTGATGTCAGTTTATTTTGAGCACGCATTTCAGCTTCTGCTTAAATGTCTAGCATGAGAGATTGTTTACTTCTATTTTACATACTATATTGTTCATTTTAAGTTTGCTTTGTAGCGCAATGTTTTAAATGCAATGAATGACTTAGTCAACATGTACCTGGAGAAAGCTTTTTAGCATATTTAATCTGTCTGGAGGTAGCTTAATTTATGTGCTAAAATGCTTGTGTTATGATATAAATTATGCTAAGAGGAAAAGTACAGTGGTTGAGGCAATCAGACTAAAAGTTGATCTGTGTAATGAACGCTCTGCAGAAAGTCAAAAACTGCTCACTTGTTGATTATTTATGGGATCAGACCAAGATGATTCCCTTCTTGCTGAGGGCAGCCAGTAGTACATTTGACTTCATAAATTCTGAGGTGGTTTGCAAGTGCCCAACAGATACGATCAAACTGAAATCTAGCTACATTTTATCATGTCATTTTTCCTGTGTATTTTGTTTCCTATTTAAAAGGAGGGCAAGGTATAGGAACTGTCAGTGCTAGTGACAACAGTTAGACATACCACTTAAAGCCAGCCAGCCAGAACAGAATTTTTGAGCTTGAGCAGTAGGTGAGTGAAGTATGAAGAGATCCCTCTGGCTCCACTGCTGCTCTGGCAAGAAGGAGTTACTCTGACCACTCTTTCTTCCCCGTATTTTAAGCTGCTGCAACAAAGGGAACACACACTTACTATTGTGAGTAAAATCCCCCGAGAACTGGGTTCTCTTGCCTTGTGTCCCTGTTATATTCTATAAAATGTGCCAGGCAATTGGTGTTTGATGTAGGATTTCTCTTGTGTCTTCACCTACTCATTCCTTAATTGACCTAGCCTGCCAACTGGATACTCAGCCACACTGGCAGTTTGTGTGATGTACATGATTATCCACCAAGAACTAGGTAGAAACTGCCAAATCATTTCCCAGTTTGCTGATTAGCCACCTGCTTGGCATGGCTTTCCTCACAACTGAAATTACTGTGGTGCTGGTGGTAATATAAAAACTTATGTGGAATAGGGGCGAACACTGCCAGGACTGCTTAAATTTGACCTGCTGAGCTGTAGATACAACACTGAAATAAAAATAAAAAAATCTGCTTGATGAATAGCACATATATGTTTTTTGCCACTTGTTTATCTTCAACTGAAAGATGTCAGCAAAATTTGAAATGAAGAGAAAGGAATGTTTGAATTCAGCTGTAGTAGCTGTAGTTCTAAAGCCAGTGTATGTGCTTCTGGGTTTGAATGAATAATCCCTCTTGATTGGCAAGAATTTATGTAGTTATGGAGGAAAAAGCATGTTCATAGTCAAACATAGTCTTAATAGCGAACAATGCTCCAATCTCATTTTTTTCTAATTTATCTACATTCCAAGACAATCCTTGAGGATAATCATCCAAAGTTTGTACACAGTATATTTACACAAACATAAAATTGCTATGCCTGCAGTGAATAAAGAAACAGAGATAAATTATCTTTTATATTATGTGCAAGAAGGTTAAGTGAAATACTTGGTTGTAGTAGTCAGTATACCGAATGATGCCGTTTTTAAAAATGTTGTGAAGCATTTTGAAATGATTTGAGAAGCAGGTCAGTGGTACCACTTATGCATTTATATCAGGGAATGTAGGTGAGATGAAGACTTGTTAGAACTGGCAGGCTGTAATGGACACAAATTTCACACCTGGTTGCACCATTCACACACTGAGTAAAGTGCAGGGTAGAAGTGTTTCTTCATTCCTTCTCTAATGGGAGTCTGCTGATGGGGTGCACTGGTGTCTGGCTGGTTTGAGGTGTGTGGTTTGTGTTTCTGTTGGTTTTTTTTGTTCACTTCTGAAACTCTTCTTAGAGCCCTTCTGTAGGTTTGTCAGAGCAGTTAGTGGCTTTAGAAGTTTACATGCTATCTCCCTGTGCCTTAGTGAGCCAAGGGTGGTGTTTGTTCCTAATACCTCCCATCTGCTGTTGGGATATATACATCCCAATACCTGCTCCCATTCAGGACCCAAAGCTGTTATCTCTGAAATCAAAGCAAAAACAATGGCATTTATTTTCAAGGAAACAGAACATGGCTCTGCTTTGTTTTGGTTTTTAGTAATATACAGTGTATAAAGCTAAATGCATATGATGTATCTTCATGTAGGCAAATAAGATTCAAATATAGATCATACTACAAATAGGACAGCTTTGATTATGAGATGAAATACAGGTAATCTCTTCTGGTGTCCTCTGAAAACTGAAAATGATTGTTCCCTACTTGAAAGGCATCAGCTGAAGAGCAACCAGAACAAAAGAATTTTTATTCCTGTCTAAAATAGAGAATCATTTTCAGGCATTTGTGATCATGAAAATCTGTTTTATAAAATGGTACAGCTGTCTAGATGATACACTAAGATCTCCTGCTTTGTTTTTTTTTAAGGAAAGAATTATTTCCCTTTTTCCTTATCAACTTTTTCTTTTTTACAGACAATAAGTATATTTTGGTTTTGCTTTTTGCCTGTATTGCAGATGTTACTGACATCTAATTCTGACCTTGCTTAATCTGGTTTTACACAATATTGAGTAGATTTGGTCTCAGTTTATACCTGAGACCAGAAGCTCATTATTTCTCTGGGTGAGAATGAATGTGTTGAGATCTGTGATTGAGCCTATTGAGAAATCCGAATACTGAACCAACCATGAAAGCAGCTGCAAAATTCGTCAGACCTCATCTGACAGACGGCCTGTCAGACGCTTCAGTAGTCACTGAACTTGTTTGAATCATATCAGAGTCAGACACCTTTCTGAGTACTGTGACATACTTAATGTGTGATAGAAGTGCTGCTGCTGAACCAGTTTCTCTAACTTGAAAACAAAGTAGAAACATAACCAGTCCACAACTGCATTTTGTTTCCTGATCAAAACTTGCTTTTGACGTTTTAAGTGAGCATCTTGTTGCTGGGAATTTGGTTTAAGGTACACAGTGAGTTGTAATTGGGCTCTGATGTAATTGGGAATCTGATGTTTTACACATGAATGATGAAAATAATTTCAGAGTGTTTATGCAAGCACTGAAACTTTAATAGCTTATGCAGTCCTGGAAACAGGAGGAAACTACTGACACATGCAGTCATGTTCTCTGGTGCGATATTTCACAGAAAAGCAAGAGCTTCTGTTATCTGCTATACGTGAAGCAGTTTAAGTGTGGAAGAACTACAACAACCATGTCTGCAAAATCTCCCTTTAACTTTATTCAGTTTCAGGAGAGGGAGCATTGCCACCTGTTCCCACTTTGTGCATTTTGGTTGAAAAGAAAATATTCTGTTAGTCTCTGTAAGAGCCCGAAACATTTTCTGAAAACCTACCTGTCTTCCCTGTGCGGGGAGAAAAGGATTCATTGCAACTGACTCACCTCCTGATGTGGCTAAAGATTAGTTCTTGAAGCCTTGGTGAGTTGTGTTCAGACTCTATATCCTACTGTTCCAGTCCTGGTGTTGCAGGCAAGCCTATATTTCCCTCCTCTCTTTCCTCTGTCCCAGTACTTAGTCCCCAGGCTTAGTCCTTGTCCTTTCTCTCTAGGGATAAAATTCTACAACTCATGTACTCTGTGTGAACCAAGGACATTGATCACCTGTGTTGCAGGCAGGAGTTCAGCCAAACCTTGCCTCCCCTGCTTGTATCTTTCAAAACATTTTTGACTAGTAGAGAATATCTGATCCTCTCAAAAGCCATAAATGCAAGGCATTGTGGATTTTGCATTACCTTTTAAGCATTATGAGCAACATATGATGTTTTTGTATCTGATACCTTGCTGGATGATAATTTGCAAACTCAGGTTCTTAGATACTCATGCTATATTTCTGTGCCAGTTTCATTTTCCCTCGCATCGCTGCCAACTTTTTCTTGATGATAAAAAGTCCTTTAAAACTTGGCAACAGATCTGTGTTCCTGTTTCTGAGCTTTAATCAAACTCAGAAAGGTAAGCTAACTTTTCTTATTGAAATTGTTGCCCTGGCATTAGTCTTCAGAAATGAATTGTTAAGGAGTCATTTATATTGAACCTGATCTTTTCCTCCT
Source organism: Ibycter americanus (assembly GCA_035590275.1). Taxonomy (NCBI): domain Eukaryota; kingdom Metazoa; phylum Chordata; class Aves; order Falconiformes; family Falconidae; genus Ibycter; species Ibycter americanus. The sequence continues at coordinate 13,381,291 of JAVJGI010000037.1, forward strand.
TGTTTTCTTCCCATGGACCTCTGAAGCAAACCATTATTATAACAAACACCCCATTATTGAGGATAATACAGAGTATACAGGAATTGTTAGAATATGCCAAAACCTGTCAGTCATATTAGTCATGCTATAGTGCAGTTTTATGTAGAACAAAAACTTTGTCTATCACCCTAAAATTATTGACTTACTATTTTTCCTTAAATGCACCTGAGTTTGAGAGCTAGGTTCCCTAGTTTAATTTCATGTCATGTGTCAGTGTAACACTGTGAAATCTACATAATGTAACATGAACTAAAAGTGATGCCCTGAAGGAAAGAAGACAGCATGTGAAATTCAGACCTGTATATGTCTACATTTGCAGTTTGGTAGGTGCATAGTAACCTGAATGTCTGGGAAAGTTTCTAGATGCATTGTAGTGTAATCATTCTGGTTTAATTTCTGAGATGGTAAGTTGAAGTTTGTTAAATCAGTTTTGGAAAATTGAAAGATGGAAAATAGATCTCCCCCAGGAATTTCATGAGCATTAATGAACCATGCTATAAAAACAAGGATGGAGTTCACATCCTATGTTAAACCAACATAAGGGGAATTTTATTGTAACTGTAAACTGTGGGTAGGGGGTTTTACTTTGGGACAGAAAATAAAAACTGAAGTGAGGCTCCTTGTCTTTGCTAGAAAGGGTCTGCCTGCATGGACTGCAAGACAGGTGCCCAAACCCAAAGGATAGCAAAGTTATTTTGTAGAATGAATTGTTTCATCCATGTACTATAAAGCCTGCTTTGAGCTACTCTTGTGTGTTTTGCTTTTTATGCCATCTGAAACCTTACAGACACATTTCCTGCTGCTTACTAGTATTGCACCATACTAGAGGCTTGCTTGTTACTCTGAGAGCACAGCAGTGGCAACATGGGAAAGCAGCACTGCTGGAAGGTAGGCTGCTCTGTGGAGCTATTACAAGTGGGGTGTGCATATGGAGCTGTTGACCTCCTCGTCATCCTAGGACATGGTCTTCCTGGAGCAGGGTCAGACAGGCAGGAGGTGTCTGTTCCTGCATGGTGCTTCCTGGAATTCAGCAAGCCTGTGCTGCTCAGGCTCGTGCAGAAGTTCCTGTCTGGTTCACTATCCAGTGAATTTACACATTTTTTTCAGTTGTGAATTTCATTTCCTTTCCTGTCAGTGTAACTTCTGTAGAGGATGACAGTGTTTAACTGGACTTGAAAAGCAAAGGTAACATAGCCTTTTTACTGGTTACACACTTGTATTACCCTGATACCACTTCAAATGTTTGTGCCTCAATACAATTTTGATGGATATCTTTGGATCTCCAGTTTAGGAACTTCACGTTAAGTTATTAGTCTTCAGGTTTTGACAGGACTGTGAATGTATTTTACAGTTCTCATCTGTGCTGAGATCTCTAGGGTCCCTTGTAATGTCCACAGAAATCAATAAAAAGACTTTTGTTAGTACTTCCTGCTGGATTTGGATCCCTACATTTGAGCATACACAGATATTTAGGCCTCATGATTCCTTGTTTTTAGGGTTTCATAATATAGGAGGTGTCACGTGAGGTAAAAACAAAGCCTCCCTGTCTCTGCACTCTATCTCTAGTGATGGTCAGGAACAGCTTTTTGAAGGAGAATGGGAAAAATGTTGACGGAGCAACACAAGAATAGGTTGCCCCAGAGTTGCTTCCTCCTTACATCAGTAAGAGGCTGAATAAACACTTGAAGCAGGAGAACTTACACTCGTCAAAGTTTCAAATGTTCTTATTACTAAAAATAATTTTTTCTCATCTAACTGGGGACAGTTTTCCCTCAACTCTTTCTCTGCTGCTAATTAAATCCTCTTCATCTGTCAATAACAGAATGTGAGTTTTTCTTAGTATCCTACATAAACTAGTTAAATTCTATTTATTTTATACAATGTCCCGAATTCTGCAGCATCATTTGCATTTATATCTAACTTGTTTTGTTATGTATAATTTCCTTAATTACTTTTTGGGCTGTGTATTTTTTTCATAACCACATTTTTCATATTTCTTGGTTTATATTTACAGAGCTTTGCAAATCATAACATGTTTCATGCAGTCTGTCTCTGCTGAAAAACAGTTACTGATTTAATAATAGGCCAGTACTCTTAAAGTGGGTGATAAAGTCAGGCTCTTAAATCTATATATAGACAAGTGAATATAGGTTGGCTAGTTTCTAAGATATTTGTGCTCTCCTGTTGGTTTAGCAGTAGGTCTGGATATGTGGATGTTGAAGGACTTCTGGTCCTCCTGTAAGTTATGCAGCTTAATTTAGAGCACCAGAACAAAAATGCCTGCCCTTGGCTTATGCATGGCTGTGCTGGAGAAGACAACATTGTGCATTCTCACAAGCAGCTGTGAAAGAAAACTTGCAGGTCAGTCTGTGTGCCAGTGCAATAGCAGTTCATGAGCATCAATTGATACATTAGTGTCCTGCATGGAAAAGAAGAAATTTAATTATATGCTGCTTTGTATTTTCAATAGCTGATCTTTGAGAGTGATCTGAATCCCCTATGTGCTTAATGGCTCAGTTCACTGATAAACCTAATGAAACCTGACTAAGGTATGATTCACAATTTTCATTTTTATGCAGCAAAGAATGCTGATGGGAATCCAGTGATGGCCCTGAGAAGTAAACAGTACTTAAGTCACTATTGTGGCCACTGTGGTGTTTCAACAAGTGTCTCCCTGTTGCTGCCTCCCAGAGTGCTGCTACTCTTTGCATAGACCGTCTTGTTAGATGCTTTTTCCTTTCCCTCCCTCCTTGCTGTCTGTAGGCCCCTCCTGTGTCGCACTTACCTGCCTGTGCTGCCTAGCAAGCAGCTATCTAGAGATGAGCCAGATTTTACTGTACTGCAGGCTGTTGTGCATTCTGGATATAACCACTACAAGTCTGCTGTGCCTGATAACTGCACATCGAAGCAGAGAAATCTTTTTGGTTTTATGTAAATTAAGTAATGTATGTGGATTAAGGCTTAAAAAGTCTTTTTTAATTATGTAAGGACTGACCACACATCATGGAATTGAAGATTGATCTAGCCCCATATCCTGGGTTTTTTTAATGGTATCCAAAAAAGGACACTTAAGACTGTAAGAACAGGGCAATGGTGAAGTGAGACTCCCTCAACGATACCTTCCCTGACCATAGAGATTTGTGGCAACGGAGACTGCTAATTAATGGGTAACCTCTTATTTTTATTTTGTGGATGGTTAAATTGGTACTACCCAGACAGGTTAGACGAGTGTGGTTTAGCAGGGAACATCATCATCCAGACTGATTACATGTGCATCAATATACTGGTACTGGTATTTCTTCCTATCAAAGGAAGACTGTGTCTGATAAAACAAGGTGTGATGGTTTTCTTGTTTTATAGAAAATTGATTTCTGCTTCAGAGAAACCTTGGATCGTGTTATTTTTCAGCTTGTTCAAAACAAATACATTGTTATTCTCTTTAATCTTGTTGTCATAGACCATGCAATTCAAAAAGTGTGGGCTCTTCTAAGGGAGAAAAATGTTGATCAGAAGAGCCTGAAAGTACTGTTACAAGACAGAGAACAATGCTGTGATTGTGTTTTGTCTCTTTTTCACATTTGAACATTGGATTACACCAGCTATCTTTTTTTTCTTAATCAAAACTAAATATTTTTTTTGTTCAATTAAAATAATGTCTTGGAGCTGCAAAGCTTCAAAAAGGTCATGTTGTAGAGCCTTATGCAGTATGATCTCTATTCATTAATTCTGCAGAGCACATTTTTTTCAAGACAGGATGGATAATGTTTTTTTACAGCTTCTCATGGTCACTGTCAATGGCACAAAGTTGTTCCTCTTTTCTTCTGGCTCCAGATATGTTTTGCACATAGTATGCAGCCCCTAGCATTTTCTACATGGTCTGTGTGGTATACTAATTTTTCTTCTGTTTTCTGCCAGGAAAACTTTTCTGGTGAGTCTCGATCATCTCCCTCACAAAGGTTTCTCCTTCGGTCTAAGCTTTTTCTAGAGTTCATGTGTGCTTTTGGGTCACTCAGCATGCATTCCTGGATTGTCTCTCATTTTATGCTACTCGAATGCTAGCCAATAACCTTCCTCAGTTAAGTTCTGCTTCTTTTCTGCTGATTTTCAGTCTACTAGTATTCTAGCAGTCTGAGAGACTTCTGAATTAATCTGGCTTGACTTTGGGTTTTTTTATTTCCTTCTCAGCTTACCCTTTGCCTGTTAAGAAGCTGCAGTTCAGTCCTGTGTCCCCACACAGGGTCTGGCTGCCACCTTGGTATGAGTTTCTCATCAGAGGTTTCAGGAGCAGCAATCCCACCCCACTTGCCTTTCCTTGCCCAGAATTCCTGAAGAGGTTGTTTGATGCTGAGCAACTTGTATTGCTGCCAGAGGGATGCAAGGATGGCTCTGGGATTTATTGCCTCTGAGCATCACACACTGCTCTGGCAGGAGCAGTGCTGGAAAGCAGCTCCAGCCTCCGGGCTGCTAAACCTCTGCTGGCTGCTCTTAATTAACTTGTGCCAGAGCTGCCAGGTAACCTGCTGCACCTCTCCAGGGTAAGACCTGGCTCACAGAAAAATAGTATGCTTACCTGGTAATGCTTGAATGGTTAAGCTGTTGCTGTACAGGTTTTGGTTTTTTTTCTGGTGTTTTTTGATTGGATTTTTTTGTTTGTTTTTTTTTGTTTCCTTATTTCTTCGAATTTCTTTTACAGAAGCACTATCTGACTGCAAGTGAATGGGGGTTTTTGTCAGGAGCTATTCTTTCACCAGCCATCTGTGGCATTTTAGTTTAGAACTCAGCCCCATTCAGTCCTAGCTATAAGAATCCTTTTAGGAAACACTTATCCTTTATTTGCTTTGAGTGTGTCAAAATTATGATGTCTACTGTTTTGTGTAAATCCATGGAAACTGGTAAACTTAAGAGGGTGAACAGGGATCAAATATTGGGCCTATTGCCTTGTCATAAGCAGATTTAAAAATTTTTTTTTTACTTAATTGGTTTTTTCCAAAGGAATGTGAAAAATGACTTTTGCTTTCAAACTCTATTAGAGTTTTTTCATTATTAAATAATTCACTTTAGAATTTTATATGATAGCAAAATAATATGAGTAATTTATTCAGTTATCAAGTTTAACTCTCATAGGGAATTAATGAGCAAAGTCCTCAGCAGAGCTGTGAATCTGTTTATTTTTGCAAGATAATAGGAACAGCAGTTGATATCTTTTCCATGCTTGAGCAGTTTTGATTAGCAACTTTCAGATGTGGATTATCTGCACTTGACAATAATAATTTCTACCTTTTGCCAAGTTTTTGCCCAGGTTCATTGGGCCCTACTTCTCTAATCCGAAACAAACAGAAAATTTCAAATGCAAAATAATGTCAGAGATCAAATCCCTGAGAAAAATATAATTTCAGCAAGAAGGAAATATCTGTTGTGACAAAAATTGTTGGTAAAGCAATATGTTGTGGATAAAATTGTGTCAATATGTGAAATGACAGTATATGCTAAAATTCAGTAACACAGCAACTGGTTGGTATTCTGTGCTTGAGCACAAACATATTTTATATTTGCCTTGTTTCATTGCAATGAGAGTACATTTTACTAGACTGCACGTTTATCACATTTATAATTTCTGACAGCCAAAGGTATCAGTGACATTAAACTGACATGGGTAAATCAGCAAGAAATGTATCACCTTCCAAGCAAATTTACACTGTATCTAGCACAAAATAAAATCCTCTGAAGTCTGAGTTGTTAATTCACTTTATTTTCATCAGGGCTTTAAACGAATTCCTGGTAAACTTGCAGATGCAAAATTATGGACCACTGTAGAGTAGCAGGTTTACTTTAATTTCCTGACTTGTTAGGCCGATAACTTAGACCTGTACATCTGGGTCTGTAGCTATTCTGTGGACTGTATGTCATAACTTTTGAACAGAAACTGTTTGCACGAAGAGGTAAAAGCAATTGAAAATATTACTATATAGTGTATTATCATTAAATTCGTTATCCCAGTCAAGAAAAATCCAATTTCAAGAAATAAAGATATGAATTAATAAAAGAGGCTTATGGAAAAGAAAAAAGTTTTCCAGTGGAGAAGCTGAATCGTTAGACTAAGGTCTCCTACCTGGTTAAGGGGAGCCAGCATTAATCTGCTGAGAGAAGCCAGTAGCTTGGTTTGTATATTAATTTGTATATTCCAGACAGTTCTTTCTGGTCCATTATTTTTCCAGAGTAATGCAAAATACCTAGCATGGGCCTGGGCTTAGGAGTAGCCTATCCTTCAGTAAAAAATATTATAAAATAAGAATAGGTTCACTCCCCCCCTTTTAATTGCTTTATGTCATTTGACAAGTAACTGAGAAATACTAGATATCAGAAGTGTCTGAGAAGGAGCAAGCTAGAATAGATCTGAGGATGGGTGTTCGTCTAAAGACACTGACCCTGTGGGTCCTGAGGGAGTGATCACGTAATCCCTTCCTGTGGTCTCCCCCAGTTCGGCTTGTGGTCTGCAAGATGTTTCAGTGTCAGCATCTGATCTCCAGTGAACACCTTGCAATCTCTGCAGCCTGGCGAAAGGTGCTGCTTTTGTTCTGGTGACAGCACTATGAATCCTGGGTTTGATTAACTTCTCCCCCACTGGGATGGCGGAGCTGGCAGCTGCTGGGAGTTGGCCATATTGCTGGCTGCATGGTGTGCACTGTGGTGAACTCACCTGTCCTTTGGGAAGGGGAAGAGGAGGAAAATGGATGCTGCTTGGAAAAGCATGGTTAGGATAAAAAAATCATTTCCACATGCCAATTTCCTTTTAAAGGGGGTTTTCTAAATTTCCTTTTCAAGGGATGAATGAGGTAGGTTTGTACAGTTCACAGCCAGAAGACGAACTCATTTGCAGCGTCGCCTCTGTGGTGGAAGCTGGGATATGTCTCCACAGGGGAGTGGTTTGATACTTGATGTGTGACAGCCAGATTTGAGGTGTGGATTTGGACAAAATTTGAAAAGATGAGTCTTCTGCTCACCTCCAAGGAAGTCTGGAAAAGAAGGGAAGGAGTGCTGCAACATGGTGGGACTTTGCCACACATGGCAGCATCTGTATTATACACTGCTGTGTCTGCAAACCCTGCCACTCCCCGTGCTGTTCTGATTTTGGCTGGGTTAATTGTCTTCATAGTAGCTAGTATGGGGCTATGGTTTGGATTTATGCTGAAAACAGTGTTGATAAAACAGGGATGTTTTTGTTACAGCTGAGCAGTGCTTACACAGTCAAGGCCTTTTCTCCTCATCACTCCACTCAACCAGCGAGCAGGCTGGGGGTGCACAAGAAGCTGGGAGGGAGGACAGCTACCTCAATTGACCAAAGGGATATGCCATACTGTAAGACATCATGCTCACCAATATAAAGCTGGGGAAAAGGAAGGTTGGGATGCTTGGAGTTACAGTGTTTGTTCTTGCCAAGTAACTGTTACATGTGATGGAGCCCTGCTCTCCCGGGAATGGCTGAACACCTGCCTGCTGATGGGAAGTGGTGAATGAATTCCTTGTTTTGCTTTGCTTGTGTGCATGGTGCTTGCTTTACTTATTAAATTAAATTAAACTCTCTTTATTTGAGCCCATGAGTTTTCTCACTTTTACTCTTCTGATCCTCTCCCCCATCCCACTGTGGGAGGAATGAGTGGACGGCTGTTGTAGGGCTTAGTTGCCAGCTGGGTTTAAACCATGACATGCACAGAGCTCCAGTATTTCTCTCCTTCCGTTGCTCCCAGTACAGGGAGGAACTGGAGCCAGAGAAACACCTGCACTGCTTCCTACAAGCTCCCCTTTGTCCTAAAGCACAGTGAGGAACAGGGGCATGACTTTGACTTTGTGAAGGAAATCTCACCACCCCCACCCCCCCCCACCCCCATTCTAGCCATGGCCCCTAATGCTGCAGAACAGGATCATGGCATTTTAAACATTTTGGTTTCATTGAACTGACATTTTCTTATGGAAACTGGAACATTTATGACTCACTGTAGTCCCTACTGCAACTTGGTTTGCTAACATTGTGCAAAACAAGTAGGAAATGTGGTATCTGCTGCGAATGACTTAGCCTAAATTCAGTAAGGTGTACGGTGACATGAATTCATCTCTTAATGTGCTCTGCAGTGCTGAAAAATACTTCAGACACCTGAATATAGCGTTGCAGCAAGTTCTGCTGACAAAACCATGTTGCTATTCTCATATTTAATACTTCCTCTGTGACAGAAGGTTACTTTTCCAAGATGTGAATCTTCCTAGCCTGGAAGATACTAACAGTAATATTTTACTGGAATAAGGTCTCCTAGGACCTGCCAATAAATCAATCAGAAATAGTAATTGGGTTTTTGTTCTAATACATTTGATCAATGAAGTGGAAAAATTCACTACGTATTGTTTAGAATAAATCATCTTTTCAAAAGCCTGACCTTTCTGATGAACAATATTTTATCCTATCAGAACTTTCTGTGTATGTGCAGTCCAAGTGTTCTCAATCAATTGCAGTAGTTTTCTAATTTAATAGACCATTGCTGGGTCAATGTCACATTTATGACCATTGTCTGAAGATGTTTCTTCCTGTTGTCATCAGAGGAAGAAGTTAACTTCATAATATTTATGTGATTTAACCTTTTAATTTTTGTTGAAGTAACCTGGACATTTTACTCCAGAAAAATCTGGGAATTTTATTTTGACTTCTGCATATAGAGTACAGGACTAGAGTTGATGAAATGTGTGAAAATTTTGTGCCAGTTGATACAATTTTCCTTGAGGTTTTTGTTTTTTCTAGCAGTCTGTTAGTTTTAATGAATTGGATAAGATTTTTCTAGAGCATGACGTGTAGAGTAGCTCCATCTGCTGTGTATCTTGAATTACAGTTGTCCTGGGTGTCCTGTGTATCCTTAACCAACTCCCTAACAAGCACCCGGTGATGCAGTATTGCCAAGTTTTCTGGTTTTGTTCTCCTGATAATAGGTTTGCTGCATAGTAATCACAGCTTCTCATTGAAATTCTAGCAACTTTGGATAGCAGTGGGAAAATATCTAGCACTGCCTAGTCAGATCACTGGTGGCTTCCTAATGCCGATGTATTTGTCTCTGGAAAGAGAAACTTCACACCTGTCTTTAGTGAATGCTTGCATTACTTTTCCAAATCTCATTTTAAAAAACCCCAACAAAACAGAACATGCTTAACAGTCCTTCCTAGTGTTTTGTGCTCTTAATTATTGGAAAATCTATGGTTTGTCATAAATCTCTGGAATGTTTAATTGTATTATGTGTTTTTGCTGATAGAGTCCAACAAAGCATGCTACTATATACCCCATAGGTGTTCCTTATACCACAAAGCCATGTGAACATGGCATTATGCTGCAGATGAAATACCATGGCTGTCACCAAGCATGCAAGCTTGGGTTAGTGTAGCATAAATGTCTTCCACCTTGGAGCAGGCTCTTGTCCTGCTGATTCAGAGGATGGATGTGGCCCCAAATAGCTTTGGTCTATGTTTGCTATCAAGAAATCTGATTGCAGATTTTTTGTAGTAAGAAAATATGAGTGAACAGAAAAGCATGTAAAGATGTGCAACATGTAGGCAGATGGTGTACGAGCTATTTCTACCCCAAAGTAGGGAAAAGCCATATTTTGGAGCGTTTCAGGGTATAGAAGAAAATCATGGCTACTCACTGCCAGAAAAGTAGACACTATTTGAAGTTTAAACAAATTCTTCCCTTCTATTCACCAGCCATGCAAGCGTCACTGTCAGACCAAGATGCCTTAGCAATGTAGATGGACGGTAAAACCAAACGAAGAAAAACATATATTCATGTAGCTGAAAGATGTGGAAGTTCCAGACATCCTGGAAGGAGGAGGGAAAGTGTAATATAAAGTGGGGTGCAATCAATCTTTGCAGACAGGATGCAGCTAAGACAGAGGAATCACCTGCTGCAAGCTGACCGACTGCCACCTGAGTAACTGGGTTTCTAAAAGTCTTCCAGTTAATACAAGGTGCCAGATTATTTTAAACTTTGGGAATTGAGAGTCCTAGTTAATTTATATTTTGTGTTCTCTGTTTCTGAGGACTGTGAGGTCGAAGTACATAAAGTTGACAGAACAAGAGGAATAAAAATAGTAAGGTTAATATTCAGCAACCATATTCACAGTATTTAGTAGTATACGATAGATGCTATGTGCATGTGTGAGAGCTGATGTCAAGAACTTATTAATTTAAACTTAAGAAGGACAAGGCTTAGTTCAAGCACATATGTTTGGTTCAGCTTTTTCCTCTGTACTTAAGTAGTTGGGAGCAGACAATGATGAGGACTGGCAAGTCTCTTTTATCTCAAATTAGCACAAAATGAGTGCGAGCAGCTTCCAGCACTCACCTCTCAAGTTTGCTCTGAGATTTTAAATAGTCTGAAGCATTGTTGGGAAAGCACATAAGGGAAAGATACTATTTCTAGTTGTGAAAAACTGCTTTCAGTAACAGCTTTCCATCCTAGAAGGTGTTAGGGGTCAGTGTGGGGTGGATACTAATTAGGGTAGGGATCACACTAGTACTTGTCAGGGGAAGTACCCTAAAAAAGGTGCAGCTGGACAGGAGTGAGATTGTTGGTGGCTCAGGCAAGGTTCCTGCAACTTGCTCTGTCTGCAGTGTTTGTGATGGCTCCAGTGGGCTGTGGATTTGGCTGAACATGGAGCTCTGGAGCTGGAGATGCATGTCTCAGGTTTGAAGTTGTGTAGGGAAGGAATAGACACTAAAAGCAAATTTTGGGGGCCTATGTTGCTGAGGAGCTGTTGACTTCCTTGTGGATGGGGGAGAAGACTGTGTAGTTGAGTAAGCTGGGTGGGTTGAAATGAGTTACTAGGTTGTTTATGGGCAGATTTAGGCACTAGTAGAAAACTTGTGTGCTCAATATCCTGATGTATAGCCAAGAAAGGTATTGAAAGCACCTGATACGTTAATTGAAAAGCAGTTGCATTAACCAAGTATATATGTGATAGGTATTTAGTGAGCTACTGTATTTATCATTTAGCTGATTCCAATATTCCAAATCATTTGAAGGAGTCAGAAAGCAGGAGAGAGCTCATAACTATGTTTTTGGTGCTAACTTTTACAAGATGAAGTGTAATGATGATAATTAAGTTAAAGTTGCCTATTCTGCTTTGGTGGAACACTGTGTTCTAGGAGAGGCTATCACACTGTGTGTGTTAATAAATCTGAGCAGAAACAGTTGTACTCTGCAGCTTTATTAAGGAATGTTATTTTTATGGTGGACTCAAGATTTGATACCTCTAACAGCTGCTTTTACTTATGCCTTAAAAGAAAGTTGGAAATGAAGTGTAGATCCCTCTTTATGGTGCTTCAATGCATAAGGAGCATTATACTCTTCTTCAAAATGCAATGTAGCTGTGATCCCCTGAGCGTCAGCAGACGTCTAGCATGGGGTGACTCCATGTTTGTGGAGGAGTGTATCCATAGGTGCTCCTTGTCTAAGGTCTTTTGGAGCTTCTGCAGTTATGGATCATAGTCCGGATAATTGGAGCAATGACTGAAATCTGCTGGGGCTGGGAGAAGTAGAAAAGAGAATCACCAGGGTCTCTCTCCAAGAACTAAAGTGGTCAAGACATTTACGATGAGCCAAGAGATATGACATGAACTTTTTTGGGGGGAAGGGATATGTTTTTAGACTTTACCTTGAACCCTTCTTAGAAAACAAACTGACTATGCAAGAAAGATGTGGAAGCACAGAAACCCTCATCTTATTTTCTAGACTGGCTTTATCAGCCTGTAAAGCTGCAATACATGTGCCTATGAGCAATTTGCATTTTTCTTGTGCAAGAATACTGTGTTAAAGACTGCAGTTTTCCTCTAGGAAATCATGGATACCTCCTGTGTCTTGCTGTAATTGTAGCAGCCAGCTTTGGACTATGCTACTGCTGTTAATCCAGCCTTTGCCTGCTTGCTTGTAGCTTCAGACGCTTTTATCTGAATTAACATTTTTGAGTGAAATGTTTCTATAAATGGCTGCTTTATGGTTGGCAAAAGCATGTACTGGTCTGCAGGTGTATTAGTTCAGTGTCAGAACTGGGCTATGGAGGTTTCGAAAGCTAAGTGTTGCACTTACCCAGTATGTTTTCATTTTCAAGCAATTTGAATATGTGAAACTTGGTATTGCCTTATTGTTTTGTTGGGGGGTTTGTCTGTAAAGTGATGAATATCATTGCTTTTTAGTACCTTATGAATTTTATCTTCTGGTATGCATCTGTCCCTTTGCTAACTTCTTGCCTCTTAACATTTTGAATGAAAACATTAAGAAAAATAGGAATGTCCTGGAAACTATGGTTCTGCCTTTTATTTAAGGGACTTCAGGGGCTTCTCTTAGTCCGTTTAGTAACTGTGGGTTTGCTTACAATTTACTGCATGCAAGTATGCACTGGTATATTCACATTTTAAATCACTCAGGTTGCCTTCCTACTGCAATTTATTCTGCTGCCGTTCTCCAGCCTCAGGAATACCCTTAAAAACTCCATTTCCTCTTTAGAGTTTGTAATGCATTGGTTCAGTTCTGCTCTGCTGCATAAGTGAATCTCACCCAGGACGTGACCTAGAAAGAACTGGCAGGACATACCAGTGTTAAATTCAGTGACCCATCATGTAATTTAAGACTTCCTTTGCATCTGATTTATTACATTTTACCACATGTTGAACTCTTTAACTGGAATAAGTGCCTCACTAGAAAAAATGCTGTTTATCAGATGTTATGTTTGTTACTTTATCTCAAATTTAAAATTTATTGTAATATGGGACTAATGCTCAGACAATTCATGCAGCTTCCCAACTCTGTGGAGTGTGTAGAGCTCTCAGCTTTTGTGCTGGTTGTAGGGATGCTAGCATCCCACTTCTCTAGGGGTTGTTTTTGTCTCTTCCTTCTTATTTTTGCATTTGATGCAGTCCTTTTGGATCTACATTGTCACGTTTTTCAGTGTAGATCCAGCCACAAAGCCTTCCTGGTAACATGGTGATGAGGAAAGCCCATTTTCAAAGTTGTACATATAGAATCATAGAATCATTTAGCTTGGAGAAGACCTTTAAGATCATTAACTCCTACTGTTATAACCTAGCACTGCCAAGTCCACCGCTAAACCATGTTCCTAAGTGCCATATCTACAGGTCTTTTAAATACCTCCAGGGCTGGTGACTCAACCACTTCCCTGGGCAGCCTGTTCCGGTGCTTGATAACCCTTTTGGTGAATATGTATCTTACAGCAAATGCTTAGATGCATCAAGCTGCAATTTGTGATTCTTTGGCAGCAGTAATAAGAAAAAAGTAGCAATAAATGGATGAAGCGGTAATAATCCTGGTTGCCTCCAAAATGAGAAAGAATCTAATTTTTGGTTTTTACTTCATTCCTGATGTTTTTGTGTCTGGCAGTAAACGGTCATTGCTGATAATCACACCTTTTACTGTATATCAGTTACAAGAAACCTGGACCTGAAAGAAGAGCGGTTATTGGGAGCAGTGGTGTGACCTGACTGCAGAATGTGATAGCACTCTCTGTTCTCCCTTCTGCAGTCAGAGTTACTAGATTTGTGTGATGTCTGAGTTATTACACAGACGTCAAAGCCTTTTTCCACAATTTGAAAACTTTCCTCCTTTAGCATGGCTTAGATGCTTGCAGAGCCTGGGAATAGTTTAGAATAGTTGCTGGGTAGATTTAATCTCCTCTAAATTAGACATTTAGAAGTGAAGTGTGTATATTCTGGATCCCTTCAGAGAAACAGCTTGAGTGATTAATCTCATCATTGTGGCTGGTTGTTGTTGTTGTGTTTTTTTTTTTTTTTAATAAATATACATCCACTGGTGTATGTGACAAATTGGCCTCTGGAGATTTGGTTATCCCTTTCAGCAAATGTGTTGTTGCACCAGATTGTATGAATGTATGATGAGTCACATGTACAATGTTTTCAAGGATTTTCCATTGGGTAAGCTCCTTATAAATAGTGAAAACAACTACTTCCCTTCAAAAGGGCCTCCTTATGCTGAGTCAGGCAGAAACTTCAAATGCTGTCGGTAAACCGTTGTAAGTGATGGAAACCCTTTCAGGCAACATGGAGTTCCGAGGGCTACAAGAAAGTCTGTTCTTGACCCAGCTATGATATATTTGTATCAGAGTTTACTGAAGGTGGTCTTCAGTTGCAGTAATTACTTGTAAAGTTTTTGCTATCAGGTTTCTTGGGTGAAAAGGAAGAGGAATCTATTACTAAAGACTTCATTATTTTTTTTATTCTATTCCTACTTTTTAATTATTGACAAATTAAATTCCTGTGGAAGTTGCAAGTGTTTGACAACAGAGAATGGAATAATGGAAATAAATTTTGATAGTGAAGCTTCATTGCAGCAAGATGCTGCTTTCCAACTTGTTATGGAGATTGTATCTTGAACTGACACATGAAGCATGCAGTCTGCTCTGATTAGCTCCTAAACTGTCTCTTAAGTGATGCTGATAGGCAATGTGAAGGACAAACAGACCCAATTTTTCCTACAGAAGTGTTCAGAGCTTTGCTGTACTTCTGCTCTTTGTCCTTGAAAAAACGTGTTTGGAGACTCCTTTGCAAAATTCAAAATAAAGTTGCAGATTGGCTTAGAACTCTCTATCATGAGTTACTCCTGCACACACTTCCTTCTGACAGGCACACGGTACTCCTGGGATCCCACTGGCTGTAATTTCTTACAGCAAGAGTAAGAAGGAAGATGAGAATCCTATTGCTACCACAAATTTTGATCCCAGTGGGGACTGCAGTGTCTGTTGGTTGGAATATAACCCTTTCCATATGGGTGAGAGCCCTGCCTCTGTAGAAAGGATCGTAGCCAAAATTGTTTCTTGGCTTCATCAAACTATTCCTTTTAAATTCTTCCCAGCTGGAAAGGGCAGTTACTGTTCTGGTGAAAGGAACCTAGGCAGAGTCTTGGACTGAACCAGACTTACAGGGGAAGAGTGGAAGGGGCTGTGGAAATGAGCTACAGCAAAATAGAGAAATCCCTACAAGATGTTTGTGCTGGGGATGGAGGCCTGCCATATGCAAATATTTACATCTTCGCAAATCCAAACAAATGTCTCTTGCCTGAGAAAGATTGTTAGTTTCTTCAGCTGGCCCTGGGGGAAAGCTGGGACGTGAAGCATTATAGGAGCTTTTAAATGTAAGGCAGTGGTGCCTGAGAACATTATAACTCAAGGACAAACAAGGAATATTTTCTGCTGTTCATAAGGGCCCGTCCTGATGTGCTGGGGCTGCAAGAGGAACAACGTTACTGATTTAAGTTAAGAGTGCAGTTTTGGTGTAGTTAGTGAAAGCAAGAAGTGTTACTCTTGCGAGAATAAGGCAAAGAACACAAACATTCTGTTGAGGAACACTGAGGACACACAGCATAAATAGAGGTATTCAAGCATTGGAGCAAAGTGGAAAAGTAAATGAGGAAAAGAAAACAGGGGTATAAAACCAGGCAGAGTAACAATGAAGAGAAATATCTGGCTGTGCTTCTGTTCTGTGATTGCTGCTGCTCTTGCCCCTTTTAGTTTGGGGCAAACTGAAATTTATTGGACTGAAAGATTGTGGGGCAGCAGCTGCTGTGCCATTGCAGATGCAGTAACTGCCCTACATATGTGATCGTGTCTCCTGTATGTTGTGATCAATGAACGCATGGTGGTTCTGCTGCAGCAACGGGATGAACTGGAGCAGATCCTGCTGCAGCCTGTGAGCAGAAGGGGGAAGTCTCTGTGAGCCATGATGGGCTCTGTGATAGCACGTGTCTGTGTTGCGCTAGAGATGTTCGTGTGTAACGCTTGCTGGCTTAGCTTGCCCTGTAACTCTGCTCTGGAGGATGCCCTGTAGTGTAAGGGTGACCGCTGTGCCAGCAACACTGGCCCACAGGGAAGAGGGGGCAGCTGCTCTCCACCATGCAGCTCCACTGGGACAAAGAGCTAGAGAAGGGGGAACATGGTCAGGAGTGCCGTGGTTCAGCCGCTGTTTGCCAGCAGCTCTGTTGCCTGGTAACCTTTCTGGGAACACTTTTTCTGCACCCGGATTGTGAAAGTTACTAAAAATTATCATGCTAAAGCTGTAGCCCTGATGAACTTCTCTGACTAGGTTTTTGTTTGTTGTTTTTCCCCTCCCCTGTGGCCTCTTACCTCCTCTTTAAGAAATACAAATCCTTAGCCCTTTTAAAGTGACCATTGCTCAAAATTGCTGTCAGCCAAAAAACATAGTAGTGATTTCTTCAGAAGGTGAAACCTTTTCTTATTAAATAATAACCCTCAGCTTTCAGATTAGTTTAATTAAACACTACATTCTAAGCCTAATTCATCTAAATGCTGTTTCCCAGATGCTATTTAGCTTGAAACTGAAGGGCTCTTCTGTTTTCTGGTTTTCACAAGAGAAAATTCTGTCCTTTATTTCCCAAAAAGCTTGAGGAAGTTCCTGGGCTGTCACCTAGCTCTGAATTTCAAAGTTCCGGCAATTTTGTTGCCACTAGAAGTGGCAGCCCCTTTTTGAGTGCATTGCACAAGAAACATAGCTCTACAAGAAATCTTAATTATTAAATCAAAATAGGTTGTTTCTTTCAGAAACCCTGATTTGCACTGATATCACAAGACAAGATTGTACTTAACTTGATAGCTGATCCAGGCCTGCAGTGAGATTTCCAATTACAACTGAGCCACAGAGCTATAAAGAAGCATATTTCTGGCATTTCTACCACTAATTACCACTTTTGATTGCTGGTTGGGCAGAGATCTGAAAGTATTTAGATTTCCACACTGGTGTTTCTTACCTGTTAATACAGGCTGGAAAAAAAAAAAAAATGAAAACCATGACATTTTCTTGATTCACTTCTCCAGAAGTGGGGAAAGAACATTAAAAAGCATTTAATGTTAGATTCTGTTAGAGAAGGGATTGATGGACTTATCATCCCAAATGGAAACTGATGGATGAAAGTATCTCTGGAGAAACCTTAGAAGTTTTTGATCAAAAAGGCAACAGTGGTGTTCCTTGCCAGGATCCTAGCAAATAGATTTCAGCAGCGTGTATTTGAGAGAGCTGGGATATGTTCTTGTTTGGTGGCTTCCTTTAGAGCATTTTCAGTTCTGCCTGATTTCAGAAATCCAGAGAACTTTCCAGTCAGCAGATCAGAAAGCACAGCCCTGGAGTTTCTCAGCAAAATGCTTTAAAGCTTTTTTTTTTTTTTTTTTTTTCAATTGCTTTTATTTAAGATTTGTCCATATCTAAATGTCTTCTGCTTGCATGAACTTCCCATGAAACCTTGGCAGACTTACTTCAGCTTGTCTAGTGGCCTGTGGGTCACTGTTGACACCAGTGGTCCAGGTCCAGACCCTGACCCAGCCAAATATAGTCAGACTCTGGAGACAGCAGAACCGGGAGATGAAGGATGCATGTGTTCCTGGGTGAAGCAAACTGCTTCATTTTCTTGGAAGAGCACCTACAGTTTCAAGAAGAATAATATTCACAATTTTGCTCCTGCAGAAAATGAGGCATCTTTAAGGTTTTATTCTGATTCAGAAATCTTTTGAAATATCAGAATTGCTCTTGGAAAAGGAGTTACCAGCTCTGTCTAGAAGCCAGTGATATTTGTCTGTATGCTTTATCTCTCAGCATTTGGAATAGCTTTGAGCTGGATATATTACTTGATTTTTAATCTTGTTATTCTATAAAATATTGCCTTAAATGATAACTTTCCAGTACTACTTTCTAGTCAATACTTTTCTGAGGCTGGTTTTGTGCTTGTCATAGGACATCAGCCTTGTAAAAACTTATGATGCCATAAAAACTGTCTTACTGTTTGGGCTTTGAAGAGTTAGGCTGTTTAGGATATGGTTTGTGGGAGAATCAGTGGAATAAAGAGTGGTTCAATGTGATGTACAATTCTTGAGAAAGATTGGGGGAGGTGGCACAAGAGGGCCTCTGTCCTGACAATTTTCTCTGATTTTCTTTTTAAAAAGAAAAGCTCTAAATACAAAAAAGATGCAGGTCTTTCTATTAATGCACATTTCATTCCTTGGTAACTGTTTCCAAGCTGTATTGTTAATGACGAAAACCAAATGAAAACTCATTCTAGCCTTGGAAATTACAGTTTTTCCTCTCCTGTTTTAAAGTTTCTACAGGTGGATTGAATCAGTCTGGTTAATGCTTTTTCTGTAGTAACTCCAGTGGCAAGAAGTCTCATGCTGGAGTCAGTGGCCTGAACATGCAGGGACTTGTTGAGCAAGGTTAAACCTGTCACAAAGACTAGGCTCCAAAAAGCAGCAAGCTGTACCCATTAACTAACTCAAGTGTTTGAGTCCCTCTGCTCCCTGTGCCAGTAGCTCATGTACAGCAGCAACAGAGTAGGTGATGGCACAAATTCCCCGGCAGTTCAATGGCATGTGTGCAGTGAGCTTGTAGGGGCTTTTTTTGCCTTGCCTGCTTCATCTGTGTTTGATTCTGGAAATCTACAGCTGTGTGAATGTTTGCAAAGAGCTCCTTGGCCACATGCTGTCAAACACTAGCCAGGGAAAATTACACTTTGGATGGAGGAATGGTCCCATATCTCTGAAATTACTTGTTTTCTTGATTTCGTGGTGCTGAGTTCAGAAGGAGGAAACTTGGTGGCTAGCAGTGTTTCTGCTTTTGTTTAATTGAAGAGGTTGCTCAAAAAAATCTCATTTGGTTCTAGTGATTTTTTAAATTTAAGTAAATCTTTTCTTTTTCCTATTTCCCAAGTGCATGGAAAGCATTTTGAATTTAGTGCCAAAATTTATCTTTTTGCTAACAAGCAGACATGCACCTGAAAGTAAGGTTTTTGATATTCTGAAGGGTAAAGTGAGAGTGTGTTGAACAAAGAGAAACTATATTTGGCTGTGGATAAGTGAATTTGTATCAAAGTTATTGTATTTGTCTGTTCTTAAAACAAATTTCCTTTTTCTAAAAGCCGTCTAGATTTTCAAAGAACCTTTACCATCTTCTTAATATAGTGATTCATGTTTGCAGTCCACTCATAATTATTCCCAAAATAGAGACTTATAAACCAGACAGAAGGCTTTTTCAAAAGGGAGGTAGGAACATGTTTCTGTCCAAATTCGGGTAAAACTTGAACCTATTGTTATGTAATAGCATAGTTATTACATGTCATAGTTACATAGCAGCAGAGACCTCTGACAGTACCATGACACAGCAGAAATCACGATCTTCTGCTCCAAAGGTGACAACAGTTTTAACTTCTGGCAAAGGATTTCTAATGGACAGAGTGACCCTGGATGAATCACTTCACAGTAAGGCTTGCACCTTGGGAAGTCTTCCATACAAAATCTTTTTTTAGGAGAAATTAAGTTTAAAAACATGTAAAGACTGAGATATAAATAAAAAATCTTCAACAACAGAATGTGATTAAAGGTGAATGAGGCAGACAAGCCTCAGTCCCTGAGTGCCCAGGGTCTCCTGAGAGCTGGGTTATGCGATTTTTATTGCAGACAGAGGAGCAGCTGCTGGTGTCTGAGTTGTGCCATGGCCTCAGCCTTCCATGGGAGCAGGATGCTGCTGCAGGGAGGGCTGACTCTGATCCACAAAAAGCACCTGTTGCTAATCCCTAATACAGTTCCAGGCACCCACTATTCAAAATACACATATTTAAAAAATTGCAGCATAAGCCAGTACCCAGTCTGCAGCCTAAATATCATGTTATCAGACTGA
Organism: Ibycter americanus; assembly: GCA_035590275.1. Classification (NCBI taxonomy): domain Eukaryota; kingdom Metazoa; phylum Chordata; class Aves; order Falconiformes; family Falconidae; genus Ibycter; species Ibycter americanus. The sequence goes on from JAVJGI010000037.1 coordinate 13,401,064, forward strand.
CACTGGGAAGAAGTGGATTATTTAATGTGATGTTCTACTATCCCTTATCAAATCAAGTATGTGGAATGTCGTATTTACTGACTATCCAGCTTCCCTGGGCTGAAACACTCAGCAGAGAAATCAGGTTTAAATATTTGTCTGTAATTGTTATTTCTGTTCTGTGTAATTATGAAGATTAATTGACAATCTTCTATCCCATCAGGGACACTTCACCCCCTGCCTTTGGGCAGCAGGGATGAGTGAAGGGCCCTCTGAGTTCCCTCTCAATTGTTACCTATGATAAGAACATATGTGGTGTTTGTTTTCAATCTGTGAAAATCCGTAGGTCTTTCAAATTGTAGCAAAGTATTCTGGGACATTAGTGGTGATTTCAGGACACAGGGAAATGAGGGAAATCTTTAAACAACCTGGAGTTTTGCTGAAAACTCCCCACTGCTTCAAACTGAGGCTTAAACAGATATCAACTTTTTATTGTAGTATATAATTTGTTTTCCTTGGTGTGGGAAAAATATAAAATCAAGGAGACAAAGCAGGGAGGAACAGGGGTGATAAATACATTGATACCTACTACAGAAGCAGCTTTCCTTCTTCAGGATTAATTGTGTTGAGAAATAAATGTGAAACACTTGTGAAATGAGTCAATTTACCTGTGCCAAATTAGTTGGTTAAACTTAGGAGAATGCATTTTACTTTTACTACTGTAACTGTAGTTATGAAGGCTTTTGCTAAAGAATTCTTAATGGATGTTACTGGCTAAATGGAAAACATTTCTCTATGTGACTTCCATACACATCTTTGCTAAGGAGGTGAGATGAAAGCCTTACTGTGCAGGACCTTCATTGTTTTGCTGTGTTTTTGAATGAATTGAGGAATACGCTCAACTTTGAATAAAAAATTTCTCAGCTCTGCCAACTAACCCCAATGTGCTCCCAGTATGCTGCCAAAGTGTTACTCATTTGGGATTATTTAGAAGTGCTCCACTCATTCTTGCTTCCCAGGCAGAAGTGGCTGCTCGCGCAGAAGTCAAACATAACTGTTTATATATAGTTTTATCTCTTCTGTGCTAATCATCAATGTTAAACAGGTCCTGCCAATAAATGCACGGTGTATGCTGACCGTCGCTGCAGAATGTCAAGGTTTTGTTGCTCCTTGCACTTCGGTACTGAAGAACTTGATAGAGAGAAGAAGATCAGAGAGGGCAATAACGTTGCTATAGTTTTCTCTCTTTCCTGCTCTGGAAGAAAGGGCATCCAAGATGCTTTCCTTCTGGCTTTGGAGTCACTGAGGAAAGGCAATCTGAGCTGATAATTGATTTTTTTAGAGCACAGAAAGCCAAATAGTGACTCATGGGCTAAATCAAGTTTCGAAGCAGAGAATGACAAATGACTGGTGGCTGTGTGACTTTTCCAGCTCCTCAGCACAGACAAGAAGCGTTGCTGCCAGTCCAGAATGCTTCACTCCTGAAAGAAGTAGGGTCCAGGCCTGGCTGAGCAGCAGGCTTTCTGGGATGGTTGACAGGTACCATGGCATGGAAATAAGCTGTCCTGACATCACTGCAGGTTTTAGTGCAGGTCATAGGTCCTGCAAGAACCTCACCAGTCAGCGCACTCACTTGTGCCGTCAAGAACAAAATTAAAAAAAAATTTATCCAAGTATTAGTATTTAAAATGATTGCTTGTAAAAATCACTGACACATAGAAATAGAAGCAAAGCTGCTATAATATGTTTAAAACAACAAAACCAACATGCTGATAACTACAACCATCAAGTGAGGAGGGAGGTCAAAAATAAAACATGCTGCAGGAATTGCAGATGTACCCAAAGCTAAAGAGCCTAGCACAAAGGGGAAGGAAGCATGCAACAGCAGGTCCAGCATAGAAAGCTACTTCAAGTAAGTTGTCTACCTGAACCTAAGTTTACAAGCTCAAGCTTTAAGTAACAAAACTAAAATAAGCTGTTTGTTGTGAATCATTATTGACTAAATGATTTATAGTGCGAGTAGCTTATACAAGCGACTGCAAATGCAGGTGATTTTATATTGCCTTTCTTGCTGATTGGAATAAGGTCACTTTGACTTCATGTGACATTGGTTTGGATTAATTACAAACTTTCCATACAATCTTCCATCCTTGAGACACATAGCATGGTAAGACTTTTGGAGGCGGAATGATTGATGCCAAAGAATAACAAAGTTAATAGCAGCTTTTTCACTTGCATCAGCAAAATCACACCCTTCCTTGTTCTTCTGCTTGGCTACAGCATGCAGATGGCCTGGAGTTTGGGAGAACAATTTTAGAATTGATGAACACCTCAAATAATTATTCTAAAACAAGTTGTTGATGCTGTGTATCGCTGTGGTTGTTGGACACATGACAGTGGTCTTACAGTACGTAACAGGAAATCAGAAAGGTCAGGAAATCAGTGCACCAGGCTGTCAGTTCCTTCATACATCTGAGTAGCACCTCTTTTCTGCAGACCACCTCCACCTGCCTGCCACAGCAGTATTCCATGAGTAGTGGAGTTTGTGCACCTTTTTGATTTTGCTGCCTAACAAGGGAAAAGGAGTAGGCCCTTATCTTTGTTCCTGACAACAAAATAAAATTAGCATTTTTGAGATGACTGGAAAATATAAAACCATGCACTGTTTTAAAGGACTGTTTTGCAATGCTTCTGTCAAGTGCTGTAGAATCACAATATTTCATTACATTATTTCATTTCCAAAATGAAACTGTTGCTTTTTCAGGTTAGGTTCACTATTTGTTATATGAAAAATGTTTAGCGTCAATGCACCCAAAAATTCATGTAAGCCATCCAAGGTATCACAATTTCTAGAAAGGAAAATGATTACTAATTGTGGATTTTCCCCAACCTACAGAAAATTCTATTTTTGAATATATTCAACATAATTGCTCATTATGTAAGTATGTTAAAATGTACAACACCCTTACCATGTCGTCTTTCATTGAATGTCATGCTGTGAATTACAAATCTGTTAATGTAGATGTCGAACTTGCACATTCCAAACGCAAAGATCTATTTTCTGTTCCAAGTCTTTTATGAGACCATCTGTGATTGCCAGTTTGTAAGAAGTGGATAGGAGCAATACGTGCTTCTATGCAGGTTGTACATAAGCTCTGTACACCTTCTAACTACTGTAACGTCAAGTTTGTCAGCTTTAGAACGCCAACCAATTTTTTGTCTTGAGTTACGATAATTTACGCAGTATTTATGTACTGAGGCTTTTCCATAACTGCTTTCTGACTAAGATACCATTAGGGGCCCGAATTATAAAAATCATAATTAACTGGGTATGTGGTGTAGCTGTCTAGCAGCGATCTCTTTATGCAAGAGATTTGGTCTGCCTTACAAATGACAATTTAATCATCAGCTCTATACTAGATTAGTACAAGGAGGAGAATCTATCACTACGGGTTAATCAGGCGTAATGGGGGCTTTTTGACAATGGAACTGTCTCAGCAAGAAGTGTAGCGCTGTGCTGCTGCACAGATTAAGCCGGCAGAAATCCAGGTATGAAGCAAAGGAGTCCTAGGGTGAGAACGAGCTCTGCGATTCAGTCCCTTTTCTGGAACTGAAAGGGGTTAGCTGGATGCACTGGGACTGCTGCTTTGTGTAACTGGTGCTGCAAGTGTCATCAAGCAGGTACTGACATCAAACTCCTCAGTGACCAGACCTTGCAGAGAAACTGGCATTTGGGTTTTTTTTTTTTTCTGGTGTGTGTGTTTTTGTTTTTCTTTTCTCTTCCTTTACAGGACAGAATTATTCTTTTCAGAGAGGCTGGTGCTACCCATCAGTGTGGGGAGGGTAGTTCAGCAGGGACACAGCTTGAGAAAGCCCTAAGGGATTCTGGTAAGGTTAGACCATGCTCTCTTTTAGTCCATCCGTGGGTATAAATGTGCTGATTCTGTCAGCTGGTATTTATTTGTTGTCTTTTCTGCTTTCACCAAATGACAAATGATCCTGTGGCTTGTCTTGGGTTAATGAAAGTCAAAGTACCTGGAGAGTTTTGAAGTAAAGGATGGTTGAGGCTGTGTCACTGTTGTTACCCACAGTCCAGCATGTGTGTGTCTTGGGAAAGATCAGCACACACAGCAGTACCTCAAGCTGTCTGAAATTATACTGTTTTGTGAGTTTGAGGCTTCTCTTTTTCTGTAGGACAGAACTGTCTACATCAAACAAGGTGTCCAACAGCATCCATGTTGTAAGACTGCTGTGTAACCTGGCTGGATGCTGGGGAATTTAGCGATCCTGTGATGATTTAGGCTTGTGAAGATCGAATGGATGAATAACTCTGGTCTGAGGTACATACATGCCTGGGACAGAGGCAGAAAGAGCAAAGCCCAGCTTTGCATGGACTTCCTGAGAAGGGGCCATGAGCAAGACCCATTGACGGACTTTCTTGGGGTGATTACTGTTGAGGGCACCAGGGAGAATGGGAAGCAAATCCTTTCTCTGCTGTAAACTTCTCCTGGGCTTTGGGGAAGTCCTCCTTTGTGCTTCAGTTCTTCTGGGACGTGACAAGTGTGGGGCCCTGCTACACAAGGAGGACTGCCCAGATACTTCGGTGAGCTGCTGCAGAGGGTCACATTAAATAATTCTTTGACATGAATGAGTCTTTGCCAGGCTCTGTCTTGATTCATTGACTGGCTTGGCTGTGGTTCTGTATGTAGTTGCTCCTGAAAGTGTCCTTGCAACTCTTTGAGAAACTAAAAGTATAATTTTATATTTTTTATATAGATTTTATTTTTTATGTGTACAAATCTTACATAGGAGGAAGAAGCAAAGCTTCCCTGAAATATTTTCTGCCTTAAAAAAGAAAAGAATCTCAATAGAAAATGTGACTTTTTTTGGGTGTCTCACTGAAATCAAGTGTTCTGTTTTTTAATCAGGATTTTTTTTCACCTGTTCATTGTGTCTTTTCTTGCAGTTTGGGTTAGAATCTGTTTCTGGTTGAGCTTTCTGGTGCTCAGCGTTGCAGAGAAGGGGCAATGGCCAAGAGACAGGCTCTCATTATGACTTACCAAGATGTCCTGAGCATGATACTTCTCATGACACAAACAGCCCAGCAAACTGAGTAATCCTCTATAAAATAGATGAAAATCATGAAACTAAGTGTCTTCAGTGCAGCTACATGAAAATATTTGAATTACAAGTACACTTCTGAAGAAAGTTCTGTGGTTACAGAACACTTGCTTGACCTGCCAGCTGGCAGAAGAGCTGTGTTTCTCCCCCAGCCTCTCTATCTGAGTGCAAGAGGTCTCTTGTTGCCTATCATGGTTCTAATTTTGCTGGGGAAAAAAAAGAAAAATTGTGTCAATGATGCCATAGTCTAAACTATTATGAACTGTAGCTTTTTTTTGAGCATTTCTTGATCAGTGTGGGTTGCCATAGATAATAATAGTATCTTACCACTTTTCCTCTGCACTGTGCAAGATTGCTGTCAGATTCTAAAGACTGTCTGGTGCTTGTCATGGGTTAGCAAAGAAAATTAACTTGGTGCAGGTTAAGTGGGATAAAGATGAGATTAGGATGCGTTTTACTTGAACATTTCACCAAACTTCAGTTAAACTTTTTTAAGGATTAAAAAACCTGACCTACCTGTTCCAGACCATGTCCTGTCTGTCCATCCAGCAGTAGCTTTTCTCATCTTTGGGAGCGGTATTTGCTCTGCCTTCACCTCAAAAAATCCACAGATGTTTGAAGTGTTGATGGGTTTCTGTTCCCCCTGATTTTAAAAAAAATAATAAAAAAATAAATCAAGTCCTGAGCTCTGCGTTATAGCCCGTCAGTGGGCCCATCTTCAGAAGCAATTCTAAACCGTGCATCTATTTTAGCCTCGTTTCCTGAGGCAATTAAATCTTATTCAGGGACATTGTAGTCTGTCCCTCTGTGTTCAGTGTAACTTTTTAGCCCCTTGTCAGTTTTTGGTAAAATCTGACAGAGAGATAGATATCTAACATATGGAATTCCTCCAGATTTTATAAAACCAGATGGCTAATTAAGCAACTCAACCAGTGTCCAGAAGGGAAATGTTTCATCATGTGCTTAGCCCTTGAGCTCTTCAGAGAATTTACATGAAAGAAATACAAATATCCCAAATATAACAAAGATTTCGCTAGTGCCAGCAATGTGTTACACATCAGGGAGTCCAACCACAAGGCATAAACTTATTGGCATTGTTAGTCCTGCAGTTCATACTTTCTTGTTTCCGTTAACTATTTTAATGGAAACAAACAAAACTAGTTAGGAAGTTGATTTAAGATTTGTATTTCCACACCAGCTTTTTCTTTGACGCCATTATTTTTGTATTACTGTAGTGAAAATAAGCTTGTATAAGGAAATGAGGGACTAATGTTGTGAACTGTCTTGCTCAGTTTGGGATAGATTTTACTAGTGTGAGTGTTTGTGGAAGGGGGCAGAGTTGTTGTTGTGGGCTTGGAACTGGCCCAGGGGTGAATTCAGCTTTGATCCAGATTTGAGCAAGAGATTGGACTAGGTGACCTCCTAAGATCCCTTCCTTGATTTTTTTAAAAAAGTCATAATTAGTCATTATAATTCCTACCCTGTTGTTACAACTCTATCTTTCTCTTTTTCTTCTCCTCCTAATGAAAAAAATCAACCGTGTTTTTATTCCACAACCTGCTCCCTGCCCCCTGCCCACCCCCCACCCCCCCAAATCCAGCATCGTCCAGCATCTGTGCTCTCCCAGAATACTTCCATGAAACTTGTGCAGCGAGGGTGCTGCAATTTAAAGGCCTTTGAAGACTCTGTAAAATTACAAGATATCATTTCTGATATAGTTGCACAGACACATTATACCTGGCAACTACGAGCTAGCAGGAAAGAGAGGAACACTTTTTACATTGTTTTATAGCATGTGGTTTCAGTACTGATATTTGAATCACCTCATTATATTTCTGTGACTGCTCTCATACCGATCAAGCTGCTTTCATCTGGGCCCCAGATAAGAAGATGTCAAAGATAAATTAGTTCCTGTAATTAGGTGCTGTATCTGGATGCCTGACTTGGCTGGTGGAACAGTAGCTAATGCATGAGGACTGTAAAAGCGTGTACCAGTTTCAGAAACAAGTCTCTTGATAGAACTGCAAATTGTTCACCTGACAGGGAGAAAAGCAGAGCTCAGAGAGGATATTTAGGTGTACTTCTGGGGACATCGTGCTGCAAAGCTTGCGGCTGTGCTATTTTGACAAATGAACTACTTGAGAAAAGGGTAAGCTTTGAAGATGCTCCGTGGAGCTGGGGTCACAATTTTGCTAATCTTATTTATGTTTCTCTGACAGTAACTACAAAATTACATCAGAAGCCATAACTTTACTTCAGTTTTGGAATGTATAATGGTGATAAGACCAAGATGATGCTCTTTGTTGCCACTGAAACAAAATGAAGTTTTCAGCAGAATTATTCTTAGTGATTAAATCTCTTTGGGAGACAAGGGGCTTTTTAATTGATGAAAAATATGTTATATTATTTCAGAGAAGGCAAATTTAGTATAAGCAGAAGAACACGGACCCCAAAGAAGATTGGGAAATATTGTCTCCCTTATTTAATAATAATTTTCCAGCGTTTGTTACAGTTGAACTGTATTTTTTGTCATAGCTTTTATGACATGAAATACATCTTAAGCTCTCTTTCCCAGGACTCAGGAGATGTTCTGCATGTTTGATTGGGAAACTATGGTTAAGGTCATTTTAGACTGATATGGAATTAGGGGCATAAACCTGAACTGCTGTAACCATGCAAGTTTTGAAACACATTTCACTATTTTGAATATTTGAAACAGAGCAATAAAAATCTGAAGAGTTTTAACCCATGTTGCCATGCTATCCTTCATCAAATAAACAGATTTCTAGCCAAAGAAGCACTAAACGGTCCCACTCCTTTTGTTCTCTGTATGTAAATCAATTGATGAAAGACAAACACAGCTTTTTTTTTTTGTTATTGTTGTTGTTCTGTTTTTGGTGGGGTTTTTGTTGTTGTTTTGTTTTGGATTTTTTCAGTTATTTGAACAAATGTCACCCTGGGGGTCAGGGAAAAATACTTTGACCATTCCCTTGCTGCCTTTACTGGAGGGAAATAAATCCATTAAGGAGCATCTCAAAACCAGGGGACTGTTGAGAAGATATTTGTTTTAAACAAAATTATTCCTTTCAGATATTTGTGGTTTCATCAAACAATGCTTATTCTACATGCCATAAATGTTCTATCTTTGCTTCTTCAGGTCTCAGACCAGTCTCTGGAACAATGCGATTTACTTATCCACCACTGCTACCCAAATCTTATAACCCTGGATGCTATTCGGTGTCCTTGGCTGTTCTGGGAGGTTAGGTAGTAGTTCTGTGTTCCTTATGGCCTCTGTTTCAAATTGAGACTATTTTGATAGAGAAGGGAAGAAAAAGTGACATATCTGTGAAAGTGTTGTTCAGTTTCAGATAAGGAGGCAGTAAGATTGGGTAGTGAATTTAGAGAACAGCAGCACTATCTGTACGGGTGTGTTTTCCAGTGCAGACCATGTGTGACAAAGGGCTTCTGGAAAAAAGCAATTGCCTCACTTCTTCATTCCCTATACCCTTTGTGGAAAAACTAGTTTATTTCTCTCTCTTGTTGTCCACTGAAATAGGTAGTGTAAAGTCTCCAAAAAAGCTCATAACTGCATCTCAGAAAAGCCCTTCTGCCCTGTTCTTTTACACACTTGCTTCCTTTGACATATTTGAGCACAGTTTACTGCTTCCAGATCTTGTCTTGGTTAACCACCATTGGATCATCATTACCTGGTGTCTTCTACTTCCTCTGGCTCTCTGAGTGCCTCTGCTTCTGCTGGATTTTGGGCTTTCCTGAATATGAACCTTTTTTGTTGTTGTTCTGTCTGCATGCTTGTGTGGTGCATGATTATATTCTATATTATAAATACAAATGAATAAAATGTTAATAATTAAATTGGAAGGAGCCAAAGGAGAAAAAGTTATAAATAGGACTGCTTATTATCTTTCAGCTCTGTGATTTTGATTCTCTTCTCAACCTACAGAACTACCTCTGCATCAAAGCAGCCACTATATTCAATAAATGTTTGAAAGGAAAATATTTTGGCATAACATAGGAAAAGTGACACAAGTACTGTGAAAGGTTTGACGATGGTGCTATTCTGCGGTGTATTCATGCCTCCAAGGACCATCAGTTTCCCTGGTAAATGTTAGAACAATAAGCCTGTCACAAGAGCATGTGCAGTGCTAGCAAAAATATTTTTCATACTCAGGTTGGTGTCTTCAGAAAGTGTTGGTGTGTCTTCTCTGTTTACCATACTTCACTGTTTATGATCTGAGCATGCAAAGATTGCACCTAAGGTTGAAAGAGACTGTTGAATGTGCAAGGGGTTTTTTTTTAGACACCTTGAGAAAATTGTCTCCAGAGGTCTTCACTCCAACTTCTAGCCCCTAGTCTGCCAGGTGTGATGTTTTCAACTCTGTTTTCTGTGTATGATCCCCAGGTCCCAACCAAGCTGGTCATTGACAAGCAACTGCAAGAGAGGAAAGGTGCTGAAGGTGGCAGAGGAGGGCTTGGAGCTGGAGAGAAGAGAACAGGGATGATAAGGAGGGACCTCACAATGTCCTGCCACTCCAAACCTGAGTTTGGAGTGATTTCCCACAAGGGCCAAATCTCAGGATAAGTTTTGTGGTGTTGCTGTTCATGACTCTGCTCAGCCCCTCTGCCACCTTGTGCCTGTCACGGTGTCTGAGCATGGGTGTCCATTTGCTGTAAGCAACCATGAGAGCTCGTCACATGTCACTGAGAACAGTGTCTGGGGGAAGAGTAGCTGGGGCAGAAAGAGTGTGGCTCAGCACTGGGAACAGAGAGGATAACTAAACTGAAGAGAAGACTGCAACCTGAAATATCAGGCTTTTGTTCCAAAGAGGTTCTCAGAAACATTCACATTAATGCCATTAGTTTACTAGTGACTCTTGTTAGTCAAAGGCAACCATGTTTTCTATGCTGTAGAGAACTACAACTTAGTATTCCGCTTCTGTTTGAAGAGGCAGGGTCCCAAAAGGCACCTTCTAGGTATTACCAGACTAGATCACCTGGGACTCACCTGATAGTGTCGTTTTTCCAGGACAACTGTAGACAAAGTGGCCTCGAAGCCCGAGAGTGGATATTTTTTAAAATTTGTCAGCATTTGCTGTCTTAAGTGTTACTGTTCTGGTGATCCTTGCAGTGCTCTGTCTCTCTCTAGTTCTTTTGAAGCTTCTAATCTCAGTGATATCTTGGGATAATGAGTTTCACAGTTAAATTGCACTGTGTAAAGCACTATTTTTGTTTATCAAGTGTCATTCGCTCAAAGTGACATTTTAACATTGCACTTGAGTACTGAGAAACAGAAGATATTCATGCAAAAATACTTTGAATTGGCTAATGTGATCTAGAAGTCAGGAGATCAAACCTCTACAGGTACACATATTAGCATCTTCTGAAGTACTATTTAGGAAAATTTACTTTTATGTGAAATTCTGCAGATAATGCTTTAGCCAGCATCTGATTTCTTCTAATTATTTTAACTAATGACAGCACAACGGTACCTGTAGGATAGAATAATGAAAGTGTCTTCCAGCAGCTGGTACCTGTGCCTTGCTTCAATAGCATGAATTCATCATGACTCTTTTGGCATCAGTAGAATTGCAACTCCTGTGTAAAATCAAAGAGTAGAAAGTTGAATTGCTCTGTTACTGCTTTGTTTTTTTAATTTTGTTTTACTAGCCTGATTCCTGAACAATCCAGGGCCAGTTCTCTGCCATTTTCGTGTCCCTGTGTCAAAGGCAAAAAAAAAAAAAAAGGTTTGAAAGTGAAAGCTGTTCTCTTTCAATGTATAATCCCTTAATTTGGACTCTGTATGGCTTTGAAGAGAAAAGGCTTTAGTGCATGTATGTATGTTGTTCTAGGTTACTCTCCTTTTTGGGGATTTAATTAAGTAATTAATTATGTTAGCCACAGGTCTCCTGCCTTCTGTTTCTGCCTCTGTCTCTTTTGCATCTAGGTAACAATAGTGAAGAATAATTTAAAAAAAACCCCAAATGATAATTAATTGCCATAAATTTTCCACATGTTTATGGTAGGGTAAACAGATCAAGAGAGTAATAATTTATCTTTATGGTTTTTTGTTTGGTGGTGGTTTGTTTTTTTTTTTTCTTTTTTCCCTTGTCAAATAGCTATTAGCATCCTTGAGTCTGATTCTTTTGTAGATTTCTTACTGCCTGTGAGATTATTTTTTTCAGTTTGTTTTTTTTACCTTCTATTCTGACATGCAGTAGTGCAGAAGAGTGGGTTAGACTTAATCCTAGTTATTTTCGCAGTTTGAAGTGAACATACACGCATGGAGTAACTGCAAAATGTTATGATGCTGAGACTCCTCCTGTCAGGGTGGCTATTTTAAAACACAAGCCATAATGGCAACATGGGCATCAAACAGACGGGGAAATAGAATTTCCCATGAAGTTCGCATCATCGTGTATTTTGCTCTTAACCTGCCTACATGAAATACTTAGTTTTTCTGTGAGATCTGCAAGATGAGCCTTGTCAGCTCTGAAATTTCCATCTTTAAGAAAGTTTATGAGAGGCCGTTTCTTCCCACCTGATTAACAATTCTGTTACCTCAGACTACTCGTTTGGCTTCTAATGTTTATGTAAGTCAACAGTACACAGGAGCCAGAAACAAGTTTATCTGTATATCATTACTGTGCTGTTTGGCTGCTTGAAGGTACAGAGAGCTGACAACCAGTCACTGCCTGGGGACAAGATTTCACATAATTTTAGAAATACAGTTTTAAGCTATCACAGTCTGTAGCTGTGAGGATTCTAAAACTAGCTTTCCTGCAAAACCACCCCAAAATTCCTATAAGGTTAGGAGCTGTATAGAGTAACTTGAAAAATGAATTTTTATTATAGATGTGAACTGACTGGTCTAAATAAATGTTAATACCCAGAACTAGAGATGAAGTATACCTTTTTTTTTAATAGGAAATGCAGTTATGCAGCCAGTACTGTTGTTCTTAGTGGGCTTTTTTCCATGGAGCTTCTTATTAAAATAATATAAAATATAATTTTATCATGGAAAGCTAATAGCTTAAAAAAAACCAAAAACCCAACCAAAAAAACCCCCACCCCAAAATCACCCCACATACCACTGCCCCAACCCATATATCCAGTATCTTCAAAATAACCTCAATTAAAATTTAGATTTTAAAGTATTGTGTATAGGTTCTCAGAAAACATTTAAAACATAGTATCAGTAGATTTTTCTTCCACAAAATTTCGCTTACACCGTAAGAAAACCAGCAATTTTTAAATGGAGAAGTCTGCCTGCTGAAGGATGATGGTGTTTGACTCTCCTGACGACTATTTTTCTGGTACTCCCTGTCATGCTTCTGTGTCCATCTCTTAGACCCCTGGTGTTTTATCTGTCTTTAGTATTTCTGTATTGCTATCCAATGCATCTTTTACAATCCCTTCTCAGGCTAAGATTTTTCATAGTTATTTGTGCATCATACTGAAAAAATGGTACCTACATCATATATGTTGCCTGGGTTTATTGTAGTTGATTTAGGTAGGGCTGCTTGGAGGAGGATATTGCTCAGATATTCATAGATTAATTTGATGTTCTGTTTTCCTGTTTTGTTGCATGACCCTCAGGAGAAGGGCCGTGGGATGAGAGTCAGTATTTTTTGGCTCAAATGTTATGGCCAATTACCTCTTCTGCAAAGTGTATTTGTGATAATACTCCACCTTACACAGAAGGAAGTACTTATTGGTCTTGCATCACCTGACCTACAGCATCCTTCTATGGCAGCAATTTTTACAGCATTTTACTCACCTGAAGCTCAAAAATAGAGTATTAATGACATAAAAGTAATTTTCAGAGACTGGTGCCCTCAGTGTCAAGCCTTATATCATCGTTGCAGCAGTACAGCAAAAAATGGAAACCTGCCAAAGTGAATTCATCATTTGTTCTTTATATATTAAAAAAATTTCTTAATCGCCTAACAGTTTCTTTCTACCTCTGTAGAATTCATGTCTGTTCTTTAAACATCCCAGTGTAGTGACTTTCAGGGCTGTTGGCTTTTTACTTTTGTAGTTTAGTCTCAGGTGAACAAGGAACATTTAGTCTTCTCCAGTCCTTAAAGCAAGAACTACATTAGAAACCGTTTTAAAAAAAACTTGGAATAATGTCCCTGTTGGTGTATTGCAGAACTGTTATGAGTGAGGAACCCCTGAGCTGAAAGCATTGATGGCTCTGCAGTGTGCCTGTTGTAGAATGTGTATATACCTTGTGCACATTGTCCTTCAGTGATTGTGTACAGTGACAAAGAGATGATCCTCTTCGGTTGTTTGGTGCTATACAGAGCAGGTGCACAATACATGTTTTCTTTGTTGTTGTTCAGGTACTGTACTAGTTTCAGCTTGGCTGCAGGCTCTGATGTGACTTTGGACACACTGTTTCTTCTGTTCCTTCATGTCCTGTCTGTAATGCCTGCCTTTCTGTCTTCCTCTGCTTATTTCTGTTTCACTTACTGTGGGGAGGTCACATCATCTTGCTTTGCATGAATATCAGAGCAGGGTTTTGGTCTCATTTGTGACCCTAGCTGCCATTATTAAGTGGTAAGAAGTATGGTCTCTATTGCAAGTGCTTTGCTCCCCGCGCCACCCCCACCCCCCCCACCCCCGGCTTATCTTTTCATACAATTTTTGAAAATGTATCAAAGGAAATCAGGAGGATATCGACTGGATAGTAACCATTAAATATTGGGGGTTATGATGGGTTCTCTTGTAGTATGTGTTTTTAAGAGGATTTTTCTGAAATAATCTGATTCTTGAGGGAGTTTGCTCAGGAAGTGGGATGCTTTTCATTTGTTGCAGAAGCTGAGGCCAAGAGCTGGTGGTGGTGCCTTTTGGATCTGTGCCCTGGGAGTTGGCGTGCATGGCAGCAGCAGAGGCTGGATAGGAGGGATTATTTAGCAGTGGTTGCTTATATATGCTACCATAAATATGGGCTCAATTCAGTGCCACAGCAAATTCTGCTGTGTTAATCCACATAGCTGTCCTGAGCATCAGAGTTTTGGGGGTAAATGAGATCTGGAGATGACTTGGCACAGTTCCTGAGGCATGTGAAACCCCCAGTTTGTGGCACCCAAAGCACTATGTTAAAGGACTAGTTTTAAGGTTCCTAATTCAAGCACTTAAAATTTAGTAAATGCCTCCCCCTTGTGCATGTGCATTAGGATACAGCTTGTATTGTGTGGTGTCCTGCTGTGTTTTGCAGAAGGGCAGTGTCTCACTCCTTAATCAGGAATGAGTAACTTCATCTGGGGCTGAACTGGGGTTTTGCAGGAGTCTGTGGCTGCTGCTCCTGAGTTTCTGTTGTTGCAGAACTCTGAAGGCATCAATGACTGTGGAGTTACAGGAGGAAAAGAGGATCTCAAGCATCTCCTTCTAATCCAAGTTGCAATTTTTTAGTTGCACTGAGATTTCATGGAGAGTTTGATATTTGGGGAGCTGACTCAGCTGATATTTGGGGAGTTTTAAAAATATGGAGAGGAAGATATCTCAGCTCTTTTTTCCTTCTTTTTTTCTGGTAGTATATGGCACTTTACAGTGTCTGAGTAGAATACTTCTGTTTATCTGGAATAGTCTTTATCAGAAGGATACTACCAATACCTGAAGAAGGTCCTTGAAACCTGACCATATTACTTCTGACAGAACAGCCATATTTCTGGAATCCCATAAATCTCTTTAATAGCTGTGAATGCTCAAGGCAAGTGTGATTTGAAGACAGATCTAAGCCTGGCAAGCTCACCAGAGCCCTCCTGGATCAGCAGTGGATACCTGTATTTTCAGGGACAGCTAAATATATCCAAACACTTTTGAAGTTTAAGAAAATCCTTGCTTTTCTGCTGAAAGCATGTTTAAGTAATTCTTGTGACAGCCCTTTAAAACACACTGACCTTTAGTAAGAGCTGAGAGGGCCCGAGAGTTTCTCAAAACCACTTTGGGTATAAAAAGGCTGCCGGGTAAAACCCACCTGCTCTTCACCAGCCACTCTTAGCTGTGGCCTGCGTGATAATTCTCTCTCAAACCCTCTGCTCTGGCCTATTTTCCTTTTTTAGTTTTTGTTCTTATAGTTAAATGAAAACTCTCTGAACCGCTTTTCACTTGCAGAGGAGAGAGAGAAACTAAATTTTGTTTAAAAGAAAAAACCAAAACATGTTTTGTGTTTGTGTAGAGAATGAGAGTAATATTTTCTTTTTGTCGTTGTTGTCTAGCTAGAGAAAGGTATTTCTTGTTGCAGCTGTTTCCAAGGAAGAGCACATTTCCATTATTTGCTCATAATTTCTATTACTTTTATGTGACCTGTTTACACTTCCAAACGCTTAAAGGTAAGTTGGAGATCTTTGGTTCTCAGGACTGAAATTTCTGCATACCTATTATACACACACACAATCTGAAACTAAGACGTGTTGATAGAAAAATGTATTCTGAAATATAGATGTACTTTTTACAGCAATGTTTTAATTTATAGAGTATGCGTTCAAGTGTTAAAGATACTTCATTTTTAAGACATATTTCATATACCCTTGAAACACTTTTCTTGTATCTGAAAATGTCACCACAGTCAAAATGAACACAATTTAAATTCCAGAGTACTTAATATCATTATATAAATAGAAACTTCCAAACACCATTGAGTTTACATTTATTTCATTTTTCTGAGGATTGCATTCACTGCATTAAAGCTTCACAGAAGAAATCAATCAGGTTTAGCACTTACAAAGAGTCTTTTTTATTTAGCTTTGTTTTCAATGTGACATTAAAAAAATACTTAGTTTCTTAGCCGCTTTGTAAAAGCTGTTGTGTTTTCTCACTGTGATCTTTTCACAAAGATCAATTGGGAAGGGCAAGAATTAAATTGAGGTACTGGACTTTCAATAATACAGGACAGACTTAAATACATCCCCTTGAGCTGTCCCTGTCCCTTGCATGCACCAAACTTCTACTTTCCTGGAGTGCATAAAACCAGAAAAATACATTAATGAGCCTGTACCAGTACACACGTGTGCTTCACAGTCATTTCTAATGGTGCCTCTTGTAGCTTAAACATGAATTTTAACTCTATATCTAACTTATTAATGGGGAAAGAGGCATTTCATGTAGCTATTAACTTCTCTAATACATGGTGACACTGTGGAATTTGCACAGCAAGTTAATCAGGGCCATTTTGCAACAGATTTATCTATTCCTATCCCATTCCCTTCATTTTTTTGCTCCTGTGGGGCATTTAGTCTGTTCGGAGCTAAAGAATTGCATAAATTAGGCAAAAGGAACCTTGATGAGAAGCTACATCTCTTAACCATGTATCAGACAAGATGGTACTCTCAGATCTTGTCACTAGATAGGAGGGGCATCAGTACAAAAATAAGTCTTTGTACCACTTGACTTCTGTGTTAGAAAGTATTTATGCAAGAATTAAGCTTCTGCTGCAGTGAACAGAGCTGATGTCTGTGTTTCCATTTATTCAAAAGGGAACTTCTTGTAATGCTCGCATCTTTGGGGGAGGGCAAGTGAGAGTCACCAGCAGCAATTCTCCTGTCTTTAGCATTGGGCTAGTTATATTCTTGGGAAAAACTCTAATTGCCACATAAATCATTCCAGCCAGAGTTTAGTTCAACTGCAGTAAGAAGCCTGATGACTTTGTCCTGACCTTTAGTAGATTCAGATATGTATATATTTCTAATAAAACAAAAAAGATGCCCATATATGCTTTTGGCTGCTTACCAATATAATTCCTATGTCAATAGAACCCGGAAGCACTAAATTATTAAAAGGGTTCTAATCTATTTTTCAGATAAATGGAATTGTCGTGTGTGTATCCCCCCAGGCTGAAAGCTCATCAATAATAACCATCAGCACTGAGATTTCATAGCTCACCTTGGCTGAGAACAATAAACTCCACAATTGTTTGAAGGTCTGTAAAAATGATGCAAATTTGTCAGAAAATTATTTTCCTAAGCATTACAATATTGCCTTACTGTTCTCTTTGGATGAAATCTTTCAAATATGTTATATACAGTATCTTCGTGATGTAGTTAGGTATGTAATAATAGAAATGAGTGAATATCACTCTTTCTGGGAATCACTCTTGCTAGAATTCAGTAACTCATAGCTAGAACAGGCTTTACAGTTTCTTTTTAATCATGGTCTGCTAGCACCTTTAGCTTAGATGCTGCAAAATGTACCTTTCTGCATCCTGTTCAATTACTTTCTCAAACTGTTATCCTAAATGTTACACTCTCAAAAGCAGAAGAGAATTTTCACTAGTTCATTTGTGCCTTTCTATTTTGGTAGGCCTATAGCTTTGCTTACAATCCCATTCTTTTCTGTAGTTTTAAAAATGTTGTGTTTCGTTACTTGTTTTGCCACTTCCAGTGTTCTGGTTCCAATATATATGGTTTTCAGTGCTAAAATGATACGTTTCAGTTGATTGGTGTTCAGCACTAAAGAGCTAAGTGATAAGTTGCCCACTTCTAAACTTTAATAATATCCCTTCAATGCCATTGTTGTTTGATATGATGAAGCATTGTTCTTCCATCCTCTACAACAACAGGACCTGATACAACAGTTTCTGTCATTTTATGAAACACTATGGATATATTTTGTGAGATTTCCTTCCCTGAAGACATGCTGAGATCTATTTTGTTGGGCAGCCAGACAGCTGGCTTTTATTTTTGTTCGTGGTCTCTACTGTGTATGTTTTCTGAGATAGAGTAATACAGACTTCTGATAAATCTTTGTGCAATGAGGAGGACGTTTTACTTTCAGATATAAACAAACCTATCTGTTCTGTCTGAAGCATAGCAGAATTTAATTTTATATCAGAAATAGTGTGGCCAGCAGGACTAGGGAAGGGATCGTCTTCCTGCACTCAACACTGGTGAGGCCACACCTCAAATACTGTGTCCAGTTTTGGGCCCCTCACTACAAGGAAGACACTGAGGTGCGGGGGTGTGTCCAAAGAAGAGCAGCAGTGCTGGTGAAGGGTCTAGAGAACAAGTTTTATGAGAGAACTGGTGTTGTTCAGCCTGGAGAAAACGAGGCTCAAGGGAGACCTGATCACTCTCTACAAATACCTGAAAGGAGGTTATAGTAATGTGGGTGTCAAGTCTTTTTTCCCAAGTAACAAGTGATAGAGGAAATGGCCTCTAGTTGCGTCAGTGGAGGTTTAGATTTGATATTAGGAAAATTTCTTCACTGGAAGGGTTATCAAGTATTGGAACAGGCTGCCCAGGGAAGTGGTTGAGTCTCCATCTCTGGAGGTATGTAAAAAATGTGTAGATGGGGACACGGTTTAATGGTGGACTTGGCAGTGTATGCCAGTTTTAGCTAGGATAGAATTAATTTTCTTCATGGTAGCTAGTATGGGGATATGTTTTGGATCTGTGCTGAAAAGAGTGTTGTAATTCAGGATGTTGTTAACCTGTTACTTTGGAGAGTCAAATCTCAGTGGTGTGTCCTGAAAAATGTTACACATAGGAGAGCTGTGGAAGAGCAGGTGGGAGAGCTGGTTTCCGTCTCAATACCCTCCCAGGAACTCATGCAGTCCATAACTTCTCTGCTGCCCTGGATGCCAGGACTGGCAAACCTGTGTTGGACAGAAAAGTCTCCGTTCTCTGTAAATGGGTGAAGTATGGCAACAGCTGTGTTCTTTGATGAAGATGTTGGGCAATATGAAAGACTGGGTATAGTAAGAATGGTCTAGATGTACATGTATGGTTGCTACACAGGAAGATGTGGTAATGAAAACTCACTTTTAAATTTAAGTTGTAACATCAAGCTTTAGAAAATGACCAAATATTTTTGCTTTTGTTTATGTAAATGTTATAATGTACCATTTAACTCAAACCAAAGATTTCTGTTTCTTAGTTTGTTTTTATTATTTTTTTTTCATTTTTAAAAACCTTTCTGGTACAATCTTATTGCAAAGTTGCTGTAGCAGGATATATCTCATAAAGAAACTATTCCAAGATAAGAACTTGGTTATCCAAGATATTCCAAGGTAAAAATAAGGTTATCTTGCAGTTTAGCATTTTGCTTGCTACTACAGTAACAATGACCTGTCTTGTCTTGTTAGCTTAGTGACTTGATGCTTAATGTAATTTTTTTTTCTTGTGGCAGAGAAGGAACAGCTTAGCTAAAAACTCTTCTGCTCCAGGTTTTGCTAGGCACTGCCATAATGTTCACTGGACACTAATATAGAAAAATCTATTGGAATTGTGTGCACTGTGCACCTGTGAACAGACCCACTGCTTGTTTTTGCTATTTCTATAGTTTTACTAATGTTACTAGTGAAAAGTATGTTCATAGGCAGCTCTGCTTCTCATTTCTAGAAATAACAAGCTGCTTTTCCCCATTTACGACTTGGAGCTGTTAAACTGCCTCTCTGCTGATTTTGCAGTCTGAGAAGTGCTGCAGTCAATGCATGTGACAATAAATAAGTGAGGAAGAAACAGGTGGGGAGGAAGCAGGCTGCTGGTCTTATGCTGGTCTTACACATTTTCCTGCTTCTAGGTAACAGAGTTTTGCTTTTCTATAGTAGACTTTCGGATGGGGCTGATTGCACTGGTGCCTGTTTTCGCTGTTGGTCTGCTCCATGCAGCACTGTGGTGGCTGGGGAATGACATATTGTGGTGGCTGGGGAGATGATCCCCAGGCTCGTTGCTGGCTGGGCTGCCCCAGACATGCTGCCAAAAGGTGAGACTGCATTTCTGTTTAGCAGGCTGATTGTTTTAGTTTTGGCACAAAAAGTAAATGCCTGTGCAAAGGCTGTGGCTTATAGGTACAAATGCTTAGCTTGCTGGAGTCCTGCAAATGATGTGAAACCAGGGTAATTGTACTGACAGATCCTTCTCTTAAAACGTGCAGTAGAGCAAAGAGTATCCATTGTTTTATACTGTTTTATTTTTTCTGACCCTATTTCACAGTTGCATTTATCTTTAAGCAGTGCATCTGCACTCTTTATATTTATAGGGTGGTACCATCACCATGCATTTTATAGCAGATATCTGCTTCTGGCCATTTCAAGACAAAACTCTGCCAAGACCTGTGTTATGTCCTGCACTGCTGTGCTTAAGCCATACAGGGAACAGCTGCTGCTTGCTTGAGAGTGGAGGAGGAACACTCATCTGACAAAAAACCATCTCTCATGCCCAATGAGCACGTGCTGGCCTGGGTTGGTTTGTGGGCTGGAGTGTGTTTCTGCACCCAGGCTCCTCCACTGCACAGGGCTGTTGGGAGCCACAGCTGGTGGACATGGGGCACACCTGTACTCAGGCTGCTGTTGCAGTCCTGAATGGCCTTTGAATTGGAAGAGAATAGGCTGCTGCCCAAGCAAGATGTCTTAGAGAGCATATGCTACCTCAAAACTGTTAAGCAGTTAGTGTGGTGAGCAGTAACAGTTTGTCTGGTTTGTTGGATTAAGCCCTGATGCCCCTGGGGATTAAGAAGGAAACCATTTGTATGCATGAGGCGTCAAAACTTTCTCCTGTGGTTCAGCAGACTGTCTGTCCTCTGCCTTCTGGTCTAGCCTGGCATTGTTGGTAGCAGGGTTAGCTTGCTTTACATACACTAGGTAAGTGCCAGCAGGGGTTTGCTGTTTCAGAAATAACATGTTTTGGGGGATTCAAAGGCAGCCACCTGCATTTTCAGTATCAAGTTGTGAGTTATAATGTAGTAATACCTGCCTAATAACTGTAATCTGCCTAGGCTTTATATACATTGATGTTTACCTTCCTTATGTGCGGTGGTTTGATTTCCTGAGAAATATTCTAGTACTGATAGGCTAAATGATTCTGACTGCAGGAGGATACTGCCACACCACTTCCCAAAGCCTAACCCTTGGCAGAAACTCTTCACTAACACGGATGAACATCTCACTGAATGGCAATCTGTGCTAGCAGATGCAAGTGAAGTTTTAGCAAAGGGTGCTTGAAGGGGCTTTTCTCTTTCCTCGTCTGTTTTCAGTGACAGATACTAGAGCTCTTGCGTTCCCTGACCATCCTCAGGGACCTTGCCTGTCACAGCGTGCATTGAGGCTGTTCTCCGAGAGCTGACTTCCACCAAGTGTGGGAGTGTGCAGCCCTTCAGCCCCATGTCGTTACTGGGTCTGCTTCTGTCACAGCTTTCCTGATAATAAGCCCATGCTGCTGAGCTGGGCCTTTTTTCCTTTGAGTGCTCCAGCATCTTCAGCAGCTGAAGAGAGCAAGTTTCAATAAAGCACATTAATGGTATTGTTAGCTAGGGCAGGTCTAGCCAGCATGTTCATTAATCAGCTCTGAGGTTTTCTAGGGCTCCCTAAAATTTCTTCCTGATTAATAGTGGAAATGGGAGCTTAAGGGGCTCTCCTAGGAGAGCACAATTGCTTTTCCTGAAATACATGGAGGTCATTGGTTTCCTGAGGCCTGATCCAGAATTTCACAGAATGGCACAAATCATTCCAGGGATTCCAGGGGAACTCCTCAGCTCTTGTGTTTGCAAGTTTAGAGCGTTGCCTCTGTTAATCAGACAAAAAAAAAAAAAAAAAATATTTTTAAGGACTCACAAAACAAGTATCTCAAAATCTCACATCTTAAATTCAACTAATTTGTGAAACTTGTAAATTAATCATCAGTCCAATTTCTTTTGTGAATTTAAGTGTGTTTGCAGTGCTGTGTGCCTATTTTCTGTACTGTGTGTTTTTAGATCAGAAGCGCTTACTTTACCTGTAACTGATGCTCATTATACTCTGCTCTCTCTGCTGACGGTACTTGTCTATCAGTGAAGAATCAGAACGAGGAAGTTGAGATGGTTGTGGTGCCACAGGCTATTTCTGCTTTTCTCGCCACCCACCCTATAACTCCTTTACCTCTGTTGATGTCAGTTATTTTGCCAGCTGCAACTTAAAATTTCTCACAGTACTGCAAGTGGATTTTTTTCCTTTTGCACACCTGCCATTACAGGCCTTTAGGACATGTTTGGGAAGATGATGAAAACCAAACCTGGACAACTAGTGTAAAAGAAACTTGTGAGCAGACGTTCACAAGGTCTTGGAGGCTGATAACCAGAGTGCCAGAGTTTAGAAAGCATTTACTGCTCTCCTACTAAAAAAGATAAAACAAACATGTTGATTAAACAGCATTGTACTATTACAGCATGGTTACCAACCCAAAGGGACAGTTAATGAGTGCCATGTACTGCACCATATTCATTCCAGGAGGATGTTTATATGCCTGTAACCCTGTCACATGATACTTCCTTCAGAAGTCTGGAGTACCATGATCCTTGTTTGAGGATATCTGGGATGACTGTGGTCAATTAATAGAACAAAAGAAACAAAAAAGCTGACAAATCTGAGACAGAATATAGACTATTCCCTATGAAAGGCCTTATGGCTTGCAAATTTTGCAAGTGTTTAGGGACAGATATAGCATTTTTAATCAGAACAGTGCATCTGCTTTTAATGAAATTACTTCCAATGAAATTAATTCATACATGTATGCATGTGTTTGCAAGGTCTGAAGATCTTGGGGACTGCATGTACAGCAGAACGCTTGCATGACTGTCTAGCATCTTGTCTCCATGTAAAAATTCTGCTATACAAACTGCCAAATAAGATCTATAGTGTTTGCTTTGGGTGGGTTGCAGTTTCCATTCTACCCTGAGAACAAGATTCCAGCACCATGCAAGAAAGGGAGGGGATTGCACAGCAAATTAGCATTTGAAGTTCAGTGATTTGTGGGTCACTTACCACAAGGCAGTCCTAATAAAACAACTTGTTTCTTTTAAACTATTTGTACCAAGGGATCCAAGCTGTGAGATGCATGTCATGTGTAGTACATCTCACAAAACTAAGTTTGATCTACTCGACCTTTTCTGTAAAACTGTTCTTCACAAAACATTTGCTTTTAATTATAATCCAAGTCACAATGAAGAGTCAGTAAAACTTATCTGCTTTCTCTGGTGTTTGCTCATAGCACAAAATAAATAAGTTAATTGCTTATTTATTTTTTGACTTGGAGAGACAAAGGTGCGATAATATTTCTTGGAGAAGCTTTAAAAAAAATTCAGTTGATAGCCAAATTATGAATCAATTAGAAGATTCTTTCCAGTTTTATAAACATACCTGCTGGGTATAGTATTTCTTTTAACTCATAAACCAGAGTAAATGTTACAACTGGATTAATGTTCTTGCACTTCTGTTGAAACCAACAAACTACAAGTTGTACTTGGAGACAACAGTGAAAATAATTTTGAGCAGCATGGAAACTTCCTGTTCTGCATGCAAATAACCCTGTACTTCTTAGTGAAAAGTACATAGGCAGCAGATGTCCACGTCCAGAGGAACTGGAGGCAGAAGCTGTCTATGGAGACGTGGCAGTGCTCAGGGTTACACGGCTGCATGGGAATCCAATCTTTAATTTTTCAGCCTACTTCTGTGCTGGCTTGCCTTTATAATGTGCCATAAAAATGTCTTGGCATGGTGACTCTTTTCTTTGGGGCCAGTGTCTTGTGAGCCTCAGTTTTATCTTTTCCCAGACTTCCGCACCCTGGATTTTGGATGTATGGATTCCTGAGTCGTCTATGGCACTGGGATGATGTGAGTTCAGATTTGCCACAGCCCAGAAATATGCTTGGACTTCTCATACCTGTGTTTAAAGCTAATTCATGGCTCTGCTTGCAGCAGAGAAAGACCAGGGCAAATCCAGAGTAGGTATTTGGTTGGGAGTGTTGCAGAAAAGTCAGAAGTTTCCTGCCCGTGCCAGAAGTGGAAGGATGTGACTTCACCATGTGCTGTTTTCAAGAGAGGAGCATCCTAGTTTTCCTTCAGACAGGAGTTTCCAAACTCAGGAGCTGTAGGTTATTTGAAAATCTACATAAGTATCCCAGAAATTTACAGTTCTTTGCCAGCACATGAAACTAGTCATAGAGCCAGGGACGGCTGCTGCTGCCATCACTGTTCTGCCAGCAACGGCACCCAATTGGGAATCCATTCTGCAGAGATGTCTCCTCTGGTCCATGCCATAGCATGCTTTTGTCTTTGGAGGCAATGGAAGCAAATTCTGACCTTGTCTGTATTGCTGCTGCTGAGTGATTGAGATTGATAATAAGAGCCTGACATCTTTTCATGGTTAATTAGTTTAAAATGAGAATAGCTCCTGTATTCACTGCTGACTATCAGAGACAAAAATTACAAGGGTGCTTTGTATGAACAATCCATACCCTGTTCACTTGGGCTGGTGCTGCTACCCAGCTAAATGTTTCAGAAAAGACTATTCACTTTTCAAGATGATCAGTAAAAATAGATTGATGGGAGAGTTCTCTTCAAAGGGTAAAAGGACAGCGGGCTCCTCTGAGCAGTGCTTGTCAGGTAAGTGCACGTGCCGAGTGGAGAATGGTGCACATGGACTGGGGGTCACTGCCATTCTAGCTTTGTGATCTGAAGACTGCCTTTCCAGAAGTCACACTGCAGTGCCTTGGCAATTCCTAGGTAAATCACATCTGTGTAATAGGTAAAGCCCTTTTTCTCTTAATTAGATGAATGCTAGATTAGGGCTGTCAAATTTCAGGGGAGAAACAAACTTTATTAACTGTGCAAAACAACAGATCCTAGACCCTTTACCTACAAAGGGAAAGGAAATCAAGCACAAAATCTAAAACAGAATGATGCAGTTTTCTATCCAGTCGTGCATGCTTCCTATTACCTAATTACTGAGATGAAGATATTAAAGCATGCAAATGAAGTGAGCTTCAGCATGTGCAACGATACACTTGTGAAGGAAATCATACCGTGGGAAGTTGCACTTAGGATCTGTGTAGCAGTGTATTTTGACTAGTTGCTAATAAGTGTCCCAATATTAGCGTGAAATTAATGTAGGCTAGCTAATAAGAATATATTTTGCATTCCCTGAATTGCTTCTCATATGGTTCCTGTGAGTGGTGAATCTATTTATAATGCTGTTAAAGGGCTCTCTAAAATGAGGTATTCTAGAAGAGCACACTTTGGTGCCAAGGGTTCCTGGTAATAGAAGTAACTTCTGATAGAAATGCCATTTTACACTGAAAAAAGTCTCTTACATTATGTAAACAGCACCACAGAGGGTCAGCAGTTTTAGTTGTCTATAAAACTGAAACAAAACTGTCAACATTTTTTATTATTGTCCAGCCTGCCAAAGGTGCAGGCATATGAGCTGTGATCATTCAGGCATATTGATTCACCCTGTATTTGTGCAAGAAAAAGCTGATGCTGGGGTGGCAAGATGCCTGGCTGCTGCCTCGGAGAGCTGAAAACTTCGTGGGATACCTGGGGGTTAGTGTAGCTGCTACTGCATTGCTCTGTCTTGGCTTGGTGTAACATGAGGGTGAGTGCCCTGGGCAGCAAGTGGATGTGTATTTGGTATCATGCATGGCTCTGCTGATGTGTTGCACAGTGTGCTCTCTTTGCATACCAGGTGATGCTCACCCTAGCTGAACTTTTAGCTCCCCCCCCTTATGAAATTCCTTGTTATTTGCTAAGTTTTGCTACAGCAGTTTCTCACAGAGAAGTCACAGGCTTGCTAACAGTTACCTTCTAGCATGGCATTACATTTTCCAGGTGTTTTGTTAAATATGGCCAAAAGCCAGAGGCAATGGATGCCTTTTTCTATTGTTGAGCCAGTTTCAGCCCTCTTCTGGTCTTCACAGAAGACGTGCTCCTTAAATTGTGCTGTATCCTCAAAAAACCCCTGTGTTTTGATTTAATCTAGCTTTGGGAAGCCTCTGAAAAAAGGAGGACCTACAATATCTTTGCACAGAATAAAGTGAGATAGCTGGGGACCATTGTCATTTGAGAAATGAAGAAAAGGAAATGTTTGCTTGCAGTTTTTTACTCTGAGAGATTCTGGGGTTTGGGTCTTCCAGATAATGAGAGATTTGGGAAAGAGCCAGAGAACTGTAGCCATCAGAGGTGTTTTTCTCAGCACGTGTTGTCTCTCTGATTTCACCTAAGCCATTATGACAAAAACTAGAAGGGTTTGCAGAAAAAACCTGAAACATTTATATAAGGACAGAAAAGGCAAACTTCCTGCAGATTCATTTTCCCTGTGTCCACATTTGTATTTGCTTTTCTTGGGAAAGAAATATAGGTGAGAGCAAGTGGAGAAGCTTAAGTTTTTTAAGCATCTCTGAGTTTAATTTCCTTGTGTGTATGTGAGTTTTTTGTTTGGTTTGCTTTTTGAAGAGAAGGGGCATAATCTCTACCAGTTATTAAAAATCTGCCATGCACTGGTCGTCAGCCTATCTGATGTTCTGAATAGCTAAAACCTAAAGGTGTCATTTTGATTAGAGTAACTTTGAAAGGAGTCCACGAGACATAATATTTGCTCCAATTGTGAATTACGTCCACTGCTCTCTCAGTTTCCTTCTCAGTTGCAGACCAGGCTGGGATACAAAAACTTGTATATCAAACAAGCAGTTTGATAAACATCTTTCAAGTAATTCTATTCACTTCCACTGATACCATGGTTGGATTTGACTCATGTTTCCGTTTTAAGAGAAATATTGTTTTGACGCCATCATAAAATGTCAACTGGTAGATGATGAATGAACCTTTAAATTCTTCATTAATAATGTAAATAAATAAATAGAAAGGTCAAGGGTTTGGGGTTTTTTGTTTTTTTAAGGATAGTCTTGAGAGAGTTCTCCATGTATTGGTATCAAGAGTTGACAGTGAGTTTCAGAGCTGTTTTTTGGAAGAGATCTAGGAACACTTAAATCCATTTGCTACATATTAAAATATACCTGTTCACACCAGAGTATCATTGATTAAGAATAAAGGGTCTTCATTTTTTAGTATTATTTTATGAACAAACATGATTCGATGTGAAGTACCTGCGCTGGGAGATAGGAATGACTTAGAATTTGAACAGAATCCTGAAAAATGTGCTCTGAAAACCTGTCCTCTGATGTCCTTTCCCTGACTGCTGATCTTAACTGTAGAGAGAAGAGAATCCTTTAAAATATTTTATTTCTCAGACTACAAAGAGACCTCTGAATACAATAAAAAACTTCATTAAGACCTGAACTGAACTTATAGAAGATTGTGTCTCTGCTGATCAAGTTAGGATTTTTTAAAGTATGACAGCAGTTCATTGTATAAAGTAGCAATGTCTCTTTATATCCTTTTCAGTGAGGCTTTGGTATCATCCCTGAAAGCTGAAAGAAAAAACCACGAATCAGTGGAGATAACCAATCCTTTTTCTGCAGCTCCACAGTGTCCTGACACTCTTCTTTTATGCTGGGAGCAGCCCAAGAATTCCTCTAAACTTTCACTCTTGGTCATTCATATTTAGGTTTCAATTTCTACAGCTAGGGAAATTCTGGTTTTATCCCTCTTACGGAGTGCTGTATGTGCACAGCAAATGCATTCAACTAAACATGATTATGCTGTTGATTTTGCTGTCTTGGAGAGTAGCCTCAGCATGTCTAACCAGCTTGGATCGGGGTAAAAGTTTAACATAAATTGCTTTTCTGCTTATTGAATAAAAAATAATTATATGGCAAAACCTCTGGCCAGTAAAACCCCCTCTTTAAGTGCAGCTGGATGCCTGTCTTGTTTTTGAACACCAGCCTCTGCTTTCCTGAGACATGGCTAATTTCTGAAGATGAGATCCTCCAGGATCTCTTGCTCCCTTTCATAACAGAGAAAGTAGAGATGACAGTAGGGAACAGCATTTTAAAATCTCTTAGAGTATTGTGTACAGCTGTATCAACTAAATCTCGTAATGTACAAATCATGCAACCCTCAGTACAATATATTTGTTACTGTTGACTGTCCTGCATTCACTCAGCTAGCACACTTCATAATGCACTGTCTAGATTTTTATGGAGATTTGCATTCTGACTACCTATGAGCAGTGAGGTCAAATCTTTTTCTTAGCTTTATCTTTTAGGTGGATGTATTAATGTTCTCTGACTGCAGACAAAAAACCACACAGATGCATCTCTGAATGGCCAATTCAGAATTGAAGGACAGGTGTATGGCAGCATGCATCCTCCTTTGTAGTCGCTATTGCACATCGAAGGTTTCCAAATGTATTCTTTTTGAAACAACTTAGAAATCAATAGAATGGAATGGAAATGCTCATTTCTTAGCTAGAGTCTGAAAGGTAAGAATTTGGGGACCATGTGATATAAGGCACTGAGAGGCAGAGATGGAAACTTATACTGTGTCTGCCTCAGTTCCTTTTCATACATGGAGAGAGTTAACTCATCATGCGTCCACTTTGGGCAATGCATAGGAAGCCAGTTTATGTGTCTGTGCTTGACTCATTGCACTATGAGAAACCCCTTAGCGACACAGAGGGAGTACAGGACCTTTGGGCTAAGGTCTACCTTTATTTGTGCAAGTCTAATGCTGGAAGGTCTCAAGAAGTATCACTATGTTTACACTGGGAAATTTGTCTCATGACTTCCCTTATTGCTGATCTAACAAGTAAATCTTATGGACAGAAACAAGATAACTGCATTTATTGCAGGCAAACGTGGAATGAGTCCGTACAGTAACTGCCTGGTGCGTTGATCAGCCCCAGCAAGGGCTGGTGGGTCTGACACCTGCTGAGCTCACGCTTCGCAAGTGGGTCCACACCTGAATGGGGGATGCTCACTCGTGTGGAGTTACAACTTCCAAAATCGGAACAGTAGAGGATTGGCCTGTAGTTGTTTTCAAGCTGATGCTTGCAGGAAGGGCTGAAAGTGTGATGTGACTTACTGTGCATGGTAAAACAGCATTTCTTTGTAGGAACTATATGCTCTGTGGGAATCCAAGCAACCTGAGGGTCTTTGAGAAATTATGAGATTTGGAACTGCTTTAGGGCAAAATTATTCTAATTGCTTAGTGTTTCAAAGCTAACTAATTTATAATCATTAGTAAACAGTATTGTCAGATGCACTGAAAATCCTCTGGGCTACAGAAAACTGTAAAGCCTTCTCTCCATTTCTTGCATGCTTACAGGTATAGGATTAAGTGGTTCTGAGCCAGGTTTGCCATGTTTCTGGTTGAGGGTGTTGAAGTTACCTAGCTATCTGTTCCTTTGACCTTCTTGCTGCCTCTCCCCAAAGCATCGCTCTCAGACCTTCCAGTGCCACTTCTTGTTGGGTGGACTCTGTCCAGCAAGTCTTTCCATCCTGTGCTTTAAGATGGAGACTTCTGCTGTTCATTGCAGTCATCTCAGTGAGGATGGCTGTGCAGTTAGGCAGGGACAAGCATATCCTGATAAAGCACTGATCTTTATTCCAGACAAACCTATTTAGGAGGAACTTATCTCAGAACCAATAGGCAGTTCACAGGTATATTTAGGTGCCAGAATTCTCATCCTCTGAGAATGGATAAATTTACTATCTTTGCTGCAGGTCTGCTTTGGACTTCTGTTTCTCATTTCTCAATTCAGACATGAAAGAATCACCTTCCCAAGTCCTGTTATTATCTCAGCTCCCTTGAATTGATTCAAACTTGAAGCTTCATCCTGCTGAGGGGGGAAGGGCATAAATTGCAGAAGACTTGCTTCCTGCTTTCTGTCAGTGCATGGGATTAACATTACTTCTTGGTGACATTAATTACCAGTGAGTTAGGAACACAGACAGCTGTGCACCTACCATGATAGATAATTTCAAAAGTGAATACAATAATTCTTGACTCTTCCATAATGCAGAAGATGCTGCAAATCCCTTGTCATTTTTAACCAGCAGATATATTAATGATTTACAAGAATAAGTATACTTAATAGAAATTCAACTAGGTTTTTTTAAATGAAATAATTCTGCAAAGTCTAGCTGCCACTATATCCCAAATGTGCTAGTGTTGGAGGCCAGTTTAATGCACATTTGTAGCTTCCAGGTTGCTGTGTCCTACAATTGTAAGGAGTGACATATACTGCCCTCCTTGCAGTACTCATATAAGACTTATGCCTGGATGCCCTGCCAAAGAAAGTACCTCAGCAACCTCTCTTGGCAGCTGCAAATCTGTATTCTCTCTATCACTCCTCACCAAGGCAAAGTCATTACTTATCCCCTTGACAATAAAGGGACTTAAGTAATGACATGGTAGAAAGCATGGCGAGGACTTCATTCTAGAGGGGCGTGTCCAAGCCAAGAGGGCTAATTGTGAATGCTAGTGCTTCAGAGCAGATTTACATAAAACACCTACTAATCAATCTTTTAAATATGTATAGAAAATTTTGTTGGCAAAATATTTTTCTAAGAATTATGGTAGCTCTGACTGAAGATGACCCAGACATTCAGTGTAGGACTCCTGTCACTCTCAGTCCTGACAGGTGTCCTGGCTTCCAGCTGCTGCTTGAAAAGGCTGCAGATCTCCTAGAAATCCTGTTGCCTGCAAGCCCCACACAGATAGCTTGAATACCTTAGGAAGTCTCAGCCAGCACTGGACATCTGTTGACACTTGAATTTTGCCCACAATTTGATCCAAGCATGTGGAAATTGTTGCTGGAGCTGGTGGGCTTTCTGCCTTAGCTTTGGAAGCAGAGAACTGTTAGTGGCCCAGATTAGCTGGTATCAACTTACTAAAAGGACTCAGATTAAGACTGTTATTTGCTAATACACTTGGGTTAAATCCTCTGTCTGGATGAGACTGCCAGTGTCTGAAATCTGCTCCTAAGCTGTGCACATTCTACCTCTATCATAACAAATCTCCCTTCTGCTCATCTCTAGTTCTTTTTTCACTACACCGTGTCTCTTGCAATTTGCCTCTGGTGCCTTTGTTGGTGATGTGTTGTTCATTTTGGATGTCTGTGGCAGATTTTCAGTTGCTGAGCCTGTTGTATTTTGGAAGCTCTGTGTAGTTTCTTTCCCTTCTTTGGTTTCCCAAAAGCCTTGAAGTAGGGGGTGCTTAATGGAACCTGGCCATGCCTTTCCTCTGGAAAGAAATCCTGTGCTGCAGAGGACTCTGGCGTGTGCCTGTACCACTGATATCAGGTGGATCCCTGGCACTTGCTATGGTACTGCATCGCCACCAGGCCAGGTTACTGCCCGTCTCTGCAGGGGTCCAAAACCATGTTCAGCACTGAAAACGTTAGTGACAGCAGGGTGCAGGGGTGGGCATAGCATTTGCTGTAAACCTGTCGCTAATCTAGTGTAGATTTTCTGACTTTGATGTTGGAGTTTGTAGTGCAGAGTCATATTGGCTGCAGTTTCTGTGTTGGCAGCTTTGCACTAAATGTGACCCAGATCCATGTAGAGTTGGGGTTTCCTGGCAAAACTTGAGTCCTTCTGTAAGACCTGGCCTGGGAGGCTAAGGTTTTTGAATACTGCTTTCAGTTAAGCCTCCCTGAAAAGGCAGGGATTGCTGTGAAGCTGCCAACCATGTTGCATGACTGAGCCCATCTGCACCATTACCAGAAATACGGTTTTATCCTTAGATTCATACAGAAGATGTTGGTAGAAGCCATCAATTTTTAGAGTAGCTGAACAGGAATCTACCTTAGAAGAGTAAATCAAGGTGCCAAGTACCAAACTCTTCTGAGTAAGTGTGCGTATCTTAGCATGGGATAAGTGGTCATTAAGCAGAAACGATTTTTCAATGTTAGCTAGGGCAGAGCCAGTGCTTTTCTGTCCAAGGATCTTGCAGACCTTCTGGCTGCAAGGGAAACAGGGTCAGGGAGGCATCAGTGCCACCTGCCCAGCAGCGGGTGGGCAGTCCTGACCACCACCTCCGCCAGCCCAGCTCTGTGGTCCCCAAACGAGTTTACTGTTCCCACCGTTCCTGACATCATTTCAGGAAGAATGTAGGATTTCAAAATTTGGGCAGATCAGTGTTGAGGATAGTACACATTCCTCTGCAAAGGCCAAATATTAATGTGAATCACAATTGTGACTAAATCTGGGCACTGACTCCCATGTATATAAGCCAAAGACCTGTTATAACTGAAGGGAAAAAAGAGAGAGAGAGTCAGTTCATTTGTTCATTAGGCTTTGTCAGATCATTTTCAGTAATGAAGTTGAGGAAGATCTCTAGGAAGCTTTAAAAAGATTATTTCAAATTTTAGCAACTATCTAGAAAGTGTGGAGATCAAGGTTCTTATTTGAACTGTATTTGCAGCTACTATATTTGTGATATGGGAAATCTGTCAGTCTTATACATCTGCCTGCAATCCTGTTTATAACAGTGACAAAAATTTTCAAGCTGAAAAATTCTTGAAACTCATATATATCAGAAAGATTAGGTTTTAGTTCTGACTGCTCCCTGACATAACCGTTTATCAGTCAAAGGTTAATTGTCTCTAAATCAGGTGCTGCTTCTGCTGCCTTGAAATGTGGATTATCAAATTAGATGTCCAGAGATTTTGTGCTGCACTAATAATGTTCTGGTGCAAAATTCCAACAGAACTTATTTCTGATTATGAAAGTTATGTATCCTTATTATCTAAGTCTTCAAACTAACTAGCTTCAGCTAAAACCAGTTCTGTAATACCAGGCAACAGGATGGTCTGAACATAAATGAAATTAGAAAGCCACTGACTGCATCAGTGTAAATTTGCCTACTATGCATCATGGATCAAGTGCTCTGAAATATCACACCTGAGAACAAATGAATGGAAGTCACTGTGCCAAATTCGTTCTGGGTACAGCATCACATTAGGTTACTCTCATTCCTAATGTAGCAGTGAATTTGGCCTAAACCAAGATCCTTATAAATCAGAAGGAACCAAAAAGACAGATGCTATATCTTGAAAGATATACTCTGGAAACCATAGCTCGCTCTCCTGCCTTTTCATCCCAAGGAAGCAGATGGCTTCTCACTCACCCAGCTATGGTGAAAGCACAACGGGTAAAAATAAAAGCAGAGGGCTGGATTCCTTCCTTGGTTAATCTGCATGTGGTCCCACGAACCCTGGTGGGAATGCAGAGAATGGAACGAGGATGAAGTACAGCTTGGAGATCTGCAAGAGAATTTGTCTAGCATTTACTCTTAAAAGAGTAAGGGAATATGCGTGTGCTCAAAAAGAGACATGAATGCACCCCACTTACCATCTTCTCACTGCTCTGGCAGACTGCTGGCCATAATGAACAATCCTCAGGAAGTCGTGATTCTCTAAGTGCTATTCTTCCTCCTCCCCACAAGTAAGCAGGAAGCTTGCTAGCTCACGTTGTAATTAACAAGAAATTCAATTAACTTTTTTGGCTCTTTGATTTAATGCCTAGATTCCGTTATCTGTGGGCATCCAGTTTGTGGAACAATAGGGGGAAAAAGGTCTGCTTAGTCAAAGAACCAGCCAGAAAGAACAAGCCAGTGAAGAATGTTCTTTCTTCCTCACGTCCTTCATTTCTCAAAAGAAATATGAAAAGCATCTGTTAATATGTGGTGACCGATAGTTCAATGCCAACCAATGCTGAAGTGACCCATTTAATTTTCATATATTTGGAAAACAAGGTCTGCGGAAGTTTTCTTAAATGCTTTTTGTGGGGAAATAATTTTTTTTTTAACTTCAGCTTTTTTGTTCCTCTTCAATGAGAGGGGAAGTATACTTGTTAATAATAATAATAATAATATAGCAATGATTTAAACTGCTGCTTAGTACATTTTTTGCTTTCCTGTTCTTCCGCAGACCTAATCTGATGAATTTGTTCATGTCAAACTGGGATGCATTATTCATGTCGTCCTATGTCACATCATGTATAATGGAATGTGACAACTCAAGGTAACGCATCAATTAGGACAAGGCAGGAACAGAGATTTGTTGATGAAGGAGGGAATGTATATCCAGCTTTGGGCATGGCTGTTTGGTGTTTGGGGGTAACAAGAAAGCTATTTTAAAACTTCAGAGCTGAATTTGGAGATCATATGTATTAATTTATATAATTGTCTTTCAGCACTTCTGTTTGTAAGTATACTAATTGAGATACCCTAATGCTCATGCACTTACCGATATATGACTCAAAGCCTTTTAATTATCCCATCTGCCATTAGTCCTGTTCCAAGTGCACTTGGTCATATGCAGGTGATGGGCGCGGGATGGGGGCTGAAAGCTGATGAAGGGAGGTGATTGGAGGTACTGTCTGCAATTCAGTGTAGCATGAAATGGGAGTTTGCATGAGTCTTCATGCTTCTGTTAATCCAAAAGGGGATCCAATTTATTCTGAGCTGCTGGTGACACTTCATGATAGAGTGGCTTGGTTTCATCCTTTTATTAGTTGGTAGTAGTGAACAAGATGTTAAATCAATAGGTTATTGCTTCCAGCAGGTCAACAGTTTTTGTATGGCTTTTGTGAATCATACATGGAGCCTTGGATTAAGAGTGAAACATGAGCCTTCCTTTGGAAGAGAGGTATAAATTTGCAGGGATTAGGGATCAAGGCAAAACCCATAAATCTGCAGGAATGAAGGGTTTCTGGGAAAAGATGCTAAATTCTGACTGAGACCTGGAGGAACAGGAGCAGGGTAAGGAGCAGGGAGCAAGTGCTCAAATGATGTGGAAGCACAAGGGCTCTGCATCTGCAGAGATAGTTGAGTGCTCCCTGGGAGCAGCATCCAGCCTTCTTGCTGCCCTGCTCTCTTGGGAACTGATGTCACTTTTGGAGAAAGTTGGGAGTCCTTTAGGGCATGAAAGCGAGGACTCTGACTCCAGCCACAAGCTCTCTTAAGCTCTGCTGGTGCTTGGAGCATTTGCTGCTGAGACAGCTGTCACAACTGGACACAGCATGTTGTCACTCTGCCACACAGCAACAAGATGTGAAATGAATGTGTGAATGGAGCAAGAGTCCTTGCTTTCATATCCCCATGAAGTATGTCCAAAAGGCTCTCCACAAGTCATCTATCCACTCCGAGCAGGGTCACATGTCACTATACTCTTTCAAACAAATCTTTTGCTAGGCCTTTTCCTAAGGACCTCCAGCGTAGAGTTTCCACAGGATCCCTAACTGTGCTTAATTATTAGTCTGAGAGATGTTCTTAATATCTGACCTGATCTTGCATTCTTCCAAATGTAGAGATTAGCCATTTGGAAGGGATTGTATGTATGCTGGAGAACAGAACCAGAAATCAAAATCATAATGACAAATTGCAAATATGGTCTGAGACCAGGGGATGCGGTTTAGCAGGATGCCACACACTACACTGGGTAGCAGCCGCCAGCTGCACAAACCCAGGCTGGTGAGTCACTGGTGGGACAGTAGTGGCAGAGAGAGGGTGGGATGAGCAGAGTGGGACACAGCTGCATAGGAGTCCAGGTGCCTTGCTGCCCTGAAAAAGGAGAATGTTGTGCTCAGTGGATAAATGGAAAAGCAGCCTAGAAGATAACAGACATGCCCCAGTTGTGTGTACTGTGCTTCAAGAGAATTGGGAGCAAACTGGAAGGGGTCTGGGAAGGAGCAATGTGAGCTGGCTGATGGCTAGGAAATATGACTGTCAGGGAAAGCTGAACAAACTGGGCTTGTTTAGTGTCAAGAACTGAAAATGGGTGGTGTGGCAATACTGCTGCTCTGAAGAGGAGAATACTCTCTGTGTTCCTTATAGAGAGGTCTTTAATTGTGACAAGGAAGGTTGGGGCTGGATGCTAGGAAGCAGCTTCCTAAGGGAGCAGTAGAAAGCATCAGAATTTATTGCTCAGGGAAATATAGAGCCTTCATTGGTGAAGGTCAAGTTAAACGCCTCTGGAAAAACAGAGGTGTACTGGGGCAGGGAGCAGCTCTCAGCCCTCCGAGCAGTGCTTTCCAACTTGAATATTGTGTGCTTTCTGTAGCAAGCAAGGCCATTTTAGCACCTCCTCTCCTCAGCTGTCTTCTCCCTCAGTGCGGCAACCCATGTTTTCC
This sequence comes from Ibycter americanus, assembly GCA_035590275.1. Taxonomy (NCBI): domain Eukaryota; kingdom Metazoa; phylum Chordata; class Aves; order Falconiformes; family Falconidae; genus Ibycter; species Ibycter americanus. The sequence goes on from JAVJGI010000037.1 coordinate 13,436,971, forward strand.
AGTTTTCCTAATAAGTTAAATTTTTTACTTTTCTGGCTATTTTCTCTGAACTCTTTTCCATTGGTCCTGGTTCTTCTTGAGCTTTGGGTGGTCTAGTGAAGACCTTTCCTGAGCAGAACAGAATAAAAGGATTGCTTTTGGTGTCTCACCTCTGTGTACCTGGCTTCTCTGTACATGTTGCCATGCTTTGGTGGCAAGGTTTGTTTGTGTTTTTTGAAGGAGTAGTATAACACCACTTTGTGATGATCTTGTTTTTACATGCACAGTATAAAATGCAAATTTAAGAAATAGTAACCAGTGTGCGGAAAAATCTTATCTGATTTTTGTGTGGAACTGTTGGAGTTTTTTTAATGCAATAGATGATTTCTATGCAGGGTCATCTAGATAGCAAAGGGATTATACTGTATATGTCACATTTCCTCCTGGGTATTTTCATAGAGATATTTCTGAAGCAGAATGTCTCCAGTCAGAATATTTAAAACAAAGCAAACACCTTCATGGAGAATTAAACAGTAGGGTATGTGGACTCACATGTGTGCATGTGTTTACACACATGGAGTATTTTGAGAACAGTTCATATCTTGTTTAGGGCTGTATTAGCGTTCATGGAATATCCTTTTGTTTGGCAGTAGTCAGATAAATAAGAAATTAAATAAAACTGCAGTGTATGAAATATTGCAGTACTGGTGTTGAAGGTTTTATTAGATTCAGAGTGCATTTAAAGATCAGTAGAAAACCTCAGGCATTTGCCAATCAAATGAACTTGTGAGAGTGCCGCTGCTCTGCTTTCCTCCTTGGAGGATGATAGGGACAAGCAAAGGCAGGTGAATTACCAACTCTTTGGGAGAGCTAAATTTATGTTGCAATTCAGAGGTTGATGCATGAGGAGAGAAGATATAAAATAATTATTTTCTGCAGGATGTTGGCTGAAGGAAGACATATACAGAAGAGCAATGAAAGAAGTGCTCCCAGCCTTCCAGGAGACACATGATATTTGAGAGTATTGTGAGTATATTGATTAGTAGAGTTTAATACCAGAGTCAGTAATTTCAACTTTGTGACACTGGGGTTTTTTTCATTGCTTTTTCTACTGGATTACAGAAGCTGTCTATGTCAGTAGTTAGACACATGCATATTTTCTAAGAAGGTTGCTCATGCACTTCTACAAGGCATTGCTCGGTATTAGTTTTTCTGTAAAAAGTTCTTAGGGTGTCCTGCTGTGACGCATAGTATCTACCTCTCAAATACTTTTTGCCTGGTTCTATGCGTTTTTTCATGTTCTATCATTCTTTTAAAATTGTGAACTTCCCAATACGTGTGCAGCATTCCAATAGCAGTTTCACTACTGTGATGTAGGAGCTAAAACCAAATGTGCTCCTGGGCTTCTTTTTCTGAAATTGTCTTTCTTCCCTGAGAAAGAAACTTAACGCAGCCTGTGCAGTGGAAGGCTGTTAGTGCTCTGCAAGCCTCTTCCCTGGTGTCCAGATACAGCCTCCAACTGTCTGTCTTGGAGAGAGGGAGTGTGCAGTGCCAAGCAGATCTGCCGGTGGGTGGTGCTAATGATTTCAGTGCAGTTGCATATTTGCTCATGATTTGAAACAGAAAGTGAGATGGGAAAAAGAAAACTTTCATCGTTGGCAGTAGAAGTATTTCTGGAAACTCTCTGGTAGTTGGAACTGTCCTCAAGATTCTGCTGCAGCTGTAGCACAGGTGTGTGCCTCTTTTAAATATTAAAAAGAGAAAACCTTTTCAAAATACTTCAAACTACTTGATTGTTACTGCAAAAGAAAAGCACTTTTTCCCAAATGTCATTGTAATTTTCTATTAATTTCATATGGTACTGTCTGAGTAATAAAGTTATTAAATATTGACTGATTCCCTGCTCTCACACTGCTCTCAGTATATCTATGAAGGGTTTCCCAGAGGAGCTTCTGACAGGCTTTAAACAATCAACCATGACAGCATAGAGGAAAAAGTATTGTCTAGCTTGCTAATGTCTTAGCTCTTGTGTTTTCAAGGCGATTTTACTGCATTTATCAGTGTGTCCTAGTTCCTGTTTCCCTTTATAACCATTGTGCTGGTTTTGGATGTTGACAGGCTTTGGTATCTCATGGTTAGATGGTCTGACTTAAAAGCCCTGAGACATCTTGTTCCCCAGACAATACCCCTGCAGAGCGGTCCCTGCCATTTTCCCAGGGCCATCCATCCATACGTATTTGGGTTTTTCTGTTATTTTGGTTGGCTGATATTTTTCATGTACCCATTCTCCACCTCTGAACACAAATCTTCCCACATTTCCTTGGAGGTTTGTCTCCCTTCTGTGGGAGGACTTGAATATTAGTCCTTCTTCTTTTCTGTGTATCTCTACTTTTATTAATCTCCCCTTTCATTGGTTTATGACATACGTGGAGGCCAAGATACAGTAGAGGACATAAGTTGTATAAAAAGAATGCAAGAAGTTAATCATATTATTTTTACCTGTCCCCTGCCTAATATCTCGATAAAAATGCAGATATTAGACTGGGTGATTGCAAGTGAAAGTATCTATCTATGCTTTGCAAAAGGTTTGCACATCTTAGTGGAAATAATTATCTTCTGCACAGTTGTGATTATCACGTGTTATTACAATGAGTGCAGTTTTCTTGGAGTTATTATGTTTAGCAACAGCCCTGTTTTCTTCGTCTTCCTAGATTCAGCTGATTCACATTGATCTGTTTTTCTTACAGGGGTTAACTTTGGGGGGAAAAAAAACCTCCATAACTTGAGAGGTTCTACAAATTATGCAGTCAACTTCCCTCTGTGCGTGGGAAAATTGCAAGGTCAGAACAGCTAGAGTGTGAGGGATTGTTCTCACCCTGGGAAAAACAACTTTCTGGGCATGATGTCTACACTGCCAGACTGGTGCTTGATTCAGAAAAGCAGTCATGGAAACACTGCTTGTGTGCTATGGCTTTATTTTCAGTGTCTTAACTTTTTCTGGCTAGCCAGTTCAAAGATTTAAGAAAAAAATAATCCTGCCTGGCTTTAATTGATAAAAGCCAAAGGAGAGCAAAGGGCACTTTTCTGTTCTTCATTAGTTATGGCAAACCTTTTTCTGTAGTAACTTGTGCAATAAAATGTATTGCATAGTGATTTGTTAGCGTTATCATTTGCTACTAAAATATGCTATTGTCTTTACAATAGCAAGCCTTAGAAGAAGGAGCGAGCCTAGGAAGAAAGGAGTTCTAAAATATTAACTCTGAGAGTATTAGATACATCATTGTGTGGGGTTTAGAAAACCTAGCAGTTTAAAAAAAGAATGACTGAATAGTATGCTTTTCATGTTCAGCTGATCTCCATTCCATCCATGCATTAATTAAATGCTTTTTACTTTGTGTTTCATTTGACAGTGGATTTCAGTACATTGGATTAGGTGAATTGACTGGATGCAGCGTAAACCTCAGCAGTTCAAGACAAGCACTATATAAGCTCTAAAAAGTCTATTCTACCATTTCCATTAGCCTCTATAAAGTGTTCTGATAAGATCAAGACGCATAAGATGATATATGTTAAATTATGCAACCAGCTGGCTGATAGTGCTGCTGGAGCTGGGGGACTGACAAAAGCTATTGTCAGGGCCAGCCAGAGGTGCTCCTTCCAAAATCCTCTTTTCTGTTGTTGCTTTTTGAACTTTGCATATTAAAAGTTTTTGTTTAGTCTCTCCCCAAGGGCTGGAATTAATTTTTATTTTTTTTTCCACAGGATGGTTTCAGTGGAAACACTAAACCAATTTAAAAGCAGCAGTGGACAGCATTTCCGGAGGATTATTTTTCTTGGGTCTTATGCTTCTGTGGTGCCAAACAAACTGAATTTTGAAACTTGGTCAGAAGATAATAACTAGCTGGGGCACTGTTTGGTAGAATCTTGAAGGAAAAGAAAAAAGTGTTTATCCGAAATCTGGGAGTTTTAGTAATAACTGAGAATCTGTAATGAAAACACCCTTTATCACACCAGCTTTGAGTGGGGATTTTAAAAGAAATTGGCAGTGGAGGAAAAGTATATTAACATGAACGTAGCAGGAAGCAAGGAAATGAGGTTGCACCATGAGGGTGCCCTGACACAAATTTGTTTCAGGCTTTATTTTGTCTGGTGCAGAGTGAGTCCTGACTTCCCTAACATTCAAAGTTGGCTGACCAGCTGCATCTTTTGTTTGGTGCTAGAGTCCTTTGTAGTCATAGCCCAGGTCTGTAGCTTCTTTTTGGCATTGCTTCTGGAGAGGAAAGCTTTATTCTCTGGAAGCCACAGTTCCCTTCCTACCTCAAGACTTTATCTGAGGGCTGGGACTGAACCAGACTGAGACAAATAAGACCTCTTTATTGTAATATAGTAAAGAATGAGTTTCTAAGGCAGTTTGAACAGAGGGGATATTTAAGAATGTGATATTGAAAAGGAAGCACTAAACCTCAAATGAATCTCACTAGTCTGGAGTCCAAACTGTGGAAAAAGAGATGGTATGTGAAGCAATATGACAGAGGAGTATAAAATCATGTGAAGAGGATGGGTGGGAACTGATTATGTGCTCTCTTAGGCAGTGCTGGTCCAAAAGCAATACAGTGAAGGTATCAAGTGCTGGGTTTGGTGTAAGCAGAGGAGGATCTTCATTCAATGGAGAGTCAACCCGGGGGAGCCCTTGTCAAGAGGTGTCATGAGCACAGAAGTTTACATTGATTCAGAAAAGAATGGGACAAGATCCAATGAGGTTTATGAAATACATAGAAATGATATCTGGCTTAGAAAGCTACTGGCTTGGAAATGGTTGAATGCCAGTAGAGTATTAGGAGGATGTATCTGCTTTCCCTGCCCTATGCCCTGTCCTTGGCATCTGCCTAAGCTAGGCAACCTTTTGGCTTGGCCCAATATGACTGTTACGTTCTTGGAGACCTTGGCACAAAGAAGTAAAAATGCATGTGTTCAGCACATCTGCTTCATGCCAGAAGCAAATCCTTTTTTGTCCCGTGTACAAGTAATTAAGTGGATGCTTCCTAAGCTATACTGTATTAATAAAGTACCACTGATGTCTCAGACACTCCCTATCTAGGGATGTGAATGAAGGAGAAAAATTCTGTGGAAAAATGAATGCATCAACAGTGCTCTCAAAGGAATGATGAAGGTGGTGTGGCCTTCCAGATTTGTCTTCTGCAAGTCCACTGGCCCACACCTACTGAGCTTCTTGGCTGAGCACTACAAAATTGTGCAGCAGGCTGAAGTGTCTGTCCTAGGCCAGCTGAATGGCTTGAAGGATTAGTGAATAGGAGGTAGCCAGAACAGGCATGTATTACAGGAACAGTGGCAACATGTTTGGGTAGAAATTGTAGTCTTGGGCAGTTTGCATACAGCCTCCCAGTTGCATTATTCAGAAATAAATGTTCTTTCTTCCTCTTCATTGTCTATGCAGACCTAATCCTTCTTTTTTTTCTAATAGTTCATTTCAGCCCACAGTGTGGCTTAGGCAAAGCAGTCTCTGTGCTAAACCCAGCTCCCTTTGATACTTAATGAGGTTTATGTTTTGTGCTTTGCTGCTGTTGCCCATGAAGCAGTGACGTCCATCGCTGTAGGTCCTGCAGCTTCAGACTGGTGTTTCTTTTCCTTGAGGACTGGTGCTGTTGTTTGCTGCAGATTCCCCCGTGTCTTGCCTGGCTCCGTAACCTTACAGCACACATTTTCCTTTGTTTACTGCCCGCTGGCACCTGGAAAGCAATTATCTGTTTCTGTCCCCTGAGTGCCTACAAACCCCATCCTTTCCTGCCTCCCACGGTTGACTGCTTTTAAAGAGAGTGCTGTACCCATCAACAGGTGTTAGCAGCATCTGCTATCAACATGGCATCACCCTCTCAGCCGAGCAGCATCCTGCCAAAGAGCTGGCACTCACTTCATTATGCATACTCCCCATCTGCATGCAGATTCATTTAGCACCTCTTGCCCTAGTGGAACTGGCACGTGTCTCGGTGTGGGCCCAAAGCCACCCGAGCATATGGGTTTGGTCTGCTCCAAGCGTATGCAACAGAGATAGTGCATTTGTAAAACAGGAGCAGGATTCCCACATAGGAAAGGTAATGCAGCTTTTGGGCCTAGGACTCGCTTTTTAAAACTCTGTGGGTTGAGTATGCTCTGATCTGTGTTTCTCTGGCTCTTTTTGGTATTATTCAGTGCTGTGACAAAGGTCTAAAGGTCTATATCAGCTCTTTTTCTTCTCTGCAGAAGGCCTAATCTTCAAAATGGTTTTCCTATTTGGTTAGGCTTTTTTCAAATAAAAATATTAAAAATCTGATTTTTAATAGTGTATATACAGAGGAGCCTGTTTTCTGTGGGTAATATACTATACTAAGGATGTGTGATGGCTTTTATTATGTTTCTGCCACGTCTTTGTTGCTATGCTGTGTCTCTCTATGGCTGTTGAAATTGGAAAATGCTATGGAGTCATCTGTTTTAACCCCTGTTTTCTGCAAATCCAAGTAACTTCTGCCCATCATTCTGCCCTTGGCTGTGGGTTTCCCATTGTTACGTATTCCTAGATCCTCAATTTGGCCTCTAAGCAGAAGTGCTTCAACTTAGTACTGACCAGGGTTTGCAGTGTGTTTGGCAAGACTCTGTTCTCTGGATGGCCCTGCTTTACCCCTTGTACAGGGCCATGCCAGTCCCATCTGAAATGCCACAGCTGTGAGCGTATTTGTCACCAGATGCAGGAAAAAGTGGAATGATACTTCTGATGAGAAAGCCCATGGACTTGAACAACAAACCACCTGAATGACAAAATCCCAAGCCCACAGAAGGACTGTGCAAATGATGGAAACTTCATATGATGCCCTTAAGTCTTCCTAGCCTTTTCTCGACTTACTCAAAGAGAAGCCAAAAAAGAATATGTCTTAGACATCATGGTCTGACCTGTAGGACCAGCCATTTGAAAGGCAGTGAAGTTTTCTCTGAAACTTGTGCAAAGACATTGGGAAATATGCTTTGAATTATTTATCTTTTGCTTACATTTGGATCCTCAGAAAGATTCTGTTCCATCTGAACGACTAAGCAGAGTGCACAGAAAATTTGTGGTGCAGGGGAGGCTCCCTTCCTTACTTTAAAGGCAATTACCAGCAGTGCTACCCCTCATTAGCCCTGCTAGAAGGGAAGTTATCCTGTTACACTCCACAGTAATCCCTCCTGGATTTCTGTAGGTAAGTGCATGGCTTACCTCAATGCTCATCCCTTCTCCCAAAATTCCCTTTTTAATTTTTTCTGGTTAAAAAATATTGTTTGTTGATTGCCAATTTCTTTTGTTAAATTTAGTGCAGAGCCAATCACAAAAAATTAGGTAGGCTGTAGGTGTATGTATGGTGGCCTTTCCTTTGGAATTAGTATTCCAGAAATCCCATTTTAGTAGCTGTACTGCTTAGCTACTGAGGAGAAACTTTTAATGGGATAATATTGATCCAGTTGGGACCAGCAGAGCTTGCAAGGTACGAGTCATTAGGTAGCGTTTGCAAGGGGTGGCCTGAGCACTTCTGTTGTCCAGGCAATTTTGGATCAGTCAGATTTCTGCATTGACCTTTAAAATTGTACTTGTATTAAATATCCATCTGGGTTCTGGTAGCATGATAAATCTGGAGGACTCTAATGGGCTTTTAAAATATATGTGGTGCATAACAAAGTGTTGCCTTCCCCCTCAGTTATTTGTAAAATGTTTTACATGCTTAGTAAATGTACCCTTAAAAGATTAGCTGAAGGCCATATTTTTCCCCTGGGAGATTGTGAAAGGAATTAAATGGAAGCATTAGTCTGAATTGCAAAAAATAACCAGTTGACCACACTGAACAGAAGTGACCATACTTAATCCTGAACAATTCGCCAGTGCTAGTATAAGCATTCAATGTGCTAGGTGGAGCTAGCATGACATTTTTAAAGCAGCAACAGAGAAACCCAGTCCCTCTATAAAAGGACAACATGTGTATATATTTTTAGATCATTGGCTACTAAAATTAATGATAGGTTTCACCTCACCTGCCAAACTTCTTAGTCATTTTCCTTCTAGCCCCGGTTCAGATAAACATTTTTAGTGCTCTTTCGTTAATATGTCCAGGCTGAGCAATCACAATGCGCTGGTGAGTGTCCTGCAAAGGGACTGGGAGAAAAAGTCTGCTGCTCTGGCCAGCTGGAAAGTGCTGGATCTGCCACCTCAGCCCATGGCTGGAGCAGCAGCTGTGACACCCATGGGCATCCCCAGCCCTAGTGCAGTGTGCTTGTCTGCTTGAACAGCAGAGATCAGGACACTGTGTGCTGTGTGAATGTGCTGACCATTGGGCTCCTGTGCTCTCACTCTTGTTAGCCACTGGCTAAGAGTGTGAAGGGGCGGTGGAGGAGAGGACAGGATGCCTCCCAATATATCATGGGTGCAGAAGGGGACAATGTCCTCCTCCCTGTACTCCGGGAGGGCTCTTGGGTGCACACAAACCCTTGAAACTCCTAGGGAAAATAGGGAGTGCACAGAGCTGTCCCCAGCTGTCCAAGCGAGGACAAGACTGAGGCAAAGCTTGCTGAGACATTTCAGAGCAAGGTTTTGACAGCTACTGTATGAGAAACTGTCTCCTCAGCCCCAGGAGGTGTAGGAGGAGCTGTGGTTTGTTAGCTGTGATATCTCGCTCCTCTCTCACTTTCTCCACTGGGGTTTCTGGACCTTGCTGATGAGTCCAGGTTTAAATAACCAACCTCTTTGTGCTCTGATGCCACCAGGCGCTGCCCTGGAGCATGGATGGGCTCATGCTGCAGCTGAGAAGCAGAGGGACACCCCCAGCATTCAGGTTCCTAGTGTAGTTTTGTGTGAAGAAAAGGCTCACTGCCTCTATGGTCACCTAACAGCTTTCTGGTGCTAGTATTGGTTGAATTTTCACAAAGTCCTTAGTGCCAATATTGAGACCTTGCATATGGAGAGGTCTTGTAACTGGTATTTAGGCCAGCAGATTCCTGGGGAAGGGATGCTGCATCTGGGAGCAGCAGGGCAGGGAACGGTGAGGCAAAGGAAATGTAGAGATTGTGCTGTGGGTGCATATCAGAGAGATGGTCTCCAGAGGCGGAAGAGGAAGGTGGAGGAGTGAAGCTAGTGGTCTGAAGGTGGACTTGTCAGGTCCATTCCATGTTGCTCAGTGCAGACCTTTGAACAGAAATCAGATTTATCAAATTTTGGCAAATGTATGGGCTAGAATTCTTTTAGAATTCTTCCAAAACCATAAATGAGTAAAATGGGTATAAATAGAAAATTGAACTTGGATATAAAGTTTTATTAAATTATTGATGAAGGGAAGAATTTCATTAGGAAGAAAATCCCTGGAAAGAACGAGGTGGGGAAGGGTGCCAGAAGGCCTCCAATGGCTTTGATGCGGCACTCTGTGCCACTAGGTGCTGGTGCACCCCCGTGACTTTGTGAGTCCCGAGCCTTGTGCAGCTCTGATCACTGCTGGTGGCACACGAGCTCATCATTCGACACCAACTACAAAGTTTCTTCAAGAGCTGTGTTCACAACATTTCCACAGTTATTTGTAGCTCCTAGATGACCACAGACCTTGGTCATCATGGTTTCCTGGACAGACCTTTCTGGTTTTGGAGTCTGTGATGTGCAGACAGATGCTAACAGGGTCTATGTGGCATCACCATTTTCCAAAGCACCTCCCAGATGTGCATAGAATTGTAAGGGATGTTTTAAAGAATGCATTATGTGCTTAAATGGTTAGCCCAAAGTAATTCATAATGCCAGCACCAGAGGTAGGGACAGAATCCATGTTTCCCATCTTCCCGGTAGCAATGAGCATTACTTTCCTGCTGGCTCAGCAGGACAGACAAAGGCCCTGGAGCACGAAAGTCAGGAGATCTAAAAGTATCGTGTTCTTCCTATGACTTACCAGCCATTCACAGCACATATGGCCAGAAAGGAAGTTTAAATAATTCAGTCTCACTCCTTTATAACACAGCTCAATTTAACCTAGTTATCCCTACAGTAAAGCTATTACCTATGCTTACTTTCCTAAAATATTTCTAGCTGCAGTTTGCCTGCACCAAGAAACAGACGATCTACTGTTGCAGTTTGGAGTTTGTATCAATATTTAATTGTTCTTGCTGCACCTGACTCCTACGAGAATTCATCTTGCAATTCTCAGGTGGTCAGTCTTGCCACACTTTGTTACAGCCTGTTTTCCATTTGGTATGTTTTGGGTTTTTTTATTCATAGTCGTTACTTTTGTTTTGTCACTGAACCAGAAGAAGCACCACCAGTCAGAACCATGGCCCCCAACTGCTGAATGATGCCTTTTCCTCTTTGTGAACTCCATTTCGGGATAGATTCATTTGTACTTCTAGACACCATAGTTGGTTGTGGCTACAGGGTTCAGACCAGATGTCTCGTGACTGCACAGAGCATTCAGTAAATAGAAGATTATTGTCTGGTGAATTATTCCTGTGGTCCTATTTTAATGTTTCATTTTTCAAATACATTTGAAAATTTCAGAGAAATCAAGACTAACTTCTCAAAAATAGTTCAAGAAGGAAGCCTCAATAAAGGTGAAACCAGCAAGCTTGCTAAAGGCAGCTGGGGGGTCTTTCTAAGCCCCAGATTGTCCAAACATGCTCTTTTGACTCTGTGCCAACCTATTCATTGAATTCTGCAAACCCTTCTCACAGTGCAAATGCTTCAATTTCTAAATCACAGATATAAGGAGGGCTGTGAAATTCTAATTTCTAAACACAACAGAATATTTTCAAGCACAGCTTAAACACTGATGAAAAAACCAAAACAATGCAATGCTGACATTTTAAAGATACATGAACAGTTATATCTGCTTCTGAACAGTCCAGGTGACAAAGGTGGGTTTTGTTTTGCAAATGTGGTGTTTGAAAGGGCATTTGGGTCTCTTATGTCCCTAGCTTTTTCCTCCAGTAAACTCCCATTCTGATCCACATGTACCTCCTTGGCTAAACACGGCAGACTGATCCTGGGATATTTCCCAGTGAGGTGCTGTAGCCCGGCAATGTGGCTTGGATGCTAATGCCTTTTTTGAAATTCTGAAGTTTCCCCGATGTAAGCACGCTTCAGGATTGTCAGTACACCATGCTAATGTGCGCAAGTGTTCAAACCCGCATGTAGAGGAACTGTAAAGGGTTAATTAACATTGATAATATACAGTTGTGGGCTTGCTTCTGGGGCAGTGGGTTGGCT
>JAVJGI010000037.1:13448300-13484100 GCA_035590275.1 Ibycter americanus
AGGCTGGCTGGAGGAGAAGCCAGGAACCTGGATGCAGCAGAGGCAAGAAGCAGGGTGGGCTGGCCTGAAGAGGATGAGGAAACAGCATGGACAGTAGATGAACTTTTGGAACCTTGTGTGGGAAAGCCTAGTTGTAGCTGGCTAGTTTTGTAGTGTTGCAACATCTGCATATGCTTTAGTTGCTCCTTTTGTTAGCTTTGCTGGAAGTTAGTTTCCCAGAAAGCTGTACATTAAAACTCAGTGCCATTACTTCTCAGCCTCCATGCCCTGTTGTCTGCTATTGCACCTGAACCCCTCCTTCAGCCCTCTCTTCTGGCTGGAATCCCCTTGCTATCAGTCCAGTGTTTCCAAACTGTAGACATCTATATGGTTATGGCAAGTGCTCAGTAGCTGGTTATGAGTAGGGGTTGATGAGAAAAGCTGAAGAGCGATTGGTGATACAAATTGTTTGGGAGCTGCTCTGTTAGGCAGCCTGGATAAGAGTTAAGTGCAGGAAACCCTGGGGTGAAAGGCTTGGCATAACCCAGAGTCTCCTTAATTTATTTGTGGCTAAGAGCTGTGGGGAGTAGACAATTGGGCATTACTCTTTACAGGTTTTGGGCATGTGTGTGAAATGTCCTTGTAAGAGAAGTTCTCACTATCTGACAAGTTTTTTTCTTGGAAGAAATTTTCAGTTCATGGTCTGAACAGGACCTATTCACTAAATTGGGTGTGGCTCTTACTGCATGTTTCAAAAGTGGATGCAAGGCTCAGGCGAGACAATCTTCCCACCTGCTGCTTACATGGGGTATTCTGGCTCCTTCCAGTGTTGCTCTTGCTATATGCAGGAGTTCAGGTGCTTGCTCATGACAGTATATATGGTGGCCCTGTGCAGTTGCTTTAGTGCATGAAGTGCACAATTAAAACTCCAGCCAACCCCCATCACACCCCGAAGGTCTGAAATGATTGTGCTGACATTGATTTTCAGTACAGAAGCCCTTTCCTCGTAAGGATTTTCAGTACAGAAGCCCTTTCCTCGTAAGGATTTTCTTACATGTGACCTGAAGGATGTGCTGGCAATAGATGTATGAGTTGTTTACCTACCTGTTACAAACTAATTATGATCATGTGCCACTTGGTAACAGCAGATTCCCTTAAAAAAAGGACAAAGTTTAGTACCATTGCAATGTGAATTTTGGGTCTTGCAGTTTTTTGTAATGTCTTTAATGATTCAGCTTTCTGTGGTATGACACTTCATGACATGATGTCTTCCTCACACGCAAAAACCTTTTTTAAAACAAAGTCTCATATTGCCCTGAGTCAAAGACATAATGTACTTGCTGCAGCTAAGTGTGGCCCACTTCCACCCTCACACACATGTGCAGACTTCTCAGTGACAGATCTGGTAGCTGACAGTAAGATGTGACCCTACCAGCCTGGGTTTCTCACACCAAACCACTCTGTTGCACACAGTGGAATAACTCAAATCAGCATTTGATCTTCTGAATTTAATAGGCAGTCCTTTCCACTTAATTTAATTTTGATTGATCAGTCAGGTCTTGCACTTTACCTGTGCATAGAATATTTCTATTCAATATGTTGCAGGGGACTGCCACACTTCAGGACAGGTACTTGTAGCAATGTGATGGTAGTCACTATGCTGCATTTGCTTACTAATCATAGGAGTTCATGAAGCATTATACTTGAGAAATCCTCAGCTATGCTCTGTAGAACAAATTTGGTCTTTGATACTCGGGAAAAACTTCAGGAGTATAAAGCCTCTGCTAGCATTTTGATTACTACTTACACATGTTTTGTAGGTCTGGTGTCAGAAAGCCTGCCTTTAAGACAGGCAATGCTTAATAAAGACAAATTTAAACTAAACCACTGTGGCATTTTTGCACAATGCTGCATGGTCTGGAAACAGAGAAATTTGCATTGCACTTGTCTCATCAGGTGATCATGTTTTAATAGCCCCTCTGTACTAGCACTGCATCAGCAGTAACTCTTCACTGATTCTGTGTTAATGGTATAAAGCCTGTACCTTTTCTTTCAGGCTATTTTTCAGACAAGCCTGAAGTTAAACTATGCTTATCTTACAGCTTCTTCACCATAGTAATTCATTTTGTCATTGTGTGCTCAGGCTAAAATGTCCACGCTGCTAATAGCTTCCCTCACGGTGATGGAGGCAGGTATTGATCAGGTTAATTTTGGTGCCTCCCGTGGGCTTGGAGAATCAAAGGTGTTAACATGACACTGTGAGACGCAAAGTGGTTTAACAAGGTCCAGGGCTTCATATAATTCCATCCTGCTCAGAAAAGCATGTTGTGTATGGCAACAACCACTACTGAGAAAAAGTAGACATTTTTAGTAGGGTAAGTTCCCTGTTTTACAGACTTCTAGAGAGTTTCAGATGCTAGCTGTTTGGGGGTGGGGGCAGAGGAGGGAAAAGCTTGATGTGGGTTGAAGTTACTGGCATTGTTCTTGTTGAATCTGAGCTGTGATATACTGAAGGACAAACCAGAGTATCCCAAGGCACACAGAAGAGGGCACCGGGAGAAACAGAGAGAGAACATGTGGCTTTTGGCTGGTGCACAGTCCACTGGCTGCAGCTCTGTGGCAGGAGGGAGGTGACTGTGGCACCAGATGCTACAGTCAGTCTAAGACACCCTGAACTCATCACAGCTTTAGCATGTGTGGCACATTGGATTTCAGTGTCTCACAGCTCCTGGCTTTGAGAAGAGTTGCAGAAGGGATATCTTTTCTGGGTAACATTGGGGTGCAGAACTGCACCTCTGGCGGGAGCAGTGCCACTAACCCGGCTCTCCTGTCAAGCCCAGAAGAGGGGTGCCAGGCCCTCCTTGCCTGCTGGAGATGGTGGCTGGGGCTGTGCATGGGATATGGCGTGGGAGTGGCCGTGCTGCCCCGCATCTGACTGGGATGCTGGCAGAGGGGCCAGTGATGGGGTAATCATTTAGGCTGGGTGACAGGGACTTGATTTGGCTCCTGGGACAGTGGTGGAGATGCAGGAGGTCTCACTCCCAGACCCTGATGTAGGGGCTCTTCTGCCAGCTGCCTCTTCCCTTCCTGGCTTCTGGGGTGCTCTCCTTCCCCTGACTCGGGCAGTGCTCCTGCCTGGGCTTCTTGGCTGCCTGCAGATGGATGAGGTGCTGAGGCTGGAGCTGTGGGTGTTTGCATCTCCAACAGGCACATGTGAGCAATGTGCCTTTAAGACTAGCAGGAGAGCAATAGTATCTCCCTCCCTCCTGTTAATTGTAGCATGTTTTTCAGCCATGCTTTCCAGTCACATTCGCAGGCTGTGAGAGGGAGCAGCGCTGAAGCTCGCCGGCTGAGTCCCATCCAGACAGTGTGTGCTCGCCCGCAGCGTGGGTGCCTGCAGGTGATGGGCAGCGCCTGGGGCTGGAGAGCTTTGTGACAGAAGCAGGATCCCTGTGTGCCTGAGTTTTGGTGACACTGCTGGGCTCACCACGTCACCAGTGCCCCTCACCTCCTCGCCTGTGTGGCTGTGGCCTCCAGCTGCAGGTCCAGTGCTGGCTGCCCCACCCCAGCGGGCCCTCGCAGGGGCTCCTGCATCAGCTATGAGCGGTGCTTTGCCGGTGCTTGGGGGTGGGTGATGCAGCGGGAGCCGTGTGGTGCCTGGCTGGGGCTGCCGTGGGCTGCTGTGAGAATGCCTGGCTCCCTGAGTGCAAAGTGACTGCAACTAACTCGAGGTTGGGACTACTTCTTGGAGGATGCCCTGTGTGTCTCCAGTCACTCCTCTCTGGCCTCACCGCAGAATATTTGGAATTGCTTGCTCACCCATGCCGAGGGGGGACAGAGGCATAGGCCTCCAGAGGGTTAAGAGCATCTGCCTTTACGCCAAGTGTTCGAGCAGGAAATAATCTGCAGAGATACATGTGCAGCAATTCAACTGCTGCTGCTCTCCCAGGCTGCCGCTGCTGCAGTTCGGTGTGTGAGAGAAGCTGTGCTGCTCACAGAAGATGCTTTCTTGGTGTGTCCGATGCACCGGGCATGGCAGCAGAGCCCCGACTGTCTGAGCTGGGGTAAATGTCTCCATCCAGGAGGAATTATGTTGACTTGCTGGCTCTGTTGGCTCACTGAGGTAGGTGCTGCTGCCTGTGCAATATGCCATGATCTCTGTTGGGGGGGTACAGTCCTCAGCCTGGGCTATAAAATTTTAAAAAATCTTTCCATGGGAACAGGGTTTAATTTGCAGCCTAATGCCAGACAGAAATATGTGTGTGTCGTTTTTCTGTGTGCAGC
Source organism: Ibycter americanus (assembly GCA_035590275.1). Lineage (NCBI taxonomy): Eukaryota > Metazoa > Chordata > Aves > Falconiformes > Falconidae > Ibycter > Ibycter americanus. The sequence goes on from JAVJGI010000037.1 coordinate 13,452,564, forward strand.
AGGGAGGAGAGAGCAAAGGATACCATAGTAATACCTTTAATGCCTGGCTATAAAGTTGTTGCACTTAATTGGAACAAACTTACGTTGGTCTCTGTGGAATGCACCTGGGAGCTTTTGCTTCTTCCTGGCATATGACCTTTGGAAGGAGTTGGCTGCAGTATGCTGGGTTATGCTTCGGTTCAGAAACAGGGACACAGTGCACTCTACAGGTCCCTTCATTCTGCTCCCATGGATGTGGCGAGGACAGAGGACACCCACATGGAGAGAGAAAATGCTGTTGACAGGGAAGTGCTGTTTTTTGGAGGAGTGAAATTACACTGAAAGGAAGAAAAGAGGTGCTCTTCCCTGATGAAGAGGGAATTTTAAGGTCCTAAGGGTCGATCTTGGTGTTTAGAAGTAGAGAAGGAAATTTGCTTTAGAAGCAGCCTGTGTGTGAGTCTGATTTTTGTGTTTTGCATTCCCAGCTCTGTGGAGAGGAGTTTTGGTCATCTCTGCTAACTGCTTTACAACCTGCAACCTTTGCTTGAGGATTTTTTTGCACCAGTACCTGGGAGAGAAAAACTGCCAGTGGCATCAAATTTCCTTAGACTTGTTTAGGAAGGTGCCTTCCTGGGAAATCCCTAACAACATCAGTAGCAGCTAATGATATTCCTTTCTCACTGGCGGGGCACGCATTTCTGGTTTGTCTTGAGACCTCCAGTGGGAGCTTTACTCTGTAAAGCTGAAAGGGAAGTTTTCAAAGAATTTCCCATGGAAAAGCAGGGTGTTGGGTGTTAGATACCTATTTGATTTGGTTCTCCTGGCTGACCTGGTGTGTTTGTATGTTGGCTCCTGAGCACGTGAGTGCAGACCCTGACAAGGAAACCTGGCTGTACAGAATAGGTAGGTGCTGCCTGGATTACGTGCCTGGATCACGTGTGACGTTTGTGCGTGTTTCTGGCATTGCAGATCTATTAAGATAGCACAGCTAACAGTGCCATTGCTGTGTAACAGTTACAGAAGTGTTTCCGTGGCATCCTGGCAGAACAAATGTGTCATTCATAACTGCACTCTTAAGGAATAAGAGCAGGACTGTCATCTGCACTGTAAATCTTTTTAGTCACTTTTGTTTTCTTTAGTCAGGGCTTCGTGACTGGGACGTATTGCTACCTGAGTGGTTGGTCAGAGCATTTCTTCTTGCCTCCTCAACTTCCCCAGGGCTGTTGTGCTATGCTTGACTCAGCACTGACATACCTCGTAGGGAAGGCTGGATGAAGAATCCCCCTTTTTAGTTGTAATTTGGGCCCAAATGCAGGCAAGAATGTTTCCTTTTTTTGCAAGAACAGGACACTTGTGCATCCTCCTTTGGGATCCTGTAGGGAAGACCTCTGCTGGTCTGCAAGACCTCTGTGTTGGAAGTGGCGGAACAGATGTGGGTCTGGTGGATTTGCTGCTGCGTGTGTGTGAATCAAGAAGCCACAACCCTGCTGGGGATGGAGGCTGCGATGATGCCTGGGGAATAGCTACTCCTCTCTGTCCTGGGAAAGAGGATCGCTTCTTACTCACACACTAGGTAGAGCTGGGCAGCAGTGCTCTGTAGCAACTCTTGTTTCTCCCACAAAGAGGAGAAAAATCTTCTGGCTTCACTCAGGGAGGTGAAAATACATATGTACGAACAACCAGTGGAGTCCCACTGGTGTAATACTGGTGTAAGGTCATCTGAATGACTTCTCTCTAGAAGAGCACTTATAAAAGGCAGTGAGTGTTAAATAATCTAATTGCCTGTGCAGAAAACACTAGAAAAATTATATGTTAATCATCCCATTTATTGCTATTTGCACAGAGGCAGAATGGTCATTAGAACTGGCTGAATTAAAGTAAAATGCTTCTCACAAACATGATTTCAAAATTCAAAATTAATTTGGTGCTTGCTGGGTGGCAACTGTTTTGGTTGTCTTTGTGCCCCTATTCCAGCAAGTGCATTTTTCAGAAAGTACTTTTGTGAAAATAGAAAATGTTGGAGCATATTCACATGTGATGTTGTCTGAAAGAGTGGACAGGAATACGTGCCTTACAGCCATGTTCCCATCCACTCAGGAAATCAAACCAGTACATTCGAACTACTGATTATTTCTGAGCAGCCTTTCTGCTCAGTAATAAAGTTTTGTATTAAGCTCTAACTGTGTGGAAGTTGAGAGCTATTTACTAGAGTTAATAATGGTAACTTTGAAAATTGTAATTTATTAAATGGGGGCTGGTCAGCATTGCATGGCACACATGCTGTACTGATACCTTCCTTTGCCTGACAGTCATATAAATGTCCATCTTGTAGAGCAAGGGCAGGGCACTCCTCGGCATGTTCCACGGGTGCTTTGCTGCAGGATGGGGCAAAGCTTGACATTCATCTGGGACCAGTGGTGGCCTGACAGCAGTGATGCTGGGATCCCTGTGGGGTTTGCCTTATCCATCAGGTCCCACACCTGACAGGCCACACTGGGACAGCTGGCCAGTTGTGTGCTGCTTGGCAGTCACAAGTGGTGCAGGGAATGCACAACAGACAAGTGCAATGGGAATAAATTGAATCTTCAAGAATTATTTGTTAGGGAGTGATTTCCCTGGTTTCTGTGGGGAGGTAAATGAAGATCAGTCATTAGGTGCTTGCACTCTTTTAGCGACTGTTGCATTTTTAGGATTTGGATGCTGCTTGTAAACCAGCTAAAGGTGACCAAAGCCTGTCATCCAGAAACTGTTGAGTTGGAGAAAAAACTGCCTTTCTGATAGTGCCTGGAGTATCTTTAAGAAACTGTGCTAATGCATTTGAAATCTATCTGGCATTGTACCACTTACAAAATGCATTCACAGTAGGTGGTGGCATCAGCCTCCTCTTAGTGAATGCAGATATTTATATTATGCAAAAGGTTTTCTCACTTTGCTGCATTCAGATGATGACTGGAGATACCATTCTTGTTAGATGAAAACTCAAGTCTGAATTCAGAGGTGAATTCAGAGAGCAATTTCTATTTAATATATATAGCAACAAACAGAAACAAAGCTGCTTAAGGATTACCTTAATGATGAATTATTATAAGGCTCTCACCAGTCTGAAAAGCAATAAAAGTCAAAATGAAGTGCTAGGATTTAGTCATTTAGAAAATGCATCGAAAGGAACCTGTGTCATAGAGAGGGTTTTACACCACATCAAAGTAAAAATGTGTTGTGGTGCAAAAGTATCAAATGGCTTTCCACCCCAAAGATAAGAGGCAGCTGCTCCCTATTGTTTATTATTCCAGAAGGTTATTTTCTTTCGTTGTTAGTAACTATTTATTTATTTATTTTTTAAACCCTGACTGATTTCCACCCCCACCACCCTCTTTCAGGACAGATGCTGTCATAGTACTTTTTCTTTCAAATGCTATAATTTTTATTACTAATCCTAATTAAACACTGTAATTTTTGAAAATCAGATTAATTTGAACCGTCAGCCCAATGCAAATGCTGTAATCATCAGAGATCATAAAATGTTCAAGGGACTGTAATTTTACTACAGAACTGTAGTGGCGTGTGTCCAAGGATCTTGCTACCTTTGTTCACATGGCATGCCTTGTAATGTGAGCACTTCCGCGTAACGCAGCGCGAATGGAAATGATACGTTCCTCAGCTGTTGAATTGCACATTCTAGCCATAAGTTAACAAACATTAGAAAAATGACATCACTTCTTTCATCACTGAAATACTTCTCCCTCGCTATTAATATTGTATGAATTCTATGGTATCTGCACAATGGATAAGGAAGCAGATAAAGCTGGGAAGTTGTTGCACACCAAAATCGCACTTTATTTGTGAGCTAGGTAGTAGTGAACATGATACAGGTAACCCCACTGTCACCCAAAATTTTTCTACCTTTAGGCCACAGTCCATGAACTCAGGTTGCACAGAAGCTGGTTTGATTTCCAGCCAGGATATGTGTTGATCATCACTTCAGTCTACTGGGCAGTGGGACAGATACTGTGAGGTTCTGGTAATGTGGTTCCTTTTAGACTAAATTTTGGTGTTTTGGTCTTTTTTTTTTTTTTTTTTTTTTTGCCACAGGTATTAGATAGCAAATAATTAATTTTGGTTCCAAATCAAGCAGTGTCAAGGTTGGTCTCCCTGCTCTGTCCCAGTTTTATTTCTGAAGTGGTGACATCAGGGAAGATCTCACTGGTCATTATGGATGTAATTACACAGCACTGAATGACAGGCGTTAATCTGACACTGTAAACATTTACATTGGAGTTCATTGTTTAGACTTTCTTCACAGCAGAGGAAAGAGGCATGCTGAGGGAGCCATTACCCCTGCTTATTTTAGGACTCTACAGTAAGATGAGGTGAGTCGCAGGCTAGAAATGCCCAGTCTAGTCTCTCTAGTGATGCAGATGGAACCTGCCTAAGAGGCTCGCGAGGAGGGCTGCAGCACTAGGTGAGATGAACCCCACCAAGCAACGGTGGCTGATTTAAGTCCTTATCCAGCAAATTGCTCTGCTCTGCCTGGGCTGCTCCAGGCTCTTTTGAGGGGTTTGGTGGAAATGAAAGGCACGGTGGAGGATTCGACCCTGCAGGTTTAACTCTGCCTTATTGAACTTGAGTCATTTTGTCAGTCCATACTATCGAGTGTGGCTGTGAAGTATGTGCTGCTGTTTGCCACTGAGCATCCCAATAGCAGGTACCCCTTAGTTTCTGTTCACTGGGACCTGGTATTGCTACTTGATTCTAAATACATTCTCTTTGATCACTACTACAGGTCATGCGTTTCGCCCCCTGTTAAATAGCACCAAAATCTTCTAGACTTGTGTGTTTCAGGCTTTATGGTGAAACTGAAGTGGGAAAATCCGTGCCAGTTTAGAGACTGATGTGGATTATACGTGTTTGTGTCACTGGGTTTTGCAGATCTCCTGCTCCTGCCCACTTCCCCACCACCTTGATTGTATGCAGGGAGTTACTATTGCAGAGATAAGACCGGTAGTATGAGATTTCTCCCATAAAACATTTTATATTTGGGATTTACCCAGCAGGCTTGTTTCAGCCAAAATGTGGAATTTGGGAGTGTGTTTTCATGCCAAGACTTGCAGCATTTAACCACGAATGCCTAACTCCATTCTTTTTCAGTGTGTGCAATATTCAGGAAGCTCTGGGCAGACATGTATGATTTTAAAACCGCTATTGCTTGCAAAGGAAAAAATAAAAAAGATTGCATAAGCATATTAATTATCCACAGTTTAATGTATCTAGTGGTTTGCAAACAGTTATTGTGGACATTGTTATCTGAAAGATTGTAATTTTAATGGTTCTAATGGGGGCTATTGTAGGTCTACTGAAGCTCTTACAGTTATGGCTTTATTTTAATATGTGGTCTATTTGAAAAAGCCTGTATTTTTAGATTTTATGGTACCCAGTATTATGTGCTTGGCTTATGACAATAAAATCATAGTTGAATGCTGGAATGAATGTGAATATATCTATATCAAAGAGGTCTCTTGTCTTGATAACTTACCTGTTTTAAAATGTTAATCATCACCTTCTCCATTTTCTAAAATTATTTGCAAATAGAAAGCCTCATGTAAGCATGTAAATCGGAGCATTTTGGTGTGAATTTGGCAAATACTCTCTAGCAGTCCTTGGCTCTGAAAGACGTGCATGATTGTTAGGATCATGTTGTTTGATGTCCTAACACAGGCTATAGAAAATGTCATCCAGCAATTTCTCCTTGCCTTTCAGAAGCATATTCAGCCTTTTTTAACGAGTGCAGATAACTGGGACTTAAAGGTGTCCTGAGGGTAGTTGTTTTGGTGAGTAATTATTTCCCGTGATTTAAAAAAAAAAAAAAAAAAAAATCCAATCCGAGTTTATTTCCTTGTTCCATATGTTGAATCTTCTTCTTCCTTTGTCTGCTTAATTAAGGAGCCTGCTAGTAATGGAAATCATTTCCCATGATGTGGACAAATCATTGTTCAGCCTTCTTTTTGCTAAAGTGATCATATCATTTAAACTCTTTCCACACAGTCTGTTTTCAGGCCCTCAAATTCTATGCATTTCTCTCCCAGTTTTTCAGTGTCTTTTTGCGCTGTGAACATCAGAGGTAGCTATTCTGGTACAGCAGAACATCCCATTCTACTAATATTCTCAATAGCACTGTATACAGAAACAATATCACCTTTTTAACCTGTGACAAATTTGCTTCTCTTCAAACATCCAAGTATGTCATTAGATCCTGTAGTTTCAGCATGGCCCTGGGACCTCATGTTCCATTTATCTGCCCTGAGTCCCATATATATTTTTAAGTTTCTGATTTCCAACATACTGTTCACCCCTCTGTAAGTGGGGTAGATCATTCACAATTGCATTCTTTGATACTAGACAAGTAGACTTGTGTTTTCCTTCGTAACAGTCTCTGATCTTTGACAGGGCTCGGCATATGAAGGGGACTGAGTTGCTTGGCTGTAGTCATCTGAGTTTGGCAATATTTGTCACTTAAGCCAGTTCTGAGCTGCATTGGTCTGAGAACTTGTCTCTGTAGTCCCAGTTAAAAGCACTTCCATTCACTGATGTTTCTTCATTAAAATTACATCTTGTTGATTATCAGTGATTTTTGAAGTGTTCTGCAGTAATTTCATGTAATGGTATTCTTACAGTCAGTATGTGGTGCGTTGCTGAGTTGTTTGCAAAAAACAAGCCTGCAATGCTGGCACAGCTGCTATTTTTCCCCCCTTATCTTGCTTTATTAAGTGTATTAAAAATCATTTCAGGATTATCCAAGAGGGCTGATTGAAGTTCCCATCACATGCAGCTACAGAGTTCCTTGCAGTTGCAACCACCTCTACTGCTTTCCACTTCCTGATGGCCATTGGATGATGTTTTCCGCAAGAGACTGAACAGATTTCTTTTGCTGTTGAGGTATTCATAAAATCACCCATGACAAAGATAAAGCAAATTACAAGTTTGGTGTTTGAGCACTCTTCTATTTCCCCATACTTTTTGTAATTTTTGGGTTTCCTGCTGGTGCTCAATTTACTTACTTTTAATACCTTAGGAGTTCAGTCCTCTAGCAATTAATTGCCCTGTGATGTTGCTCTGGGGCTCATGTTCAGGCTAAACAGTCACCTTGACCACTTACAATTGCTGGAGTAATGTAGCTCTTTGTGGTCCATCAAAAACTTGACTCTTCAACTCCTCACCTCACACTGCTGGCACCCAGGTCTTTTCTTTAGCTTGATCATCTTTTTCCATTGCTTCTCCCTTGAGGCACTTCCCTTCCAGCAGGAATATGGAGTAAAACCTTTCCTCCTCTGATTACTGTGGTGTTGCTTTCTGTTTCCCACCCCGTCAGTACTCACCCTGGTGTTTCTTACGCATTTAGCACCCCTTGTCCTTATCTCTGGGACTCTATGATTCCACCTTGATTACTTTTTTCTCTCTTTTTGTCATCTTCATTTTTTCACAGTTTTTTCTTGAACAGTCCATTTGTTTCTTTGACATAACTGTTACCGACAGCCTGGTATCCTGCCTCCGACAGTGGCAAATAGCAGATGTTTAGAGAATAATATAAGAAACAGGGTGAGAATATAATAACCCTAATATATCCTGCCAGCAGCAATCAGTATCATGTATGCCTGACTGCTGTGAATGTGTTTAAGCACAGTCCAGTGGGGGATATAATGCCTAAAACCATGTGGGTGAGGAAAGGATAATTTTACAAGATGGCAAATTTTCTTGCAAAACTGCCTCTCTCCAAAAGCGCTGCCCTCTCCTTGCCTGGCATTGCTTTGCTTAGCACAGAAAGCCATGGCAAGCTCTGTGCTGTTTCTGAGCCAGCCCTGCAGTTCATCTGCAGGGCTCCTTGCACCTGATTGAGTAGGAGCTTGTGTTTCCCTCCCTTGGAGGCTCCTTCAAGAAGTGATTGCAGTGTGGCGAGATGAAGGGAGAAGTTTTTGTGTTTGGTTATGAGCCCTTATATGATTGCACTGCCTGGCAGATTCCTCTAGCTTTCAAACTCTGACTAGTTGTAACAGAAGCCGACATACCTGGAAGTGTGGTGTAGTAAAAAATTTTGTGAAAATCATGGCCACGTGGGGAAGGGAGAGACCCAAAACAGTATCCCTCACCTCCAGAGAGGTCACAGGTGTCTGCCTGATGCATGGTAGGGCAGCCCAGGAGCACTACCAGCATGCACACGATGGCCAGGTGACTGGCAGCACAGACTGGCCCCAAGCTGCATAGCTGCTCTTCTTGATCAGTGATTTGGAGATGCAGGGCTTCACATACAGTGCATGGGAGGCTGTGAGAGTTACCAAGATATGGACTTTGCTATGGTGTGATATTGAGGTGTATTACAGCAGCCAGGGTTGTTGGAGGATGTATGTGGGGGGTTTGGAGGGATTTTGCTGTCTGCATCTCCATGACTACTTTGGGCTTCATTCTTTATTTCCAGATCATTTGTTTTATGAAAACTTCTCTGGTATTCCTTTAAATCTGTTACAAGATCTGAACTGTATGAAGCAAGCAGAAAAATACATTTGAATTTTTTTAAATGCTAGGTTTGAAGTTGCATTTAAAAATATCTCTATTAGCAAGTAGAATATATTATCCAGGGCACTGAGCAGCTAAATCAGAGGAGCGATGTTGCAGGCGTTAGACCTCTAATTACTAGTTCTTTCAGTTGTGCTCTTCCTCTGTTACCATCAGTACTCTAGCAGCCAACACACCATCGTTTGATTTATTCTCAGCTGATGGTCAGCTTTACTGATAGAATTATTTTATTTCAGAGGCATATTTTCTTCACATGATATATTTTCTTTTGTGGTTGTTGCTTCGTTCATTACTATCTGCAAAATTTTTGGAGAAGTCCTTGGATCTTCCTTAGCATAACATTTAAAACGTCGATGGGAAGACAGAGCCACTTCATTGACATGACTGGCCTTCAGTACCCAGCTCTTCACTGTTCGACCTCACCAGTAAGGACAAGAGTTCTTCTGTTCATATAAGTAGAGTCTGTAAGTCCCTGCAGCGCTAACTGCTCCAATGCATGACATGTGATTGTTGAATTAGATTGGACATTATTCTTCCTGTCAATTTTTTCCCCCTTTCCTCCCAGAAGCAAAGGAGTGCCTATAATGAGCTACACTAAGTGATCCTAGCAGTGGCTTTAGGGGATGTTCAGAAGAACAGGGGGAAGCACGCAGTGTGCCTTTCCCAGATGGAGGTTTCCAACTTTGTGCAAAGTTATGCGTGCCAGAGCTCAGGAGGGTGTGCATATGTATATTAGCTTGTTATAAATTAAGGGCAGAAAGGCACATAATTCCTTTGATGCCAAAGGGAACCGTATCTGGAGACTCAGGGTAGAAATATGCCTACCGATATATGTTTTAGTTCTGTATAAATCATCTGTAAGTATAGCACACTATTCATTTAGCTGGTGACAGTGTTATTTAGGGGTGATACGAAACAGTCACAAAGTAATAAGGGCTGCCTGAGAAGAAAATATGTGCTAAAGCTCTTAGGTGTAATGCTAATTTAAATAAAACGTGCTCTGTTGGGGCTGTAGAATATTTCTCTTAGAAGTCTTAATAATGTTCAAGCTGTAGATGCTTAAAAGTTGGTTTTCTTCAAAACCAAGATGCCATGATTATTTAAGAACATTTAGACTCATTTTTAAGTGGGATTGATTCATTCTGTTCCTAAAAGAATGTTTTACAGTTATCCTAGCAGTAGGGACACCTGTGCTTATCTAATGTATGTAAATGCAGTCCAGCAGTGTATACCCCTAACCACAATAGAAAGCACAGGGAACTAACTGCTCATCATGCTGCCAAGTCAGACTGTTTCAAGTTAGGCTGATGAGCAAGGGCATGTTGAGTGGATATTACTTTAATGATTGCTAATGCTGATACAGTGCATAGAAAAGATTGTAGCTCTTTCTAAAAGCTGAATAAAAATAAATGTTGCAAAAAGAACTTTATATTAAACCAAATCATAAGTATGCCAAAGGGTAATGAAAAGCCGTTCTACCTGGGGGTAGTTTATTGACCCTGATCTTTGTTTCTTTAAGCATTATTCACTTTGTGTGGACGTTATACTGTAAAATCATTTTCTGAAGCGATAACCTTGTGCTACATGCGGACCAGGTTTGGTTAGATTGGAGTTATTGCCAACGTGCAATGCAGATGCTTGATAGTCATGGTGCAAATATTAGAACGAACGAGTTTTACTATAAGTATATATATTTTTTATATATTAAAAGATTAGTCTGCATTTTTTAATGTTTTAAGTGTTGGAATGTGGATTAGGGTATAATCATGATAAAAAGTTGCTGCGTTGACAGTATCAGCCCATGGGAGTGCTGGATGAATTCCCCTTTTCAGCCTGAGAAGCAGTATTTTTTTCGAAGGTGAGATGAAATGTTTTAGTCTGTGGTGAGCCCTGAAAGTAATAGGTGCTATTAACTGGAGATTTAAACCTTGTCCCTGGCTGCTGCTGGCTCTAGATTTTATGATAGTTCTCTTTGTATTTCTCCAACTTGTATTGTATACTTTGTGTTGATTTAGTCTGTCTAAGTAGGCTGGAGAAGCTTGGCTCATCTTGGGCTTCCAATTAATTGTCTGAAGAGTTGCGGGGGATGAGGTATGGTTTTCTCCTGGCTCTTTCAGCTGTGACAGGGCAAATACTGTATCTTCCTGCAGCACTTCAGTGAGACCTCCTGTGCATTGGGAAAGAGCACATGTAGATACCCTGCTAATGATGCTAATTTGGGAGAAAAGGTACCCAGGACAGCAAGTTTCCTCCCTCACTGCTGAAGCAATAAGCTCTGTTTGCTCACAGGGGTCCCTTCCGTTGCTGTTTTGGCTGCTGGGCTCGTGACTTCTTTTCTATCTCTCCTCACCTCTCACAAAATACTGTTTCAAAGGTCACAGGTTTTTTTAATGTGTATCTGAGTGGGAGGAGATGGCTGGCAGCTATTGTTTTATTATTCTGCAATGTAAACTCTTCAGCAAACGTGTATGATGATGTGTGTGTGGCAGAATGAGAGGCAGTTCTGCCATTGTCCCAGGCCCTGAGAAGACATCTGGGCATGGATAAGCAGTCTGAGGAGGGTTCTTATAGTTTCATAACTGGAATCACACATTTTGGATTTCTTTTTTTAACCTGACATTTTTAAGTCTATCCAAACATGTTTCTACAGTAGACTGCTTAACATCGCCACTCTTCCTTGAGGGTACAAAGAGTTTAACTACCTGATTTTTTCAAAATTTTGAAATACAGCTCTTTAGTGTTTACAGGTATTTTCACATTTTTGATATCACTGTTTTTACAATATATTAAGAAAGTTCATACTTCACTGATAACGCAGACTTCAGCACATTGACGTCTAACTGTTGCGTGGTGACATATAGCAGTGTAAAACAACTGCACTAATATTGCAGGGTGTTTATTGCTTCCACAGTACTGGCATTTTGGGGGAGGGGGGGGCGCGGGGAGAAAGAAAGAAAAAAGGCTTTTGTTTCATGCCATGCATCTGAGCAAGTTATGCTGGTAGCAGGTCTTGGGTGGCTCTGTGTCTTTCTTTTGAGACTGCTGCCTGTCGGATCACATGTGGGCATGTGTTTTGCTGAATGTGTAGCCAGTGAGGTCCATTGCAAACATCCCTTGACTGTAGCTCTGGCATATGTAAAATGGCGTGATGGAGACCTGAGCTGGTATCTGTGCCTACCTCAGCAACATGTTTGTTTAATGTTCATGGATTTCACTTTCCTGAACCCCTCCTGAGAGGGAAGAAGCTAGAAGTGACCTGCCATAGCTGTGAGACAAACAATTACTTAAGTTTTTGTGTAATGCTTTCCAGCACGCCTCTACTGTGCTGTCCAAAGGATCTTTTATTAAGACTTTACAAGATTAGCTAGTCATATAGCTTTAATGCTCTGTTTGTCATCTGGTTATTAGCTGTGGCCGAAGGAAGAACTAAATTCAGAATCTAAATCAGAGACTCTCAGTATATGTATAACAAAGAAACAAACCCCAGCCTCTTCTTACTCTCTAAATAGTGTTGCTCTGTAGCTGCATCAACGTCATGTATAGGCTGTGTCCTGGTCTATGGATTCAAGAAGATAATTTTGACCAGGAGATGACTATCAGCCACATCACTCCCCTGAGCAATGATGAATTCAAAACCCTCTATAGAGTTTGCAAGTGAGTTTACAATGTTGTCTTACAATGATGCAGAAGACTGCATCTCCCAGAGACATGTAAAAAGCTTGCTGGAAACACTTTGTGAATAATAATTATAGAACTGTATTCACCTCTGATTTTTGTTTTGAGATTTCTGGGAGAAAACTATGCATGCTGAGATAGATAGAATTTTCTCTTTCACTGTGTGTTACTCAGGGGCTTCTTTTTTGCTTCTGGCTGATTGGGGAAAAATGAGAAAATACTTAAATTGAACACTAGACTTCCTAATAGTACGAAAAGCATCCTAAGGGGCTGGATGTATGTTGTAATGGCAGCAGTTTCTTTGAAGTTGGGTAGCTGAGAGGTAAGCTTGAAAATCTTGATATAATTTTCCGAGATAGTTCAGTTTAGTCAGGATGATAGATTTTTGATTGGAGAGAAAATAGAAGAAAAGTGTGAGGCCTCCTATTTTATTTTTTTAAAAGATTATAGGAAAAGGTAGCTCCTTTTGGACAAGAGGCCCTGTTATCCCTTTCTTGTTTTGCACAAATGTAGATACTGGCTCTGGAAAAGATGAAGATTGAAGGACAAATTGCTGCCTGGAGTTGTTGCTCCCATCTTTTGTAACAGCTGTTGCTGTACTACATAAAGAAATCCATTGCAATGGCAGTGTAATTCTGGAAATGCATTAGGTTTTAATCACTTCTGAGGGTAAGTTACCTGTTTGTTAACATTTCTTTGACTATCAGAGAACCTTTTGAGAGTGCTCAGTGTTTACAGATTCTGTAATCTGTTTCCTGGGGTTTGGTGCAGTTACTGCTCATAGCAGAGCTCTGCAAAGAGTTGACTTTTTGGATGATATGGTTCATTTTTGTGCAATCTCTGAGGCTTGTCATGGGATATAACATCTCCAGATTAAACATTTTCCCATGTAAATGACTTTTATTGCAGGTGGTGATTGCAAGCAAGGAGGGAAGGATATTAAAAAGGGAAGCAGTATAAGGATTTAGCAAATAAAAACTATATAATATTTATGTATCAGCCACATCCCGTTAGATGCCTTTGAATATCATATGTGACAGCATCATTCCAAATACCGATTAGTGTTTCACTGTAACTGCAGTGGTTGAGGTGGACTGTGAGCCCCAAGCTACCGAAGGGTTCCTTAAATCAAGACATCAAGTCTTCCAGAATAAATATTTTACTGCTCAGGTTTACACTGTGTGATTATTAACAGCACTGAATAAATGTGTAAAATCTTAGAAACTGTGTGCAATGTCTTACCCAGAAAGGTCCCTGGTAGCTGTGAAAACTCTGTTGGCAGTCAGCAAGGGCTTATGTCCTCAGGAGCCACAGTCTCCTATGCATTATGTGAAGAGCAGGGAGGAAAGAGAGGGGCTGACCCTCAATGCAGGAACTTCTCAAGTTTGCAGCTGAAAACATGCCAGAGCTGAATGGAGAAATATCTTGTCTCAAACTTACTGAAAATGTGCCTCAAAACAGCTCTATCCCACTTTGCCCTACATGGAAAATAAAGATGATAACTTTGCTTTCTGTTTTCTGATTGCACTCAATGAAATGCACAAATGCTGGCAGGATGAGACTGAATATCATGTTCTGAATGTGCAATGGTCTTTTTTTCTGAGAGGCTTTATTTTATGATTTCATTATTGCATGACAAGGGTTTGACTGTGCTCATAATAAGAAGGAAATTTAATTGAATTCTAAATTTTATAGGCGAAAGAATTACTAGAAGGGGTTTCTCATAATGTTGACAATTCTTTTATTTATAGGCATTTCATGGCTGACACAGATGTATGTACAGAAGTAGTATATATTTATAGACTAAGCCTATAGTTTAAGGCACATAAGTAGGCCTTGCCTTTAGTAGAATATTTTCCTGCATAAGGACTCCGATTTTAAATAGTGTGGATAATGGTGTCTTTGCCATCTGAGGAGTGTATGGGTATGACTCATAGTGTCATAAATACTATGGCTATTACAGTGAGCATCCAAGTGAAATTACACAAAATTATATATTTGCCAGGGTTCTTTTCTCTAACGGCCAAACTTCAAAATAGAAAGCTTTATTATGCATTTTGATGCATTTGAACTACTGAATGTTCTTGCTGGCCCACCAGACAGTTTAATAGGGCTCCTGAACATCATCAATAATTCATGTGTCTCTTAAACAAGGATGTGGTACTTGTTGTTCAACTATAATCTGAACATATGGTATTGTGAGCTACTATAGGATGCTCAGGGGCATGCTCAGTGCTGGACCTTGACCTTATGGAAGTACAAGGTTCTTGGATTTGAACCCACTATGGGTGATGCTCCCAAACAGGGAACTGTCCTCTTTGCCCTCACCATAACTGTTGCTTTTCATGAAAGGGAGATGATTGTTAGCTGAGGATGTGGTGAACTCCCTTCAGTGTGACTTGCCTGATGTAAATGGTGTAAATCATCCCCCGCATATGAGTGTCAGTGCTGGCTGGAGCAAAGGTGGGAAACTGATGGTCCAGGTAGAGAGGTGTGGAGGAAGCCTAGGGTGGGATACAAGAGGGTGCAGATAGCATTAGCAGGAGTGAAAGTGAGTGTTATAAACTGGAATACTCTGTTCCAGTTAAAAGACAGAACTGAAAATCCAGTGATTACTGTAGGATATGTTAACTGATATTTACAAATAAACCTAATGGGATGTGATTTTTTTTTCTTTTGAAGTATGACTTTGTTTTTATTCTCATTTTACAGCACTGTGACATCCCTTGTTACACTAAATACCATATCCAGATAGAAGGTTTTAGAATCAAAGAGGATGAGAAGGGCCAAGGATGAATACAAGGAAGGCTGTCCCCAGGGGCCTGTCCCCTTGACATGCCTCAGGGAGCTCTCCTGGCAACATTTGCTGTCTTTGATCTCGTTTTACCATTGGAGAACTGAGGCATGCAAAGCACTGAGGCATGATGTATCTAGGATGAGCATCTCAGCAGAGCTGAGATGTGACTGTGAATTTCCTGGATAGCAGTCCAGTCTTTTCCTGCAAGAATCTTCATCCTGTAGAGCTGTCATATTTGAGCCATGCTCATGTGTCTGTACAAATAGAGTAAGAAGTTACAAAGAGCGCAGAAATTAAGGGTGTAGTGTTTTGCACAGGTATTCCTGAAAACTGTTAACATTTTTTGAATAAGAATTTGTTGCACAAGAGCAGTACTCATCATATAAATGCAAGAAAACATGTAACTATTCAAGTGAGTGTTTTACCGTAGGTGGAATGAGTCCGAAGTCAAGACCTTCTCTCTCCCTATTTGAACTATTGTTCTTTACCAGGCTTCTAAGAAAAATTTCATGCTGACTTCCTGAGTTTTGTATTTGCTGTCTGGATAATGGCCAGATTGTGCCCCATCTTTGTTCAGGATGCAGAAGAGTGTGAAGAACTCCATGGCTGTGCACCTTTCAGGAGTCAAGATACAATCCCCAGGCAACCACGAGCTGTGGTGATTTGAAAATAGCTATTTTGCACCTAGCTTGAGGACTGGTAATGCAGCACAGTGTTGCACCCTGCCAGCTTGATGTCTGTGGTCAGTGAGCTGCGGAGCAGCAGGAGTCTGTTCGGCTCTGTCACATCCTGACATTGCTTAGGGGCTGGGGGAGGCGCAGTTTCACTGGCACTGGTGCTGTGTTCCTTACGCCTTAGGCTCTGAGTTTCTAGCAAGGATGGGCTGGAGCTCCCATTTTTCCATCCAGACTACAAAGAGGTCATTCCTAATGCTATCCCAAATCTGGGCTCTTCCCCTGGTGTGCAAGTTTATTGCATGCCTGTGCAGAGATGGGTGCTAGGTGGTAACCCACAAAGCTAGCACATCACTTAACACATAGCAGAACTTTTCATACACTTTGAACAATTTTTACAGTTACGTTCAGTCACACTTAATTCTCATTGGTTCTTACAAGTCTTGTCACCATTTAAAGGTACAGTGTTCTTTTTTCACTGCAGATGTTCTGTGCGGAGGGGGCTGTGTTAGTTGGGGGCTTTCTTTGCTCTAGAGCAGATCTTTTAGTATGCTAAATAGGATAGTTCACACATAATTCCAGTATTTTTCTGTTTAGTCTCATTAACCATTTGGTTCTCCTCGAGCTTATCTTGTGCTGCAGCTTGTCATATTTATGGTGTCTGTTCCTTCTCCCAAGGCCATGTTTTGTTAACTAAGGATTTTAACTGACATCCTCTGTTCTTCAAATTCTTTGTTTTTCACTATAGATATTTACCGTTTTTCCCCCTTCTCTTTTTGTTTTTTAAAGTAAATAATTCTTTTGTCACTAACAAAGTGCAGCTTGTTTTGGAAATAGTTTTCAGGTGGTGGGTGTGTTTGAAAAAAGATGATGGTTCTTCACTTGCTTTTGTCTGTAATGATGGCATTAAGATTTCAACATTTCTCTCTTAACTGCTGCATTTCAGTGATGCCTTTCCTCTAGCTGGCTGGAGTGTTTGGGGGCTGAGATGAGAATTCTGGTTCTGTGGCGGAAGAGCAAATGAAAGTGGCTGACAATCGTTACTAGCCATCTTGTGCTTATGCTTCAGAGGGGTCACTAGTAGGAAAAGGCTGGTGGTTCCATTCCAAGGGTTACCGTACTTGCTTGTCTGGGACACACAGCCTGAGCAAACCCACTTTTTCATTAGGCTGTCAGCAGGGCATCTGAGATCATAGCTCAGGTACCACACGGCACAGTGTTTGTCATGTGGAAGCTGGAAATTCTAGCATTTGAATCTGCAGATCAAAGCTTGTTTCCAAGATGTTTGAGTCTGACATAAAAGGGTTGTGAGTCCCCACTGGTTGTGGCTGAGCTTTGAGCAATGCTGCCTCTGTTGCCTGTTACATGTCTGCAGCTGCTGCTTACGTAGTGGTACAGGTTGTGTTGCTGTTGTCCAAACTGCTCATCACTAATGAAGTAGCTCTGAAATGTGACAGGATGATACCATTTCATAATGAATTATTTTATCCCTGTTTTCCTCTCTCATCACTGTGACAACTGCTGGAGTCCTTCCAGACTGTCAGTGGGCTACAGCCTGGGACCCTCTTTTCAAATCTGTTTTCTGCTTTACTTCTTAGTGTCAAGTTTTGTTTCCATGGAAACTCCCCAACCTAACTCAAATTATAAGACTGTCAGGTGCATAAACAATGCTGTCATTAAAGAGCGTTCTCAGCTCTGGACGGTTGCTCGTCGCGTGTCCTACTAGGCAGACAGTATGGTGGCAGGAGAGGCTATGTGGCCACCAAAACTTGATGGAAGCCCGCAAAGCTTTGGAAGAGCTGGTGAAGCCAGCTGCTGTACCCCTGGTGAGGCGTTTCCTTTGGCTAATGTTCCTTAAAGCTGTTGTGGCCATAACAATTATACCCATAGGAAAGGAGAAATATTTTGTCACTATCAAAAGGGTGTGCTTGGGTTACATGCAAAAGCCTGTCTGCAAAGTTCATATTGAAAAGAACAATTTACAGCAGTAGTAAAAAAGTTAAACAGAAAATACATTGTTATCAGGAAAAATGGATTAACCACAAAGTGTACCTTGGAGTTAAAAAGGTTAACTTCTATCACTGAGCATGGAAATACGCCTGTGAGATACCCAGGCATTTTTTGTGTCCATAGTGTTGTGATGAATAAGAATTGTTGATTAACATCAATATTTTCCATCCTGCTTCCTCCCTGGCATAACATAAACTGCTTATGGCAATATCTTCCTCTTTTCAGTCCCATCCCTACAGTTGTCACTGAAGGAGAACATCAGTATCAGAAAAAAGCTTGGTTTAATGATTTAGAGACAAAAGTACTGTGCCTGAAAGAATAGTTTTTCCCTTCCTGTCTTTGTGAAGCTTTGCAGATACTGTTATATTGGCAACCACTTGTTGTAAGTGCCAAATTAGCAGGACAAAACCACAGTGCACAAGAGAATTTGCAACCCTTTAAGGAAGAACCATTAGACTGTGAGATAAAACCTGTCTCTGTGGCTCTGCATCTCTCTAAAAATAAGATATTTGCATCTGTATAAGGAGTTCAGTTTTGGTAGCCGGGAATAGTCTAGGCATCTTCATTGTAATTATTAAGAATTACTAACTTGCACAATTACTGCTTTGAGAGAGAAGTGAATGTACGTGGTATTTCAGAGGATACAGAGAAGCGAAGAATTTATTGCTATTTAAAAATCTGGAGGAGTTTACTTGTTTGCTGGCAAATAATAGAGGAATGCAAGGACTGCCAGGCTGGAGAAGGCTTCAGGTCCGTCTTGTTTGGTGTCTCTGCTCTGACAGACGCTAAGGTCAGACATTTCAGAGAAAGGGAGGAGACTTCTTTTAGGAGAGGTGAGATAATTTCTTCAGCCAGTGAAAGCCAGTAGGTGGAAGAGGGAGGACAGCAGAGGTGCAGAACGGGTATTACTTTTCTTGTCACATTTTTTTTTTAAATGGCTGTCACTTCATGTTTGAAAAACCCTAAAAGAATATAATCAGTTTGGAAAGTGGTCAGTGCCAGGAGGCTTCACATAAATCAGCAGCTACTCAGGTTTCCCAATGTGAGATTTTGGTGCTCAGAAGTTCCTTTCTACCTTGCCAGTCACGCAGCCACAGCCTGAGGACTGCCTTAGGGCCCCCTGAACTCGCTGAGCAGGGGTCTCATTGTTGGTTGGGTCTTGGATGATGTTCAGATAGCAGCATCGGACCCCCCAGGCCTGCTGCCTGGAAGTCAGGAGCAGCAAGAGTTTCTCCAGTGTGGAGTGGGGGGGTCAGGTCACAGATTTGCTGATCATCTGCTTATATGATGCAAGAACAGTAACCTTTTCTGGAACTATTGCAAAATGCCCACAACTCTGCATTTGAGAACTGTTTTCACATACCAAGTAAAACTATTTTCCATTCTTCTGTAAAATTGTAGCTGCATATTGTCATTCTGTAACGGGGTGGAATCTTTCTGTTCAGCAGTGTAGATCAGCTCTGTTCTTCTGCATCCTCTCCGTAGTGTGTCAGGTTTTTGTGTTGGCTTTTTTGTTTTGGTTTGGTTTTAACTTCTTGCATTGATTAAAATAGATGAGATAGGATGTACTTTTTGCCTGAACGGTGCCAGAACTAGAAGTCTAAAATAGGGCTGTGCTAACAGGTGCAGGTATTCCTTGTCAACAAATAGGTGTCAGCTCACTGTTCCCAATTGCTTGATATTCCTTGTCAACGAATAGGTGTCAGCTCGCTGTTCCCAACTGCTTCTTTCATCGATTGGATTGTGAATACTCCTGCTGGGTCTTGGTGCAGACTACCATTTGGCTATCATTTTGGCCTTAAGAAGTATTTCCTGCTGCAGAATGCTACTGAATAAGCTCTTAACACGCCTGTCCTCTGGTCCTTGGAAAGCCTCATTTTTCACAGTACATTTTCTTTTGAAGTCTGATTCAAAGCCCATTGTAATCAGTGTAGTCTCCTATGCATTTTAATGCAGCCAAATCAATGGTCATGCGTTTAGGAACAAAGAATATTGCTTGCATCTGCAGGGTGTGAGGATTCAGTCTTAGAGTGCCATGATGTTGAAAGGGACTGGGCGTCATGCTGAAACCCAGCCACGTGTGAGCTTCAGCTTTGTGCACCTGGATGCGGCCGTTGGATGTACCTGTGGGGGGAAGGATCATTGCTCCCATACACACTGCTGATGACATGGCTGCCTAGACATTCAGCCCCATTCTGATGTTAACATGTTTTAAAGAAGGATTATAGCCCTTTGTAGAGGGTTCAGAAAAGTTCTGCAAAAATGACTGGATGTCTGTAAAACCTGCATTTTTGATGAGAGGCTCAGCCTAGTTAATATAAGGTTAGGAGGATACTTATCAGAACTGTAAATATACTACAGTGAAAGATTTATGATTGCAGGAGTATTTTTAAATAAATAAAATAAATTAAATAGGTAAAAGTGTAACTATATAATTTTTTTTTTGTTTATGTCCATTAAATTGATATTCCTTAGCATATCTGTTTGCTGAAGCAGCTTTTAAATATAATGTTTTTAACTATATATAACATTATCTTGCTGATGCTTATGAATGTTTTCTCTCAAGAGCAAAATCTCTGGCTAAATGTTCTGGGCAAGTAATGCAACTGTCTTTAAAAAAACCCCTTTGAAATGCACATATTAAGTAAGTGAAGAAAGGAAAGTTGGGTGAAGAATTATTTTTTTCTTTCACAACTTTAAGCTGTGGTGATCTTAGATGTTGCTCACAGATTTAATAGGTATAAAATTATAAGAAAGATTTTCTTTTTCTCAGATTTTACTTCCTTTTAAACAACTGTCATGAGATTTACAGGTTGCTACGTGTGTTGCAAATAGGATTTTATACCAAGATCACAGTTTTGAGATTACAGCTGCATTTTTTTATACATCATTTATTATGGTAAGACTGAATAAATGTTCTATGCATCAATGTCCTTTGAATAGCATGCTTCATTTTTCAGTTCTGTCAATACCATGCTCAGCTGAAAGCACCGTCCATGTAAGGGTCTCATTCCAACTCCACACAGGCAGATTGCCACCCATGACCATGTGGCATCAGTTTATGTCCTGCATCTTCCTTGACTGTTTGTAAATTATATGCTTTGGAAAGCAGAAAGGGATTTGATTTTGAAATACAGTGTTCTCAAGGCAGACTTGCCTTGGGAAACCGTAAGCTGTATTCTGGCCTTGGAGATTTTTAAATTCACTAAAATAAAGCTTCAGTAGAAGCAAAGGATGTGGGTCAGTGTGGCAGTGTCACAAAATCCAAATGGATGACATTTTAATACCAAACAGAATTGCATTTCTGGAAAATAATAATAACAGTAATTACTTTACCCTGCTTGATCTGCTTCAAAATGTTTCATTTGCACTAAAAAAGCTCTGGGATGTCCTTGTGTGGTTGATGCTGTTAGTATTGCAGACCAATGCTTTTAATGATAGTAACATGTCTGTTGAAGTACAGCATGTGGGTAATATAGGAGTAAGAATAATATAAATTTAACTAAACTGGCTTAATGTGCCTTCTCCTGCTGGAAAAAACACGATAAACAGAGAATGAGATGGCATGAAGAAGCAAAGAAGCTCATCAGATAACAAAAACGCAACGTGCAATCAGCTACACTGGTCTTTGCAGAGCAACTGCCCCAGAAATGCTTCCAGAGAATGAGGCAGATGAAATCCGAAAAGGTAAGTGCGAATAAAGGAGCCTGTACATTTAAAAGAAAATTGTAAGCAGAATTCAATATTAACAGATTATTATTATTATTATTGTTATTGTTATTTTTATTAAGTTGCACGCTATATAATGTGAAGTTGAAATGCTGAAATACAGCCACTGGGTTATCTGGAATGGATCTGCAGCCTGAGCAAGAGAGTGGTGCCTGGAGCATCCGTGCTGCCCTGGTGGTGACTGTGCTGCATGAGTGAAAGAACCAGTGAACAGGATCTGTTGCAGTTTTATTAGGGGTGTTTAGTTATTTCCCTTTCCAATTTCCATCCTTATACGTTCTATTGTGTTTGGGTAAAACCTGCCCTTCCCTTGACGAATGGTTGTTCTGTATGTTTACCTTGACTTATTTCATAGCAGTTATCACTCTTGCTGTTTTTTCTCAAGTATTTGTTGCAGGTGCACTTCAGGGGTTGTGCTTGGGAATGCTGTAGAGGCTGAAGAGCTCTTTCTAATGTTTGCCTACGCTTACTGTGCTACAATCTTGGGAGTTTTTTTTCCCTGAGATTTCGGTAGGCAATGGTAGCTTTTGCAAAGATCAACAGCCATTTATCCAATTGTGTTTAAAATCTGATTTTTGCAAGATTTTTATAATTTAAAATCTGAAACATCTGAAATGTAGAATTTCGGTGGGTTTTTTTCTTCACAACATTCTACTTTTTTTCTACTTTACAAAGCTGTCTTAGCCTTCTGGGAAGATGAGGTTTGTGTGTCTGGAATTGATAATATGCGATTCCTAGCAAATTTCAGCTCCATTTCAAACAGAAATTCTCTTGATTTGAGGTGGCTGTATGGTGCTTCATCCCTGGGGTTATCTGTATTGCAGGCACCACACAAACATTTATTTGGTTTAGTGCTAACATGGGTGTATCGTCCTTCTGGTGTATCTTTTGTGCATAATTTATAACTAAAGCATCTGTCTGAAGTCCTTGCTGCAGAAGACAGCAAGGTAATTTTCCTAGGTTTGTGTAATGCAATATCCTTTCATCGTATGCTCAGTTCTTACCGAGTCCACACCTTCCATTTGTCCTTCGTGTTTTGTTTTTACCCAAGTACATGAGGCATTTTTTAGCCTGCAGACTTTATGCAGCTGCTGTTCTTCAGCTGCTGTTTTGTCAAAGGGACTGTAACACAGTATATTTCTACTGTCAAAGAATAAGAACATCTTCCTACCATCAGTCACTAATATGGTTTGCTTTGTTCCTGAAAGTACATAATTCAGGAATTGGAGTCATCACTTTGGGCTAAAATTTGTTGTGCCGAGTGTACTTCTACTTCAGAGAGTGTATTTTGCAATTAAAAAAGGAAAGGTTTCTTGATTATGGATGTTAATTGTTAAAGATATAGGATACCTCTATTCCTTTATTTCGAAAGCTTTTTTCTTAGAAAGAAAAGTTCTGCATGTAACTAATCTAGTGTGCGTGGTGTTGTTATCATCATGCTGTGTGTGGTACTGTTGGTCTTGTGGGTTTGTAATTTTTTGGAAGCATATAAGAGTCAATTTTCAATTGGCCATTTCCTATAAATATAAATAAATAAAATACCTCTGAAGAGGGTAGTCCCAGGCAGTACAGACCAAACCTTCATCTGAAATCTTTGCAGAGTGAAGAAAAATGTGATTTCTTAAATCATTACTGTTTTGCTGGTATTCTGTTTTATTCTCATTGAGTGGTTCTTTAACTGATAATCTCTCAAATAATTCCTCATATTGATTTGAACGAATTATCTGCTGTTGTGGAACATAATTGCTGACATACGATGTGATATGTAATAGTGCTATTTATTTTTTGTTTCATCTTTAAATAACATAAACCTCACCTCCTTGTGACCAGTTGTATTTCTGGCTATTCACTGACAGCATGGCTGCGGCATGGGGAGCGTGCGATGGCCACCATGGGAGCTGGGCACTGCCTCCCTAACTGCACTAACTGGGGCTGCGACGATTGCAACAACTTGCCAAGGATGTAGAATAACGGAAATAATTTCTGAGGTTTTGAGTCTATTTATAGCCAAAAAAAAAAAAGTTCTTTTTAAAGACAAAAATTGCATGAAATGTCTCCTGTCAAAATCTCACTCATCAATGTCAAATTCTCATGACATTGACAAAATAGCTGTTTCTGCATGGAATGTGTGACAAAACTGAGTTTTGAATTCGCTGCTGACTTTTGTATCCGCTGCTTTCGTTGGAATTAGCTCATTTCTCTGGGAAGGTGTTAATTTTAAGCTAACAACTCTAAAAATGGGTGACTTTTCCCCTCAAAGTAATCTTGATGTTGAGTTTTTATTAAAACTGTAGTTTACTTTTTATGAAATCCATATCACAGGAACCAGGAAGAGAACTGTGCATAGCAAATTGCACAGCCAGGTATACAAAGCAGTGAATTCCTGGCCTCTTCCATGACTTTCTCCCTGGAGCCCCTGAAGATGTCCTCAGCCCCATCAATGCAACAGAAGGGAGAAGCTGTTGCCATATGCTCTGTGTGAGGAGTAAGGCAGTCGGTTTGTCATGACAGTGTTGTCCAATACATGATATGCTTGTACTTACAAGACTTTCTGAAGTCTCATGAAAATTTCCCTTTGTCTTGCTCAAGGGTAGAGGAGAGTAACTGTGAAGGACAGTAGAAACCAAGTATGTATGAATGTTCTGTGGATGTGGTCCAACTCTGCATTGATATTGATAAAAAAATAAAAATGTAGGTTATAATCCTGACAGACAGTAAATTACAGGCAGCTATTTGTTTCTGAGCCCAACTGCTTTTGCATTTAATTTCATATCCTAAGGGAACATCTCTACAGCAGATCAAAAATGTTCAGAAGTTAATGGTCCTTCATCTGCAAGATCATTTCCCTTTTAACCATGTACCAAAAGCTACCCCTTTGGGATGCGACATCCTCAGCTTCTGTGTCAGAAGTCACTATGTGGAGAGGTCCAGGCCCAGTTTCTTGGAGGAAGAAATATCTCAGGACCCGCACAAGTTTCTGTTCCACTTCCCTCCCAGACTCTCTGGAATTAGCTGCTTCTGGCTGACTGTTCCTCTCAGGAGAGGCAGGACCTGCCAGGGAGCTGTTTGGAGGCTCTCCCATTCTCACCCTGAGGCTGATTTTTATCCTTCCTTTGCAGACACCTGCCTTTGCTTGCTTGTCTCACAGGTCCTATTTAGAAGCCTGCTTTATTTGCATATATGTGATTTTTTTTTTTTTTTTTTTTTTTTTTTTAAATGCCGGCACTGCAATCTGTGTTAGTGGTATTCTGGGTTCTTTTTTTCTGTTCTCTCTCTTTTGGCAGCAAACCTCTCCTTTTAGTGAAAGGGGTGCTTCATTAATATTTATCATATAGATTGGGCAGGCAGAGGTGTGAGAAAGGTGGCTAAACATATCCTCTCCTCCCTGGTAAGTGCGCATGCTGGTGTGGGCTCTGCAGACTCAGTATCATGTGCTGATGTATGGCTCCACCTGGGGCTGTAGGTATGGCCCTGGACCACCAAAACCCACCAAGGATCACACTAGCAGTGTAGCAGTTGTAATTTTAAAAGCTGTGACCCTACACATCTGGAGAGAGCGTGGTGAAAGGAAAATGCAAGTTAAGTTTTGGTGGCAGTGTTGCTAAGATGGCTCATCTTGTCCTTTGATGTGTGAGCAGAGTAGGATGGAGTTGGAAGGTGGCAGAGGATCATCGAAAAGGATGCTGCCAACATGGTATTAGCTGGTTCCAGAAGAAAGTACATGGAAATTAATTCCTGGAGAGTAGGTTTGGTAAGCATCTTGAATTTTCCTGGGGTTGACTGGAAGCTGGTGATATTTAAGTATACTACTGAGACGTTCAAATAGAGGTTTGTCCCTTACACAGCCTTGCTGTTACACGGATATCTGTGTTTTGTGCCTATCAGTGGGAAGAAAGCAAAGTGAGCAGATGATGCTGAATTATACAGGCAGTAATGCATAATCGTATTTCTCATTCATGGTGGAGGTGGATGGAATGTCTGTAGAGATATATTTGAAGTTCTCCTTAAATATTTTTAATAAAATCATGACTTGATGGTTTCAAAGCTATCGGTTCGTTAATCTGTTTGATAACATGTGGCAGTACAGAAACCAGGACATTTCAATACAGAAGACTACATACAAGTTTTGCATGTCCAGGGTTTATTGTAAATAGCATAGAAAAGCAATAGGTACCTTAGTATGTGAATTAAGATGCAATCCTTCTTTCTGCATGTCATCCATTCCTTGTTGATTAATTTCTTTTATGCAAGGAAGTTCAATCTGCTGCAGAACACTGAATCCCAGTAGTAGTAAGTCTGCGTATCTAGCATCAGCCCCAGAGCAACCTATAGATTTTTTTAATGCTGTAATAAAAACAACTTTAAAATAGAAGAAATGCCAAATCCTGTAATCCTTCCTTCAGCTTGAAGTGAAATTCTTCCATACTCTGTGTGTGTGTGAGATACAGCTGCTCCATCAGGCACTATAGCTTCATGTGCTTCAAAGGAGGAAGCACAGAGTAAATATTTGTAGCTCAGTCGAGCGCTGTTGATGTGCAAACATTTGATGCTGGGGCCTTCCCTGCTTGTTTTGAAACTTTTGGCCTGCATGGATCCTATATGCTTGGCTTAAATATGCCCAAGAACAATACAAATCAACCTCTCATTTGAGGTCCACGGTGCTTTGTTTTACTGATCCAGCTGCTCTGTAGGTTTAAGTCTTCCTCCTAGTTGTAATCCTTGACCCACTGCAGGCGTTTGCAGACTGCAAATGCAGACACCATAGTCTTTATTTAGCAAACTGAATGGCTTGATTGGAAGGTAGAATTCCCATATACAAGACAGGTATAACAAGATAGACAACCTTGTGGGTGCCTTGTGCATCATACGTGCTGTATCATAGCGCCTTCATACTCACTCTCCCACAACACGGCAAGGCTAGCATCACCATCCTACTAAAGCAGCAATGAAAGGTTGAGTTAGTTGCCCAAGTTTGCACAGTGGATCTAGGACAGAGTGGAGAGCTGAACTTGCTTTCTTCGATGGCTGCTGGAATGGTGATGAGCAATGGATGCAGTCTGTTCCAGAGTTCCAGCTCCTGCACCCAAGCTCGCGGAACGCTTCAGCGGCACAGCTTAGTGCTGCAGCAGTACCAGCTTTGCAACCGAGTTGCCTTGCGGTATCCAAGATTGGAGTACTGTGGGTTCACGACTATCTTTAAAGGCCATTGGATTATTGGGAAGTAAGGATATAAGAACAAGGAGTTTGTACTCCCTAACCTCCATGTACTGCTGTAATTTTTTTCAGAATTTGAAGAGTTCATAACCACATTAGGGACAATTTACCTGTTCAGATGGATTGTGTGTCAGATGTTTTTAAAAGAGAAATTACTTCTGGTCCCTTGTGTGCAGTGGATATTCCCTTTATGTGTGTCATTACTGTTTTGCCCCACTCAGTTTATTTATCCCAGGTGGTGGACCTTCTGTTACTGTCCTATAAACAGTTATAGGTCATATGGAACTTTTCTGTGTTTACAGATAAGAGAGTTTTTTGTATTCGTTATCAATGAAATACTTTGTATGTTTATATCACTACTTTAAATCCGTTGTAATTTTCAAGATAATTGTTCTTTTATTTTGGTGTTATCACTGTTGATAATTATACAGTTTAAAGCTGTCCCTTAATTAGGGGATAGCATGGTAACTCAGTTGCCATGCAGAAATGATGCTGATTTTTGAAATATGCTTCAACCTGCACCCTGCAAACTAATTTAGTACAAGCAGGGCTCCAAAATAACTTCACTGAATGCTGTGGACTTGAGCCTGTAAAAGCTTATCTTTTATAACTGCTAGAGCAATAAAAAGCACAGCTAAGCACAGCTAAACACCCGTAATAGAAGTCATCTTCATGACAGAGTGGTAAAACTTGCTAGGACTTCTCCCACTGATGACTATATTTAAATGGGTGTGCCAGTGCTGGACATTTAAATGATAGCTGGCTGACTACCTGTATGTGCTGCCAGAGCTGGGTACTGAGGAGTTCAGTTCTAAGTATGAATTTTCGTCCACTCTGGTATTTGGTTATGCATTAAAAACCAGATTTTAATTGATGTACATTTGAACTGCTCTTTAATTGGAGTTATGTTTTTAGGGAGAGAAATAGTCACATTCAATATATTTCAGTGTGTCTCATCTGTTGCCATTCCCATTTAAACCCTACACCTTACAGTACAAAGATGTTTAGATTTCTAAGAATGTGTCCATGCCTGTGACACCAAGATCCTTCCTTTATTTGCTCATATTTACAAAAGATAAACATTTATATATCCTCCTGCAAGATATTTCCATATTACAGCATGCTATGATAATATCTGTTTGCAAATGTGCGTTTGGAGTCCTTGTGATAAGTTCAAAAATTCAATTACACAGTTGTGTCCATCTCTTTAGGAAAGAAGCCTTGATAAATTATTCAAGTCTTTTCAAAATTAGTGTTTAATAAATACTGGCATATTCTTGTATGAAGCTTGTTCTCTTATCTAAGGTTAAGCTATAAAAGGATATAAACTTTGAACCAGAGTAGAACTGATGCATTCATAATATCCACTTCAAATGCTTGCTCAAATTTGTTTGAGCTATTGTGCAAAATATGTTCATCTTCAGTGAAAGTTACTCTGAATTTGGGCAGCAGCATTACAAAAGCTTGTGTACCCACATAATTAATAATACCATGAACATTTAATAAATCAACGTATAAGGCTAAGGCGGCCCCACTTTCTCTTTTTGTATGGTTTCTTGAATACTGGAGGCCGTCATGTTGCATCTCTAAGGCGGGAATCCCTATATTTGAAAATGTCAGAATTGAGAGAATGTGACGCTTCTTTTGGGAGTTGATTTCAGTGACTGGTTATCAGATTTGTGTGGAAGGGAATTCCGCAAGGCTGGAGGTGTGTGTTTAAATCCATGTACTTGTCAATGCTTGAGTGCTGAGCCAGACTCAGACTGCACAACAGCAATGAAATGGGTCCACAAAATGGAAATGAGGAATTGAACACAGGCACATGGAAGAACTGGGCAGGAAAGGCTCTAGCATATGTAGAAAACCAGATATCTATCAAATCTACGTTTCCAGTTATGGGTAGTCAACAAAACTGCATAGCTGCAGCACAAGCTGGACATGAGAAAGATGAGACTGGGAGCCTGGCTGCGAGATAGCTCCAAGCACTCCAGAGTCAGGGAACAGAGTACAGCCCTGCCTCGGGCTTTGTCCCACGGTGGCTCTGACAGCTGGCTTTGTCCCACAACCAGTAGATTTTGGTCTGAACAGCTGGGAGCAACAGACTCCAAACATGGTAAACCTGAGACTGAGGAATGAGAGACTGCTGATTCCACTTCATTTATGTAACTCAAAGGCTTCATTCTCAGCATATCATGTTGAATGTTTTGCCTTCTTAAACGTCCATGGAATAACTGGGCAAATAGCTGGCTGTGTGCCATTCTCCTTGTGCTCTTCTACCATGATTTATTTTGTTCAGCTAGTCCTCTCTCTTGTACTTTTGCTCCATAGTTAACATCTGTGCATGGAAAGAAATACATTGCAATATGCTGGATATATGAGAGAATGCATTGGCAACGGTTATGGGACCCGAATTTCATTAATACTCCCTTTCCATCCTTCCATGTTCTTTGTTCGGATACTATGTAAGTGGACTGCCAGTCTTTGGAAAATACTTGCTCCCTGTGCACAGTAAAGCGAACTACCAGTGTGGTTTTGAATATCAGCAGGTAGCCTCAGTCTTCCTACTGCTATGGGGAGTGTCTTGCCTTCATCACACTGCAGACAGGCGCTTTTTTTTTTTCCTTTTTCTTTTTTTTCTTTTTTTTTTTGTGATAGCTGCACTATGCTGCACTGTTGACTCTTTCTCCTTTATGTAGATGTTTTTGCAGTCATGGCTCAGCTGTGATCCATCTGATCGAAATAATGAAAATACCTCATAATCCAGAGTCGTGGTGTTTTGAATGATTTCTACTCCACATATGGTGGCATCCCAACAAGTCAGAAGTACAGTAACAATCTGTATGCATTGTTTCATTATTCTTCAGATCATTGCCTTCACCATTCCTTGGTAAAGAATCTCCTCTTCTTGATATTAGAATAAATTAACAGAATAATAAAAGGTCAAAAAAACATTTGGAGTGGCTGCTATCTATTTTTAAATGGTGTTTTATTCCTCCTTTCTTTCCTAAGGCTT
Source organism: Ibycter americanus (assembly GCA_035590275.1). Taxonomy (NCBI): domain Eukaryota; kingdom Metazoa; phylum Chordata; class Aves; order Falconiformes; family Falconidae; genus Ibycter; species Ibycter americanus. The sequence continues at coordinate 13,482,217 of JAVJGI010000037.1, forward strand.
GCTTTCTTTCCCATCGCTGTAATACATCGAAAAATACAATGAATATAAATAGCTGCATCCAGCACTGCACTGAATATATCCTGACCATAGGAATGCCATTTTTTAAGGTAAAAGATAAAATAATAAGTCACATGCTTGTGTGAGTTATTAAAGTCTTGAAATACTTTCTCTTTTGCTCTCTCTGAAATGTGTGTGTTTCTGTGGTGCACTGAGGAATCTTGCCACTTCTGCGTGTTATGTTCTGCAAAAGAACTTGGGGAGTAAAGTTCATAACAGTTTATCAAACACTGATTTTTAGTTGCTTGTCTCTTTCTTTCTGGACTGCTACAGAAGCGATTGGCTTTACTTGCCAGAAATCCATAGTAGATTTCAGGGAAATTCTAACAAGTTAAACTGATGCCAGGGTCTATGACTATGCACAGCAAATGGTGTTTGCTGAGGAGCTGGTGATTATCTTTAAAGTTATGAAATAACTATTAAGCTTTTTTTGGATTGCTAAAGTGATATACTTTCGCATAACGAATAGCCTTAGTAGCATTTTATTTTGTTACTGTGAGTCTTGTTTACCAGACAAATGATTTCTATTTCAGATTTCTTAGCAATAGTTATTTTATCTTTAATTAAACAATTTTTTTCCCTTGTCTTTACTTATTGTGTTCAACTGGAAAATGGAACAGCTGAAATGTACTAATCAGATATTCTTTGAGAGCTGAACACATCTTTATTTTGGTTGAAAACAATTTTTATAAAATCACTTAGAACTTCTTCAGGCAAACATAGTAAGTGTTCACTTTCAATTTGTCCTCTTTTGTCACCTGTTCATGATGGAAAATGTCAGCACAGAAAGAGTTTGTGTATTGATTTATTTTCTTTGAAAGAAAATGGGTTTTTTGGAACAGCAATTTTTTTTTTAAAGTTCTGCCCTTTCCACTTCCATCTAGACTGCAAAATTCTAAAGTTATGGCTTATTAGATATCATCAGTATCTATTGCTCCTTCATTTGCTGCCAAGTTTTCTTCTGATGTTTCTGATAGGTATAGGTGGTGTCCATGCAAAATTAAGCTTCAGAGACTGGCTGAGAGAAGCCAGAGCTGCTGTCAGTGGACACAAGATCTCCGCTCCCCAAAGAGCAATGTGGGATGCAGTAATACTGTAGATGAGGCTTTCCTCACTGCATCTTTAGATTATTTACTGGAATAGCTGTTATACATAGATGCAGTAGCATCAGTAACTTCATCTGAACCATTTGTAGCAATGAAATTTGCCTGTAGCATCGACATTTCAAATCAGCTTGCTCATCATTACAGTTATAATAGCTATATGTCAGCCTTGCAGCTCTTGACAAAGGGAAAAAGAAGTGTGTTGGTGTCTGGGGTATTGTGAATGCTCCTGTAGTTTAACTGAGGCTGGATCACTAGGAATCCATTTATCTGGTGGAATATATGCCCCCAGTGCTTGCTAGAGTATACCCTAGGCTCCACTCCATGGGTTACTCAAAATAAAATGAAAGGTGGGAAAATGTTTTAGTCCAACATCTTGTTTGTGAAGGCAAGGTAATTCTTTGAAGGGACCTTTTGGATCAATCCTGTATTGATATGGCAGCCTTGCGGAAGACCTGGTTAAATGCAGATAAAGGGGCTAATTTTCGAGAGAGTAAACAAGTATTGAGAGACTGATGTTATGAGTTTGGACATATTTTGCTTTGTGGCAGTTGATATACTGTGCTATTTCCATAAAACCTTAGTGTTTCCTCCCCTCTCTTACCAGCAAAGATCTGATACCGGTATGTTTCAGTACTGGGGCTGAAGTGGGCTGAGCCCGGCTGGGTGCTGGGTGCCCCCCAGCACCGCTCTGTCCCTGCCCTCCTCAGCTGGGCCGGGGGGA
>JAVJGI010000037.1:13484200-13497927 GCA_035590275.1 Ibycter americanus
GGATGGGTGGGTGGGTGGATGGAGGGAGGAAGGAAGGAAGGAAGGAAGGGGTGGATGGAGGGATGTATGGAGGGATGGAGGGAAGGCGGGATGGAGGGGTGGGTGGGTGGATGGAGGGAGGAAGGGATGGAGGAAAGGAGGGAGGGATCAGTGGGTGGGTGGGTGGGTGGATGGATGGATGGAGGGAAGGAGGCAGGGAGGGATGGGGTGAGGTCAGGGGGCAGGCTGCAGTGCACAGGGGAAGGAGCACTGTCGGCGGGGGCTGTCGTCAGGAGCACAGTGCATGAGCAGAGCTGCTGGAAGAGCAGGGAGGACAGCAAGAGGCATCAATAGCCCTTGGTGACTTAGCGAATGCAAGTGATAGATGTACAAAAACATCTCCTTGTGTTCTCCAGGGGATTAATTTGGGACCAAAGTTATTAGCAAGTGAAAGGCCAGCCCCAAGTTGCTTTTCTGACCAAAGCTCAGAATTGCTTCACCTGCTCCTGTAACGCTGCAGGATGGTAACCCCAAGGTTTCTTCACAGTCCTGTCCTCTCTTTCATGTGGCTGCAGCTTTGATTTGGGAACTGTTTTTCTTCTGCCATTCTGCCTGTATTGTTTCCTGTAAACACCCCTTTAATTACTGAACCTCCAACATTCAACAAATTTTTGCCTGTAGGTAATCTTCAGGCAAATAACGCCTTAGTTAAGCCCAGTCAACCCTGACAAAGTTATAGGAATTTCAGCAATGCAATTCAGGGCAGAACTTGATGCAAAACTAATTATGAAGCCATAGGTAGCCTTCCAGCCAAGACTGCAACAAACTCCTCATAGTAGCTCTGTAACGTCAGCTTGGTAAATGTCCTTGACTTGAAAGATGCCCGCTTGAGCCCTAAAGGAAAGGTTAAACCACCTTTGAGATGATACCACACCATTCGGGAGTTGCATATCTCCAGCACTGCTTGCTTTTAAAGCTGTCTTATCTGGAAATTTTTGAAATTGGCTTATCAAAGCCAGTGCATCATCTATCTCAGAGTGAAAGCGATTCTGGTTAAGTAACTCTCTAACAGATTTTGCTATGGGCAGTTTCAGGTTGACTTCTGTTCTCTTCACATCATTAACAGCAACTGCAGCAAATTCAGGCACAGAGAGCCAACTCATCACTAGACTCAAGCTGATAAGAAATTCAGTATCTCATTGGTAGAAGAAAGCATTTTTTGTGTATACTTTTCCTACTTCTGTCCTTGAAAATGGCCTCGTGCATAAGCCAGCGCCAATCTCGACTTATCTTTACAAAACTTTGGGAGGAACGCATCTCCGCTGGGAAGAGACATGGACATAGCGACACGCTGGTTATTTCACAACTGTTCCCAAACAGAGTAACTCCAGTCTTGAAATGTGCTCGCTCACAGTGTTTTACAAAAGGCAGGTTGTTACAGTGAGTTCTTCACCTGTTTACTTACTCCTTTCCATTAGAAAGTGAAATTTGCCATTTAAATAGACTGTAGCTATAAAACACATGTCCCTCCAGATGCAACGCTCTTGCAGCTCTTTTTACTCCCAAGGCAAGGCAATGTCTACAATCCACATTTAACATGGGCTCTTGTCCAGGTTCCAAACCCACACTTCTAACCACACAGAAACTTTTCGATCATTTTTGCTTACTTACATAGCAGAAGGTGGGTTCTTTACAGCCCAGGTTCCATCTCATTTCACAGTTGAATATACCCATATTTTTTGCTAAGGACTTGACAAACGAATCAAGCACTAACAGTGCTCCAGTGTTCTTCTAAAGGTTCCACCTTGAAAACTAGGCAAGTTTTCCCAGGCTTTACCTGGGATCTCTCAGCACCAAAACCCACAGATGTGCCTCTGGAATCCCCCAGGAGACCACAGCCCAGCTGCGCAGGTGAAGGGCTGGAAAGCCCTGTTCAGCAGACCTAGGCTTTGTCACTAAGGATTTCTTATGGAGAATATGTGTACTAGGGTTGCTCAAATGTTCTTTTGTCATTAACAAAATTGTTCCAAGCATACTTTTCTATGAAGCTTTGATGTCTCTGTTATCTATTTCTCTGCAAGAAATCCACCTTAAATTTGCTGTAGACTCTCTATCAGGCATCTCAGAGCATAAACACAACACAAGACAAATATACAAAATTACTAATATAAAGCAATCTACAAGGCAAGTTTGTATACATAACTTTAACACAAGACTGTAATCACAAACATTTCCTATTAAAGTCTACTTCCAGCATAGTTCCTTTCAAAACATCATGCTAAGTATTTATGCTCACAAATCTGACATTTGATAACTATACTGAACATAATTTGCTGTGGCCATATATGTTTCCAGCATCTAACAGCAGTATAAAGAATGAACAAAATTACCAGTTCAGACAAAGCATGTTTATATTCACCCCGCAATCATTTTGCATTGATATTACAGATTAGAGAGAGAGAACAATATCCATTAAGCAACAGTATTTCCTGTTCAGAAATTTTACAACTTGATTTTATCTAAAAAGAAAATATAACGCATACCCAGCCCCACCTGAACTCAGAACGATTCACTCTGAACATTTGTCATAAGTTATGACAGAATCTATTAGGAAGCCAAATGCAGAACTTGGAACTAAGGAACTCAGAGGAACCAAGCCCTATTAAGCTTCAATTGCTTGTGACGAGGTAGATTCACTATTTGCAGTTCTGCAGATAGTCACTGGTGAACTTAATTTGAGCCTGTGAGGAGTCGCAGGGGGAGTACCCGTACACATGTATTTAAGGCAGCATTTCTCCAGCTGTTTTGACCAGCATCACCTGCCAAAGCGAACTGCACCATCCATGACCCCTTCTCCAAGTGCAATGCTGCAAAGTAAAACGCACCTTCTTCCAGCTCTTGAAGCAAGCTTGTACATTGCACGAGCACTTTTTATTTCCTTGCACCTTTTGCATTCTGCTGTTTAGAAAAGTTACTTTCAGCATTTATACTTTTTCTGTACTGAAAATGTTCTGTGTTAGATAGATCTGCATATTCTTGCCACAATAACAGCCTCACGAAATTAGAATAATTCTAAAATGGCAGGCGAGGTGCATATTTGTCAAGCAGTAAACATTGAAAATATTTTGTGATAAAAATAATTAATTTTAATATATTTAAAGCCCTCAGTGTTCCCCATCACCCCCAGTGACAGAGAGCTTGATTTCAGCCATACACACTGCATTTCCAAAGTTCACTGACTACTCTTGTCCCCATTAATGCACAACAAATCCTACAGAGCTGGTTTTTCCAAGTCAGTTTTATTAACCTGGACTAAAAAGTAACGTCTTTTAGTTACTTTTTAGTAACTAAAGCCATCTGGACCAGCTCCGTCAGTATTACTCCACGCTCCAAGAGGGAGATAGGGATTTGAGCAGCAATAAATCATGTTTGCTGAGGCTGGTGAAGCCTCATAAAAAAAAATCTTTTCAGAGCAGATCATACCTACATCCTATTCGTGCTGTTTTCCCACGGTGTGAATTGGAAATTTCCCCAAGGAGGTTACCAAATCAAAAATCCCCAGTGGGAGGTTCACTGTCCCAGCAGTGCTCTACCACATTGCCCTACTCCATCTCCACTGCCAGCAGCGCCCAGGAAGCATCAGCCACTTTCCAGGAACACCAGTAAGGAAAGCCTCTCCCCTTTCCGGGAGAGCTCCTGCAAGAAAAGATGGCCAAGCAGCCCCTCTCCCTGCCGAGAGCTGCAAGCACCAGGCACCCTCCGTGCCCACAGTGGAAAATGGAAATGCCAGCTTCCAGCCTCATGATTCAGGGCAGAGAAATCGCGATTGTCTTCCTCATCACCCCAGCTCCTCTTCCTCAGCACCCCAGCGCCGGCAGGAGCGGAGGTGGCTGAAGCTCACCGAGCCATGGCCAGGCCTGCCTAGGCAGCTGCAGGCAGCCCTCCAAAGAAAATGACACTAAAATATATATTAAAGCTTTCTGGAAAAGATATCTGAAATCTCTCTCCTTGCAGAGTCAGTGGTTTTACATTACAAAACTACCAGATAGCAGAGTTTTTCCCCTGTGCTTGTGTGGTGGGCTGAGCCCGGCTGGGTGCTGGGTGCCCCCCAGCACCGCTCTGTCCCTGCCCTCCTCAGCTGGGCCGGGGGGAGAAACACAGCGAGAGGCTCCTGGGGCGGGATGAGGGCAGGGAGAGCGCTTGGCAATTGCCATCACCGGCAGCACAAGGCTCGACTTGGGGAAATGAGTTTAATTTATTACCATTCAAATCAGAAAACCACCTTCCCCCCACCCCTCCCTTCTTCCCAGGCTCAACTTAATTCCCGATTTCCCTACCTCCTACCCTGACTGGCACAGGGGATGGGGAATGGGGGCTGCGGGCAGCTCATCACACCCTGGCCCTGCCCGGGGGGGCCCTGCCCAGGCTGCCGGGGGTGTCTGCTCCCCCAGGGTCTCCCTGGCTGCTGGGGAGCCTCTGCTCCAGCACCTGGAGCCCCCCCTGCCCTGCCCTGGGGGACTGCAGGGCTGCTGCTCTCGCGTTCTCACTCCTCTCTCCACTATTGCTCTTCCACAGGTTATTTCTCCCCCCTTCTTAACTGCGTCACCCCAGGGGCGCTGCCACCGTCACTGCAGGGCTCAGCCTTGGCCAGCGGTGGGTCCATCTCAGAGCCGGGTGGCATTGGCTCCATCGGACATGGGGGAAGCTTCTGGTGTCTTCTCACAGAAGCCACACCTGTAGCCCCCCCGCTACCAAAACCTTGCCATGCGAGCCAAATACATTCCATCCCTACTAAGTTTAACATTAATTTATGTGAATAATGCACATTTTCTGATACATGATCCTTACTTATTCTTTAAACAGCATCTCCCACAGATATCTGGAGTAAGTTCTGTAGTAGTTCTTGAATATGCCTGTGCCTTGAAAGCTGGGAAAAGCATTCCCCTGACATTGCTTGTATTTAGTAGAATTGTTCACCTCTGAATACTTTGTCAGCAGGCAATTGCATTCCCTTAATTTAGGGAGGTGATTGCACTGTGCCTGATCCCGAGGTTTGCATTAGAACAAAGAGGCTGCTGCTGGAGTGGTGCAAGTGTGTTCACTTGCACTCTGTGCGTAGAATCATAGAATATCTGGAGTTGGAAGGGACCCATAAGGATCAGAGATGTACAAACGAGACATGCACAGCTGTCATTCCCACGGGTGGGCAACTAATCCAGGGCTGATTCATCGTCTGCAGCTAGAAGAATTCCCAGTCTGGTTTATTCTAAGGAAGACACATGAAAATAGTCCAGATAGGTTGTTGTCTCTTTATGAAACTTCTAGAGAAAATAATAATGCAAAATAGACCTTTTCAATATGACATTAACTTCTGTGTACCTGCAAAAATGGGTAATTTATTGTATCCCTCATTTCTGTTTTCTAGGGAAGTACTGTAATAAGATACAATGTTGTAAAGTAGATTTATTCCTATGCAATACAGATTTCCTTTCCTTCTCACTGAGCCTATTATGTATTTAGCAATTTACCAGTTTTTCATAACAATGAACACATTGTATAGTATGGATAATTTTACTGCCATTGTATTAAGTTTTAATAATACCTTAAAATGAGCATTTTTTATGACATATGTAATTTCAGTGTCCCATAAAACCAGTTAGGAGAATAGAACAAATTAATGGTGCTTACCAATAATGGATCTTGTCAAAATTCATTTTAAAATAACAATGATCATAGTAATTAATTGCAATGAGTTGCTTGTGTCAAGCACTCTCTGTGCAATTTACATTTGATAAGAATCACAATTGTTCATCAGAACCTGTCTTGTGATCTTGCCTAGATTTCAGCTTTATTTACCCAAATAAATGTGAAAGTAAGTCCACAGAATCAGCGGATAAACCTCATAAAGTACAATATGCGCAATGCTTATATAATCAAATGCACCTGTTAACAAGAATATTAAAAAAAATAAGTATCATCCCCAGGAGTAAAAGGCTGAGATTTACACTTTATAGGTTATTGAGCTCAGCTGACATTTTTATATTGATTCCAAAACTCACTTGCTTTGCCAAGAGCATGAATTATGAATGCGGTCTGTTGAAACACAAAGTATACTTCCTCTTAATGTGATTGCTGCAGACAGCGTGCTAGGCTCTGAGAACAAAGTGCAGGTACAACAGGGTGTGGATGTGCAGCGGTGGCTGTTCTCTGTGCCAACTGCTTGAACAGGTACTCTCAGGTCTCAGGACAGCTGTTGCAATGAACAGCTAACATGCCATAAATCTACAACTTAGTTTATGCTGCACTAATCTACTTTGGGCTAATTTATACTTCTAGCCACCAAAGAAATGCAGATTGTGTTGACCCAGTCTACAGACCAAGATGTGAATGGTATCTCCTTCCCATTGCTGGTCTCTTGTCTGTTGTGTGTTGTTGGTCAGTGTACTTCCCATTTGAAATCTAGGGATTTGTAAGTCAGCGTTTTGGATGTCTTCTCAAATTTCTGCTGTAGCATCTTCTTTTATTTGTTTTAGCTGTCTCTAACAAGCAAACACCAGAATCAAGCTTGTGTTCCCTAAATCATACAGTACCCACATTCTTTTTACAAAGGATACTTTTTAGAGAGGAAAAGTGAATAATATCCAGCCCACTGTAAAGGCAGCTGTGCTCAGTGGTGCTGGCGGTCTGATGCCATCATTTGGTGATGCTGGCTGGCTCAGGGGCTTTCTCCCGTTTCCTCCTCCTGGGTATAGCACTGAAAGCTCAAGGGAAATCCTGCTTCATGGGAAATTCCTTTTTGCCCCTTGAGCAATGCTTTGCTTTTTGTGCTTCTATAGAAGAAATGGTGTTTAAATCTCATACTTCAAGCAGCAACTGGTTAATAGCAAATAAACTTGCAGCATTTTGTGTATGGCATGCATTTTACTATAAGGAGTAAGGATACTCTTCTACTGTAGGCCCTGAAAGAGAAAAGCCTCTTGAATTAGCTAACGCAGAGAAGTTCTGTGGGGAAGAAATTTTAGCACTGTGCTGGCATCTCACAGGGTCCCTGCTCATGTCTCCATGCTTGTATGGCAGACTCGGAGAGCACTGAGCACGTGTGTATTATTTAATGTCTAATATTTTTAATAACAAAAAGTTATCTGGATTTCAATTTTTATGTGGTAAGCAATAGTTTTAAATATTTATTTTATTATATTATTTTATTTTTCTGCAGAAATGTTATGTGATCTGCTGCCATGCAGTGTGTAGTGACTAGGCACAGGGCACTGTCACTCCTGGGCACGCTGGGAAGCTTCCCTCTAGGGAGCTGGTGTGAAGAGGGGAGGATGTGATGGAAAATTGGAGGCAGCTACTGAGTAAGTCGTGCCCCTGCTGAGAAGTGTATTGTTACCCATTAGTTGTTACAATTATTGGTGTTTTACCACAAATACAAAATTACAGTTTCAAGTAATAAGAAACTAAATTCTCAGTGTGTCTGAGACAGTAAGAACTAACCAATTGGATCACCTTCCAGAAACGTGGATATTTGTCCACGTGCCTGACTGTAAGATGTTATAAACTCAATGTATTATGTCCTACAGACTTCTGGAGAACTAATCTAATCACATCATCTATTTCATAAGGCTGGTGTTTAAACTTCAAATCATTGTTTTCAAGAGTTGTTTGTTTGGCCTTATAAATTCAAACGGATCTGAAACTTGTCATGCAAAATTCAAGTCGAAGAGCAATTCTCTGCACTGAAGTCTCACCAGAAAAAAGGTAAGTAATTTTCTACTGAGATGTTTACTATGAAGAGAACAGCTTGTTGCTATAGAATCATACGTAAGTTTTTCAGTTTTGATTTTTGAATGGCTTTAGCTTTTGCACTTAAAACTGTGGAATGAATTACATTTGAAAATGGAATACACCGCAGGAGCAATGAGTCGAAACTACCATTTTTTAGAAATGAATAGGTATTGTATTAATCACATATTAGGTCAATCTCTCATTGTCTGTCATAGTAATTGATGTACATTACCTCTCCCTGAATGACACAATTGTTTTAGTTTAGTGTGTGACACCCAGCAGGAAAATGAGTTAGTCTTCTTGTGGAGACCTGGTATCATCCTGGCTGCAGGCTCTGAGTGAAAAATGGAGCTCTGAGAAAGTCTGGAGAGTGATGGAGCTCATGGGTCAGTCTTGAGGAGTTGGTGCTGAGCTGGCACTGTCTGCAGACTCGACATAACTGAGGGCTCAGGGGAAGCAGCGAAGGCCCTGGCATGGTGGTAGTGAGCACTGAGGGTAGAACTGTTGCTTCATCATCAACATCAAAACCTGAGACCCAGACAGCAGGTAGTTATTATAGCTTTTATGATATCCTTTGCCAGTATTAACCAAGCTTTTGTTTAAACCCTGATATTAATATGGTAATATGAGTACTTTTGCTAAATTCCAGTCTGGTTAATTATATTCTGCTTAGGTACCTTTCCATTGATATGGTTTTATTCTGAATTTCTTACCCTAATTTGTTGTATTGCATGAGATCATGTAGCAGACACTGAGTATTCAGCCTGTCTTGAGAAACATCATCTGACTGGTATGTGAGACAGATTGGGATTCTTCTCCTGTAAGGAGCTGCTGGACAGAACTGTAAGGTTTTGCTGTAAGAAAACTGACCAAAATTTATGACAAAGGAGTATTTTACCTCCTCTGATGTTCTGAAAATTCCTTACAACGGATGGCCCCGTGCTCAGTGATTTCTACTCTTAGCTTTGATGCTGTTTACATATATAATCTTTAATACCTGAAGAATACAAAAATCCAGGTCTTTCTGGGCTGAGCTAAGGTGCAGAACGTGTGAAGTATACTGGTAAACGAATTATTGGTGGGCCTGCTGACTCTAAAAGCATCATCCCTTACATCTTCAAAATAAATATCGCAGTAAGAATAGAGCTGAACGCTTGAGGCAATACTAAAAAAGGAGGTGCCTTGGTGATCAATGGGTGCTGACAGCTTTGGCAGAGCTCTTCAGAAGCTTCATAGTGTAACAAAAGCATCTTAAAGGATGCTTTTATAACAACCTTTCATATCTACTTCATAGTAAATGAGCAAGTGGTTCATGAAACAAATATGGCTGTCTGCAATAGACTGATTTTTCTAGCCTCATATTTTTTAAAAAAGTGTGAGTTGTCTAAGGTAGGGGTTAGAAGTGTGAAATGGCATCCATTTAGCCCAGTCTTTGGAAATGCAGGTGCTCTTTCTGCTGGTTTTGCTGTCAGGGAGTGGAGTTTATAACATCATTATGGTTCTGCAGAGATGATGTGAACTTTTTGCCAGTTCTTGACGTCAGTACTCAGTTCCTGGCAGCAGTGTGGCCCTGCTGCAGTTGGCTTTCTGCGAGAGGTGGAGGAGATGCCAAGGGCTCTGCATGACACCTTGGCCAGCAATGATGGTCCTGCTTATCTCACCACCCAGTCTGGCACTGGTGGGAGGAATCTTGTCCCCAGAGATGATGGGAACAGCCTGGCTCAGCACTGGGCTAGGGAAGTCTCGGAGAGGCAGGTCCCATACTGTCTGTATTCAAGTTTTCTTGCAGAAGTGTGTAATGGAGGAGAACTGAAATAAAATAGCATTCTCTGAGTGGATTTTGACTGTATAGATTCTGCTCCTGTTGATGGTAAGTGTTTCCAACCATGAATGTTGCTTTCCCATTAGTGTAATTATCTCATACTGATAGAGGTACAAAGAAGTCAAATAAGCCAGTGTAATTAAAGCACTGATAAGACTTGAATTTGTGTCTTGCTACAGGGTTATGTTCTTTTTTAGACTAAAACCTTTAGGCTGATTGACTGAAATTCAGAAGGAGCTTAGCATTGCTGTGCAAGATGTCAGGGACACCGTGATCCTTCTAAGGACAGAAGCTGCTGAGGAGCCGCAAAGATGGGCAGCTGCAGCCTGGCTCGGGGCAGCCCTGACACCCACGAGCAGATGTCAGCCTCAGAGGGACTCATGCTGAGGATTCTATTTTTTATTTATTTATTTGTTTTATCAGAAGGCCAAAACTTGAACTGAGAAGGAGCAGGCTGGATTTTGATAGGCATGGGAAGACTTTTGGTGGGTGATGCACTCTGATGGAGACTTTGGTGCACTTTGGGCCCTTGTGGGTACCAGGACCCACTGAATTTTCCATATGGCGTGTCCCTCAGCTAATATGGTCCCTGGCATCTTTGCAGAGCTCAGTTTTTTGTTTAAAGGAGTGGCCATGAAGCACTGTTCAGAAAGATGGGGTGCCCTACCACGTAGTGCCCCTTACCAGAGATCAGCAGGTGAGGCTCACCTGGAAGTGAAATCTGTCTGCACAGGCAGAGATTGGACTGATGCCCTGTTGCTGGCTCAGGAATTGAGAGGGGTGCTAAGGAAAATGCCTTGCAAGTCCTGTATTCACAGTGGATGTAGCACTGGCAGGTATTTTTTCCCTTTCTTGTTCTGTTCATCCCTTGTGGCCCTGAATTCTGTGTACAGGTGAGCAGCTATTTAATTTCTTTGCCTATCTGCCTATGGCCTTCTGCTCTGACCAGTGTGGAGATGGTTGGAAAGCACATTTTACCTTAAGCTGTGATCCTAAAGTGATCTCTGCTACCTCTGGCCTGGAGTGACCTGGAAACGATGGGAGGTAATAGGATGATCCATCACTTCCACCTCTGATACAGTGAAACCTAGCATAAAGGCTTGGCTGAGCATCACTGCCTTGCAGAAAGTGCAGTGAGATCATGTGATGCTGACACTCTGGGATGGTCTTTTAAATGGGATGATGACTAGTAAATGTGGGCTAAACAGGTTTCTATTTAATTTATTAAATTTCTTAAGGGTTGAATCCTCTAGGCAAGGTTGTACAATACTGCAGCAAATTATCCAAATGTACAAGAGTTGTTGAGGAGTTAAATGCATCTGAGTTATAGAGTGCCAAACAACCTGGGAATAGACAATTCTGATAATGTCCTTTGATTGTGTTAGAGCCTTTTTGTGGGTAATATGTCTGAATAAATCTGAAAATGTCAAACCTATACATTAGCAGGAGATTTCTCTTAATGCTCCACACTTCTGAACAGCGCACTGCACAAAAATTGCATTTGGCAGTGCGAAGGGCTGGGGCTGCGGAGGAGAGATCATTTGAAGGGACAGTACTGCTGTGCATCTCTCATACCTCTGCCTAAAACTGTTCCAAACCACGTCTCTCCGTGTGTGTGTGACTGTTGTGATCCTGCTGTTTTCTGGGGGATGTTCTAAAAATGTTCCTGTTCGTCTGAATGACTGGCAAAATGAGTAATGTGGTCAGCTGTAATTCACTTCTGCGCTGCCTTTACATTCCAGCTACACACTATACCTTTCATGGGCTGCTTACCTTATCTCTGGTTATGGGAGCATCAGGATGCCAAGGAAAACAGAGTTAATGCTCCTGTCTTATACAGATAGGTTGACACCTGAATGCAACAGGTTGTTGCTATTTGTCTTTTATTTGAATAGAAGTGACCACTCCAAATACTACCACAAATGAAAGAAAAAAAAATATCTCATTAAGAAAAAAGTGATCAGCCTACCCTTTTTGGTGGGTGTTTTGTATTTTGGTTTTTTTTTTTGTGTTGGGTTTTTTTTGGTGGGTATTTTGTTGTTGGTGGGTTTTTTTGGTGGTGATGGGTGGTGGGTGGGTGTTTGTTTGTTTGTTTTTGTTTTTCTTTGCTTTAGGTTAGTATCACTACAACTGTAACTGAAGGAAAAATTAACCAGATGGACTTCCAACAACTGCCTGCACTGACAATGGGATAGCTTTGCCAGGGGGAAGCTGCTCGCTGTGTGCTGTTGAGAGCTACAGAGCTCCCTGCTCTGTGAGACGGCACCGCCAAAAAAATTAGCCTTCTGAAAGGACTGTTGTCTGGGTGTGTATTATGTCACCAGAAGTACTGAACAAACACCTACAGTGATAACACTGAAATATTAAATGTCCCTGCTGTTTTGGGAATAAGTAGCCAAGAGAAAAGCTGGCTGGCCTGTTCCAGAGAGGCAGGGCACTTCAGGATACTTTGTAGAGTGGAGTGCTCTGATGCCCCATAACCTCGCTGTGGTGGGAAGGTACCTGGGGTAAAGTCTATCCTGCATGCAGGGCAACCTCTGGATAGTCTAGTCCCTGGGTATTAAGCAGGCTTTGCAGCAGAGTTTCTGCCACATTGTTAAATAATCAGGCTGTTGAAATCATGTGAATGCCTCCGTATGAGAAAGAGTCTGTATCCAGATTGCACAGTAGCTTCACTGGTATCACTCACAGGTATGGATTCGCAGATATGTTAATGACAAAAAGGTACAGGAAATACATCTCTCAGTGGAAACAAGACAAGCTTGCAGCTGATTCACTGCCTCCTCCATTGCAATGGAGAACTTTTTAGCAGGAGAAGTTATATCCTAGACTATTATATGGCACTAGAAACCTTGCCATACCATACTGCAGTATCTAAGGCTTTTAATGAAGTTATTTGCCTATGGTCCCCTGTTTTTTTCATAATTGTAATTAAATAGTGCAAGTTAAGAAAAAAGTGTAAATACTTTTGGTGTGAAAATAACACAGATCGTAACAAGCAAGCAGGCGAGCTACTTTTGCTTTAAATAAATAGCAGATCAAATCACCAGATTCAGCTGGGCTCGATGTGTTTTGTTTATCAACATATATTTGCTTTTACTTCTCATCTGTATAATGGAGCCAAATGCTAAACTGGGCACCATATACAATCTAAATAAGAAACAGATGAGGTATTTCAGAAATTATTTAGGGACTGCTCGGCAGTGAATGGCTTTACAGAATTATTTATTAGGGCTTGAGTAATTTAGCAGCTTCTGATAAAGTTTCTCTTGTTTCTGTGGATAGAAAACCCTAAGAGGAGGCCAGAAATCCAAAGGTAGGTTTCATCTGAGGTTCCCAGTCATTACTGATTCTCATAAGAGAAAAAAGATAAACTTCAGAATGTTTGGATTTGAACCCCTGCTCTCAGGGTTTCAAATATTTTATTTCCTGCACTTAAACTTGCCATGAGATAATTTTTTGTTTGTTCGAATGCTTGTATTAACAATAGGCTCCTCATTGAAATGTAGGTACCATAGAAATAAATGCAGAAAATATTGCAAATATATCTATGAAGAAAGGCTATGCCAACCGTGTTTGTATTGCTCACAAGCACAATTATAACTGCATAGTAACCCTTTTGCAGTGTTAATGGAGAGCTACTTACCCAAATCATTTAAAAATAACCTCCTGCACCAGACTGGAGAATCATGCCTTACCGCAAGGAGACACGGTCAGTGAATATCAGACTAAGTAACTGATGGCATCATACTCTAGGGACAAGAAATCAGAAATGCCTGGGTTGAGGTGCTATGCCAAGTGGATAAAGCTTGTAAGTGAAGAAGCTTATGATGTGAACTGTAAACTGGGCACAAAGGCGGTCATTTTGGTTTGTGTTTGTAAAGTGCCTAGAACTGGAGCCCTAGTACATATTGATGACTGAGGTGCTGTGGTGATATAGATACTGAGAAAGATGATGAATATGGGAATTCATGATTATGACTAATTATGGCAATATAACAGCATTTCCTATACCACTTTGAATGTTCTTGTATGAGTGTTTGGTTATGTATTTTAGAGTCTCCTTTCTTAAAGGGAGTCCTTGAATATTCAGTAGCAATATTTAGAGCATAATTTCGGGGGGGGGGGGGGGGGGGGA
>JAVJGI010000037.1:13498027-13529927 GCA_035590275.1 Ibycter americanus
CGCCCGCCCCCCCCCGCCCCCCCCCCCCCCCCCCCCCCCCAAAGCCATCACTCTAGTGAATGTCTGCTCATTTACTGTTTTAACTGTGCAGCTAAATAAGTGCCCTCAACTTAAACAAAGACCCTGGAACACGTTGGGAAGCTTTGCCAATGTGAAGTCACAACATGCAGAGCTGTGATCATCACCTGCAAAGCAGCTGTAGTGTACATGATCCCATTGATGTTCAAGATGTAACTTTCCCTCTTCTGAATGAGCATATAGTTGGTTCTTAAAGCAATGCTCAGTGGCTCTGTTTTCCAGACTAACACAATACAAGGTTTTTTGGTCTTTTGGGAGGTGGGAGACCTTCCTTTAGAAGCCTGTTTCTGACTGAGTGTCTGTCAGGACTGCTGGAGAATTGTTTTTCACTAGTCCAGAAAATGGTAAGAGTATGCTGAGTCTTTTTTTCCTTCGCTCTTGTTCCTATTCTCAACCCCTTTTTCCTGCTTGCCTGTTTTTGTTTAAACAGGCTGACAGGCAGGGAGCAGCAGTCCGCTCTGAGTAAATTACAGGCTCTCCAGAGCCCCTCTCAAACCTCCCGTGAAACCACCTGCTCTGCAACAGGCTCCCTAGCCTGTCCCACTGTAGCAGTGGGAAGGTCCCTGCTCAGTGCGCAGCTCAGCATCGCCCTCCCAAACTGCTCACCTGGCAGCTGGGCCCAATAACTGCACTGGGGGAGCACCTCTGGAAGGCTTGTATCTGTCTTGGACACCTGCCTGGGCAAGGGATCCATTGCCTTTTTCTTTGCTGATTGTGCAACAAGGCTAGAGGGCTAATATAGACTTGGATGCAGGTGTTTCTCCTTTGGGCTTCCTGTTGCACCACATTCAGTAAAGTGGAGGGAAGTAAGCAGTAGCATCAGGGTTCAAATCTTAAGAGGGTTGGCTTGGCTTGGCTTGGCTTGGCTTGGCTTGGCTTGGTTTAACCACCCTTGGCCCTGGGTTCTGTGTTCTCATTCTTCTGTTGAGGAAGTCCAGTTTACTGTTTCCAAAGAGATCCTACATTTTTTCCAGGTAATGACAACGTTCCTGCTTGGTTTCATACTTTTTTTTTATTTGGGCTTTTTCCCCTAATGGGAAAATATGAAATACCTCAGAGAAATTTCACTGATTTAAATTTTAAAAACTTTTTTCAGTATGTTTCCTACGTGGGAAAAAACAAAAAAGCCATGAGAGTACTTCATCAGTTGATCATGATATGCAAACGTATTTGCATGCTCTTTTTTTAACCTTGTTTTTAAGTCTATTCTTAAAACATCTACTTTCCAACAGAAGTGAAAGAAAAAATTAAAAATATTGAAAGAGGAGGTAGAAATGCAGTTGCTTTTCTTTTTTTGCTGAGGCAAGATTTCATTCCTCTGAAGACAGAGAGTGGGCGATGGTGAGGACAGCTGTGAATCATTCATTGTTGAGACCGTCAGTTGTTTGAGGAGATGCAGGGCCAGTAGATCTCAGCTCATGGCTGATCTTATGCCCTGAATCTCCAGGCTCTGGAGCCACCTACGCCTTGAGAATATGAACAGGGAGTAGGCTTTTGAAGGAGAAAAGCAACAAAAGAATGCATCTAGGTCCTGTGTCAGACCCGGGTCGCCAGGCTCGCTCAGAGAAGGGGATAGCATCTAGGAGATTTCTTGGCTAAAAAAATGGTAAAAATAGGCCAAGACCTTTTTTTTTTTTAAAAAAAAAAAAGCTATTAAATGAGTCGGCAGAAACCTGAAGTATCCGCCAGTTTGCAAATAGCATAGAGAGTTCAGCATTTGCCAAGGCATTTTTTTTTGGCAGTTGTCTGAAGCCGGGTGATTTTTATCTGACTCTGATCTCCCTTAGTGTCTGAAATGGCAAAAATGAATCTGACTAATTGATGACATTGGGGTGGCCTTCTTGTGCTTATAAGCATATCAAGGGAGTTCATCTTCCTGGCCTTGAGATCTGCCTGTTCTCCCTTGTGCTGGGAGCCTTTTTTTTTGCCCTGTTGTGGAGTTGTTTCGGTGTCCACAGGAAGCATCAGAATTGCAAATTCTGCACTTTAAAAGGTATCTTAAAAAAAAAAACCAGCCAACCAAAGAAGGCACAACTGTAATTTTTTTTTTTTTTTTTTTTTTTTACCAGGACAGAAGAAATCGTAACTGTTCTCAGACCCTGAATCTGACCCTCTAACCCATTGCTTTTGCTGTTTATGTCCTCTCATTCCACTGTACCTATCTGAGCAGCTAGTTTATCGCAACCTAATCTGCTTGCTAAATTTTCATTTTATTAGGCAGGGGATGTTTGTGTTCCTGTGTCTTCTCATACTCAGAAGGATGGGATCTGTAAATCATATGCTGCTCAGGAACAAGTCTCCTGGATATGCCTGCGCACACACTCTGGCTGATCCTATGGCCCGTGCCGAGTGTCTGCATGGTCCTCTGCCTCTCTACTGTGGTCTCCAAAGGGCTCCTCAATGTGCAGCTGCAGAGGTTTTGACATGCTTCCTCAGTCACTGGGCTGCTGAAGTTGGGAACATTTTGGATGGTGCTGTGCAGTATCAGGGCATTCATATGGAGCACCCCAGGCATCATGAATTATTATTTCTGAAAGTGTGATAGAAATATCTCTGCCTGGATGGCCCCTGCCTCTATAGCTGTTCTCCAAGCTGCTAAGACACTAAGCAACTGGGCTTTTGTTGATGGGATAGTGCAGACTCTCAGCATCTTCAGAGTCTATAATTACACTTCAGCGCCTGGCCACCTTTGTGGGAAATCTCCACCAAAGCCATTAATCAGGCTGTAGAGTGAACTTCACAATGACACTTACTAATCTAGCATAGTGGTTCCCATTGCTAGTGCTCTATGGCCTGTCTCTTTAACGGCAGTAAGCTGTCAGTTCTGCTTCTGTTAGTCTTTCTGAGAAACTCGAGGCAAATATTTCCTGATTGAGGCAAGAAGAACCATTCAGGCTCACATGACATGCAGCTTATTTTGGGTAAACAGATACAAATTCCTAAGGGGCTTATTCATCCTATATTAACATTTTTCCTGAGGTTGGACAAACTTGAGTTGTTGTGACCCTAAAGCAGCAAAACACTGAGATGTTCTGGAAATGCAGTGCCCCCAGACTTGTATGAAACTGTTATGGGTTGAAAAAAAATAATTTTAAAAGTCATTTGAAAAGTCCTTTCTGTGCGAAATGTGGGTGCTGCGGTGCTGAAATGAAGCTTAAATGGTAATAGCTGTAGATAGCTTTGAAGTATAAATAATCTGGTTTTTGTGTATTTAAAAGAAAATTATTGCAGTTGTGTATTGCAGTTTGGTCAAAGGCAGGTTCTCATTACATGCAAACGTGATTCCATTGACAAATAGTTACTATTCCTGTAACTTCAAATGTAATGAGACCAGGGCTGGGGTCTAAGTGTTCAAGTGAGTTCATAGTCGCAGACAAGCTGCGTGTGCTTGAAGTGGCACAGAGCCACCTTCTTTAATTAGTTGAGTAACCATCTCTTGTGAGCAGTGTGACCTACCACTGCCTCACCTCTGTAATGTAGGATAAAGCACAGCTGCAAAGGCCTGAAAAATTGTAAATCCAAATTTGTACCTGTATGATTACAGGGCATAGCAGATAAACTAAAATATTAGATATTACTGAGTGGAATATCTGTAGATCTATGAACAGATTAACAGTCTCCACAAGGCACCAGCGATACTGTATGGAGGAGGATGTGCAGACAGGGAGATGACTAAATATAATGTTGAAAGATACATAGCATGAACTAAATGCATAGCACTACTAACAATTTGAGTTTGCGTGCATACTTACCATATGGATGAAACACTCATTAAAATAAGTGTATGATAGATAGATACTTGATAGAAGAAATAACGAGAAGGATTGCATGGTACATGCACAAAGCGTGCACATAAATGCTTATGAAGGAGAGAAAGGATTCTCTGCATAACAATCACAGTGGTTTTGCCTTTTGGTTAGTGGCAGCCCAGTTTGGTGCTGCCCTGACAAGGAAAGCTGAAATCTGGAATGAAGGCAGCTAGATATAATGATTCTCGAATCGGTAGTTTATAGAATTTAGAGGAGCCAGTTAAAATGAAATACCAGCAGCCAGATTGTTTCCCACCACGTAAAGGCATTGCAAGCTGCTGGCCATCACCTTCCCAGAGACCTGGGCAGGAGAGGGAGGTGTCAGCAATTTGCTGGGGCAGATAATCCTGGGAGTGCTTGCTGGCAGGAGTCAGGAGGACTGCACTGATGAAACCCCACATTTTTGTTGGTGTATGTCATCACAATTAATCAACTAGCATTTCCTCTTTTGTCCCCCCATTTTAAGGCCTGACCTAATGCATACTTAATTTAAGCACTGCTGATGACTGGAGTATGCTCTGCAAAATGTTTCTGTATCTGAATTACTTATGTATTCAAGTCTATCTGTTTTTTATCTTACACAGATCTCTTCAGTACTTCCTCACTGGATGTTGTTGGTTTGTTTTTCTCTTGAGCTCACACTAGAGATAAAAAGCAGTGCTGGATCTTACCTGTAGCCTGACAGTTTCTTGTTTGCGGTAGCTGTGAGTGCAAATTAGGTGGTTTATCAGTAGCTGGTTTGCCATTCTTAATGTCATTCTGTAGATGGCTTCAGGAAAAGTGGGTTTGTATACAACTAATGCCTACATCTTGATTAATTCTAGATGAGCTCAAACAAAAGCTACTCACCCTTTAACATTGGGGGGGGTGGGGGGGAGCAGAAATAAAACTGGGTCTTTAAGCTCAGCAGCATATACATATCTTGGAGACAAAGTGTGTAACAGGCCTGTATGCGGCAACAGGACAAAATCTGCTCCCTTCATGGTCTGAGGGTATCGGGGCCCTGTAGGATGGTTTTCAAGTACTGCAAGAAAATGCTGAATGATGAGATGGATGGAAAAAGTGTGCACGACTTCTGTGGTGGGGCAGCAACGAGGCAGAAGTCCCTGGGACACCTCCTGAGTGACATGCATGGGGCAGGGTCCAGCTAGGAGCAGAAAGCAGCAACAGAAATCCCAGTCATGCCCCCCTCCATGTATCTCCCAGTCACCTATGGGCTGATGTCCCAGTCCCACGGAGGTGCCTGATGCCCAGTGCTGGGGCTGCCCCCCAGCCAGCACTGCTCTCTGGCTGGGGTGGTGGGAAGTGCCCGGGCCCCCAGGGAGTCCCCAACCCTTGCTGCACACAGGCAGCAACTTCTTTTAAGCTGTGTTTATGCTTGTAATTATAACTCTAAACTACTTCTGGGTTTTCAGCAATTCCAGTATTTGAAAAGGAGAGAGGAAGACAACTTGTGGAGTTCAGTATGAAACCTTCAGGTCATCTTGTACCAAATGTAAGATCAGATAGGTCTGAACCTGTCTGGTAGCTTTGGAGAAACAATAGGTAAAGGCATCCACAGTCTATTTGAAGAAAAAATGCCATGAGGAAGTTACAGTATGGCCAAGGCAAATAAACTTAAAATCATACTTTGGAAGATGGTGTAGAGGAGAGGCTGGAAGAAAATAAGGAGATGGCTGGAGGAGAGAGGAAGGTGAAGAGGCTTGAATGCCAGAAGTAACCTGCAGTTATGTTTGTGAAGTCTCTGCAAAACCATAAGTAAAATATAAAGAGATGAACTCAGAACAATGTCAACTGTGCCTATGAAAAAAGCTTAAAAGAGTGGAAGCATTCAAAGGAAAACAAGAATAAATCAACAGTGCTAACCAGTCTGGTATGTAGTGATTGACAAGAACAGGACAGAAAACTCTATAAGCAGTTTTTATTTGGGATTATGCTTCATGTGGTGTAACTGTTGCAAACAAGAAATATTACTGTTGTTTGACAGACTTGCCATCTAGCAAAATATTTCCCAGTGCATGAATAATAGCTTAGTAATATGCTTGTGAATGAACAAATTCAGGTGCTGTGGTGGTAGTTTTCCAGTGAAAGTAAAAGGAATATTTCTGGAAAACCTATTGAGTTCAAAGAGTCATCTTTCTATGTTGAAATTTCTAAAGAAAACTAGCTTAACAGCATGTTTTCCTCTTGTTAAAAAGCAAAAATGAAAATTAAAACTTGATGGCTTAAGGAGAAGGAGGTGGCAGGCTTGCTTTCAAGCAGAGAATACAGAAGGGAGAGCCACAGCTTTGTGTGCAGGGACACCTGGCCAGGTTCAGCTGATGCCCTCACAGGGTTTTGACTCATCTGTTGGGATTGTGCTTGTGCTTCTTATAGCACAAATGTTCAGGTGCTAAATAATTTGTATAGCATCAAAACTGGAGATGAGAAAAGACCTTGTGGTCTTTCTCCTGCCATGTAAAAGACATATCTAAATGTCAGTGGTTTTTTTCCAGGTTCTAATTATGGAGATTATTTCACCATTTCCATTGAATATCTCTCCCAGGGATGGGAAGAGATAAACCTCTGTGGCTTGCCTGACATTCAGCCCTCCATTCTTCTTTGATTAATTTCCCCCATTTTTTCCCATCGCTTAGATATTCTAATTCCTTTCTGAAAACCCTCAAAGCATTTAGCATCCACTGTGTGATTGCTTGGTCCACACACATGTGCTCTTCTTTCTTTGCACAGTAATCTCTATGGCCTTGTAATCTCTGTGGCTGGCTAAACTAAACAACTAATTGTATTCAACTGCAAACCACTATGATGACTTGGTCCGCTGAAAAAGAGCATTAAGAGCAGGTGGTGAGCTGTGATTATTGTTTCTGATTGGAGAAGAGTTATACATGTCTTTATTTTTATTATCTTTTTCTCTGTCTTCCCACCTGCTGTTGGGTCTGATCTTAACGCTGCAGCAGGGCCTGCCTTTTTTCTTCTCTCTGCACTCAGACACGGAGATAATGCCGCAGAGGGGCCCTAGTTCTTGGCTGCTGTACTAATTGCATGATTGACATTGAGGTACTAGGGCAAAATGTTGATTGAGAACCAGGGGAAGACATAATTGAATGAATTAATGATGGAGGGAATGATTAAAATTGTGCTCCTAGCTTCCAGCCATGCAAAATATTTTGAGAGCAGTATTTTAACAAGAATGAGAAAAATGTTAAACCACTTAGATGCCTGAAGGGCTGGGTTGTTACCTGAAGACTGGGTACGGTCCTTCCGTTACAGGAAAACTCAGCTTTTTTGGGCTGGATTTCCAATGTCATCTGTCCCAAGACATGAATGGACAGGACTCACTGCTTCAGAGATTCCTTGCTGGGGTACTGCAAGCCCACAGCAGAGGAACAGTTCTTGGTGCTGCTGAGGTTTGGCACAGAAGAATCTGCTAAACAGAGGTTTGGCCCTTGGTGTGCCTGCAGCTCGAGGAAATCCCAGTTACCTGTGGGCCACCTGCAAAGCACAAGTGAGAGTCTTCCAGAAACAGAGCTATTAAAAGCGAGATGTTCCTGATGAGAGTATAATAGTTAATTGCTATTATGTTTCCTTTCATGGAAGTACTGCCTTGTGATCTGGCTCAGTCAGTGTGGAGAGGAGGTCATGGCTGCATTCCTGTTGGGTTTCTTACCTGCAGAAGGCCCAAGATATAAAACCTGTGAAGGGCTTTGTAACATCTCATTGCCTTTAGATCTTGGTATAGATTATGTCTATTTTCTAAAGGGTCTTAACTTACTATGTCAGCTCTTCTGGAGTCTGTTACCCTGTGTAACTCTTTGCTGTTGCTTGCTGAGTCTGTGTTAAACTACGCGAGCCACAAAACAAAAATTACACTTGAATTCTATCT
Source organism: Ibycter americanus (assembly GCA_035590275.1). Classification (NCBI taxonomy): domain Eukaryota; kingdom Metazoa; phylum Chordata; class Aves; order Falconiformes; family Falconidae; genus Ibycter; species Ibycter americanus. Next base: position 13,505,798 of record JAVJGI010000037.1, read on the forward strand.
TACTTTCCTTAGGGTTGAATGAATGACCTGGGGTTACTGTTTTAGCTAGGCTTAGCTCTTGAAAATTCGGGAACACTTGCATGCCCAAACAGGCTGCCCTGATCTGTGCTGTGTATCCAAGTAGGCTCCCAATGGCTCTCTGGTGTTGTTATCCACAAAGTTTTTTCTTTGTGAGCAATCCAGCTCTGCCTCAGTTCACAGTTTGGACACCAAGGACCTAATGCTGGACTGCTTTCAAGTTTTTCTCTCTTGTCCGTTTCGGATGTAAGTTGGGCAGACTATTTTCAGGCAATGAAGCCAAAAATACAGGTGGCTTGACTTAATTTTCTCTGCATTCCTTTCCTGAAGTGCATTTTTATCTTCAGAAAGAGGGACACCTTCACGCTTTAACAGCATCACAAAATGTGTAATCAGATGTGTCTAGTTACAGAACAGATAGTGCTTAAGAGCTGTTGCTTGACATTTTCTTGCACAGATATGGGAAAGGAATAGCGAACAGGGTAATATTTTTTTTCAAGTATACAAAAGCATCCCACAACTGTTTTAAGCTGAGTATTTAAAGAGTTCTGTGAGCCCTGGGGAGAGGAAGAGCTTTCCATTCATAACCGCCTGCAGCCACCTTCAAGCTCTTTGCATGAACTCAGGTAGCTGATAAAAATGCTTCAGTCTTTTCAAAAGGTGAGCCAGAGTCCACTGCTCTTTGTTGCAGTTTCAGCTAAAATAAGCTTTCTTTTTTTTCTAATAAAGACAAATGTGTTCTAAATTACCATGCACTGTAGTAACTACGTTCTTTTGATGAGGGAACAATTTGGAAATTGCAAATGAAGATAATAAAAGAAAATACAGTAGCTCTTACGTACCTTGCGAATCTAATGAAATTAATGTTACTGGTTTCAGTTTTAAAACACAGTGGAAGAAGAGCTGCAGCAAGACTACACCATGCATCAGGAGGAAAGGTGGTGGTAAAACTATAATGCTCTGGTTCCAGGAACAGGGCTGCATGTGACAAAACATTGTCTTGAGTGGACCCTGTGTAGGAGACTGGTTGCTTTTTACATAGCTGTTTGTGCCTTGTACAGCCACGATGGGTAGCTACACATGGTCGTACACAAGGAATAGGAGGGAGGTTGTCCCACTATAGTGGTCCAAGCAACGTCAGCTGGAAGCCCTCTGTAAGCAGAAGAGCAGCCCAGGTAAAAAATGAGTGATGGGAGAAGGAGGAACTGGACCCCATACTGTGGCTGGAGAACTGGCAGGCAGACTGGGAATACATTGGGGTGGTGGGATGGAGGATAGCTTTTCCAGGAACTGGGAGAAGTCAAAATTTCCTGGAGTCCCTGCAGAAAATGACCAACTAAAACAAGTCCTGAATATGTGCAGTTCTTGCTGCTTTGCTTTGGTTTGGGAAGCCAGTGCTTGCCACTGAGTGCACAGTTACTTTGTACAGATGGGAATCAAGAGAAATGGGGGGGCTTCTGCTGAAGGTGTTAGTGTCAGAGTTTTTTTCTCTACTTGTTGCTTTTGTTTTGCTGCAGTTGCTGTAGAGTTGGTGCACACCCCCAGAGGTTCTACAGCTCAATATTTCCTGCAACGACATAGATTGATGTAGATATTTATACTCCGACTATAACATATCATGTAAAATTAAGTGACTGCTTTCAAGGAGCATTGACAAAAGCAATGAAATGAATGTCAGAAGGGTATATGGCTTATACGGAGCTTCTGCTTAAACATGCAATACAACAGAAAGACACCAACCCCTGCTCTAGCAAGCTGCAGAATTGCATCCAGGATTCACCACTGTTGGTGTGCAGTTTGTGGAAGATCAACACTGTTGGTGTGTGCAGAGGATGATGGCAGCATACAGGGCAGTGGATCTGTGAGGAGGGGCACTGCAGGTAACCTGGGACACCCACAGCCCACATAGCCTGGGAACATCCTGCAGGCTTCCAAGGGGAGGCCAAGGGGCACCTGCAAGTACTCAACATGATGCACTCTCAGCATTCAGTAATACCAGTAGTGAAGGGGTTTTCTGAGTCAGAGGATTATGTGTAATCCCAGTTCGGGACAAAGGGTTGATGTGGGCACTCTGGGGCAAAGCCATGCAGCTTTTAGAGCATGGGAGTTACTGAGCTGGATCAGACTTCTGCACAGCCTGATCCTGGTCCTGCTTGGCGTCAGACACCTTTTCTTGAGGGGGAATAGCAAGAAGCTTGCTGCAAGTAAGTTTGAAATGAGGGGCTTGAGACTGAGCTAACAGTCCCCTGCAAGAAAATCAGGGGCTTGCAGTCATTGGAGAGTCTTGTTTCTTTTTTTTCCACCTATTGTCTGTAGGTTCCTCGCTGCTTTATACTGTCTTTTGTTTTCCATTGCTGTCTTTTCATAGCTTCCTTAATTTTTTTGTTTCCTATTCATGTAGCATTTTCCCCTGGTTTATGTCATTATTGCTGCACTCTCTGACCTTCATCCTCTCCATCCTTCATTGTAAATATTTTACTTTTGGTAATTTTAGGATTACTAAACACAGTTTCATTGGGTGCATGATTGGAGTTTTATAAATCAGCATATTAATGAATGTGTATTACTGAGGTACCTAGAAACTGCTCTTGAACAAAGACCTCATTGTGCTAACAACCTTATAAATGCACGATGGAAATGGACTGTGCCTGGGAGAACTAATAAGTGTGAGATGAGCTGGTTGCAGGCAGGGGCTGCAGCAAGCAAGGGGATGGGCTCACTCACAATAGCAGGTGGCCATCAAGCCACAGCTACCACTATAGCTGCCTGATTTTGTGATGGAGGTGTAACAAGAAATGTGTGGTAAATGAGCAGGTATGAGTTATGGAAACTTCTGGTGCTCTCATGTCTGTACCTTGTCCCACATAACAGAAAGTATGGGAGCAATCTAGATGAGATCAATCCTCTGCACATCTTACCCACTGTCAAAGTCAGACAAATGCAACTTCTTTTATGGCATTCATAAGGCATAGTAATATTCAAGTTCTAATTTATGAAATTAATGTTCTTTGTAGATAGATGAAAGATGGTGATCCACTGAATAACGGTGCACTTATTCTCTGTTGTGCTGATTCATGCTCAGAAAAGTTTCTCAAACTTTTTTGGTTTGCTCCCTCAGATTCATTCATCATATCTGTCTACAACAAGAAATGTCTTTTGTTTGAATTACAGGTGTGTGTATCTTAGCTGCTGGGTTAAGCAGGGTATTTTTGCTATGTTGTGAGCAGTGGGTGTAAAGAGGGTTTCTGCTTCAAGATAAGTGTATGTGTGTCACTAATTCATTAACAGTTGGTATCTTCTCAGTTCTTATTACAGTGATTTAAAAACCACAATTAACCTCTGAATCAGTGTTGTATTGGGCAGCTGATTTTTGGAGTGTCCTCCAAAAGAAGTCTGCAGTTGTGAATAGTGTGAGATTCAAGTAAAATGTCTAGAAATGTCAAAAATTAGATGCACAGCCCGTGCAGGGTGGGAACGAGCTGGGAATGAAACTGGGCTGAGCAGCAGAATGGAAGCCTGGCACCATCACTGCCCAAGGAAACCTTCCTGGGCCACTATGCTGGTGTGAGCACAGCTGATCCTCTGGTGTCTGGAATTTTTTCTGTCTAGAACTGACATGAGCAGGGAAGATCAGGATTCAAATGCGTGCGGTACAGCATCTGTCTCCAAGCGGACTTTCAAGAAAAGGCCAGTGATGCTGGCTGTCCCATAAGCTTTTCATTAGCTGACTCACTTAGCGCTGGGAATAAACAGGAAACTGAATCAAGCTGGGCCTGTCTTGGACTTTTCCCCTGAACCCTATTTTTAGCTACACAAATGCAAATCAGAAGTACTTTGCTGAAACTGGTGAGGTACTTTATAATTTATTTGTCAAATTGGTGTGAAATTTCTAAAGCACGTGGTTCCAAAAGAATAAGATCTGTTGCTGTAAAATGTCCACTCCCCCTGGACAGTGAAGACTATTCAGCTGCACCTGAGGATGAGCTGAGCTGCTGGGACTGGGAATGTCAGTCAGCGATGCAGATGTGAATGGTGTGTACTTTCCATGAAATGTGAAGGTGGAAAATATTTAGTATCATAAAAAGAAAAATTATCAGCTTAGCAAAATCCATTTGACAAAGGGTCTGCTTCTGGAAATTAGGTGTTAGCGTTTGGTAATAAAAGGCTAAATATGGGAAAATTGTGAAACATTGCAAATGTTGTGAAAGAAAGACAGCGCCTGTAAATTCAGCTACAGGGTATAGGTCAGCACTGATGCTGAAATAAACAGTCTCAATATCCTCAAGTTTTCACTCCTGTCCATGCCCTACTCCATCCTGTGTGCTCACACAAGCAGAAAACTGAATTGAGGAGCTGATCAAAATAACTTTTTTTTCCATGGGAGGCTTGGTTGGTTTTAGCTTACTCCTAAAGCTCAGAATGAACCTCATACACATGGTGCATAACGCTGTACTTTGGGAATGCTGTTGGCTTTGTACTTTCATATAGGGATGTATATAGGTTTTTTTAGGTGTTTGGCAGATGCCTGGCACTTGCAAATGGTGCTTGTTCCCAGCACCCTGTACTGTGCTTGCCTCCCTAGCTGCGGTTCAGAAGCTTTCTCTGAATAGCTTCTACTCTGTTAGTGAAACGTGGGTTACTCTGGAAAGCAAATTACACCATGAAATAATACTTCATAGCAATCCTCAGTACTAAGCCTTTTACAAGCTGTCAATATTTAGGATTTGTCTGTACACAGAGGCTTAGTTTGATCTGCAAGTGAGGCCAGAGATGAAGAGAATTTGCGAGCGGAAGAAAATGAGTGGGCTGGTTCGCGTGCTCAGAAAGCTCCACGGTGTCCATCCCTGCTCCCGCCTGCAGCACGGCACCAGGTAAGGAATAAGGTTTTCCCTCTGTCCAAGGCAATTGTAAAGATGTTTTGAGATGTGAGCTGACTGAAAGAGGAGGCAAAGCACAGGTTAGTGTAGCACAGAACGTAGCAATCACCTGCTCAGGATCTAAATTGGTCATGGTATTAGCTCTCTGCCTATGCCTGCCTAGTTTTAACATTTTAGGGCTACTGACTCATCTGGGATTTTTGTGGTACAAAGTCTGGATTAGAAACAGAGAAAAAAAGACTGTCATCTTTCTGATTGTGATTCCTTCTTTCCAATTGCTTTTACATCTGGGTTTCTGGTGTTTGAAGTCTTCCATCTTCATGTGTAACTGGGCACAAGCAGCCCTCCTCTTTAGGCTTGGACCTGCAGGTTACTGTGGTTGAAGAGGTGTGTGTAGGAATCACTCTGTCCTGAATTCTGCTCTGTGCAAAAACTCGGTGTCTCGGTCTTCATCCCCTGCTTCCTGCAGGCTGTGGACTTAAAGCTTATTATAGCAGTATGAGGGCTGTGAGCCTCCATGGGCTTTGGGGTGGGACATTGCAGCCAGGAGCTTCCTTCTAAATTAGAATAAACCTATGAAACAGATATTCTCTGTGAGCAACCTTCCCTCTGAATTTAACTGTTTAAGGGCTAACACCTCTCCCCTAAGAGATCTGTTTCTCTACCTTTGAGCCTTTCTGACTTTTTAAGGTTAGTCATTGTTTACTGAAGTGTCTCTTCATCATCTCCTATCAGTTGTGTTGTATCATTTTGTTTGGGTGTATTTCTGACTGTTGTTATACCCACCTGATGACCTTGCAGTTATTAATTTGTCTCTGTATCTTTCAACCTTTCACTGCTTGCTGAAATGCTGATAACTTCGCATAGCCTGTACTGTCTTGTCCTTGCTACTTCTGTCATATTATTGTTTCTGTCTTTTATAAAATATATACTGATGGCCTTTTGCCAGAACACTGGTACTGACGCCTGGTGAAACAGGAGAAAATGATTACACTTCTATGAAATAATAATGCTGGTTTTATATTTCTGAATGTAAAGTATGCTATAGACAAACATGAGCACTTTGCCTGCTTACAATTGATAGCTAGACCAATTATGGCTGTTTTTCATGTGATAGGGAGCAATTGTCTGTTTGTGCAATATAGTTCGGAAGACAGTGGGAGTTACTGTGCTGCTGGGCAAAGCCCAAACAGGATTAAGCCACGCAGAGTAAAAAGTTTCCTGAGGATCTATCAAGGGGACCAAATGTGGAGATGGGAGGGTTGTTGGGTAAGTGGAAAGGTGCTTAAAATGTTTCTTATGGATCATGACTTGCAGGGACAGCACCTGCATATGTCCCACCTCTCTTTTTGGTTTGTCACTGAGGAGTGGACTTTAAGAGAGGATGTGCTGTAGTAAAGAGCTGTGCTGCAGGTAGAGGGCTGCATCTGTAAAAGGGTGGAGAGAAATCCACTTAGAAGGGTAAAGGCATGGCTGTGTGTGCTGCACCTTGGGAAAAGGCTGTCAGTTTTGACGTAACTTGTATTAAAGTATCTGTCAGAAGAAAAACTGAAGCAAAACTAGAAAACTGTCCAACCCATCTAAATGCAGCCCTATAGAAAAAGCAAAACAAGCGTACTGTTGTTAACAAGTGCTTTAGTGACGGGGAGGAGGGTTGATTTACAGCAGAACATCTGGACAAAGACCACAGACAGACCTAACAGTGGTGCTTCCCAGGGTTTATAGAGGACAACTGAGGCCTCCAAATGTTTACAGAGGTCTGGAGATGTGTAACTGTCTTGGCACAGTGGAGATAAAAATAGGGCAAAGGTTATCTCCTGAAGATTAATTAATTTGCATTGTCATGAAACTTGCTTTATTAAAAAATGTCTGAAATTCTGTTAATCATAAAGATACATGTTATGAGACATGCCAATGCTACACTAGGGATGCAACCTCTGCATTGACAGCTGTGACAGGTGATGAGCGGCTGCCTACACTGATCTTCTGTCTGAGCTGTTTGAACATGAAGAAGCACCGAGTTAAAAAGGAAATGATTGAAGCTGAGCAGGCTCATTTTTGCTGGAACAGTTTAAGGACTGTTCGTATAAACAGCTCAGATGGATGGAGAGGAATATAATCTCTGGTGGGATGCACAGTGCCAAGCTGTTGAGGCAGAGCTGGGGCACAGCTTCAAGTGGGAGAAGACATCCCTGCACTATCAGAGAAACTGGATTATCAGGTGCCATTTCTGTGTCCACCCTGGTAATAGCAATTCTGTTTGTAGTGTTCCTGCTGTTGTTAAGATTACTGTTTATCACAATGATGTTAGTGGATCCTGGATGCAATTCTGCAGCTTGCTAGAGCAGGGGTTGGTGTCTTTTTGTTATATTGCATGTTTAAGCAGAAGCTCTGTATAAGCCACATACCCTTCTGACATTAATTTCATTGCTTTTGTCAATGCTCCTTGAGAGCAATCACTTTAATTTTACATGATACGCTGTAGTCGGAGTATAAATATCTACATCAGTCTATGTTGTTGCAGGAAATATTGAGCTGTAGAACCTCTGGGGGAATACAGCTCCATAGGGACTCAGAGTACATATTTCTTGAAGTTCTTAGTTATTTGACTGCTTTAATCTAAGACTCTCTTCTCATGAGTTTCGATAGTTATGCCAAAAAATCACAAATCAGCATGGTTGTGATGTCCTTGGAGTGTCTTCTCTGGCCTGTTGGTTAAGAAGCAAGAAGAAGATGCTAAGCATTAGTATTCATAGCTGTTATGTTAACTTGCTGTGTTCTTACGGCAAATACAGCACGGCTGTGGGATCCTTTTTTCCATGGTGTTAAAATATCTGCTCTGTAGCACCTTAGCTTTTATTTTTCCCAATGACCTGGTTTTTGCTTGTCTGCATTTACTACCTAAAATATTCTTTAGCTAGTATAATTCTGGCTGAGTTTTCCTGCTGCTCTCTGGTTGTTCTTTCCTCTGAAAAATGTAATGTTGAAATTAAAATGCCTCATTTCTGCTACCTTGGGGTGGGTGGTGGTGTTCTGACATACTGTCCTGAAAGTAGTAGTGGAAGGAACTGTGCCTTTTTATTAGGTCTGTATTGGCATTCTGAACTAATTCTAGCGATAGAAATGAGCCAGTATGTCAAGGATGATATGCCCTGTTTGCACTGGCTGGTGGAAGAGGGTAAGAGCCTGCTAATGCTGCTGGGTGACAGTTAGTCTTTCTGTGCAAGGGAACCTGCTTTTATTTCTGTGTTGAACAAGAAGACAATGCTGAATGTGCATAGTTGAGGGGGCATAGAGTAGAACAATGCTAGTTAAACCTCATGTTTTAAACCTGGGGCAGGCAATGGATATGGCTGCTGTTTTCATAGCTGCCACTGAAATAGCACATCTAGGTTTCCTTCTTGGATTACAGCTGGACTTTGCATGGCTGCCTGCAAGTGTATCATGTTCGAATTGGAATGTCTATGATCACAAAACTTAATGATGTAGCTTTGTATGGTTGGCTTAATTTCATGCAGTAAATGTTTCAACAGTGTCTGAGAGGTTAGTATAGGGCACAGCCTGCTGTAGAAACTATCTTCAGGGTAAAATGCAATGTTTGTCCAGTTACTGATGTTTCTATCGTGTTGTTTTGGCGTAGCAGGACTTACACTTTGGCTCATAATACCACATTGGCCACAAAGAGAAAGCAATAGAGCAGCACATAGGGAGCTGCAGTAGGAAGTGAGGCCATCTGCAGAGAATCAAATACTTGAGTAATTCATTAGGTGACTCATCCTGTGATGGTTCTTTGGATCTGTAATAGGAATTAGTACTTCTCCTTACACAGAGGAGGGAAAAATGTATTCAGAGTTTCTAGCAAAGCATAGGAAGTGACTTTGAAGCCTTGTCAAATATTCCTATGACTTAGGGATCCAGTGCATGGGGGCAGTTTATCAGTCTGGGCCAGCTGAGGGACTGCCTTGAATGAAGTAATCTTGATCAGCACTGGAGTCTGCTGATAGAAAGATGTGAGCAAAGCCCAATATGTGCCTGCTTTTAGTTTCCTCTTTGATGCTGGCTTCAGTAAGAACCTCAAAAAATACAAAATATAGCATTCTCGTTTGTATTAAAGCAGTCAAAGGATGCATGTCAACTTCAGATGCTGATCTCTTCAGCTGCTAGCAAAAAATGTCGCATTTCTACTGGAACAGACAGCAAGGTAGATCAATTGGAACAGAGTTTTCAACTTCTGCTCAAAAAGCAGAAACTTTTATGTGCACAAGAGAAAATCTTTCCAGTTCATTAACAAAGAAAGAAGGAACCTCTTGGTCAGACTGTTGGATCGCTCCAGCTAATACCGACTCTTCCAGGGGTACACATCGGGGTATGCTGTCCTTTTATCAGCTCTGTACCCTCCTCCTCTGCCTGAAGCCATGGTTCTAATCTTTCTCACTTTCAGGAGGTCCCAGCAGAATCCTCGCCATCATTTCAGATACTTTTCTGACTGTACTTCTTGTCATCTCCTCCACATACACAGGGCGTTACTTCTGAGGGTGTCAGTACTTGTTGTCTTGATTTCCTAGTATGAGACTTAAAGGTTTGTCATTTTTGGAAAACTGTCAGTGAAGTGATTTTGTGCTTGAACAATCACTTGAAAATATAAGTTGTCCTCAGTCAGTAATTGTGCACATGCTTTTTGGAATACATTCGCAAAGCAGTTTTAAATAATGTAGTTTCAACAGTCTCAGGATTTTATACACAATGATCCTAAGTGAGTGTGGTCAGTGCCTCTATAGTTTTACAGACTGCTTTTCAGCCTTTTGTTTTTTCTTTTACTTGGGATGTTTTTGTTAATTTTTGGTTGGATTTGGTTTTTAGTTTTTGGTGGGTTTTTTGTTTATTTGTTGTGTTGTGTTTTTTGGGGTTTTTTTTTTTTTGAGGGGCTGTCCATTTTGATGGTTCATCTCCCGCTTCTATTCCTAGAGAGCTTTATTCACATCTGCAGCTTCTTTAGCTGTTTCTGTTCTGAGTCTCCTCTCCAAGTACTGTCTGACACCACAGGGCAACCACTGCCCATGCAGCGAATGCAGCACTCCTGCTTCCTTCCCGCAGCAATGCCTTGCTGCTGCCTGCCCTAATGCAGGTCTCCAGCAGGTCCCTTCTGTCCTGAGCCAGTATAAAAAGGCAGTCCCTGAATCCTCCTGCTTCTTCAGAGAAGCCATGACTTCTGTTCCTCTACTGGCAGGACTTGTGCTCCCTGTGGCCTGACATCCTAGCTACTGCCCCACTCTTTGTCTCTTCTGCCTCTACCATTCCCCTTTGATACCCTTTTTTGCCTCTGTCTACACCTCTCAGGCTGAGGTCCTTCACGTCTTACAAGTCCTCAAGGAAGGCAGTGTGTTTGGCTCCTCAAATGCCTTGATTTTTATTTATTTTTGGCCAAATATTCATTCCTCATCCTCTTTTACTTCTACCTTCTGCATTTCGGCTCATCTGTCTACACCAGGCCTGGGCTCAGAGCATGTGTCAGAGATATCCCAATCCTATCTCAGCCTCTGTGCCTGAATCTCAGCAGAGCTGTTGCATTTCTCTCCCCTCGAAGCTGGGGTTGCTCAGACAGAGCGTTGTCGTGGTGTGCTGTGGTATCATTCATTATGCCTTTGCACTCACACCTTCTATGGGGAGGTGCTGTCTCTCTAGCATGATGGTATGCGATGTGTGGCACTCACTGTTAAGGCACTGGTGGATGTTGCTTTCAGGTTTGGCTAAACCTGTTCATTTTGGGCAGTGTTCACTGGAAATTGTGCGGTCTTGGCTAGCTTCCCCACCAGTGGTAAGTGTGGTGGCAGGTTATGACTGTTGGGATCTGCTCTCCGAGCTGTTCTGAGCATACTTCATCTTCCTGAAACCAGCCAGTCTTGTGTCCTGTTCTAATGAGATTGGGGTGGGGTGGAGTGGGTGGTGGGAAGAGGTTTTATAATGAAGATTTTGAAGTATTAAACACATTAACACTTGAAACATTTTGTACCTGTTCAGTTTTCAACCTTAAGGAAATCTTCTGAAGATGCTAGCTGTTTGCACAACAAACTTCTGATGATAACAATTTCTTACCAAGGAGGGAACAAATCTAATATTTTCTGCCTGTGACTGTAACTCTGAGTGTGACTTGCATTAGATCTTGGTGCAATTTGGCAAGTTTTATGCTGATTCACTTTGGATATGGGAGGGCTGAAAACTATTCATGCTAACCTGAGTGTGCAGGATGTGAATCATTGCCTGCTGGTCATTGCCTGGTCTGGCTAAGAAGGATATTTTCTATGAACTGAGGCTGTGCATCTTTGAAAACTACCCTTTTACATATTCATGAAAATTTACCTAAATTCATTGCAGCTTTGCACTGAAAGTGAATTGCATCCTAGGAAGTGCCAGATGGCCTATGCTTTTATATTTAAACAATTACTGCATCAGAAATATAAAGCCCCAAACCTGCTCTCAAACCTTTGAAAGAATAAACCATTTAACTACCACTGTGGACATGTAAGGGCTGTGTGCCACCCCCTGCAGGCTTCTTGAAGTCTCTGTTCAGGAGCACATCAACACGTGGTCCTGAGCTGCTGTCTTTTTTTGGTCTTTAACTCATTTCTGATGACCCTCCTTGAACACTGGTCTGGGTGTAAGGAGCAGCTTGATTTTTGTGGAGAGCCAGCAGTGGGGGTTGTGGGATATTTAACAATGGGCCAGTTCTGGGAATGGCCCACACTGTGACATTGGAGCCACTTATTGCCCTGGAAACAGCATCTAGATCTATCCCCTCTGCTTGATTGATGCAGTCCTGCTGCACTGCCAGGCAAAGATCAGTTTTAGCATGTCCTAGCCATGGGCAAGAGCCTCCCGAGCCTCTTCTGGCTGCCTCAAGTAGGCTGCATACAGAGCTTTTGAGAGGCACAGATAGCTGTGCCATCAGAGACTATTCTGCCTCGGGGATGGAGTTGAAGTCTTCTCCTGGTAGGCATGCAGCAATATTTTCTGACAGCAAGACTATAAACTATATTAACACTTGACTGGAAAGTCACTATGATAGATGCTGCTGTATATTCAGATGTGCTTGAATTTAATTTAGACCTTGCTGGGGAAATAAACATCATCATCCCTAAAGAGACAATAGGCTATGAAACTAGTTTGCCTGAATGGATTTAAGGGAGCTAATTTCTTCTTGAACATCTGGCCTTTTAGGTGACTGGCAGCAGTTAACTGTGATGCACTGGTTTTCAGCAAATACTGCCTTCATAGGAGTGTGTAGCTGATGCAAATCTGCAGCATCAGGCTCTAAAATGGCATTCCTGTTCTCTGGTAAAGAAGTGCACATTTTGTAATTGCAGATTGGCATGAGGTACTGCATTTTTTTAATTTTTTTTTTTTTAACATTAAGGGAAAAAATCATATACCTCTGTGTTGAGAGGATTAATTAGTTACTGGATGCAAGCCATTAGTGTAAAATGCTAAATATTATTCTGGAGAGTGTATCAGCTAGAACTGGCTAAGTATTGGAGTGTATGTTTGCCTCTTCCCCCATGGTCTAATTCATTAGAGTAATTACTATTTGAAGTCTCCTACAGAGATATGTACATGGAGGAGGGGAAAAAAGGGCTTTGACTAAGAACTAGTTTTATGAAAATCTTTTTCCAAGCTGGCTCTGTTCTTGGTTTTTCCTTCCACTCAGAGTTGCTTCTTCCCTTTCACAACCGATTCTGGTAAATAGTTCAGTAAAAGCGCTAATGTTCTGTCACAGCAGAGACAGGTGAGGGAAATGATGTTTTTGCCTCTCCCTGCTTATCTCTGCTGTTGCAAGCTAAATAGCTGCCTCTTGGAGGCATGCAGGGAGCTGAGGAGAAGTGGAAAGGGAAACCACCACCCGGCGTTTCCACTGTGCCCGCTCAGCATGGGGTAGGTGATGCACAGCTGCAAGCAGGGTGTCCTGCTAGTTTCTGTTTTCTCCTGTAATGGTTCAGGATGGCTTGTGGTCACCTCTGTCATGACTGTCCCAGCAGTTAGCCTTCTCTGAAGTTCTCTCCTCACCTGAGGTAGCTGTATCTCCCCTTGAGTTTCAGGGGAGATGCCTCCCCAGTAGCCCAGGTAGGTTGGGATGGAGTTCTTCCATTGACTTTGAACTGCAGCTTCAAAGATAGAGCAACCCTACCACATCCTTTAAAGGACATAAGAGAAATTTATGAGCCATTTTTAGATTCTAAAAACTTGCTACAAAGCCATCCTTGGTGAGACTGGATGTGACAGTTGTAGCACTCCAGAGAAGATGGATGGGATTTTAAGTGTTGCCTTGGCATGAGCACTGGGACACAGTGGTCTCTGCCATGGGGAGAGCTGCTGCTGCTGCTGTAGTCTCCCAGGAGCGGCTCTCCATGTGTGCTGTTGCAGTGAGAACGTGTGCTGCTCAAAGTGGTGTAAAGGCCATACCTGTGGGATATGCTGTGCTTGCGTATATTTAATAGGCTTTCAGGCACCACTTTTTGCTCTGTGCAGCCTCTTAGGCTCACCTTTCCGCCATCCCCTTCACACTCCTCCTCCCACCACCCTCTAGCCTTCAGGCCGAGGCAGGGCAGGATCTCTGGTCCCCTCTTCCATGTCCTGATATCAAATCATGGTAAGGGCTGGCTTCTGTACTGCAGGGTTTTCTGTATATACTTCTCTGAACAGCTTTCTGTCTCTGTGATCCTGGAGCTCAGCTCAACTTTCCCACTTGGGGATGGGAACTATTGTTCAGAAAAATTTTCCCCTCCATTTCCATTATGTTTCAGGCTGGCTGGAGATACCTTCTGCCCACTGCTGGGTGAGCTTTAGAGGGGAGGACTTTGTGCCTGTGCCAGCTGCCTGTGGTGGTATGGAGGAGTCTGTGCCCAGCATTTATCTGGCTGGTACTACTGTGACCAAGGAGGCTGCATGTGGTGGCTTTGTGCCCTGGATCTGTACTCTTGCTGGGACACTTCCCTGTCCCTGCTCACATTGTGCCTCTGACAGACGGTGGCAGCAGCACTCTGTTCTCCTTTCTGTTGACATCTTTTTTAAGTTTGGTTCACCAGTTCTGACACTCTAAAGCTGAAATACTTTGTAACAGGCTATGACGGAAAAGGGTCATGCATCATCTTCCAGTGGCATTTGCACAACCTTGACGTGAGCTCTCCTGAAGAGACTGCCAGGGGTGCAATTCCTTTTGCTCAAAGGTGTCTGCAGCTCCTCTTCCTACTGTCTTGTTGATGTAGAGAGCTGTGCCATTCTTGAATGTATGTTAGTTCAGCATAAAGGGGTTTTAGTCTTAAAAATAGCAGTAAGAGGCCATGGTTGGCTTTTTCTCTGTTCCAAGCCAAAGCAGGACCTGGCTCTGAAGACAGGGGTGACATGGGGCTGTCTGCCAACAGCGCTAGGTGAAGTAAACCCTTCTGTAACAGGGGCTCTGCCTTTGTTAATGAACGAGTTTGAAAGATATGATTTCACTTTTGTCAGTTAATCAAATATCCTGAGGGCTGCAAGGCTCCCAGCTTCATTTTACAAATTGGTACTACAGAATTTTGAACCTGAGAAGGCGGCAAGAAACAAAAGACATTATTTTCCTACTTGTCTGTCTCACTAGCCATGCAGGCACATAGGACACTCTGCAGGAAGAATACTAAAAGATTATTGTTTCAGTTTAAAAACCAAACAAACTTTCCTGCTTTCACCAGACTACATACTTTCTTCTGTGGGATGCTTAAACTGCCGCTTAAAATTGCAAATGCAGCTTGTGTCTGGATTTTCTCATGTACAACAGCATGGTCTGGTCTACAACAGGTCAGTTTTCAGCTTGTTATAAATGGTGTTCAGGTGTAAATGCCTCAGTAAGTGAAAACGCCTGGGCAGGTAACTTGTATCAGCTGTGAGTCTGGGTTTGCTCAAACCAGCTGCAGCTGTGCTGGAAATGCCACCAGTGTGTGTGGAGGGGGCAGAGGCTACACTGAAGAGCTCACAAGGACGTCTCCTGTGCTCAGGATGCTTTGAGTATAAGGAATTGTTATCAACAGGCGATTCGGGAAGAAGAGACTTGCAGTAACATACTCAATGTCTAAGATGATGGATCAATAAGCAGGTATCTAAAAGTTTTTTGCCTATTTCCCCGTCAACTTTGAATATTCAAATGAGTAGCAGTAGCAAAATTGACTTCAGCAAAATCCTGTGCCAGACCAATATAATCCATAGCAGAACTATTTTCAGTTGTGTGTATTATTTTCTTGTGTGTGTGTGCGTGCATCTCTTTCTTGAGTATCTCTTAGGATTTAATGATTTGAGTTGGGGGAGGGAGAGGTTTTAGGTATCTTATGTGGGTTGGTCATGAGAACTGAAGTTTCTGTTGCTGCGCCAGTATTCGTCGGACACAGTTCTGGAATAGCTCCGTGCTGGGTGAGTCCAGGTCTGCACCTGGGTCCTGTGTAAATGGTTTTCTGCTGCAAAACCATCTTTTTTTGTTTGTGTGACTCTTTAGATTCTTACTTTTTGAGGCTGTATGCCCTAAACAAGCTAAATCGATGTAGCAAATTGAATTCAGAAAGTTTAGTGCTTATTGTGTTGGAATCATGCTAAGATTAGAAAAGCTTTTTTTGGGTAGGCTTGACAGGATTAGTCAGTTAATATCTACAGGTCACTTAAAATTTCAGTCCCTTCTTAAGTGAGGGATTTACATAAGTATTAATGTAGCACCACAGCGGGGGAGCAGCAAAATACCCAAAACTGAGTTGGCACCTTCGCAGCAACCCCTAGGCGAGAAGTTTTGGTTGTTCAGGGTGCTGGTCCTGCCTTTGGCTCTGGCAGAATCTCTCCGCAGCATTCGGCCGTTGCCCCTGACCTGCTATGAGGACAAGCAGCTGGATGGATCTGCAGCAATGGGCCTTCCTTGCCCTGGACTTCTGTGCTTGCAGATCCCGCAGCATTGTTAGGAACATCTTTAATCGTGCAACTATTTTGTACCCTAATCAACTTTTCCTTGCTGCTTGGAGAGCAGCAGCTGTGGGGGTTGCTCACTGAGTGAATCATAGCAAAAATTAGTAGTTGTCTTTATGAATTATCCCCTCACCCGCTCACCAGACTTCTGGTTGGGGGTTTTTGTGTTTTGGGTTTTGTTTCCTGTTTGTTTTGTTTAACATTAGGTTTTAGCTTAATGTGAATGTCTGGGGAAGCCCTGGTGATTTAGTTGCTTGTATAAATTGGCCCTCCGCTGGGGTACTTCAGCATTTTGTTGAGTTACTGTGTAGCGTTTAAATGAAATGTATTTGGTCCTTTTATATATAACAGATTGTTCTGTTACAAGAAACAGGAGGATTGCAAACAATTTTTCTTTGTAACACTAACTTTTGCCAAGCTGTGGCTGTGTTTCTTATTCATGCTTACTTTTCCCTACCTGGCAGAGTTGCATTTAGACCTGGAGCAGATGGCAGAGCCCCTGCTACTCAGGTGCTTCTCATTCTAGTGGCAGATGATAATTTAGGTGGTTGAGGGTGTAACTTCCCATTTCTGCATAGCTACAGGAATGGTCCTGTCTAACGGTACGATCCTTCGAAGCGAGCACTTGCATTAGCAGAGGTTTAGTGTGCTTCTAACAGGGAAATGTTGCTGTAACTGTGTGCCCCCTGAAGCATTTCAATGACTTGATATTGGCCAGCTGGATTTTCCAAGAGCCACCAGCCTGTAGCTGATGGTTTCCAGACCTGAGGTCTAGTGCTTGAAATCAGTAGATATAAAAAGAAAACCAAACACTGATCATGAAGTTATATAGGCTGGGAAATATTAAAAGCAAATATTTTTTTTAATTTCAAAGAATTTTGAATTACTACTGGGCTATTCTTGTTCTTTTTCTTGCTTTACATTTAAAAAAAATTCTTTTGAAGTTCATTTGAAAGTCTTGCCCTTTGCATTTTTGCTTCCTGAGTGTTGCTACCCACCCTTCCCAGATCAATTACAGCAGTGGCATTTCTGGGTTGAGTTGAACTGTTGCCATCTCTTCCTTCTCCTCCTGCAGCAATGGGACTGCTGCCTTCCCCTCGCTGCCATCACCTCCCTTCTGTCCTCTGCTGGGGATGGCACGGGCCCAGGCAACAAACCTGGCAGCGCTGTTAGCCTGGATGCTGCTCTGTGCTTGCTGGAGAAAGCTGACCTAAGGAGACAGTACGAACCAGCAGGATTTTCAGTCAGCCACCTGCACAGATGATTTCCTTGGGTCTTGCTGGCAGTGGTTTTATCTGCTGATGAAATGTTTGATTTTTCAAATTGATCTGTGATTCAGTATGACAAAAGATGCCTTCTGTAAGAGATTAGAATGTGCCATGCCAAGTGCTGGGCTGGTTGTTTCCAAGGATCAGTTCTGGTTGACCACAATCTCTCACCGAGTGAAAGGGATTAACAAAAACTAATTAATTCCCCTCCCCTTTCCCCCTGCCCCTGGATTTGGGCTACATAAGCAAACAGTTAATGTAGCTTTTGTGGGAAGTGTGAGGTAATTCATTGACCTTCCCATGTAAGTTTTGAATGTCTGGGAAGTGGAGTAGCTCCTTTTACTGAACCCTGAAGCAAGACAAGTGCTTCAGGAAATGTTCAAACACCGCAAATGTGGTGAGCTGAGTATTGCCATTATCTACTCTGTGAGTTTTAAAAAGTGCCTGTCACAAATGTTTGTCTTCACTGCCAACTACCTAAGTTGGTAAGGTAAATGTAACTTTTAAAATGCATCTTGGTTTCTTTTGGATTGATGGATTATTTTTGTTTGCTTATTGGGTTATTTATTTTTAGCAAGGGAAAAATGATGATGATAAACTAATTGGTGGTCAATGTAAATAGCTTCAGGAAGAAACTCCACTACTTTGAATCTCATAATCTTGCAGTAGGACACTGAAGTTTTGCACATTCTGCAATATGAGACAAGCGGAAGAAAAAATATTCGATTAGGACCTAGAATAATACAGCGTGATAGCAAAAAGGCAGCTCCCCACAAACCCCAGTGACACCACTGCAGATTTCCTTGCCGTTATTATCCATGGGGCTGCAAAATAAAGGAGCAGATCTGCAGTCTGGGAAACTTCCTGGAATGATCTGTAAGCAAATGAGGACTTGCAACCCTGCCTTCTCTGACGAGGTTCTTTGCCTGCCCCTGTTCTGCTACCAGTGCTCCCAATTACGTGCATGTCCCCCAGTGGATGGACATGCCGGAGTGCCTCACTGGGATTTCTCAATTGACAATGAAGTAGCAGGTCCCTTGACAGACCTGCTGTCCTTTAATAGGAAGATATTTTCCCATTTGTCCAGATGTTGAATACATTTTTATAGACAATGCTTCTATATTAGGATATTTTTTTTAATTCAAGCAAAATGGTGAAAGGTGATGCGTTGCTTCCTCAGTATTACAGCAGGTGGGAAGAGGACAGCACTGCCACAGTATGTTTTCCTGCTCTCAGAAATTGTCCTACCACCACAGGTACTGCTGTAGACGCTGAAGTGATGTGCAAACCACAGACACATAATGGTGATCTTTTCACATCTTGTCCTGGGCTTTAATCAAACCGAGTATGTGTAGGAAAGCACTGGAAAGGGATAACCATTGAATCTTACTTTTTCAGGTTAAATTTCCAGGATGTGAAGGTAAAGAGCTAGGATTTTTAGGTTCCGCCATTTTCTTCTTTTTTTGGGTGCTGGGGATCAGAGAGGGGATGTTCACTGCCCTACAAAATTCTTCTCAAGTGTGAATCACGGTTCCAATTTACTTTAGATATACTGATATACAGGTTCAGTCAGAACTGGTTGGTGCTTTTTGCCTTCAATACAATTATTTCTAGACTTTGAACAATTCGTAATGAATACTAAGGTGACATAAAATTTTTGGCTATGTAAATTAAAAAATATGGAACAAAATCCCAATTAAGTTCTGACAGAAAAAAATATTTTACATTTAAATTTCAATAAACTTCAGCAATTTTAAAACTTTACACACTAAAAAAATACAGTAACAGAATTGTAAAGTTTTAAACACTGGGTTTTCGACCTTCAATCCCACTTTACTTGCTGAGCTTACAAAAAGCACAGGACACCTCTGCAAGGCCTTCAGTCCCTTTGTGTTAAAAGATGGCCAGTTAGTCAGGCATTACTCCTTCCCTTGGAGGTTTGGGTGCCAGTGCAGGAGCTCTGAGATCCAGAGACAACCTCCTCTTTTGCAAAACCTGTGTGTGTGACCTTGAACAAGTAGCCGAGTTGCCTGCTGGCTCATTCCCCATCTGGAAAATGGGGATGATAAGAGTTCTGCATTACTCAGCTGAGAGAAATCGCAGGACAATGTAAGCTGTTGCAGAAGATCAATATATTCCATCAGTGTGTCTTTCAGTTCAGACCCTTCTGTTCCTAAACACTGTTTAAAAACGGAATGAACAAACCCGTTGTTTGGGGAGAAGCAAACAGAAAGGCAGAGAACAGCAAGGCAGGAGCAGGGTGCGTGGGTAACCCGGGGCTTGGTTTGCCTGGATGGTTCAGCACAAAGGAAAAAGTAGGAGGTATGCTGGCTTCTTTCCCAAGGCTCTGGTGATCCCAGGTTCAGGTAATGTGCTGTTGGGTATGAAACTCGTGGGCAGGCTAGGGCTGTGTCCAGAGTGCTCAGCAGCTCTTGGCCAGTCATATGTGCTGTATTAGGGACATGGGTCTCTCGCTGCACCTCCCAAGCATATTGCATTTTACTTTGACTTCTGTCGTACTTTATAGCTGTGCTCTGTTGCTGTAATGAGGTACTGGTGTAACTACTCAAAATTTGTGTGGTCAGATTTTGCAGCAATGTTAGTCTTCGCTAGCGAAAAGGCTGGAAATCATTATTCTTTTTGACAGCCAAACTTCTTCAGAGAGTGAATAGAAGGCATTATTCTTTAGTAGTAAGAGGATTAAGTGAAACTTCTCAAAGCAGTAAAATATTCAGCACCAGGTTTGAAATGTTCAAAACATTACTTTGTGACTGCAAAGAAATGACTTCAGCCAATGAAAAATGCCAGGGAAATTCCACCCTGGATGATTTGTGATTTGGGGAGAGAACATCTCATGCTGATGGTGCTCTCTAGTATATTGCCTCCCCCCCCCCCTTTTTTTTTTAACTCAAAAATCGAATGTAACTACTTTCAGTAACTGGGAAAACCAAAGATCTGCCTTTATTTTGGGAAGGTTAGGATCAGTCTGTTCTGCAAGTAGCAGAAAAAGCAAGCATTAGAGGATGGTGTTAAAATAGTACCCTGCGCCTCTCTCTAAGAATATCAAAGTCTCTTCTGCTATTCAAAAGGGAAGCAGAACGAAAACATTGTGGGCAATATTTTATAATAGAACAATGAGCCTGAATAGATAGATTTAAACCCCCTTGTTTCATAAATGTTTAAAAGAATCTTCACAGATTTAAACTTGGGTTTTTATCATTGCTTTCCTTATTATGCACCAGCTTTTAAGTTCCATGATAACACTGCAAAAGAAATAAAATTTCAGATGTGAAGGGTGTTATTATCAGTGTGCGGTGGCACTTTTATATACTGATTATAATGAAGCCTCTCCACATCACTTTCCTTCGTGTTTTTTATTTCTGCACCTAAAATGGAAAGGAATAAGTGTATCTCTTGCTCAACATTTTTGTAAGATCAGCAACTGATTGCTGAATGTCAGGCTGCGTGGCTTCTTCTGGACATATCCAGTGATGCGTGTGGCTAGTGTAGAGCCACAGCCCTCTTAAGCACATCTGTTATCACAAAGGCAGCTGTAAGGGAACTGGGCATGGTGTGGTCCAAGGGCGCTTGCTGCAATGTATAGTTTTCTGGTGTCACAATATTCTTCATCCTTTCCCATACAACTTGTTGTAATAGTGTTTGGTTCAATGCAGCTACAAATTCTGCTGATGTTCTGAGACTGCAGTGATCTTGGGAGTTCTTGTGGCAATCTCTAGCATCCGTTTTGATAATGGACAATGTTAAAAACCAAACAGCAACAGGAGAAAATACTGCTGTTGAGTATCTTCAAAGCAGTATGTAATGACCCGCTACTGAATCTTGCATGCAAGTCTTTGCAGAGGTGAGTAGTAGTACAGAAATCCATCGGAGTGGTAGGAGAAGATTCTGCCATGGAAAGCTGTTTCCCAGGTACTCCAGGGAGTGAGTAATCCCTTTTGGCAACGTACAGTAAATGAACGGTCTAGCTTTGCCTGCCCACACTTTCAATACGATTCTTTTCTGTTATTTACAATGTTGTGTTAATTGAATTTTCTTAATAGTAATAAATAACATCTAGCCATATGTTGACTTTCACAACTTTGTTGTACAGTAGGCATTAATGCCGCATAGCTGATTAGAGCTTTTGTACCCTGTGACATGGAGTGTGAAGCTGGAAGAGTAAAAGCAACAATAGTTCAGCTCCTTGTGCAGTCATCTACGTTAGAGAAAGATCTCTTTAATATCAGAGTAGGGGTATTTCTACAGTTCTAAAACATGCCAGGTACTTTCAGGCATCTGGTTTTGGCCTATTGCTTAGAAACAAACTAAATAAATATAAATGAAGTTGAGCCTCATGCTTTTAGCAGATCCAAACTACTCCCTCTATGACTATAAAGCTGGCTTTGCCATTCCATATCCCCTCATTAGATGGACCAGCGAGGCTGCAGAGTCATCTAGCTTTCAGATTAGGACATATCATGCTTTCCTTTGGCAGGCTGAAAACAATAACAAGATTTGTTATTTACTATTCTTTCTTGGGGCAGAGCTGTGCACTTGCTGTCAGAGCAACCGTGAGCAGTAGGTGTGCGTTGATTTCTCACTCTTTTTCCTGTAGTATTTCAATACTAGGATTGTTGGGGGGTGGTATTTATTTTTAATCCTGCTGATCTGTTTTCTGAGTGGAAAGGTCAGTCCATTAGCTGGCGTGGCGTGTGCTCACAGCATCGAGCCCTGTGCTAAAACATTGCATCTCTGGGAAGGGGGGAGGTGGGTTACCACCTCGATCCACGTTAGGTATGCTGCTTTCTTACAGCCACTATAAATACTGCTTTGATTGGCATGGTAAAGGGTTGTATTTTTGGTACTGCAGGTATATACAGGGCTGCAGTTTAACATAATCACGTGCTGCTGATTTCCAAATGAATGATCCTCACCTTGACATTTTATAGTACCTGCAGCGCAGCTGCCTGGGACTGCAGGAAGCACGGTGGACGGCGGGCAGGTGACTCTTCCACGCTGTCCCTGCCTGCCTCGCCACTGGGACTGGCAGAAGCGAAGGTAGGGAGGCTCCAGAGGAGGTATGAACATGAGATAAGATAAAAACCTGCCTGTGTGTGGGGTATGTGCTGGAGAGGGTGCTGCTTCTGTGGACTGTCACTTTTGCTGTGCTGAGTGCCCTGCGTGTCTTCTAGGACATGAGCACTGGGAACGGATTCAGAAATACTGTTTGGCCAGCTTCATCTCTGTCTCACTCTGCGTTTTGTGTTTGGTGCACCAATCTGATTTATCACTATCTCCCTGTAAAGCACAGGATTAACTTTTACGTAGTACTTTGGGCATTATACTCTACTTATATTCAGGATACTTTGTAAGGTAAATAAAGCATGCTCTAGTATCAGGTATGCATTAACAGCCTCTGGTGCTTTCATCTAAAAGCTTTTTCTGCAAAAATATTTTCCACTGCAGTTTCAAAACCCCCTTTATTTTGTACAGCTTTTAAACATGGTAACTTTCAAGATGATCTCCATGTAGTTCTGGTTCTTTATTTGTGGTCACGAAGCTGCAACTTTGACAGTACATTCTGTTTGTGATGAGAATGTTATTTTTCAACAAGACCAAATTGACTGAAACTGTTTCATGTTTCCAGTGGTGTAGACATGTAACAGGTTGCAGATTGCTTCATAACTCCCTTCTGAATAAAATTAGAAAGAGAAAAAATTGCAAAAGTAAAAGATCATTTAAATTATAGCCCTTTGTTCTACCTTGTTAGTTAACATTCCAAACAGCGATGTACAAACTGCATAGTTTGTTTTGCTAAAATGTGCCCAATGTGGAGCCATCTGTGTAATAGTTGACATTATTTATACTCAAAAGAGGGACATTGCAAAATCTGGAAGAGCCCTTGCTCCCAGCTAACTATTTCCAGTGTGACTCTGAATTATTGATTTACATTCATTCTCTATTCACCTGTTATGAGTTCATCTGCTGCTTTCAGCTCTCTTATCATGTTGATGTATTTCTAATTTTCCAAACTGAAGAGTGATTTACTGCAAAGATGTTGGGATGAATTGTTCTCCAGTGAATATATGAAAGCCTCTTATGCCCCAGATAGCCTCTTTCACGTGAAACCTGCATTGGGAGCTCTGGTATGTAACAAGGCTGGCAGCAATGCCTTGGAAATCCTGGAAATGCCCCTTTTCTTTCTGTCCTTCCTGATCTACTGAGTATATGCTTGTATTTCCAGAAAAAGTATTTTTGAGATAACGTGCTTGATGGTTTTGGAGGTGGAATGACCCTTCTGTGCTCTGCCCAGGATACCTGTGGGCAGTGTGAGTTGGTTTTCTTGTCTGTTTAGGAGGGAGAGCCCATCTTCTGAAAAGTGCTTTGAATTTACTAGGTACTATATGCTATGCAATTGTGCTTGGTGGCTCTTTCATGCTTACTCTGCTTGAGTGAGTTTTGTTCTGTTCTAATATATGTTTGCATATTGTGCAACCACTATGGAAAACATATAACTATACAGGAATGAAGTTATTGCTAAATGTGCATTTTTTCAGTTAACTTACATGGTAAAATAAATTTGGAGAATGTTTGAATTGGAAGCTGTGTCTTAGAAATAATTTTTGAGAAAACTATAAAGCAATAGTAAAGCAAAAGGCAAAGTTGTATGAATGCCATGACAGAGCAAAATTGTATCTTCAAGAGTTGGCTGGGTTTGTAGAGATCTGGTTTGATCAGTGCTGAGTGCAATACAGTTTTTCATCTTTTCACTGGAATTATAAAAGTATCACTCTGAGACTCTGCTTTGTGTTCTTGACTCATTACAGATGGTTTTACCGACACCCATGAAAAATGCAATTAGAATCATAGAGTAGAATCATAGATTCATTTAGGCTGTAAAAGACCAGCCAGGCCGGCCTTCTCCCCCACCGGCTCGTCTTTCAGCACCTGCGGACAGCCTGCTCCTGCACCTCTGAGGCTTCCTTCTTGAAGAATGTCCAG
>JAVJGI010000037.1:13529984-13549913 GCA_035590275.1 Ibycter americanus
CTCCCCGGCTGGCTCCCCTGATCCGCTGTGTCAGGAAGGTCTCTGCCACTCGCTCCAGGAACCTCCTGGATTGTTTCTTCTCTGCTGTGTTTTATTTCCAGTGGCCATCTGGTAGGTTGGAGTCCACCATGAGAACAAGGGCTAGGAGTCATGAGACCTTTCCCAGCTGCTTGTAGTATGTTTCACCTCTCTCTTCATCCTGGTTGGGTGGTCTATAACAGACTTCCACCAGGATATCTGCCTTGTTGGCCATCCCCTGATTCTTACCCATAAACACTCAACGCTACTGTTGCCATCATTCAGCTCTAGGCAGTCAAAACGCTCCCTGACATACAGGGCAGCCCCACCACCTCTCCTTACCTGCCTATCCTTCTGAAGAGTTTGTAGGCATCAGTTGCAGCACTCAAGTACAATTACACCATTAGTAGCTTTCAGCATTGTGAAATGATGCATGTAGTCATTATTTTAGGTGCCAGGTGCCACAATTGCATGGCAGATGAGAGTTGAGATGAAGGACCCTTTTCAGTCCATGCTCCTGCGGTGAGCTCAGTGCTGCAGCATGAGTGATGCCCCCCATGTCTTCAGGGAAATATCTGGGCCCTCAGCTGCCAGCAGCAGTGGCTTGAGTATTCAACTGTAGTGCTTTGGTGTTTTCCTACAGTGCTTCTATGGTTATACTGTGATCAGAACAGTCAGAGATAACATGCACATTTTGTGCTTTGAGGTGTGATAGCTCAGCTCACAGGGAGGTTGCTGGAAAGCCTGTTCTTGCAACTAGGACCAGTCCCGCTTCCTTCTGGGATGAGCCCTAACCTTGCTCCAGAGTGAGGGTGCTGAGCCTGCAAGCCTCCTTTTTCCTCATGCTGTTTCAGGGTGATAGCAGATGAGTTGCATGATTAACTCACGATTTAGCGCTTCTTTCCTGGCTGAGCCAGAGCCTGTTTTTGTGGATGGCCTCGTGTTTCTTTTTCCTGTGACTGTATAAGCCGCTATGCTGAAGTCGTAGTAGTTGCTTCCTAAAGTGGATGATGCCCACATGGCTCTGGAGGGGATCCTGTGGGTTGTGTGCTGTGATGTGGCAGGGCCCTGGTGACATTAATGGCGATAACTGCCTCTCTGTGTACCCACGGAGTTGTCAACTGGCAGCTGTAAAGGCTGACACGGTAGAGTTGTGCAGCAGCGTGCTGTACTGCTGCTTCAAGGTGGGGACCGCCTGCACTGGGAATGTTGGTGGGAACCTGGGATTGACTGATCCCGGTGAGTCCCTGTAAGCATGGTAAAAGGCTGCCAAAGCTGCTGGCTCTATGGGAGACAGTGCTTTTGGGCTCAAATCATCTTCTGCATGGAAAGCTCAGTAGCAGCAGGGAGACCCTGCAATTCACTGAGACACGATCCCTCCCTGTGGCATATGGAGGCTCCCTGAACCCAGTCAGGAGCTGCTGAGCTCCCTGGGTGGGCTGCTCTCAGGGTGGAGGTCCTGCTGAGCCTAGCCCTGTAGTCGCATGTTCTTTGTTTCTAGCCTCAGGGTCCGCATCCCCACTCTTGCATGTAGTCACCAAGAGCTCCTCGATGCTGCTTCTGCCATAGCAGTGATGCTGCTCCTGCATGAAACCCCTCCTGGCTGCTGCCATTGCCGAGCCTGGCTCAACGCTGGTTTAGCCTGCTGATGTGAGGAGTCTGTGAATCAGATCCTACCGTGCAACTGCACCAGTACAGAAAGTGTTCAAATAAAATGTGCTCAGCCTTTCCCTCCCTGCCTCCCCCATCTTCACCCTGACCTCCAGGAGCACTGTGTGGTGTCCACATGGTCTTGTGAGTAGTCAAATCATGAGAAAAGGATCTTTTCCAAGTCCTATAGCACCATGTAACCTAACTCAAGTAGGTACTGTAGATCAGAGGCAACAGCTCAGCCTCTTCTAGCAAAGTTAATATTAATTCTTTATAATTAATTATAAATTAACAGAATTATAGTTCTGTTAATTACTATTTCTACAGTGCTACTACATGTATGTATTCATCCAGTGCATCGCAAAATAATAACAAAGCTTCTTATCTAATGGATGATGTTGTACATTGTGGATGCAACCTATTAATATCGAAATACAGACACATTCATCTGGAATAATTTGTATGATGTATTTCCTGACCTAATAATGAAAAAAGTAGGTCAGCCTCCAAGTTTTTGGAGATAGGAATTAAAGCAAGAAAGTCTTTGATAATTTTACACAAATGGCTGAAACTTGCAAACCTTGCATATTCAAAATAGTTTGCCCTACAATGATGACTTGGAGATATTTCTAATTAATTGTAGTAGTACATCAGCAGTAGATTTCCTTGGCTTTTCTATTATCTCCTGGTTTTTAACAATTTAATGGAATAAAAAACCACTCAAAGATAGGGCTTACCAAACATGGTGTCATCGGAGAAAAGCTGGTTTTAAAGGGAGATTTTATAAAATGTAGTTTACAGAAGCTTATGCGAAGCAGTCTTAACTTCTTCAGGAAGCATTTAATTCAGCATTGAGCATTCCAGGTGCTTTATTGTTGCTAGAGACTATCTAGAACATGATGCCTATGAATATTGAACTGCTACGTCTTAGCCTGGCTAGGATTTTGCAAAAGGTGTATTTGTGAAGTAGCCAGTATATTTATGACCGTCTCTAAGATAATTTCAGTCTTTGACCAGTGTCTACCCTAGTCATAAAAATTACGATCTTCCTTCTGGAGCTTTGGTTCTTTGCTAGCTATCATAAATGTGAGATGCTGAGGTGTGTTTTAGGAATATAAAGTTGACGTCCATCAAATGTCGTGCTCTTAGGGTGCATCTGCACTGCAGGCAAAGGAGCGGCTGCAGTGCGTGCCGGGACACTCCTCCCACTTCAGCTAAAGGCCCTGTGCACTGGCGCCTCTGCAAGCCCCCTGCCTGTCTTTCCTTCCTTGATGAGTGACATCCAGGTTCTCCAGCCGACATCCCATCTACATGTTGCTCTGGCTGTAGCGTGGTGGCTGCTGCAGACCGGCAAAATGGAAAGGTCAGCCTTGGGCAGTGTTTCAGGGAGTTCGGTGGCTCTTGTCTCAGCCCTTGTGATGTCTGGGGAAAGGCACCGAGTATCTGAGCCAGGTACTTCCGTCTCTGTGTGGTGCTTTATACTCTGAAGAAATGCATTTTTGATGGACTTCTTTGTGTGTTGCTTACAGTCATTTTGAGCTGTTCAGTGAAAACACATACTCAAGCACTTCTGTTGTGCAGGAACAGATTTTTTTTGTTTTTAAAGATTATGCACTTTCCCAATGCTTTCACTGTTCTCTTCAGCTAAATTTCACAGCTGTGATTTGTCACCCAGCAGGTACCCTACTGTTAGATGCTCAGATACTAACTTTTTTAATATAGCACATGTTGTTAGTAGCTGGTTGTCAGAACAGTCATGTTCTGCAGAGTATTTTGTGAAAAAGTAGTTACTGTCGAGAGGAGGCTTTATTTTGAGTTTTCTGCTGTTTTGCTTTGCCCATTCAATATCTGACTGCTCTCCACATGTACAAGATGGTACATAGGTTCTGCCTGAAGAGCAGAGACTTTGCTTTTCCCTGCTTCTGGTCCATTAAAGCTTTGCCTCCTGTACTGAAAATGGAGAGTACTGTAAATTCTGAGTCCTTTTGTTTTGACTCATGAACACAGTGATACATGAGCTGTGCTGAACCTGTCACACTCTTTTCTGAGAGTAGTAACTTCTGATGGAGTCACAAGCCAGATTTCACGTAGGGGCTGAGCACGCCCTGGTAGTGCCCATGTGTGTTTGTGAAGCTGGGAGAAACTTCACTGTGGGCCTGTTTGCTCCCTGTTTGTGGTTGCTTTCTGCAAGAAGTACTTGGTTTATTTTAGAACAAGAAATGTGGCTGAAAAATGAAATCAGGGCATGACGAACATGCTGCGACTAGGAGTGCCTGCTTGTATTTGCCTGGTGATTTTTTCAGGCTTTATAATGGTAATAGAAACATTGGAGGCTGGATAGGCCTGGTACCTGAGTAAAGCATTTTAAATACTTTTCTGTTTTTAGAAGCGAACTCAAACTGATGCTTTGTAGTGTGATTAAATTATTTATGCGAAAGTCGGTTTGGTTTTAGGTCTAATGAAATCCCAGAAAGAAGATGAAAATTATTAGGGACCTGGCTTCTGTGGAATTTCTAATAAGGCTTGATAGCACAGGAGTTTAGGGAAAAAAAAAAGTTTTGTGAAATCCTGTTTACTTGTAATAGTCTGTTCAAATTCCATTGCAGAAATTAGAATTGTTTTAGCATTCCTAGTCGTCATTTTTTAATATTTGTTTGCAGAAAGAAAATTAGATTGAACTCAGAATAATCAGTTTTCTTTCTATTAAATATGATGATATTTTCTATGTGAAATGACATGTTTTCATAAAAGTAAATGCTGGGCTACTCTGAGTGTTTGCATCTCCTAGAGGGCAGTGCCACCTAATGTGTGTGTAGGCGGGTAAGAGAGTTGCAGAAGCTGGAAAGAGAAGAGAGTGCAAGTGTCTCCGCATCCCCACCCTCAGGTGATGGATGGAGTGCTGCGGGGTGAAAGGCCATAGTGCAGCCTCAGGGCATGGTTAAACTCCTTTTTTTATGGGGATAGCTGGCTTGCGCTCTGTCCCAGAGCAGATGCCACAGTGCAGCCCACCAAGTAAGCCTTGCACTGGTTCAAAGAGGAAAAAATGCTCCCCTAAGCTTTGGAGACCAAGCGTGTCTGTTGGAGTGAGTGACAGGCTGGGCAGGATCTCCTCTTCAAAGCTGAGTTTGGGCGTTTCTGTTGCCAGAACACTTTAAAAGGTAAGGAGCATTGCTGCTCATTAATTAGTAAAATTGGAGCTGGCTCAAGCAGTGCTTGGAAATATTAACTATTAGTCTTTGGATTCATGCCCTGCAAGAAAAGTGAGTTTTATGTTGGTTTTCCAGTTTTCATTAATAATTCTCCTTCTCTTAAAATAATTATTCAGTCCAGGATGTATGAGCTGCTTTAAGCAGGTGGACTACTCTGAAGGTCAGCGCTGTAAAACCGGGGTCTTTTAGGGCCGTATTAACAGTGCAGTGTAAGTGTTGGGTCTAACACAGTGGCGTAGCAATCGGTAAGGGTGAGCTCAGAAAACCCTTGGGAGCCCATATCACTGCGTTAGGGCAGAAGATCAAAATGACCAGCTCCTGATGGTTTTCTAAATACTGTACTTCCACAGCCATCTCGCAGTGGTCATCACCAGCTGTGAAGCTTTTGCTGGCAGCACCCTTTATCAGCTTTCCCTTGCTAGCTTGTATTTTTCACCCTGCATCTCCTCTTTCACCACAGGTGAGAGATCTCAGCCTTCCTCTGGCTTTCTGGACCCTTTGACACGTGCCCTCACACTACCAGTTTTTTAGGGGTGCTGGAACTTTGACTTTCAGGTCAAGGTTGGGGTGTGGGTCTGATATACCACTTTGGACGTGTCTGTAAGCCAGGAACCCCTCTTCAGTTCCTCTGGGTACAATCACTCCCTGTCACTTGGAGTATGAACGCAGAAACCTGACCATGTGCTGCACCTCTAGTTCTGGGCTGGTAAGCCTTTGCTTTCTAGAGGCCAGCCACCGGACACATACAAGGTATATATTGGCACACGTTGATAGGCAGTGGGTGGGAAGCCTTTCAGTTTTTTCCTTCTTCTATGGAGAAGAAGTGTCAGTGTCCCTGTAATACTGAGAAAGAAATTGTGTGAGTGCCAAATGCTGTTAGCGGTCTTGATCATGTGTGATTGATGAAAAGGTTTGAGAGTAACCAAATAGTTAATCTGCCCTGTAGATGGATGTGCTCTTTAGATATAATAGAAAGACCTGCCTCTTTTATAAAATTAGAAACTGAATGTGCATAGGCATTATATAACTGAAAAGATAATACTGTATATGGCAACATGACAGATTAATATATATTGAAGTCCTTGATTTGTTCTCATTTCTGTCCTTCTGGTAGTTTATGGAAACATATGAAAAGTTTTCAAATGACCTTTAAAACTAGCTCCTAACCTATATAGTTTATCATAATTTTCTGTTCCGTGAGCCTGAGGTGTTAAAGGATTCATAATTCAGTAATTCAAAAATTGTCAGTGCCTTCACTATATGAAATTTTAAATATTCTGAATGTATTTCTGGCATTTAGTGGTTGTATTTATTCATTCAAATGTAATGGATATTGAATAGGACCTAGTATCAGCTTGATACAGAAAATATATTTGGGTAATTACATATGCCTACACTTGATATAAATTTCAATCTCTTTCTGCCAAGAGGACTGGTAAAAGGGAACACAGTCTTTTTTGTGTTTTATGAAGATGCAGTTCAGAATTTTTGAGTGCACAAGAGAGGTTCCTGGGAGAAAGAGGGAGCTGCTTCCCTGGTGCTGGCCCACAAAGTGGGCTATCAGTCCTGTACTTCTTGCAAGCCTTTCTGTGCTTTTTGAATTATCTTCTGTATTTTGGGGACTTGCAGGTGTTGCAGCCTCTGTTTATTATAAACACGTGAGCCTTTTTCTGAAGGGTATACAGAAATGGATGATGTAGATAGTAATGGGTTGTTTACAATTTTTTTTCATTTTAAGAGTACGGCTTTCAGCTGCTTAATTGATCTAATATAAAAAAATTGATTATCTTGTCTGATAGTATGAGAAGTCTGTATGGGACTTAAGCATTATGGACAGGTGTTCTCTGGTCTGAATGCTACTAACAGTTGTCTCTTCAGTAAGTTGGTTCTCTCGTTAGCAGGCCAGGTAGGTAACTGTAAGCATCAGCAGCTGCTGAAAGGAGGCTCTGTTTTAGATCTATTTTCTGCTGCTCCTGGCAGAGGCTGCCTTTGAACCAAGAACAGGCATGGTTCACTGACCTAGTGAAGCATATCAATGAAGGGAGCTATTTTGATGAACACACAGTACATTTGAGATTGGTTGAAACTCCAGTGAACGTTATTTTTACAATGGCCAAGTGGTTCCTTTAGGTCAAGAACAGGAAACTTGCACTTTTCACTCTGTTTGGTATGAGTGGAAGAATTTTAATCTGATTTGACTTATCAATCTATGAATTAATGTTTGGAAAGAAGAATTGCATTTTGGAATCTGACCTGATTCAGTGAAACTGCTATACTATATCTTATGCTGCCATAGCAACATACGAGTGCAATGAGTTAGAAGTCT
Organism: Ibycter americanus; assembly: GCA_035590275.1. Lineage (NCBI taxonomy): Eukaryota > Metazoa > Chordata > Aves > Falconiformes > Falconidae > Ibycter > Ibycter americanus. The sequence continues at coordinate 13,537,188 of JAVJGI010000037.1, forward strand.
CCCAATTATTAGAAAAACTGAATTAAACCAACTATTGAACAAGATTGTGTTTGCATAACAAAGCCAGTTTCTGCTTTTGCTCCTGCAGTTCTGACCTTGTTTCAGGTAAAAGGGGTATCCTTGAGTCTCAAGAAACAGGCTTGATTGAGATAAATAGTTTATACTATGATGAAGACTATGAGAATTAGACATGCTGTGTTATTGTATGGGGACTCAGATTTGCAAATGCAGGGTGCTGAGCCTGCTCGAAGCTGTCTTGAAGAATATTTAAAAAGGTAGCAATGAATGGTAAGAAAAACCAAATTCTCTAGCTTAAGTTCCTCATTTGTGAAATAAAGGTGGTTATATGTTTTTAATTTATGTAATGAAACAAAAAATGCTATGGAAAAGGAGACTTCTGGTAGGTGAGAAAATAGCAAGAACCTAATATTAACTACAAGGAACCTTATGAATTGTTTCTGACCTATTCTAATATTTGAGAGGACTGAAGCTGGCAGCAGATGATTTTGGAAATATTGTGGGGCTAAGAATACTGTACTGCATTCTGTATGACATACCTCTCTGTTAGGACAAAAAAGGAGGAGACTTCCTAGGGAGTGTTAACAGGAAGAAATTTCTGGGAAATATTTCTTTTATGAGGGTCGTTTCATTTGGAAACCACTCTGCCACTACCCTAATGCCAGGAAGAACAGTTCTGTGAGCCTCAGGGCATGTGGAAAATCTCATCTTTCTCATGTTGTCACTGACAAAATGAGAGATGGAAAGAGGAAATGCGGTGTGGTATTGCTTTATTTTTAATCTTAAGTTTGCTGACCTTTTTTTCATTTTAAACGTTATTAATGTATCTATTGCATTTGGATCTTTTGTCAGAGATTGCTAATATGTCTCCAGCCAATCTTCTATTATGTGATTTTATAAATACCTAGTCAAACTAACCATAGAAACATCTGTGGGCTTTAATAAAGAAAGTTTTATGGTAAGCCTGAAATACAAAGTACTGAAAGTATACTTTTAGCACTGTTTTACAAAAAGGTATGAAATATTTTGCAATTGACGGGGTCGGGAGAACTTTTTCGTATTTTGCAGAGTGTTCCTAGCAATTATCAAAAAGGTGTTTTTAAAGATCCATGTAATAGAACACATTTTAAAAAAAAAAGTGCAAGTACAGCCATTTTTAAAACTTCTGCTTAATGCACTGATAAATCTGTTGGCTTCCAGTAACACTGCAGAACCGTTAGACTGATATATTGATACTTGCAATTAAACTCAGATTATTTCCTGTACACTTTGTTCTTACAAGCCCTTTTGATGTACTCCCTTTCTTTGAACTTAGCATGTCTGAGAGGGTTACTTTCTTTTACAATTGAATCTTTTGGGATTGCATTTGTCTACATCAACTCTTCTTCCAGTAGAGACCAGCTCCTAGCACTGCTGCAGTGCTTGGACCACCAGACGCTCTTTTTTTTTTTTTTCCTTTATGAAGCAACTTGCTGTGACCTCTGCTGTGGCTCTATAGTGTCCTCATTGTACATGCTGTGTGTATTTGTCACATACACAGCGCATGCAATGTGGACATAATGGAGCTCAATTTACGCCTGATAAGGAGATAAAATACCTGCAAGAAATGTTGTGGGGTTTTTGGTAGGATTTCAAAATTCATTTATTTGGTGTGCACGCATGCTATTCTGGTGTACAACGTGGGGTCCAAAAATTTTGTAGTGGATACAGCTCATCAGTGAAAATGAGACAGTGGCAAGAACTTGCAGGGTCACTGCAGTTCTCCAGAGCTCTGCAAAGAAATGTATTAGCAGGACTTTAGTAGTGCAGGAATCTAATTTTGGCACCTGAGAACGAGGGGATTCATTTTAGGTTGATATATTCTTTTATTGACATTCTTGTTGTGTTTATTAATTTTTTTTTTGGCACATTCTGTGCTTTGTTTTATCACTTAGGGGGAAATTGCCTTTTCATATAAGAGGAAAATGTGTAAATCTTGTGTCAACGTTTATGTTCTGGGTTTTTTAGAGGGTGGGTTTTCAAGCAAAACTGAATCTTCCGGGTTTGTTTTTAATAAAAAAATATTATTCTACTACTTTGAAAATGTTATTTCATGAAAAGTGCTTTAATTGTTGGGTTTTGTCTTGTGCAGTTCTAGTCACTCATCTGCATCAGCAAATGCAGAGCCACATTCTGTGTTTTCTCTGCCATGAATTGGCACTTTTAAATGATGAGGTTTCTCAAGTGATTTTGACAAACTGAATGTTTGTGTGAATAGTAGTTATCCTTGTAAGTGTTAAAATACAAGGAATTAGATATTTAAAAGCAAAAATTGTTGCAAGGGCAAATATTGCACCTAAAGTGAGTTGTGGAGGCTGCAAAAATGAAAGTCCATTCTCAATGGGATATAGTCTGGATCTGTAATGGGCCGAAACCTGCTCTCTAGGCCTGCAGCGCTGTTCGAGAACAGGAACTGCATTAGAAAACTGTGATTCTTTCACTGCGCTGAAATTAAATTTAAAAGGGATGATGGTTGTGGTGTGGGACATGTTTTCAGTGGCAGTGAGGAAATGTTGACGAACAGCTATATTAGGGGAGCTGCATTATGTGTTATTCCAGCTCTGTTGAAAGTATTATTTAATTTAGTGTGAATTTTTAGGAGCTTTGCCTTTCATAAGAGTACTAATGATGTTGTTTTGTATTATTACTTGTTTGTTTTACACAAACAAATGTCTGGGGAGAAGACTGAATAAAATGGCTAAAGCCACTGGCTGTAGGAGATGCTTTTGTTCCCCTAGACCTGATGCTGCTCTTGCTGGCATGCAGCAGGCTGTGTGCTGCAGTCTTCATGTACAGCCATGCTATAACCAAGAGCGATGAAAGATGTTCTCCTGCATTGGATTTATTGCATAAATGATGGTGATTATAACACATAGTGCTTTATTTCATTTACCATGCTTGCAAGGCGTTCCAGGAGCTGCAGACAGAACAAAGCTTGCTTGCTTCTGAGTTTGTTCTGCGTCCCCTCATCAGGCTTGGTATGCGGTGTGCAGAAACATCACTCTGAACAACAAGAAGAAAACATAAAAGTTCTTTAGGCTTTGGAAAACTCAGATGGGGCAGTAGTTATATCAGAAGACAGTGGTATCAGCTCAGTAGCCTCGTCTCCATTGTCTGCCCTGAGTCTACATTAATACAAAGAAAGACCTGACATGAGATGATGAAAAACAGATGTTTTGAAAAAAGTGTACCCAGTGCAGAGAGTACTGTGAGAGCAGTGCTGTACTTCCAAGTATTTTTCCACGGGATCCTGGGACGTAACCCCCTCAGAGCTCAGTCCTGCAGATGTTGGTAGTGGCTGGCAGGAGCTGATGAAACTCCGCTCTGACCTTGTTCCGTGAGTCCCGCTGTAGTGAAGGGCTCCTTGGAAGCTGTGGCTCTCCTCTGCTGGGCTGGTTTTGCTTTCACTGGATTAATTTTTTTTTTTTTTCTTCCTTTAAATCGCTGTTTGCATTAATCCAATTGCTGGAAAGGGATTATAGGCCCAGAATAAAATCTAGTCATAATTAAAAATGTAAAAGCAGCTTATGTTTTTAGGCCAAAGTTATTAGAGGAAGCTATCAATGTACCAAGATTAATACCCCAGCCTCAGCTGGGAGGCTATAGTGATGGGCTGGTTACTGAATATTTGATAGTAGATAAGTTCTGCTTGTGTTTGCCACATGTCTACATACGTCATAAGTTACACACACCAGCCTGCCTCTCACAGGCTTTGTGGGCATCCTGATTTTTTTCATGTTTCTGGAAGACTGTTTTTTAGGAGCTAATCTAGCTATATTGCAAAAGCAAGAAGAGTTTGTGAGCGGACATTCAGGGGACAAGGGCTGTGCAAATGACCCTCTGTAAGAGGATTGGGGCATATTCCAGTCTTCCACATCTGCACTTTAAGCCATCTTTTCATAATGAGCTCTCCCTTATCAAATATTCTCTCTGTGTTTGTAGTTTCTGTCAACCTCCTATCTGGATAAAGAAAAATGGTAAACTGGAATAGCTCTCAGCCATCCTGTTATTCATGCCACGTGCCCAGCTTTCTGACATGCAGTTGTCTGCGTATTCAGTTTGTAAGCCTGCCTTTTAAAATCTTTGTTAGTAGAGCGCTTTTTAATTACCTCCTTTAGAATTAAATCAATGTAGGAGCTAGAGCTACTTACTATTATTATTTTTAATCCAGACATTGAACCTTTCTTTGACCTTTGCTTTCTTCAGATGGGAGGTGTTGCATTTAATCTCTGTCATTTTGAATTAAATGAGTTTTCTGTAAAGGATGCTGAAAAACTCATTCCCTGACAAAGGATTTGGATGACAATTTATGGACCTGAGTGGCTCTCAGACGTTATTGTTCAGAACTCCTCTGCCTAGATTGTGCTGAACTTCCCAGCCTTGAACATCCTTAACCTGACGGTGCACGGTGTTTGGTCCTCTGGTGGCAAATCGGCTTTACAACCAAAGCAGTGAATAAAGTCTTTTAGAGCATCAGTGCTAAACTGCGAAAGGAATACAAACACATACCCTGGCAAATGTCAATTTATCAGCTTGTGAGCTACAGAGAGTTTTCAATGAAGTAAACTCTTTCCGATGTTTCTATTCCTTTTAGGTTTTACATCTCTTTTGATGCTTTAAGTTTTCCTTTTCTTTTCTTGATTTGCTTTCCCAGTTCCTTTTCAGGAAGATGTTTGAATCTTTCTTTCCAGTAACAGTCTATTCGTGATCTTTGTTCTCCTCCAAGTGGCCCTGTATGGCTTGTGCTTGATTTTTTTATGTCAGAAGCAATGCTGACTTTCCTCTCTGTCTTGTTTATGGAAGCTTTCTGTTACCTATCCCACATTGCCGGTGTCCCAGGCAGGTGCTGAGGTACTGGCTCCTGTGTTTTGTTTGGCTCTTCTGGAAGCTCTTGCTCCGGGCTGGCATTAGCTGCTTGTGCTCAGCCTGGCAGTGGTGGCTGTATTCTGGGGTGCCTGATGGCATACCTCCAGCTGCTAGTCCAAGTTATTTTGAAACATTTATTTACATAAAATAAATTTAGTCTCTAGGTTGTGCTGAGGAATTCTCTGTATCTCTAGCTTGTGCTAGCAAGAAAGATGCTGTGCCAGAAACTCAAAGATTTCACAAGAGGCAGCATTAGAGGACATGTTTTTACTGCTGTGCACAGCTGAAGAATTCCAAATTTAGTAGTGTCTGCATGTGGTGGGAAATAAAAACTCAGGAAAAAAGACTCAAAAAAAAAAAAAAAAAAAAGAAATGCCAAGAGTCAGCAGAGCTTTCCTTCATGTATTTCCACCATAAAAGTCATGAACTTCAGTGAAGTGCTGATTTTTCCTCTGCTAACACTTGCAGCTCTACTGTGTACAGCAAGAAATTTGCTTGTTGTTGCCAGTGGTCCCAGTCAGTTCTGTCTTGTTTGTGGTAGCAGCAGCGTTTCATGTGTATGAGGCTGGTGGTGTGAGGAATGAGTGCTGGGGACAGTAGTCTGTTACAAGGTGTGTCACACAGGGAGAACTTCGCCTCTTGCCCTAAATAACCACTAACGAACCGGATTGCAAACCTCTACCTTTCAGATGTTCCCTAAGGACTTTGGTCCCCTTTCCTAAAACTAGATGTAGAGCAGGCTTCTGAGCTACCAGGCACTGTGGGTTTTCCTAATTTGCTCCCCTTGTAAATCACTTGTGCCAGTGGGTGAGACGTGCTGCCCGGTGCCCTGGTGCTCAGGCAGCTGCTGATGCAGGCAACAGCTCGGCTGTAGCAGCAGGGTTTCACTTTCTGCCTGCACTCTGGCGGCTATATTTCTGCCAGCGAGCGTGCCAGGTAGGTTGTGAGTGTGCACGTGTATGTGTGCCTGCTGTTAGGAGTCCTTCGTTCTGCATCCTTTTACTTGCTTTCTCTTGCTGAAGATTTGCTCTGCTTTGGTGGCCCAGTGGATCAGGAGCACTGAGTGGAGGAAGGTGGGTGTGAGAAGAGTTTGGTGTTTCCTTGGTGCTGGTTGCTGCCCTGTTGGTGTTTGAGAAAACAGCTCTGGAGCAGTGTGGTGGTGTGCTGGGAGGAGGGGGTGCATTTCACCTTTATAATGCTATGCCAGTTTTTGTACGTAAACCGAGATCTGGAGCAGATATGTGCTGTAAACCTTTGCTCTGTACCAGCTCCTGAACATTAACTTGCACCTTGGTTGCTGCAGAGCCACGGTCTGCTGCTGAGTCCGGTTTGCAGTAAATGAAATTTATGCAGTCTGGGGTTGCAGCACGTGGCTGTGTGATGGGTGTGCAGGCAGCTAAGCATAGTGCAGGATCTGCTTGGAGGGATGGCACTTGCTGTAGCTCAGCGTCCTTGGACTGGAGGTTGGAAGGGTTGGAGCTATCTTTCAGTATGAAGGATGGGAAGAAATGAGCTGCCTCTGGGCAGCTGCTGAGGCTGACCCCGTCTAGTAATCCTTATCTCCCGAGGAGTGTCTCTGGGCAGCATGGTCTCCCCTCAAAGCAACCCTCGCTGGCCCCTTTCCTGCCCTTCTGCCATGTGGATCAGCAACGGCTGGGGCCGCCTGTGAAAGCACATGGATGTAGGACAGGGTCCGGGGAGAGCCTGGCTTCCAGGGCACCATCCCGCAGCTCTGCAGAGGGCAGAGCTCTGCATGTTTCCTTCTCTTCCATTAACTGTTTTCAGATAGTTTCTCCTTGTTATTTTCTGTCTTTTTCATACAGTCTCTTTTCTTTCCTTGGTTTGCTTCTTTCTCCGTCACTTCCTATTTACTCTATGGGATTATGCTTTGCGTGAGAACTGTTGTGGTAGAACTACCTGGTATTTTTGTTTTGAGCTTCTTCCTATCCAACAATTACAAAAGCTGTAGGGCTTCTTAATTACTCTGACACTGTGGAACAAAGTGTCTTTTGGTGTATGTTGTGTCATGCTTCCTTGAATACCTTTAAAATATTTGTAATATTTTAACTTTTACTGTGGACTTTTTTGCATTATGCTGATATTGTGGATTTGAAATTGCATAGGTATATTTCAGAGGCTGTGCACGAATGAATTCACTGCTATTGATGGGCATTCAGTACCAATAAAAACAGTGACACTGAGAGTTACATTTTGAGAAAGGATGTAGCACAAATAATTTAAATATTTTTCTCGTGTTTGAGTATATTTGTGGTGTCTGATTGAGCTGGTTAGCAAAATAAAGACAGATGGCAATGAATTCATTCCAACACGTTTTCATTATTGTACAGCTATTCTGACTTTTGAAAGCACTTGTGCAAATGATTTTCCTGTTTAAATTTCCCTTGCCGCTGCTGTCCATACCCTGTTCAGGCAATTCAAACGTAGTATGCTTATAATATGTATGGAGAAAAGACTTTTACATGCAAAAGAAAAATGAATATAACTGGAAAGAGGAGCTGCCTGTATTTGGGTAATGCAGTAAGAATATAACGCCTTATCCTTTAAAGTCCAACCAAAACTTAAAAGGATTAAAGCAGAGTTTATCATAGTTGAATTTTAGTCAGGTGCTCTTCAGAGTTTGAAGATGACACAGTGATTCACAGTGCTGCCTTCATTAGGAAGAGTGAGAACATTGCTCTGAATACAGGCAATGAGCAGCAAGACCAGGCACCTGCCCTGGTCTGCCTGTGCATCCCCCCGCAGCTCATCTGTTTGTCTGGACACTGCCAGGGTGATGTGAGCCTCATTTCTGTGTGCGTGAATGGTCAGCAAATATATTTTGATGAAAAGTCTTCACAGTTTGTAGGTCATAGCAGAAAAAGAAAAGGGGAGGAGAGGGAATGACTTGTGAGGGCTGTGACCACTTGTAATTGTTGCTTTGTCTGATGACTCAGGTGTTCTTGAAGCTTCTGCCCTAAATAAATACAATCCTCATTGTTTTTATCTTAATGCAGTAATTATATTATCTAATAAGCTCATCTATTACTTTAAAGGAATACCTGACATTTTGGGAATTGCACTAACCAGTCAGCATCTTGTCTTGTTCCTTTGCCATATTTCAAAGGTGCCCGTTATCTTGGTAGTTTCCATACAGAGAAGATCCATGTACATTGCTGGAAATGCTGTACTCAATGTATATATGAAAAAATGTGCAGAAAATATGATAACAAAGTAATATTCATTGTAGTAGAAATTGTTATTTTTTAGACATCTGCACAGAATTTGCATAACTGCTCAATTTGTTTGGTTCTGTCCTTCTATGTAAAGTATTGCTGCTATTGTTTTTATAGATCTGAGGCAGCATATGCCTTGAATATATGAGATTAAACTTGTTTTCCCTTGCAGCTGAGCATCCTAACAGTGACTGTAGTGTTGATATGCTCTACTGTTATCTCTCCCAGGCCACCTCTTCATCTGCCCCTGCTGCCCTTGATGGGTGCATGCATGGGCATAGTGAGGAGGGAATGGGTCTAGCTTAGCACTCTGCTTCTCACCTTTCTCTACCTCCTGTGCTCCTGGAGGATGCTGTACTGTCTGTTGCAGAGACAAACTGCCAGCCCCCGGGAGGGAAGAACGCCCACAGGGTGTAAGCTGTAAGAGGACTGTCTTACTAGGGCTGCAGAAGATCAGGGATAGTGCCCTGTGCCCATCATAAACCATTGGAGTTGTGAGTGAGGAGGTGTTGAAGGAGAAAGATAGTGTTCCACAGGAACACTAATATCTGTCTGCACTAATAGCTTCCCGCAGCTCAGTGTGACTGTAATCCTGGCAGTGATGGTTGGTTTTGCCGCTATCCTGTTAGCACTTGTACCAACCCTGGCAGGGCTCTGGGTGCTGCCTGGGATTTCTGCAGCAGCTTCCCTGTAAGCGGGTCTGGGCTCGCTTTTACACCTCCCACAGTCACGGTCTGTCCAGAGCTAAAGCAGTGCTTAGACTACTCTTAAATGAAGGTTGGGTGTGGGATTGTGGTCAGAAAGCTCCAGCCGAGCTGGCTGCAAAACCATGGTGCTTTCCTCTGTGATAAATCACTAATTATTAATCCTGACCATCTTAGCCCTGCTGAAAGCCAATCACCTCACAGCGGTGTCATGTTAAAATAACTGTATAGCAATGTGCTGCACGCAGTGTACTAGCAAAGGTGGAGTAAGACAGCGCAGGCATGCCCAAGTGCCCAAGGAGTGACACGGCCACTTCTGAGCAGCAGCAGCATCATCAGCCAGGGCAGGGGTCGTGGCTGCATCCCCTCTGCCTAGCTCAGGCCAATGCTCCTTCTGCTCCAGAGGACTCTGTTCCTATGGTTTCTCACTCTGCACCATGCTACACATATGCATATGTGCATTTTTTTCCTATTTAAAGTAGTTTATTTTTGTAGAAGAATTATATTGTCATGAGAATTTGGTATTTAGGATACTAAAATTTTCTGACTCTGAATTAACACTGCGTCCATTAATGGAAATGTTTCTTCCGTAGACATAATAGACTGAACAAAAAGAAAAGTGTAAATAGTGAGGTTAAGTACTACATGCTAAAAATGTATCACTGTTCTGTGCTGGAGGTGGTGAGAGGACCAGAAGTACTTTGACAGAAGGAAAGAGAAGTGGAAATTTGAGAGGGGGGGAAAAAAGTGTAAGGGCTTGTGCATATGCATCGTTCTGTGGAGAGGGTAGGAGGGGATATATTGACACCTGTAGGCAAAAGATGCAGCTAGGATTACAAAGAGCCAAGGGGAAAAGTATGCTCAGGCTCCAGCACGTATTTTGGGAGAGGAGCAAAGTAATAGCCATTCCGGGTGAGGCTAACCCTTCCAGCAGCCTTGTCCACATTGCTCTCTCCAGCGATGGTGTACAGAAACCCAGTGAGACTTCCCTGGGGACAACGACAGCCAGAAGCACCAGCCCCGCTTCTGTTTCCTTCTGCTAATCTGGAGGTCAACCTGGATGCTGGTTCCCCAGATGAAGCTTCTGGGGGGGCCAGGAGGTAAAAGCCACCAATAAACCTGGGAATCTAGGGGAATGTCAGTCCTTGGGAGAGGTGGTGGGTTTGTCATCTCCTAACACATTTTAGAGGGAAGAGCTGTGTTTGGGGGAATAAGAGGCTCTTCTGTGGGGCTGTTGCTGGCCTGGCAGTTCTATTGCAGGGCTGGTTTGTTGCTGTGCATACGGTCTGTCCCGAGGGCAGTTCGTTCATCTGCGTGCCTGCGAGCAGCTCCTGCCTCGTTCATCCCTTCTCCCCACTGGTAGCATGTTGCTGCCAGTTTCAGAGCATGTCTCTCCCTGGGACTTAACGCTAGGAAAATGTGGTCCTGTAAGAAAAGATGTGAAGATGGCAGGCTGGTAATGTGCTCCCTACCTCTCTGGAGTGCCAAGATATTTAGCTCTGACCAACCTGAGGTCCTGACTTTTATTATGAACCTAGTTTATGGAAGAAGTAATTTTTTCATTGTTATTCTCTTTTTGTTTGTCTCCAAGATAGCACACAATTAAGGGGAATGTGCTGTATGTTTTAATCCTCTGTATCTGTCATGTTTTTTGGCTTTTACTGTTGTGCTGTAGCATGTTCTGCATGCAGTGTATTCTCAGTCCCATCTCTTCTGCATTCCCTACAGTGAAATGATATCACTCCCTCTTCTCTTTATCAGTCTCCTCTCTTTTCCCATGTTCCTTTCTTGCTTTCCATTCCAGACACAAATTCTTAGGAACTTGTGAGAGAAGGCTTTCACAGAGGCATGTGTCCTGCATTTTGGTTTGAGTTTGTTTCGCTCTTGTCACAGCCTGGCTTGCTTCTAGGAAGAAATTGTGTTGCCAGGTCCTAGCACTGACAGCACTAGAGAACATTTTCACAGGATAGAGATAGGAGTATGTCTATAGCAAATAAAGACCTATATTAGACTTGTTCATGTCTTGAGCAGGATAGCAGAGTAGCATTTCACCATGTGAAGATAACCAAACCACTATACTCAATGCAATACCACAAACCCAGGAGATTAAGCAGCTCCCATTTCACTGTCACTAGAATGCTGCTGTTACATGACAGTTACCCCATTAAAGCTCATGCAGGGCTGCCAAAATGTGCTATGCTCATGCTTCTCTTACTGCAGGCAGTTCTGATTCCTGTGTCTCTGCTAATTGTCATTTTTGTAAATGGAGTGGAGACTCCCGAGTCATTTAGGCGTGACCTCTGAAATGTCGTGCCTAATTTATCCTCTTTCCATCACAGATCATGGAAAGACCTGGCCATGTGTTCTTTTAACTTGTTTATTTGTAAGTTCACAGGTAATGATATTTCTAGCTTCTGCTGAATACCCTCTGCTTTTTGGACAGTTTCATGTTAACATAAAGCACCTGTGCTGGTATTACCCTGGTTTGTGTGGCTCTGTTGCAATATTGTTAGTCCAGGAAAGGTTGTTCTTACTGGTTCACTGGGGGAGAAGCTGGTGGCAGATGTGAATTGCTCAAAGCCAGTGAAGCTTTGTGGCAGGCGCGTCCTGCTTACACGAACCCCCTGGAGCCTGTCTTGGCAGGTCTCCGCTCCAGTATGGATTGCTGCAGAGTTAGCCTGGCTTTGCAATGAGCTCACACCCACAGGTGGATAAGACCTTCTTATCCATGTTCATGTGTTCAGGGTATCAGTCATGTAAAAAAACCTTGACTGTGCTGCATGGTTTCCCTCGCAAAGGTTGCGTAGCTTAGGTAGCTAGACTGTGTTTAAGTGTTTACTTGAAATGTGTGAAAAGTTTCAGAGAAGTATGACCCTGCTGTGCCGCAGGATTTCTCAGTGAAAATGCTTTCATGTTAAATAGCAAAGAAAGACAAGAAGTTTGTCTGAGGGCCAAATGTGTGATTCATATCATTAGGGTAAAGTTTGGCACTTCAATCATCTCATGCCTGAGAGTGAGCTTATGCTTCTCCCTTGGAGCCACGATTTACTTTTTTTTTTTTTTCCCTTCTTCTTCTGGGCTCTTCTTTCACCTGCTCACCAAAGATCCCTGGTGCTTGCTGCAGAGCCAATGGGTGCATACACAGGAGAAGCCCCAGAGCTGTCACGTCACCCTCAGGTGGCTGTGTCCTTTGAGGATGGTAAGAACTAGAGCCAAAACTTGTGCCTGAGAAGATTAGCTTTTGGCTTCATTTCTTCCTACTCCAGTCTTTCTATTTTTGATTTTTCAAGGGTATGGGCTGGGACGGGAGGGGACATGGTTGTCTGAATAGAAGTATGATTTTAGAATATTATGTATGATAAATGTAAAGGGTGGAGCACAAACTGTGTCTTACTGAGCTACTTTGTACAGGACATAGACTGCAAAAGGATGTGATAGAGAGTCTGGGTCTTCAATCACTTTTGGAGAGATGAAATCTTCTTGGTACATCAAGGAAGCAGGGTGAATACTCCTTTTTATTACTCAATTATTGGGGCTGATCGAAGCTGTAGAAAATTTGCCATTGCAGGGATGTTTTCAATGAAATTTCACATTTGAATAGATGGATGTTTCTGAGGAATCTTATTCTCCTTCATATTGATACAATTCTGAACTGGAACAGACAAAGAAGTATTTTTGTGGAAATGCTTATAAAAATACTGCTCTATGTCTGAACCAGATCTATGTAACAGTTGCTAGGAGCCAAAAATGAGCATGGCACTTCAGAATCTGACTTGATGTGTGGGAACTAATTTTTATTTAGAAAAAAATAAAATCACGTGGATGCATAGATACTTTGTTTGCTTCGGGGGGGGGGGGGGGGGGGG
>JAVJGI010000037.1:13549923-13595628 GCA_035590275.1 Ibycter americanus
CCCCCCCCCCCCCCCCCCCCCAGTTTTCCTTGCCAACTTGGTCTGAAATTAGAACAGTGTAAGTCACTGAATTGCTACAAGAAACCCTGGGGTTTTTTAATAGCTCTGACTTAGCAACCTAGAATTAAAGTTCATGTGTGTCGTATGGCATCGAAATTACTGAGGATACTTTGTTGGTTTTTTTTTTTTTCCTTCAGCAAAACTAAACTTTTTATTTTCAGGGCAGCCTCTTGCCCCCACTTGTGCGTGTGTTATTTTTGCTGGCTGATGCTTGCCTGGGGTAGCAGACTTGTCAGTGAGTTTGCTTTCCTGCTTTCCATGTGAAGGTAACCAGTTACCATGCACTCTGCCCAAAACTGTGTTCACCCTCTGCTCTGAATTCTAAGACTGATATTACTGAATGAGCACACCGTTTATTCCTTTTCACAGGGTGTGGTATTAAACACTCACACTTTCCTTGTGCGTGTCAGAACTTGTCATTTTTTTCATTATGAATGATATAATTACCCATGGTAGTAGTTTTTCTGAGTTGTAAGAGGCATCATTATGTTTCAAAATCTTTCAGAGAAGAGATGCTGCTTGCTTGGAAAATCATAGTCTTTATGGGGATTTGTAATGCGAGTCAGTGCACGGGGGAGGTCCTGATTTCTCCTTGATTTGGTGTGTTTTTCCTTCCTGCCATAATGTTCTGTGTCCTCGTACAGAGCATCTGTCCTGTGCAACTGTGTCTGGGGGAAGCTGTCTAATGAGGGAGGGAGGAAGGGTGGACCCTTGATTAGAGATGAGAGTGGGCAGAGATTAGGACTCTTTTGGGGATTGATAGGAGGGGAGGGAGATGACATTTGATATTTGGGCACTCATGTCTTAGCTGGGAAGCTGATCATCTGGACTAACTCAGCTGTAGCAGTGAAGCAAGGCAGGCACCTTCACAGTGATTCAGAAACCCAAATTTGGTTCCTGCCTGCATTGCCTTCTGGAAGAGCGTCTTCTCACTGATTGTTGTTTCCTGCTGGCTGTCTGCTTGTGCATATCCTGTTGCCTGTTTTGGATGTCACCATAAACATTTTGGACCCTGAAGAGAGAAGAGCGCATCTGGATGGAGATGGGAAAGAAAAGGAAATGAACAGCATTCACTTCTGACCTGGTGAAGTTAGAGCAACTCAGTGAGGCTTCCACGGGAGATGCTTGTGCATCAGCTATCAAACAGGCTAGAAAATTGGCTATGACGTATCCTATGCCTAAGCTACTCACTCCCTATAAGTCTACCAAAAACCTGTCTTCTGCGTCCTGAGTGTAAACTTGGGAAAGATGCAGGAGCTAAGGAACCACCGAGGAATCTGCAGGTGAGATGTGCCATGCCACCACTGCAAGAAAGTGGGGAGTAACAGCAGTGCCAGCCCCTTTGTGGTTTCATAGCTCAGTTAACTTGGCAGAGATCAAATCCTGACCTGTTTCTTCAGGAACAGGAAAGAGTGCAATTTAAACATTGCTGCCACCAGCAAAAATGATTTATGGGAAGATCATTTTCTAACCATCTACACTTGTTCCAGCCTATTCGAATGGCATCCTGCCCAATGGTAAGTCAGTTGGAACATGTCATGAGGGCATGAGTACCAAGCAGCAATGTGCTTAAGCCTCTTCACCCAGGAGATGCCATCTCCATGGCAATCCATCCTTGGGGCAGACAGGGAGGCACTTTCCTTTCCTTCTGCTTCACTGTACCTCTGGCTTTCTTATGATGCTGCTGAAATGCCTCTGAAATGAAGACAAAAGTGCGAATGTCACAGAGCCTTGTGGTTGCCAAGAAGAAAATTCAGATATTGCAGGCACAGGGGAAATTGTGAATGCAGGAAAGGATCAGGAAATCGTTGGCTGACTTGCCTGGAGAATTAGGACACCAATAAAATAAGATGGTGACTGCCAGCAGCTGGCACTTCGTAGCAATATCCATTGCAAAGGATGTATGTGTGGTGCAGCTGCCCCAGTGGCTGGGAGTTTCACTACTTTCATGATTATATTTGGTGAAAGCCCACCAAATATGCATGGCAATGTTAGGGAGGCTTGCCCAGCAGTTGAAAGGTGTTAGTTCAAAGGTTTCAGTGTCATCTTGTCTTTAATACAGATTCTTGCAATGGTACCTTGTTAAATTCCGTGGATATCTAAGCAATGTAGTTAGGCTGTTACAGTGAGCAATGGATTTCAAGGTACATTCTTTTGATGAGGAGGCTAAATCTTGTTATCCCTGTTTTACAGAAAATCAAGGGCACAACTGGAAATCTGTCAGTATTTCTGGTGCCTGGTCCAGCTGCTTTTGCTGCTGTGTAAGCACCTAAGGATGCTGAAGCAGAGCTGAACTGTCAGTGTGTCTGTGCTGAAATAGCAGTATCAGACTGATACAAACAACTTCAATCCCTTTTGCAAAGCTGCTTTTTAGAGTGAGAAATTGAACTTGCTACAGCTTTTGAAATTATTTAAGGAACAGAATTTTTCATTTGAAAGTATTAACATAATTAGTATATTTGTTTAAGCAGTAAACAGCAAGCCAGAAAATGAAGTGTCATCAAAATATTTAAGGTTTTTTCTTACTACTATGGAACACTTTGTAAGAGAGATTTTCCATGAGATGCTAAAATCTTTCTGTGTGATCCTGCTTTTGTTTTTCCTTCAATAATAATTTCTAGCTGTTGACCTTTGTTGTTTGGCTCCATTACCCTCTGTCCTGAGGGTTTGTATTAGTGGGTTTCTCAAATCTGTGCAGTAAACATCAGAGTACCAGAGATGGTTTCCAGGACCACAGCAGTGTAGCTGGGATCCTGGAGAGCAAATGTCAGCCTGTCAGGATTATGCTGGGACTGTTTATCCCAGTCTACTGTAGGAATGAGTGCTGGGGCTGCATGTGTTGAAATAGCCTCAATTTATAAGTTTTTGGCAATGGATCCCGTGTAGTACATGCAGTACAGTAATTTCACATCCAAAAGCCCATCAGTATTCCTACTTTCTCCTGTTCCAAATGCACCAAATGTGCACAGCCTCCCATTACAGTAAGGAGGGAAAAGCACTGTTTACTGGTTCAGATTCTATAGGAGCTCCAGAACCTGTATCACTGAAAAGATATTTTGCAAGCTAAGTATTGTTAGAAACAGAAGTCTCTTCCTTCTAATGTATATATGGGGTTGAGGGATTATATTTTACTTTTTTTTTTTAATCGAAGATGGAAATTTACTTTTCAAAGTTTTGAGATGGACACTGTGAACCCTCGTGGCCAAGTAAAGTATTTGGATACTTATAAATAAGTTGATAAGCCTAGTTAGGGCGCTAGTGGTTAATTAATAAAGTGATTCAGCACTGCTTTAGCATTTATTTTCATGAGTTTTTTGTGTATAAGAGCTGGGTAGACTGTGCTTTGCCCAAGTGGGATGTGCAAAACCTCATGGTTTGGTGTATTTTGTTCCAACATACCGCTGAGCCCGCTAAGAGCAAGAGGAAGTGCCCAAATCAGGGTTACCAGAGTGTGCTGCAGGTGTGGTAATAGCTTTTTAAGTCCTTGGTCCCACAAGTCTTTGGGTTTTGTCCTGTTGGATGGTCTGGTGGTGTCTCCTGGTGTGATGCCTCAATAAAATAAAAGAACTTGCTTCTAGGTATTTCAGGCATACTCGCATATTGTGGGTTTGGATTGAAATCTTTTATGAAGCTTCCAGTTCTGCAGGGACTTATGCTGGTGAGAAGTGTATAAGCTCACAGCTTTTGTAACTCTAATCTTGTTAGTTAAAAGGAGGCATGCTGATAGTTTCATTTCACAGTTGAATTTTTTTAATTATCTCTGAAGATGGATTTTAGCTTCTCAATTTTGGCCATCAGGTAGCATAACCTATAACACAGTACCCAGAAAGAAACTCCAAACTGAATGTGTTTCAGATTTTCTTTTAGCCCTGAAGCTATATTTATCTACAGAAGAAAGTTTTAACTTGACCTAAGGAAAAAAGAACAAATCAATAAATTGAATGAGGCTTTCCAATGTAGCACTGATATAAGATATGATTAATTAAGTTTGTAATAGCAAAACTCTGTTGTATACAGTTGCCTCTGGGGGAATGTAACAGCTGAATGGTTAAACACAACTTGTTTTAAATGTTTTGTCTTGGCTCCACCATAGATAAAGGATGATATTGAAATTGATATTGAATTGAAATATCAAAGCAGTAACTTTTATGGAGGTTTTCATATACATACAACTATGTATGTGTACGAATAGATATTTAAATAAATGAGATCTATTTTCCTGCCCATATGTAAGTATGTGTATACATATGCAAGTGTGTATCCAGTGCTCCCTTTATACGTAACACTGGACAATTCACCAAGGGAAGACC
The DNA here is from genome assembly GCA_035590275.1 of Ibycter americanus. Classification (NCBI taxonomy): domain Eukaryota; kingdom Metazoa; phylum Chordata; class Aves; order Falconiformes; family Falconidae; genus Ibycter; species Ibycter americanus. Next base: position 13,554,294 of record JAVJGI010000037.1, read on the forward strand.
CAGTCTCCTGGATATTCAGGACTCCACTGTGTCTGAGGCACCCTTACCTTCAGCCAAACCCTCCTATTTGCAGGTTAGCCCTTAGCAATGACTAAAAGACTTTCAAGTTGCCTGATTTATGACCTCTGAGAACTAGATCATCTTGCAACACTGTGACTTTCCTGCTCTCATTTGTGTTTTCCTTAAATAGGGAGAAATTTATGTTCCTTTTCCCCAACCAGAGTCCTATCCTGCCTCCTTGGCCAGGTTGGTCATTCTGGAAAAATTCCTTCTTGACCCTGAAATGGCAATCCAGGAGAGCTCCGTAACATTGAGCCCCTTCCACTGGGCTGACCATTAGTATCTGGACAGGGAGAGTCACCTGGCTTTGCAGGTCTGGAGGAAAAGGTGGGAAAAGGCACCTGTAAGAAGCTATTAAACCTCCTTATGACATTTGAGAAAAGAGCAACCTTCATGCAGAAACTTGTGTTAAAAAGGCAGATGCAAGGAAGACAGACTCTTCTGCTCTGGCTTTCTGAAGGTCTGGGTGTGTCTGAGAGAGAGACAAGGAGCAGATAAGCTGAGAAACAACAGGGGAACTTCAGACAAGGGTGCTGTATTGTATTTTCACTGTCCTCACTAGCACTATGAAATGTAATGAATGTGAGAAAACTGAGAAGCAAAACAACGCAGAAGAAAGTTCTGAGATGGCACTGGCTGTCAGTCCACAGGAAACAAACCAAGAGCTGATTGATGGGGGACAGTTACAGACCCTTGTCCCAGAGTCTGCAAAGAGTGGCATGCAAAGGGACGTATCAGCAAAACGGAACTATAAATGCTCCACATCATTGAGAGTTACTTGTTTCTGGGCTCAATAATATGGTATGTTAGTGTCCTGGCTAGGAATAGTCTATCTCCAGGCATCTTACATTATCAAAAATAATAGAAACAAGTGTGCTTTCGGGTGGTAACTTGTGCAGGAATTTACCGCCACATGCCTTTATGCTTTGAACCAAGTTTTCAAACTGTTCGGTAAATGGTATTTTCATGTCATATGTTAATTTGGAAGACCACAGACTTCCAGAGTGCGCTATGTGTTCTCTTTAATGTTTAATGCCTGTGTATTGTATACAATGCTTAGGGTTTGACTGAGTTCATGTTGTTGGAGTAAATGAGGCATTAAGAGATTTTAAGAAGCTTCAGGAAAATGTCTTTCATATGCTTTGCTGGCTGACCCTGAAATCCAGAATATCCAATCATATGGCTTTTACACACAGTTTGTCTAGTTTTGAACCCTAGGACTGAAACCCTTGCAGCTTTCTCAGCTGCTTCCATGAATTTACCAGCACTGGGCAGGTATTTGATATCTGAGCAGGCAAAGGCTCTGCATGGATGTTCCTGTGCAGCTTTACCCTTTACCCCCTGCACTTCACTGAATTTCAGAAGGGGCACGTTTATTTAAAGCCCCAACCAAGGGATCCAAATTCTTAGCTAAAACTGAATGGAAAAACAGTGTCATTGGCTTTTCCTTCAGGATGTAAGGAAGGGAGTCTTATTCTCGATGCTGAAAAAATGTTGCGGTCATGTGAGACAGAGGGAAGGGGGAAAGCAATATACTGCACTTTGAAGATTTCAAGCTCACTAGGTAGCACAAGATGTCAAACCGCTGCACAGCTGGGTGGAGGTTTGCTTCTTCCTCTTAACTTAAAGATCTGCAGGTATAGTCGTTACAAAGGGGCCTAGTTAGCAACAGAACTGATCAAGGCACCATGTTCCTATACGTGTGGTTGTGAGGCTCTGAATGATTGCTAGTAGCTGTATGTGTTCTATAAAGTGGCTCCTCTCCACAGCCATGAAATCTGCAGTCCATCAGACCAAGAGACATTCATCTGACTTTTTTTTTTTCTTCCCCCCTTCTAACATGGGAATTACAGCAACTGCTTCATGTAAGAATTGAGAACAGCTGTTAAGCCATTTCCAAGGTGCCTGGTAAATATAATCAGGGTTTATTTTACCTTCTTGGGTGATTGATCCTTGGAGCCTCCCCATGGGCTGACCCTAAGCACTGAGTAGGGTAAAAGACAGATATATATATATATATATGAAACAGCTGTACAGGGAGGTGGTATGTGTCATTCTAGAAAAGCTGGATCAGGATGTGATCCCTGGAAATGGCTGGCACCCATGGTTTGTTGTAGAAGCATCTAATCCTGGATTTTATGAAATTTTTGAAGACAGAGATCAAATGGGTTAGGCTGAATGTGTGTGTAAAAGAAGATTGTTGAACATGTGGTGGAAGCAGGGCTGTATTTCCAAACTGTTGGTGGGGATTTTTTCCCCTTTTTTTTTGCCAGATTCTGGGCCACTGCTGAGTTTTAGGAATATCTTCAAAGAACAGCAGTGTGACATTACAGAGATAAATGTTACTTTTAGACTTCCTTGGAAGGAAAGCTGAATAAAAAAATCTGTAGTGAAATAACAACTTGTTCTCTTCACTATTCTCCTGTCTGCTTTTTGTCATGTATCTTCTTTTTTTTCCCCGTCTTAATGTCCCACTTATGCAATGTGCTGCAGGGCTAGTACCTGAGCAGCAAATGAACTGGGTAGGCAGAAGCTTGATTTTCTCAATAGTTTTCACCTTCCACCCTACTGGCACTTTGACAGCTTGAACTCTCCAAACTCATGAAAACCATGACAGCTGAATTTTTGTATCTGTTTTTACTGAAATGCTATTTTGCTTCTGTAACTTGTTGTTGGTGTCACATATGCTTAGGCCATGGGGCTGCAAACTGTCTTCTCTATTTTATATACTGCCAGGCTTGGTACAATGAGTCTGTAAATAACATCTTCTCCTATTAGCTAAATGAGCTTTTGAGGAATTGTGATTCTACTCAGATTAGTAGGAAGAGAATGGACTGCATAAATAATGCTGTGGAAAGGGTAATAATTTTAACATGGCCAGTAATAAGGAGAAATAAAGTAAACATCAGCACTACATAGTGGCTATCATTTGGGATTATCTGAGCAAAAGGATAATCTAATGGAACTGAAATCCAAAATATTATGTAGAAAATCTGGGAAAGTCTGACTTTTTGGTGATTGTCCTTGTAAATGATGGAAGGTGAGCCATGCACTCTGCCATTCCTGATACCTGGTCTGAAGGCAGAGGTGGTTAGCTATTGCCTTACTGTATTTTCCGAATGGTGTGGTTTGTCACCAGGACTGTTGTGGGTTTTTTTTTTTTAGTCTGTCATCCATTTTTGAGGAGAGAACGTGAAATTCTTTCACATCTAGTTTTCATGAAACTAGTGGTTTCTGGAAGAGTTTCAGGGATCTGGACTTGCAGCTTCATCACATTTTGCAGTTCCATAATCTGTTAGTCAGCATTCTGACCAAGTGTTCAGTGAACATTTTGTAAGTGTTTTTTAGCCACTGTGAATTATCCTAGCTTATTTTAAGATTTTGTATGTTTGCTCCTGCATGGATTTGTCACTTAAAAGAATTTATTATCTTGTCATTCTAATCTTCAGAAAGTTGTGTTCTGTTCTGTCAGTTATCTTCAAAGGTTTCTTGGCTTTGCTTTTAATTTATATATTATTTAGAATTGCAAGATATTTTGCATCTTGGATTTCTTCAAGTTATCTCTGAAAATACATGGGTTCTTCCAGCTTCTGGAGTGCCATTTCAAAATGCACAGCAGGTAATAACTACTACGTATCGAACCCTCTCATGCAGTGTGTGTTTCCCACTGCGGTAAGTCGTAACTGGTTAAATGGCAAGCCCTGGAGAATTTCTCAGTTATTTCTAAGAAGTTCTAAACATCAGTAATATGTACAGAATTAATGACTGATTTCTGCTCCTGCATATTTAAGAAACTACCCTCTTGTGACTTACAGAACTTTGCTGTGATGACTGGAATTGAAATATATTCAATACAAGATTATTGTTTTCAGTTCTGAGTTTACACTTTCATATGGTCTGTTTCTCTGTTATCCCTCTTCTGGATTGGGGCAATTAAATGCAAAATCATATGCCTGAATTCCCTGGGCTGATGTCTGAACATCTGCTAGGGAGTCTGCGTGCATCACTGTGGCTAATGCTAGCTGTGGTCTCCTTCAGTACCCATTAAATGCTTCAGCACCTTCAACCTCATGAAAAAGAGAATGTCCTGTTCACTTGTAGGATGATTTGAAGGGAGTTCCAATAAATCATAATCTTTTTTATCCTTTTTTTTTTTCCTCCCAATGCTTATATGTCCCTTGATGATTTAAAAGAGTGAACAAACAGTGCTGTATCAAAAGTGGCAGATTATAGTAAATTAGATGCCTCTCTAAATGCCAAGGAAAAATTCAAAGGTATCTAGAGAAATTCCAAATGCAGCCAAAAAACTACTTTGAGATTCATTCCGTGAAAGGACAAACTAATGAACTTCAGGCTTGTAATGCAAGATATATAAATCAGAACTGAGAGGGGAAAGGCTAGTAGAGCTCTGGGAGATGTAGGGGTAATAAAGGACTAAGAAATAGGCATGACTGTGTGACATGACAAGGTGGCAGAAATGACTCCTATCATGTGTCAGTGCTGAGCCCTGGAAGAAAGGAGCAGCAAGACACTGCTTTCTGTGATGGCAAGAGTGAACCTGGAATAGCAGTTTCAGTTTTGGGGAGCGACATTAGAAAAGCATTAGGGAAGAGATGGGAATTGGGAGGAGCTGCGATGACTTTGGGACAGAGGCATTTCTGGGGGTGGTAGGTGTTGGTGTATGAGCTGGTAACGGCGGAGCCAAGGGAAGTGCCTGAAATAGTAAAAATCGGAGTAGAGCAGATAAAAACTTTACAGTGAAAAAATCAACAGTATTGAAGTTGCTGACCACAAGGCGTGTTAACTTCTGGGAATCCCTTCAGAAGTGAGGGCAGGACTCCTGCTCCCTGCCTCCATCTGCAGCTCTGGAAAGCACACTGTGTGCTAGGATACTCCGTTACCACTGTAATTTGGGAGATGTGTTGACTGAATGCCCTCGTGGGTCTCTTCAGTCCCAGCCAGTAGACTGTGTAAAAGACGAGGAAGGAAGAAGTGTGAGCACTGTGGCAATGGGATATAATTTGCTGTTACCATAGATACCTGTGACCGTACATAAGCGTTAAACTGGTATGGATTAGCTCTGTGTGAAAAGCTGCTGTGGCTTGATTTCCTCTTCATGCAAACAGCTTAGAATATTTCAAAATGATTACGATATCTTGTTATCCATATAGCTTACCACTACAACCATGTCATGAAATTAAGGTTTGTAGTTGGAAGCAAAATCTCAGAAGAGACAGAGGGCATTTGTGTACTAAAACTAAAAACCAGATTTGCCAGACGTGCGAGCAAAAAAATTGCTAAGGTAGGCAGGCCTGCTTTCTTGAAATTACCCATATTTTTCCTCCTTGTGACAGACAAGTCCCTTCTTTCTCTGAGCCACCATTATCTTGCTGATGTGGACCTTTTTTGTAAATTGCTTTGAAATTAGCTAATGAAGGATGGTAGATGAAATTATGATCTCTGCTAGGAAATGTGTGGTTTAGACTTTCTGTTACTTCGCTTGCTGCTGCTGGGGCAACCTGGAGCCTCTGATTTTACCAGAGTGGGATGGGCAGGGGGGAAGGTGTCTGATTTAGATGCTGAAAACCATTTTTAAAATCTAAACATGCACATTTCTGTATTGCTTGTAATCATGGTAGCTTGTCCTCCTGTTTGAGTATGCTTTTGAGGAAAGATAGCTCTTTCCTTTTCATAGCCATAGCAACAAGTCATTGCTATGAGTTTTCAAACTCTGCTGTAATCTCTGTTTTGGTCCAGAAGAGGGACCTAAGCTTGCACTGGGAATGACCTTCCTGTCAATCAGCCCATCGGGTGGTACCTCTGATAATACATCTCTTTGCTCTCATTAGGTCATTGTTTTTTATTTCTTGTATGTCCTCAGAAGCTGCTGCTAATATGTGATAACCACATATTATTCTTCTTCTCTCTTTCAAGTTACATATTTTGAAAACCCTGCTGTAGTTTTAGTATGGACCCAAACTTTCTTCTTCTTCCAAGCCATGAAAGACATTAATGTTCCTTTTTGGCATTTTAAGTTATTGGGAAGATTTATTTTTTTCCCACCTACCATTTATATTTGTTTCTCCAATAATGCTTACTTGATAACAGTATCATAGGTGTGGGGCTGCTTTTCTCTGTTAGGCAGACGCAGGGCCAGCATAAAGGGCCAGGCAAGTTCAATGTCTGTAGCGCCTGACCTGGCGTTTGCTGCTGCATGAGCAGAAAAGCCTCCATGTAAATGCTGGGTGGAGCGCACAAGGAGGCTGCACCTGCATGGATGAGACCTTCTCCAGCATTTCTGGGGAAAAAAAAGGGTGTGAGCCATTGTCTGCACCACCCTTGCTAATGGTTGCCTGTGATTGAGCTGCTCCTTTGTCCAGTGTGCTGGAGGTGGCAGAGAACCTTGTAAGACTAGTATGGACATTTCACCTCCTCTGGCCCCAAAGGGATGCTCCCACTGTTGGTCCTTAGACACAATCCCTGTCCTGCTGTCAGTCACCTATGAAGCACACAGGGCTGTTTTAGCAGCAGTAGATCAGTGCTTATGAGCATACCTGGAGCTCCAGTCTGAGATGGCCAAGCACAGGTCAGGTACCACGTTTCTCATGCCCTGTATTTCACTTACCTGATTCCTAGAGAAGGTATAATTGGATACAGCGGATTCACTCTGTTCCCATGAAGAGAAATGTTTTTAAAAAATTGGATTTATCAGTACAAGGCTTTGCTTCTCAGGCATGACTTTTATAACCTTGCTCTTTGCAGGTTACAAGCAGTGCATATTCCCTGGCATTTCCATTATTTTGTTTTCTTCTCAGTCCCCAGGTTTCTTACTGGGGACTCCCCTTCAGAAGTTCAGACGTGTGCTGGGCTTCTGTCACTGGTGATCACCTGGTGTGAGATGGAGCTCAGACTCCCACTTTCTTCTTTGGAAAGGCAAGCCTTGTTTGCTTTCTCCTGAGTGGCTCCTTGAAGTTTTCCTTAGCAGTGAATAAATCCTGGTGTCTCTAGGTAAGAGCATGTGGAGGAGAAAGGAGTCTGTGGCCTTCTGCCTCCAAGCCCAGGAATCTATTGGAATAGTAAATCTAATTTATGTGTGTGTATAATAAATGCTGAAATGTTCACTCACATTGTTTATTTAGAAGTTTTTCCACACAGTAATTTTAGGCTTTTTAGAAGTTTTTGTTAATATTTCTAATGTCTTGTAAAAGTAAGTCTTAAGAGGAGAAAGAATGGTGGTTTGCTTTGTTATGTTAATTAAATACCTACAATAAATTAAAGATCACCAAAGAACAAAACAAAATCCATTAGTAATTTAACTGCAAAGTACAATCTATTTAAAACTATCACCATTTTGACAAGCTGAAGGGAAACTCATTTAAAGGAAATGTCATCTTCATAGCTGAATTTTGATTAGCTTCCAGCTCGTGTGAAATGTTGAAAGTCGCTTTCTCCTCCTCCTCTTGATTTGGTATTAGACCTTCTTTAGCGAAGGCCTGGGGGTATGTGTGACTCTATTCTGGATGACAGTTTTGTAATTATTTCCCCAGATTTATGCCAGTTGTTCAACCATTTCATTTTTACATCTCACTTAACGTCATTTGGTTTCCTCTCTTCTGTTTCTCAGTTCCTTTGGGAAATAGCCGACATATCAAGGCATTTACAGAAATTAAGGTGAAAAAGGTAAATTGAAACACAAGTCATTATTTCAACAAGTCAGTCATTTGCATTTCTGGGAGATATGTGAGGACTGCAGTCCCTCAGCCAGCTCACTGGCTCTATAAGCCTCACCGGGTTACATCGCTTTGTCTTGCACGCTGCTGAGGTCCAGGTGAAATATTCACCCTTTGCTTATTCACTAGCAGAATGGTCAGGATGGGAGGTAAAGCTCCTTCTAGGCTCTCTGAGACAGTTTCCTTCATCGCTCTGAATCAGACTTGATTTAGAGATGCTGAAAGGTGGCCCGTTCCTCACCATTGCCCATACAAAAGTGTAACTGAGCTTACTGGATGGTGACTCATTGCTGTGGTGAAGGAGAGAGCATTTCCATTTAGCTGTCTCCCAAAATTATAAATCATGTGCTTCAGCTGAAGGAAAAATGTGTCCAGAGAGATGCAGGACTGGTGTAAGAACACTTCTTGCTAGGCTTCTTTTATTTTATGCAGTCATGATTGTCTTGGAAACAACTGTTGAGTCCCTTTTGCAACTTAGAGAAGTGTAGGAAAGAACAAGGAGAGATTTAAGAACTATCTAGCCTGCAGAGCAGCTACCTTTCATTTACCTGCTGCTCCTGCAGGCTTCAGAACTGTCTGCTAGGCTTAAGATCTTATAATTTATTTCAGCTGGAAGGTAAGTAATTATATTTCTTGATGTGCCACCTTTTACTTCACCTTGTTCTAAGAGCCTGAGTTGGCAGATTAAGGGCCTTTAATTTATGTTCAACAAGTCTCTCATCAGTTTCTCTATCATTTTCTCTCTTGCGCTGATAACTCTGAGCGTGCATCGCACCCTTTGGTGAGTGATGAGGAAGCCTCAGTCACTGCAGCCAGTGCAGCGCTAGGTCCCTGAGAGGCTTCAGAACTGTTCTGCAAAAATCTGGCCTCTCCTACATCCATCCTGCATGCTCAGAGAGCAGCTGGCTAAAAACTGAACTGCCTCGGAGGACGGTCCCGTTTCCACTGGAGGTTCAGTGTTTTTTCTGAAGGTGGCAAAACGTGCACCATGTTTTAAGTATAGGTTTAAGAGGCAGAATATGATTAGAAAGAGAAGTTAGTGCCACCTAATGACAGGTAGCCATGAACACCGGTATGTTTGGCTTGCTTATTTTTCCAGTCCTTGTTGGCTGCTTTCTTCCTTTGCCTTGTGTTTTGCTTCTGTTTTGTCCCTGACACATTTACAGATGTGATTTTGCTGTGCATATATAGGTTGTGGGATCTAGGTATATTTTTAAACTGCCAAATGTAAACTTAGAAATGCCCAAGTGCATTACTCAATTCCAGAATGACTTGGTGTGAAAGCCAGGTGGCCGTGCATAATTTTCTTGTCTAAAAAATATTATCTTTCCATAAATACTTGTAGCAGCTTCACAAAACTCACTTACTGAAGTCTCAGATAAGAAGGGATCTTCCTGAGTGTGCAACCCCCTGCTGTCAATTCATTTAGCATGTCAATTTTATATTTTTTTTTTTTTCCCCTGAAGTTGCCTGGTTTTGTAGCTGCGTGGTAACTTCAACTGGTTTTGAAGTGACAACTACATCTTTTTGCATCCTAGGAATTGCCTTTTGTTAGTGCTTCCCTTTCTTTGGATACTGTGACAGCTGTGTGTGCAAATTTTGTGCATAACCCAGTATTGTCAGGTGAGAAGGTCACAGTTGTTTCTCCTGGATCACTATGTGTTTGGTGCTAGGATTTTATACCCTTAAAACACCTTCTACTCGAAAACAAAATGAGTTGTTTGTCTGGCTTATCTACTGAAGTTGTATTTCAGAAATTTACAGTTTGGAACACCTTTTCATTTTTGCCTAAAATTACTTAAGTTCCTTCAGTTGAGGAATATATGTCTATCTTTGGGAGCAGCTATGGCAAATGGGCATTTGGGACTAGTGTGGAGGTTGAAGAGGCAGAGAACTGTTAATAATCAGAGCCTTGTAACATATATAAAAAAATAATTTCTTCTGTGATACTGGAGATGCTCTTCTAAATCAGTATCTTAAAATTTGTTGAGGAGGAAGGCGCAGTAATGTAATAGGATTCACTGCACATTAGGGGAAAGTCTATAAAGATCTCTATTGTAGTATGCAAGGTTTAGAGCTTCATGAAAAGTTTGTGCGCATTAAAATTGGCTGTAAACTCAGCAGGCGTACACAGTGGGGAATCCTGCCAATGGCAATCTTACTGACTGCCCAGCACGGGGCTCCTGCAAGCAGGGACTTGACTGACTAGAGTGAAAAACTTCTGTTTTTTAGGTCCATTGACACCGTGAATGGTGTGCAGATATAAAGGAACTGCTTCATGTCGCCACTAAATAGCTTAGTGGTGACCGCAAGTTTTGATAGTCTAAAGAGGTACAATTTTATGCTTCATATTTTAGAAATCTGCAAACAAATGGAAGCATCTAAAGGGTGGAACGATGAGAGAGAGAATACGTGACTGGTGAGGAAGGAAGGCTAAGGGAACTGGGTTTCTTTAGACTGAAGAAGGCTCCTGTGACTTTGCAATATATAAAAGAATGTTATGAAGAGAATTTCATGAATTATTACCTGGCTGTTGCAGAAAACAGAACTAAATAATGTGTTTTGACCTAGGAAATATTTTCAAACTACCAAGACTGTGAAGCATTGGAGCCAGCTGCTTGTGGAAGTTGTCAAATCTGCTTCCCTGATTAATTCACTACAGGTTAAAATCCGGATGGATGATTTCTATTATAAGGAAGGTTATACATGCTTTTTATCCTGCCTTGGAACAGGGGAAAGAAGACAGCCACTTGAAGTCACTGTCAGCTCTTTCGACTCATCTCTATCTGCATGTTAAGATGAGGAATAGATATTTACAGAGCTGCTGTAGGTTTAAATAACACTACACAGGGTATCATTTTCTTGCCCATCTGTGTGACAGCATGCAAAGATGACACCGGACCTACTCCAAAAAAGCAAGTCAGTGTTAAACCTGGTAGCAAATACAGGCCAAAATACCATTCTGCAAACAACATAGCTGTAGTGTTATCAATGATATCCTACAAAAGTAAATGTATTTTTTTTATAAGTGAATGTCTAAACCAGGAGAAAATCTGAGGTTTTAGATTATGAAGACCCTGGCAAGTCTAATACAAAACATATCAAGATTTTATCTGAATCAAGAATGAGGTAAATTGGACAGAAGCATACTAACTGGTGTTATCTAGTGTTTGGGGACCAATGCACAAGATCTCATTTGTAACCTAAATGGGCTGATCAAGTTGGGAGTGAAAGCAAGACTCCAGCTGTAGCCTAGAAGTAGATTCCAGATGTCTTAAGACTTGATATATTTCCTTAGTTGCTGAAGGAGCTAGATCCTAAAAATGTTGAACAATTTACTTTGTTGTTGTATTGTGTGGGAATTTTGGAATCCCAGGAGAGATTGTTCATTCTATTGAGCCAAGACACTGTCCTTGCTAAGCTAGGAAAGTGTGTGTGGTGCTGGTGCACCTTTGTCAGAAACTGAACCGTGCCCTTATGGAGAAATGCTTTCTGAACTGATTAAGAGGACAGAAAAACAAAAGCTGTGTGTTGAACTTTTTTACTACTTTAAAACCTTCAAACAGAAAAAGCAATTTAAATTACTCAGTATTTTAGAGAATTATATCAACATGGAGAGAGGCTTTACTTTGTAACTTCTTGTCAAAAAAACACCAAAACAAAAAATCAAAACCAACCCCCAAAAAGACTTTAATACCACAAATGTAAAATTAGTTAAGTGTATTGCAGTATCAGATAAACTTTAACAGCTGCATTAAAAGATAACCAATTATTTGTGCATTATGTAGGATTAATGCTGGCATTAAACCACTATTGGAAGAGTAAAGTAGCTCTGGCAACCTACATAAGGAAAGGAATTTATGGAAAAGGTAACTCACAAGCTTAATCTCAAACACTTAATCATCCGATGCTGACACACTGCCATTTTCATGAAACAGTCATTCATTGCATTAACATTTTCTTTATGCTTTTACTTTTCCTGATGGCCTGTTGGGACTAAAAAAGAGGCTAAAATCAGAGATAGTGATGATGTGTATCCTCCCTCCTACTTTCGTAATGTTCAGGTTAATTCTTCATCATTTAACCATATACTATGTGCTGCCCGAGATCGGGGGTAGTTTCAACAGAGCTGTGACAGGCATGAACCTGGTCTACTATGTGTTGTCCCTGGGAGATCTTTTCAAAACCTGAAAGTAAATTAAATAATAGGCAAGGTCTCTTTTAAAGAAAGGACATTTAATTTCTTATTTCATCTGGAATACCCCTTTCAAGCTCACTTTCTCCTGCTAGGCTTGTTTTATATTTGATTAGTTCTAGGAGATGGGTTTTGACATTTAAAGTATGTGTAATAGAAAGAGAATAATGACATAGCTGGGATTACAGAAAAATATTTGCCCTTGAAAATGGTAATGTATTGTTAAATACCGGTTGCATCATATCTGGGTATAATAAAATAAAAATGGAAATGTGAATGATTGCGTTGGGAATGAATAGTCTCTGAGTGTGATGGAGGGAGACAGAAGAGGGGACCTTGGTAATTCTAGCAGTGCAGCACAGCGCAGATAAAAATAGATTTTGTAGCATGGGCTTATTGTGTTTCAAACCTAATAGTCTATATTTTGTTTAAAAAAGCCCAAGATTCAAAAAAGGAAACCTGAATTAAAATTTAAAAAAAAAAAAAAATTAAGAAAGGTACCTGAATCAAATATAACCAATGGTCTTCCAGTCAGTTCAGACCTCACACAAATCCTTGGAGAAGCTCTACCCAGGTGCCGTGGTGTGTTGTCCCCTTAAATGAGGGATGCATTTGTGTGGCGGTACTGTTAATGCTGCTGAGGGGTTAAAAGTAAAGTTTTGCTGGGGGGAGGAAACGGAAGGTTATTTGCAGGGTGGATAATTCCTGATTTGTAGTGTGCCTCCCGAGAGCTGTGTTGGCACAGCTGGGGTAAGCTGAGGGCCAGAATGGGAGGCCAGCATATAAAGATTTAGCATCTGCTTTCCATGATAGCCAGCATGCAGTGAGTGTAGTCTGGGGGGCTCTGAAGCATACAGTTTAATTTTTTTTCCTCAACTCCTTTCTTTCCTGTGTAGTAGTATGCAGATTATTCCCAGTTTTCTGGTCAGGGACAAACTGCTGAGACTAGAAAATTTGACGAAGACTCCTCTGGGCTATCAGGATTGGTCACAGTTGTTTTGGTTTGTAGGTGGTTGGACTATTTTGTGGTTTTTTATTCAAGTCATCAGGGTCAGCTCTCTGGGCGTTTCTGGTGAGGTGTTAATTCCCAGATTGAACTGAAATGTTGGCAACCAACTGTAGCTGGTGCCTATGCTGGGGCAGCAGTTCAGTGGCTGACAAAATGAGACTAAAAAGCTTAGTTTTGCCTGTGTCTTTATTTCCATTAATGATCCTTACACTTCCACATAAACAATGTGCTTGGGGTCCTTGCTGTCTTTCTCATGAGTGTTTATAAATGGGCTTGGTTGCTGTCTTTTGGGCTAAGCTCTTTTCTAAATTGTTGCACACTTACCTGGGAAGCAAAATTTGCAGTGTGAGTGCATGAAGAAAGATACAGAGATAGCAGCATATTTGCTGATGATCTGCATGCTTTTGCTAAGTCTATTGTATTAGATGTCAGGACTATGGTTTTCTTGCAAATGTGCCTTTTTTTTTTTTTCTTTCTATCTTTCTTTTCCTAGCCTTTCTGTTTTTCAGCTGTCCTTATTTCCTACTGACAGTAACTGAATCAAGTTCTGTTCTAGCTGTGTTTGAAGACTAGAAAACCAAACCCTAGGAGCAAGGAATTATGAGCAGTGAAGGCTGCTCCAGCTCTCAATTTCCCATAGCCCACCACAGCTCACTACTTCATGCAGTTAAGGGTGGCTCTCAGAATACTGTTAGTAACGTAGTGTTTTGGCTGGAAGGGAAATGCCAGAGTCCTTTGTTAATAATTTTTGGTCAAGCTGGAGGAAATTTGGGCTTGATTCTTTGTATCTAATCTATGGGCTTGATTTACTTGTCTGCTCTTGCATTTTCTCTAGCCTCTGCTATTCTGGTATCTACGTGCTAATGGAATTTGCCCTGCACCTCTCTACTGCTAAATTGCTGCTCCTAGCAGAGACATCATAGAATCATTTAGGTTGGAAAAGACCTTTGACATCATCAGGTCCAACCATTAACCCAACACTGCCAAGGCCACCTCTAAACCACGTCCTTAAGTGCCACACTTACACATTTTTTGAATACCTCCAGGGATGGTTACTCCACCACCCCCCTGGGCAGCCTGTTCCAGTGCTTCATCACCCTTTCAGTGAAGAAATCTTTCCTCATACCCAATCTAAACCTCCCCTGGAGCAACTCGGGGCCATTTCCTCTTGTCCTGTTGCTTGTTATCTGGGAGAAGAGACTGACCCCACCTGCCTACACCCTCCTGTCAGGGAGCTGCAGAGAGTGATGAAGTCCCCCTTGAGCCTCCTCCTCTCCAGACCAAACACCTCCAGTTCCCTCAGCTGCTCCTCGTAAGACCTGTGCTCCAGCTCCATTGCCCGTCTCTGGACATGCTCCAGCACCTCTGCATCCCTTTTGAAGAGAGGGGCCCTGTGGAGAAGTTCATTGTGCCTTTGGCAAGCTTAGGGCTGCAACAAATGCAATGCTTTTAAAGAAATGATTGCTTGTTTGTTATACCATTAGGTTTCCACTCCTGTTTTTAAAGATATATTCCTTACTGCTGAGGGCTTCATCCTTGCAAGCCAAAGCAAGAGCTGGTTGTCAGGGTATGGAGCACAGGTACTACCAACTGGTGTGTGATGTGCTCCCCATCTCTAACCTGAAATATATCTAAGACTCTCCATATTCCTTTTCCTTTGTGGTGGTATTAGGGATTACTCATGACAAAAAGTGCTGTGGCCCAGTTGTGTCCCTTCCCTACTCGGATACAGTAAGCAGCTATGTCTGGATCTGTGCTTCTATCCTGTGCACTTCCTCAATACAGGAACTGTTTTTTCTCAAATCACAGTGAAAATGAGATTTGATGCAGACCTTTTGTAATCTTTTCAGGAAGGGACTTTAGCAGCTCATGCTGTAGGTTGCAGGTCTTGAAGCATTCCTTGTGCTATTGCAACTGCCTTTCCCTTGTGTTCTGCCTGTGTGGGACATTTCCAGATTGTGACATCTTGCTCAGGGAGACATATGTTTTCCTGGCTCCCTAGAAGTGTCATCCCTCTCTTTAGAGATCATCAGGTGCAAATAGGCATCTGTTTACCTTTCCACTGACTCACAGGCATGTCTGCACTGCAGTGCTCTTTGTGATTTCCATGGGTGGCCTTTCAGATTTCCAAACATGGTGATGTTGTGGCGTGCTGTGCCAGCTCACATCTTCTCTTCAAAATACAAAAGTGCCTCTTATTTTTCATCTCTCTCTCCTATAACGCTTATGGTTGGTGGCATTCAAGTGTTGAACATACTTCATCAACTTTCAGTGTTCCTTATACTCCTGTTTGCACATCTGTCTGATGCTGAAAATTGTATTTAAACCTGCAGGTCTTTGCAGGCAAACTAGCTTTCCTGATGATATCGCTACTCATTGTCCTGTTCAAGCAGTGACTGTCATCTTGGTGAAGAAGCAAAGTCTGTAATTGCAGACAAAATGGATCGTTTGTTCCCCAAGTGGTCCGCCAGGCAGTGTGTTGTTACGTGTTTCTGAGACTGATGTCTTGGAGACCTCTTCTGAGTTTGGTGTCTCAGAACTTCTGGAGGTAACTGTGGGAAAATTGTAGGCACCTTTGTGGAAGTAGGCTAGTTAATATATACATATATACATTTAGATACATGTATATATTATTATATGTGCATGTATATTATATATCATGAATGCTCAAAGTCGGCACAGGGATTCTGAGGTGGAATGTGCTCCTGAGAAGAGCCAAAAGAAGAATCTTTAGAGAATAGGGAGCTGGTTAGAAGGAACTTGAGGCTGTTGGGGAATAGAGCCAGTGGGATGGACTAGAAGGGATGGGAAATGAAATCACACAGGGCCTGAGTGGATGGCAATGCCAGAGAAAAGCCTAAACACTAGAAGTGGTGTGTGGACTGTGGGGAAGGATCTCTGAAGAGACACATGGAAAGCAAGAGTTAAAGGAAGTGTTTAGCATCAGGGATGGCAAAAGTGACAGGTGGTTGAATATGAATTTCACTTGGGGTATTTCATTCAACCTGTCAGAAATTACGCTTTTAAGTGCAAAGTGATAGCAACAGCTATATTGGCTCAAAGTGGGCAAAGAATGTTATGCAGCAGCAAAGGATTGTTAGGCTAATAAAAAATGAATACATGGTGTAAGGGATTATCTAGACTGGGTTGAATGTGTTAAATATGAATAAGCAAAACAGTGCTCTTGTGGCTTGTGGGCTCCAGTTTTATAAATGTTCCAACTCCTCTGGACTGCTTATTTTTATGTAAGGACTTGCAATTGGATGTTAATCAGCACATCCAGCCATTAATCTATTTTATAGGATCAGCATCACTGTTGTCAATGTCCAAAACCACATCTTTAGAAGTGATAATGAGTCATAGCTGGGACCCTACAGTTACTGGTGAATAATTCACCATGGATTCAAATGACTTGCTGCAAAAAATCAGATCTATTGAAAAGATGCTGATGATGCTGATACTGGTTTAGATTATGCTGTGGTCAAAGTGATAAAATTGGCAAACTGCAGGGAAAATGCAAACAGATTATCCCCTTGTTTCACCCCAGCATACATTCCATGCTGTTCAGAAAATTTATGCTAATGCCAGTAATTTAGAAAATAATCTGTCTGAAGTCCATCTAGATTTCTTTTTATATGAGGTTACTTTTTGCCCCTTATGGATTCATTTCTGCTTGAAAATTCAGGGAAATTAATCGCATGCAAAATGACTAAAATGTATTTGCTAGATCTGTGCTTTCTCAATGGGTCACAAAGGAGCTATTCTGCAGAAAACTCATTCCTAAGAAGTGACTGATTTTGGAAGGCTTTTCAAAAATAAGTTGTGTTTCACAGAAAATGTTTCCATTTTCATAATTCTGCCCCGTCCTTCTCCTCAGTTAATTAAACCTTTATTAAATGTTTATCAAAACAAAACAGTTTGACTATTTGGAAAATATTTGCCCAAACTATAAAGAGGAGCTCTTGAGGGGAGCTTGGCACAAGCAGCAAGGATATAGTCCCTGAAACTGATCCCAGCGAAGCTTATAGCTTATGTGTAAAAGTGGGGCAGAGTAAGATGGAGAGAGAGAAATCTGAAAGCAAAGGGACAAAAAGGAATAAACTGGCAGTGAACCAGGCTGGATGCTCCAAAGGGAATAGCTAATTGGGAATCACTAGTATCTTTCAGATACTGGTATCCACACACCTGAAAAACATTGACTGCCTGTTACAGCACTCCTGGCTTAGTCTGCTTGTGGAGCGATGGGGTGGTTCCTTCTGTATGAAGCACAGATGTGCTTTCAGACCTGTTTCCCCCCTACAGGGTACCCTTGTTT
This sequence comes from Ibycter americanus, assembly GCA_035590275.1. Lineage (NCBI taxonomy): Eukaryota > Metazoa > Chordata > Aves > Falconiformes > Falconidae > Ibycter > Ibycter americanus. The sequence continues at coordinate 13,571,603 of JAVJGI010000037.1, forward strand.
GGTACTTGGCCTTCAGGCATGTAGAGAGCCCTTGCCCTGGACAGCTTTAGGTTTGTAAGTGCGCTCTCTGGTTTGCTTAAATGATGGTTTTTCCCAGTCCCTTGTAGTAAAAAATTACCTTTGATATAGAGTAGAATTAATAAAAGAATCTTCCATCGTAGCAGAGGAACTGTGGGAGAGAGACTGGAACTAAAAGGAAGGACTTCGAAGCAGGTGCTTAATTATATTTGGGAATTTTGAACGCGATACTGTAAGTGGGAAAGAAGAAACTGTCTCCCTCTTGTTTTTTCAATAATGAAGGAATAAAATGTCTCCTGTGTGCAGCAAGCCTGCTCATATGGGGATGTCAGAGGCATTGCTGGAGTCTTGCCTGAGTAAGAACAGCAGGATGAGAGCCCCATGGAGCAGCACTGATGTGCAGCCAAAAGAGATAATGGAAGAGTGGAAAGTAGCATCATTTAAAGAACACATTATGAAGCAGTGTCAGGAAGTGTGTCTACAGACAAAGATAAATTACCAGTATGCAGTCATCCCATCAGCCAAGAGGAAAACTAAATTTTACTTATGAGGAATAATAGAGCTGCCTTTGTAGGAATGGTGCAATGCAGGGAGTGAAGTGGTCCTGATGGACTTTCCCCAAACCAGAACATAACTGCAAATTATTTAAAGGCAGCCAGAAAGACATTCTTGATTCTCAGTTTCTGGTTTGCTGTTGTTTCTCCTTACTGTACAAAGCAGTCATAATTCAGACTTGCCATAAGTTTTCAAAAAGAGTTGATCTTCATTGCCCTTGTTTTTGTCCAACTAATTAACGGGTGTTTTGAGCTTGCACCACAAAGGGTATTTTAACTGTTCAATATGGTGTGATTTCACCTCTGCCCTCAGCTGAACAGCTTTGGGCTCCTGTGCCAGCACACCTCAGTGGGGCTGGAAAATGAGCTAGGTTTTAGTGGTACTGTGTTTCAGGTCTCACCTCCCTGTTTTCCCTTGGTTTTGCTCTGTTATTTCTCCACTTTGGCAGTCACTGCTCTTCCTGCTACACTCCACTACTTTTACTGGCACTGCACCGTTGTTTTTTAATCAGTGCGAGGGAGAGGGATTTTTCAGATGCATGAAGCCACCTCAACGCTTACTTGAATTTGTACTAGGTCTTAACTTGATTTTTTATGTATTTATTTATTTTTATTATACTAACAAGTCAAAATCTCAGTGCCATTAGAAAAGTCGTGGCACTGAAAGAGCCTCAGGTTCACCCTTGATCCTGTAATTATGCTTTCCAAGGAGCTATCTTGTTATCTAAAACTCAACTGTGTCATTAGTTATAGCTCATTTTTGCAATTACAAGCTACATATTTGTCATACCTATGGAAGCAGAAAACATTAACATTATACATCTGTGGTTTATGCAGCCTCAGCAGGAATTGCTAATGAGGAAAATCTTCCTTTCTGTCTCTTTTTAAATTTTTTTTTTTTTCCAAAAGCTTTTTCCAAAGCAAAGTCCTGTAAATGGAGATTGAGCCTGAAAATTCAAATGGTGAAGTGCCCTTCTTAGGCTGCCTTCTTGCTTTGCTATGGAGATATCTCTGTCTATAGTAACAGACCATGGTAATAAACTCCCTGAATTTGTTTCTTCTATTCTTAAAATATGTCGTTCTTCATCTTGTTTCCACAAATAAAAATGTAAATGCAAATATCAGAAACATGATTAGTGCAACTAAATAAACAATAATCTTAGCAAGCATCTGTCGTCATAGGAAAACTTTGCGCTGTGGAGGAAAGTAAAGCTCAAATTCAGTGTCTCCCTTCTTTTCTCACAATTTCTATTCATTTGCAGTCCAGGTAGTTAGCTGAGTGGTCAGCAAAACTAAACTCATGGCTGAGTGGTGAGAAGGATGTGTTTATGCTTTTCCAGGTCAGCATCTTGAGTTTGGTGACTTGGTATGTGTCAGCTGTGGTCTTCTTTCACATCTGCATTACACATTGTAAAATCGCTGTAGGTGTCTCCGTGAAGCCATAGCCAAACTGCAGTGACAGTGGAGTCTCATGCATGGCAGATGGTCGTCTTCACCCTGTAAGAAGGGTTTCTTCATGCTTATGGTGCCCTCCTAAATCATGTTTTTCCGGTCTGTCCTTTTATCCTGTGTGCTCTGTGGACTGATTATTTTTATCCCTGCCCTGCTCTCTGCCTGTTGATCTTGATTTCTCTCTGCTGCTATATTCAGTTTAGTTTAATTCTGCCCACTGCCTAGGTCTCCATGCCCATGATACACTCTGTTCCACCCAGCCTTCCAGGTGTGAGTGAGCTTTACTCTGTGATAGCTCACAATTCTTGTTTAAGATCACTTTCCTCCTCTTATCTCTATGCACAGTGGGGCATTTTTCACTTATTTGCATTTTTTCCTTACTCCTGTGGTTGCTGAAAAGTCACTCATTTAAAATCTTGTATTTCAAACAAGTAAATATCTGGAATAGGGCAACTCTGCAAAGGGTATGCTTTCGGTTCAGGATACAGTAATAAATTGTAATACAGCACTTCTTTTGCAGTTCTGTAAAACCTTTAAGCAAACATGCAGAATACTTTTAAGTTACTGCTAAGTATCTCGCAGTAGCATAGTAATTAAAATTCATGGTCCTTTTCCTCAAAGTCATGCTGGCTGTAAAGAGTAATATTTAGATCACTTTTTATACAAATACAGCATTGACTTTCAAGTGTTAGTGGATTAGTTTTTTCTGGAAGTGATGATGTATTTAATTTTTGCTTGGCAAAAACGGTGACTGCTATTTACTGGATTTGTTGCTTTTATGACCTGTAGATGCGCAGTGTGTGTGTGCCAGCATACATAATCCCCATTTTATTCTTTTATGCAGTTAGAGTAGGAAAAGAGATTTAATACTTTGATGTCATCCACACCATGAAGAGTTACAATAAACAGTAGGAAAACAGCTGTAGCCATCTTATGGAAACAAGGAACTTCAGTGCAGCAACAATTGTGCATGACCATAGCACAGTCCTGCTGCAGATGACGTTGGCTTCCTTTCTGCTCTTCAGAAATGCCAGTTGAGTGGTTTTTGCGTCCGTTTGCATGTACTGGATGAACTTCAGTCAGAAATCCTGTCTACACCCCTAGTCATCAAGGCCGAGCAGGGTGGATGCATGCGGTCTAGGAGCAGAAATACAGATGTTTGAAAACTGCTATATGGTCTGCCTAAGGGACTGAATAGGGTTGCAGGATCTGATTGGGGACAGTGTGCCATGTCCTGAAGCACAGCTTCAACAGCTGTCTGTTGGCTTCCTAAGGCATCATGAAAACACCTTGCATTTTTTTAGGTGTTTCCAGTTTGAGTATTGCCACAGTTGGTTATTTCCCTTCCGATCAATCTTTTATTCTGGCTGATGGAATTACGTCTTTCAATGATGTCATAATTAGCAGTGCTGAAGTAATTTATCTCAATTTGCAGTAATCTTTCGTCTGTTTTCACAGCTTACCTTCATATTGTATTCTGCAGCGTGCTTTGTGTATGGAGGTAACGGCAATACTGTTCCAAGGGTGTTCAAATGAAACGACAAAACATTTCAGCATTTCTGTTTGTCTGAAGCAGCCAGATTTTTCTGTATCCACAGAACTTAACTTAAGCTTGTATTTTTCTGAAACTAAAACCCTGTTCAAATAATGTATTTAAATTGTTTCAGATGCACAGTGTTGCTTTGTTGACAACAGCTGTCTGTTCTGGAAACAATAGCATTGGTTTCTAATTAGGGCTTACATTGAGAAAATTGTATCTAGACTTTATAGAAGATGATATGATTTCTACAGAAATGGGAAAAAGCCCTAGAGGATATTCACACTGCTCCACAGGGCCTGAAAAAAAGCAAACACTCTTCACCTTATTGAGTTGTTGAGATTAAAGGTGCAAAAATGATATGTTTTATAGTCTGCGGGCTATGGGTTGTTTCCAAAGGGTCCTGCCATGCCAGGTCTCCTGGGGGACCTTTGGCGGTGCTCGCCCCAGTGGCCAGAAACCAGGCAGGGTCCTGTGGTGCTGGCCGTCTCTTCCCCATCTTTGTGCCCCTCCAGTCTCTGCAAAGAGCAGGCTCCCCACAAGGCAAAAAAAGAAGAGAGCCTGACTTTCAGCTTGTTTGATGATGGATCTCCCCTAACAGAGAGTCTGTGCCAGGGTTGGCACCACCCGGAGCATTGCAAATGCGATTGGCTTGTGCCAGTGTAAATCAGGAGTTGTTTTTGTCGGAGCTGGTGGTCTGTTGCATGGAGCTGATTTGCTCCATTTCTGTCATCCCATGGCAAGTCCCTTCACCCAAGGGCTTGGAGGAGCAGGCAGTGCCCTGTCCCACGTGCAGCTTTGCTCTGTGGAGGGGCGAGGTGGGAGGACCACGCGGGTATTCACCAAAGCCAGATGTGTCAGAGTCCATCCATGGCCCTGGGAAAAGCAAAGCACAAAGTGAATGTGTTTGAGGTTTACTTTACCAGGCTTATTCACTTTCATATCATCAGTCTCCCGTCTTTTTAGAAACAAATCTGCTAAAATAACTCTATTTTGATGACAGCTTTTTTCATATAGATGTATAAGGAACAAGGTCTTTTTATGAAAATCCTTTTGTATATTTTAATTCAAATGAAATTCATATTTAAATCATTCGCATTAGCTAAAATGTAAATTCAGATGCTAAACTGAACCAATCTGTCTGCTGCATATGCTTTATCACCTAACTGTCTTGACAACCCTTGTTAACATTTATATAAACTGTACAGGCTAATAATAATGACAATGATGGAATTAGCTCATTACTATTTTATTTTTGTTATATAATTTTAATCTCTGTAGGAAGGAGAGCCACTATATCTTTTGAATTACTCAATGACTCTGCTTTACTATTATTAGTTATTTGTATGCGTTTGTTTTTCTAGATAGCACAGAAAAGCATGCTGATTTCCTTGCAGGGTATACAGAAAGCCGTCTGTTGTGCTTGTTATCTAAATTATTATGTCATTTAATAATGATATTTTAGCATGTTTAACTGACCTTTCTCAGAAATGTATTCAGTGCTGAATCTGGTTGACTGTAATTTGCAAAGTAATTGTGGACAACATGATCATGCATCTCATCCACTCTATAGAAACTTTTTGGATGTCATGTCATGGACTTGTGCAGAGAAGTTAGTGAGCTGGTGTCAAACTACTGAGTAGTCAGTAGAGCAAGGTAACAGGTTGCAGTGTGCATCCTGGAGGAACGGCACAACAGTTGTCTTACAGCCTTCGGGGTCCAGAGTTTTTCAGTTCCACTAGTCTCTTTGCTCTTTTATAAGATATGTAAGTTTGGTGGTTAATTTATTTCTGTATTTTTCTATACTGACATATAGAGTATTTTCCCCTTCTTCTTCTTGTGTCAGTTACACATAAAGGCAAATATGGGTGATTCTAATCTTTCATACTTTGAGCATGAACTGCTTAAAATCTACACTTTTGAGATAGAGCAGTAATCATGATTGGTAACCAATGTACAAGAAAGGTAAAACCATCAATTTTAAATGGTTATATGAAATATATATATGCTCAAGAACATAGTTTCACCATGTAAAATTATTTATTTGAGCTAGTTTTAACTTCCTATTTAGGATTTTCACATGAGAAATAATAGCATATAGTTTTGCAAAAAACCTCACTAAAAAGCTGGTTTGCCTTCAGTTATCATTTCTCTGGTAAATTGATCCTTTTATAAATAATGTGAGAGAGCAAGCCATGTGACTGGGTGAAGCTTGAAATATCTGATTTATAATTATAGCTTTTAAATTATAGGTAAAAAGAGAAATTCCCTTTAATTTTAAGCTTTATGTTTATATGTAGGGAGCAAAAATCAGTGGTGCTAAAGCACAGAATTATAGCAATATGTTACTAATAGCATGATATGGTATTGTCACGGAGGGACTTGAAAAATTGAAAAACTCCACTGGCCGTTTTGAATGACGTGAAAGAGATTTTCCTGCTGTAAATTCTTGCATGCCATACTGACTGGTTTTGATTTGTGCTTTCAAAGTTGTATCAGCTGTGCTTATTCTTTTCCTCTTTGCTTTTGTTGAGGACCTTCAAAGTCATTAGCAGCTCTCTAGCTGGGAACCGCAATGAGCCTGCTCCTCTTGCCCTGTGTCAGTGCCTCCAGCTGGTTCCTTTCTATGAGTCTGTTCCCTCTTTCACATGCTCTGGCACAAGCCTACGTATTCGAGACAAAATGTTGCCATTACATAAGGAATGTGACTTGTACAGTGCACAAGTGGTGTGTGGGTGATGGCACATCTTGGGGAGAGTGGAGCTATGGGCTGTGTAAAAATAGGCATTGCGGTAAGTGCCAAAATGAGAAAGTTACATTGTCGACTGAACAACTAAACCTAATCCCTCTTCTCCTGCCCACTTTCCTCCCCCAGCTTCTAATAACTGTAATCCAATAAAATAAGTGACATGAGCTGAAAGGAAGTAGAAACTGGCTTAATTTCTATCACTTGTCAAATATTCAATCATTTCACCTGCTATGGGTTGCATTGAAAATCAGCCACTTTTTTGAGTTTGTAAAATGTTTCAGTGGGCAAACAGAAAGCATTGGTCAGTTCTGTGCGTGTATGTGTGTATATATACACACACACGCACACACAAATAAAAATCTACATGAAGGGCTGTGCTCTTCACTGGCATATTTAAGGATCATTCAACTGCTTTTAAAAATGTGTTAAACAGCAAACAGGGAGGAAGTTGAGAATAGAATGGTTAACTATGATGAATTAGTGTCAAAATGTGAATTTGATTAGTCATTTTATATTAGCTGTAATTACGGAATGTTACTGCAAATAAATATGTACATTGGGATATACCAAAATGTAATGTTATTGATTGCATCTGACATTTAGATAATAAGCTCCTATTGAAATCATACAAAAGGTAATTTTAAATCTTATGTCTTTATCAGAGTTATGGTTTTATGGTCAAAACATTAAATTAGTTGGTTTTATACTACAGCTGTGATGCAGTTTAATTTTTCAACATTGACAGCTCTGTCTGTAAGAGGCTAAGTTTGAAAATGTTTCTCATGGTCCACTGGTGTGGACAGCCACCCAGCCAGACCTTCAGATGCTTCCAGGGCTTTCAGGTGCCAAATAGCGCTCTCTTAATATTGCATCTTGCACAAATCTAGAAACCATTGGTCTGTGCTTCAGCTTTGGGATTTGAGACATATATTTTCTGGATACATTTGGCTTAAAGCCAAAGGAGAGCTGAAACTTTGCAAACCAGCTGCCATGTTACCAGCCAGCTCTGGTTCAGCCTTGGAGTTTGTAAATAGAGAGAGGTTCCTGTGTGCCAGGAGTTACCAGTATGAGTGTGGGTTCATTGGGAGAAGTTCACAGTGCTAGGAAGGAGGCAAGAAGCTTGTTTTTCTACTTTAAAAGGGTGGGTTTGCTAGGATGGGTAATGCCATGCCATTAATATGCCTGTTTGTCCTTGAGTCCTGGGTGGCCCAGGAGAAACCTGTTGCTGGATGTGTGCGAAGAATGGTTTTATATTGCCTTGGTAGCTGCCGATGAATGCTTGAGGCAGCTGAGCAACGCCCACCTCAATTTATAACTCTGCTTTGCTTTGCTTGGTATTTCAAAGAAAGGCCAGCAGTCTTGGTGAAAACAAGGGAGTTGGCAGATCTGAGCTTTCAGCAGCTTGTGAGAGGTTCCCACCTAAAGAACAACTTTGAGGCACATGATAAAGAGATGTGTAACGTGTCCGCTTTGTGAAAAGACTGTGCCGTTTCGGGTACGTGCCTTGCTGAGCTGCCTGTTTTCTCTCGTGCTGCACGGCCTGCTGACCTGCAGGGTTGTTGCTATGATGGGTGAGCTCCGTTACTCTAGCAGTTAGAGAAATCTGCTATTTACTTATTAGAAGTGCAATGGTGAAAGCTGGCTTTTTTTTTTGCTGAGACATGTATCAGTATAGGTTAATTATGCTCAATAGACCTGTGTGTGATTACATAAATCACAAATTATTTAAAATTATGACTGCGATTTGATGAGCTTGACTATTCAGCATCTTGGGGGGAAGAGAGAGAGACTTCCAATGGTTTGTTTGGCATAAAGAGGCTTAACTCTAATGCTTTGCTGCTCATGTTTGTGATGCATTCACCTCGTCTCTGTTTGCAAAATCAGAGTCAGTGGGCCAACACTTAAAATCTTTGAAATCCAGGCAAACTGCTTTTGACTTTATGAAATCTTAGCCTGGGAGAGATAAAAGGCTGCATGAAAACAAACACAGAAGTTAGTTAACCTGTCGTTTGCAGACTGGCAGCACGTGCCTAAAGTCATCAAAGGAAGCATACCCCTTGCTGACCTGAACTTGCCACCAGTGGCATAACTCACACGTGACTTCTTATTGTAAATAGTGTGGTTATAGTGGGATTTTTTTTCTTAACTCCTCTCAATGCTGTCTTGGTCAGAAGCACAAGACTGACTCATTCCTGTATCTGGGTATTGACGTCATTGTGATGCACTTTTCATTTCTAGCATGAATGTTCCAGTTTTTCCAGTAGGGAATTTAAAACGAATACGTGATGCTCTTTATTATTAATAAGAAGTAAATGAACTAGAAAAGTGACATTCATGGGCTTTCCAACTCATTCTCCATTGCGTTGAACATATTGGACATCAGAGCCTGTCAACACAGTAATCTGAAAACGTCTCCTTCAGTGTTTCACTCTTAAGAGCCTGAATTATTCATCAGAGATTTTACTATGTTAACATACTCTTATGATCACATTGAATTTAATTCCAGTGCATGAAAAAACAAGTTTGCTGTTTATGTTTGCATAAAAACAGATACATGTATTAATGCTTTATCAGCCGCCCTTCTAAATTCATTGCAGAAGGAAGCACTAAGTAATGTCAAATTACTTTTTATTCTGTGGGATGGGGAGACTGCAGCAGGATGCCCTCCATGCTCAGGTCCACACGTGCAATGCATGTCACAGCACTGTGCTGTGGGGAGGTGGAAATGCCCTGGGCAAGATGAAATACTTCGGAGCACAACAGAAAGTTGTGATTCAGTTCTGATTCAGTTACTGCTTGGTAAAAGGGTGGGAAGTTTTTCTAGTCTGTCTTTTTTTTTTTTTTTTTTTTTTCTTCTTTTGATTCTTTTGTTTGTTTGTTTGTTAGGGGTTTTTTCCCTCCCTGGAAATAAACACTGTGTGCTGGTAGCATATGTCCTATTCTAAGATCACTAGCAGCCCATGAAGATGGCTAATTACTCAGATCTGGGTCTTTCACACATCCCAGTCGGAGATGATGACAGTTGTGTGTATCAGCATCCATTCCTGAAATCTTTTAGATTGTATGCTTTTGTAGGAAGAGCACAGAGATAAATTTATTTTGAAATATAAAAAGGTGTGTATTACTTATCTAAAAGGAAGAGCCACAACCTGACAGTAAGTCCAGGTAGTACAAAAGTGGCTGGAGCTTTGTTATAGGATCACCGATCAGTGGAAAGCCTAAAAGCAAGTTTTAATCCCAGATCTTAGACATCCTCTTGAAGTCAAAGGAGATGACAGTATGGCTGCATTTCTCCTCCCGCTTTTCCTGCAGCCCACTGTCCCAATCACTCTTGCGAGGTGCTAAGCTTAGTCTCGGACATCCTGCAGGCTTCACCCTGTGTTGTGAACACTGCAATGCCGATGTTACCAGCAGCCAGTTGTCTGTCGTCTCACTCACAGTGGCACAGCCCATGTCTCCTACCAGCCTCATGAACACCAAACGTGGTGACAGAAGGGAGCCCTGTAGAGTTCCTGCTTAAAGAGCTTCAGGTGGGACCTGTAAAGACTCCCGAGGGGAGTAAATGCCTGAGGGCCACTTTGTGTCTTTCCAACAGAAAAAAAGAGAAAGAAACTGAGTGCCTAGAACTGCTGTAGCTGGTCAGCAACACCTCATGGTCATATGTAGCAAAGATACCCCATAAATCTAATAATTTCTTGTAGTTAGATCATGGTTATCTTTTTTTCTCTGAGATCCTGCGCATGTGTTTTATACACATCAGTCAAGTACTTTTGTGTCCTTGAACTTCCAGCAACAAGCCACTGTCTAAATGCAGGTAGTACTGTAAAATGAAGCGTTGTCCAGTTCTTTTCCAGTGGCAGCGTTTTCAGCCGTGTTTCAGCAGTCTGGCATTGTTTGCCTCTGCCCTTTTGATTCTGCTGCTGACCTAGTGCCCACAGAGCTTGTCTGGATCTCTGCAGCTGCCGTCGCTGTTCTGTTGTGCCCTGAAGTGGAAGACAGTCCCAAGCTGCCTGCCCCAGCCTGACACTGGTGTGGATGCTCATGGGGCTAACGCATATTTCTGCAGCACTACGCTAGGCCATACTCCCATGTCTGCCCACACCGAGAGATGCTATCAAAAAGTTTGCTTTGCCTCTCCTTGTTCTCTGGAGCTGTACATTTGTGTTGTGCTCATGACCAAAACCAGCTTCTCATTCTCCACTGACTTCCCCCTGCACTGATCCCTCAGGCAGGGAGCGTGGCAAAAATGCTCTTTGCAACGCACTGTTCTGGTTTGGCACTTGATGTCAGCTCCGCAAAATCCTGTGGCCGTCTTCATCTGGGAAATGAGCTGTGTTACAATACAATTAAACTCTTGTCTCTCTCTAATCACTCTGATCAAGACTGATAATGAAATCAAAGCTGTTGCTCCCTGGCTGGCATATTTTCCCCACCTATTGCAGAGCTGCATCTGAAATTTCCTTTTACTGTCCATGACTTGTATGAGGAGCTTTGGCAAGTTAAGAGTAAAAACTATTTTGAAAGTACTGTGCCTAGCTATTTAGAGAACAAAGTCACTATGACTGCTAAGAAGTCTGCACAGGTTGGAATTTTAGACCCAAAAATGGGTCTACAATTGCTGAGTGAATCAATTAAAAACTGAGATTAAAGAAAAGGGGAAAAAGAGAAGACAGACTTATTCTAGTGAGGCAAGCAGGGAAAGAGATAGATCCTCTGGCACTGCCTGGAGAAGATAGGCAGCTTCACAGGTGACACTTCACAATCATTTCAATAGCTGAAATGAAGTTTCTGAAAGACTTAAGTTCTTCTGACTTGCTTTACAAAACACACTCCTTTTCTAATGCTTACCTTACAGTAGTATTGGTCTACTAAAAATGCACTAATTAATTTCTTCCTGAAGTTACTGCAGTCCTAAAGTTATTCCTGTTTTCCCCGAGAAATAAAGTTTTTTAAAGAAATAAAAATTCAGGACATCAGGTTTCTGTACTGCAGTTTGCAAAAATGAGAGGTTAGAGGAATGGTGATGCTGGTGAAAATCTTTTCACTCCCATGGCTGTCTGAACCTTGAAAGAAAAAAGGAAAAAAAACAACAACAAAAATTTAGACCTTTAATTATAATCTAATCATCTTGATCAGAGCAATAAATGTAACAAATGTGAGGCAAGTATGTGTGTGAGAGTGCAGGACAGAGAAAGGTTTAGGGCAAGGATCAGTGGAAAATCTTTAGAAATGATGTAAGAGAAAGCAAAGGCAGGGATTGGAGTTTGTAGCCTACAGCAGAGACTATAAAAACTCTGAAAGAAAGCTGAACATTAGGGATAAGTTAGGGGGAAGAACATAGCAGGACCCTTAAGGTTGGAATTGCTTGTTTCCAATGCAAGGTAAGAGGAGTGAGGACAGAGATGGGCTGGGGATCTTTTGTGTCTTCTGCTCTGTTTACGGAAACTTTCTTCCCTCTGTGCTTTCTTCCTTTTAATTTTTTTCAAGTTTTTTGTATTAACAGGCATGCACAAGGTATACACAAGCCCGTGTCTGATGGGAAAAGCACAGCTTCTTTTTCCAGTTTGGGATTAAGATAGTAAGATGCTTATCACCTAGTATTTTTGGTACTAAAACTGAACTAATAATATTCAGTGGAAACTTATATCCTTCAGTTAATCAGCCAATATTTAAACAAGATGTGTCAGTGCATTTTACAACCGTGACTAGTTACTTTCACTGCTGTTGCAGTGCCTTGCAGTAAACTGCTGTCTGTTTATATTGTTATGGATTTTCCTCTGTATATGTTATTGTCAAATGCATATTACTTCTTAAAGTAAGCTCTAGAGCTATGACAGAATAGTTCCTTTGCATTACTAAATACCATATGTGGTGGACAAGTTTGCTGCATGTAATATATTGTAAAACACAACATAAATGGTTTAGGGAAAGTATTCAATGTATGGATTTGCAAAAGGGTTTTATTATATCTCCTATTAGATAAATGTTGATCCAGATTCTGCCACATTCCTGCAATAATAGAACAATCTGGCAAAAACATTCCTACGCTAACAGAGTAATTAGCATTATCCAGTGATCTGACTGCTTCAGCTTTGTACCACTGTAAATGAAGGCAGACTGATTCAGTGATAGTCATTGTAATTTCTCCATTCTGAGTTCAAAACTATTTCACTGTTTCTTTTTGCCTCCCAGACTGGAGTTGTACAAGTAAATACATGTGAATAACCTTTGGTTTAGATGTCCAGAGGCTACAATGAAGTTCAGAATCCACTGATTTTTGAAGCACAAACACACAGTGCCTTTAGCTTTCCTTACTTGGCTTTTCAGTTAAGAATGACCACCCTCTCATGGGCAGTGCAGAGCTGGAAGCTGAGGAGCTGTGGGGACATTTTGTGCCCCTGCCCACTGATTCACTCAGGAAACCTGAGGCAAATTATTACATTTATCTGTCTCTGCTCTCAAGAGCTCTGTATTCAAAATGCAGCTCAACCAACTTTTCTGTAAAATACTTTGAATATCATGAGGCATAATAGGAAAAAAAAAAAAAAAACCCACAACACAAAAAACCCCAAACCCCAAACAAAATCCAAACCAAGCAAATCTGTGGTGTTAAAGATGGGAAAACTGCAAAATATATCTGGCTGGACCAGGTGTTCTTCAATTTCAGCAGATTAGGGCTTCATTTTCACTCTTTGAATGAATGACAAGTGTACCTCTCCAGGCTTCTTAAACAGCAAATTACAAAATTTGAACCATACAGCAGCTGTAAGAGCTCTCTTGCCTGACCCTGACAAAGATTGCAAGTGGTTGCAGCTTTCCTTTCCTTGTTAGTCAACCCAGAGAAACAGATTACTCTCTAATTTCCATTTGCAATGTATCTTCACCAAGAGTTTTCTTCTTCAAGTAACATTTTTTGATCAGAACATTTAAGCATTTATCCAGTAAATCAGCATCCGTGTTTGAGTCTTGTTAAGACATCCCAATGCCATTCTTGTCTCTTCAGAGCTTATCTGGGAGGCATGTCTTGAAGGATATTTTTACTAGAATTTAAATGGCCTGTGTTTTTATATTAATAATATATTCTGCTAATATACTTTTCATACCAGGTATGAAGAACTTGTACTTATCACTCCAGTGCTGTTAGGAAAGGAGATGATTTTTCTAATATAGAAAAATACAATATATTTCTTGATAATTTTTATTGATAGAAGGGTTTCTTATTTTTACTTTAAATGCTGAAAATGACACTCTAACAATGAATAGTTCTTAGTTCTCATGCTAAAGATGAAGACAGCTAAATGTAAAGTTGTTAGAAATGTTAAGAAAAGTTGGCATGTTCAGTCAGTACATACATAAATAGTGTAGGGTTGAGAGTTTGTTGGCAATGAAGAATAGTCTAATAATGTTTTGTTTTCCATTGTGCATACCAGGAGTACTGCAGCTTGCTCAATTACCTTACTTAGGAAAAGTATAAATAGGTTCTTCCTATTAAGAGACATTTTCTTACACTTCATAGCATCCTTCTTATTTAGTAGTCCCTAGGCTTCTAGATGGGTGTTATTGCTTCTGTTTGTGTCTACTGCTTCATTGTCTCCTACTTTTATAGTATTGATGTAAGTTTAGGGTTTTTAATTTCTAAAATCTGTTGCTAAAAACAGATTTATTACATAGTGTAGTCAGTTTTGCAGGATGCCCAACTTGTCTCCTTCCTGCCCATTCTAAGGAAAAGTGTCCTCATTTGTTCTGCATGGCTGTTTGGTTTCATGCTCTTTATTTAAATAAAGAGATGAGGACCACAACTGACTGGTCCTCCACAAGTGTTTGTCCACTTTTGTCAACTAATTTTTCCCCAAATCACCCTTCTGTCTGTTAAGCAAATGCACTCCAAAAAGCTGTGTTCATTTGTACGCTTTCCAAACTCCGCACGGGAACTGTAGGGCCACATTTTCAACCTTTCTCCATACGAGCCCTGCGGTCCATGTGCTGCCCCCACAAGTGTTGCATTTTCTGTGGGCAGGGTCAGTGCAGAGTCTAGTCAAGCCCTGCAGGGACTAAGCCATCACTTGAATCTGTTTTATCTGAGTACAGGTGGTAGAAACAGTTGTATACTTCAGCATCCTCTGACCACATCTGCATCTACCAAAAGTGCAGCTATCAATATCTGAGTCAGCATTTAAAATAGATACTTCAGTAAAATACAGGCAAAGATGACTAGCATGGTGATACGAAAACACATCAGGACCAAACACTGGAAATCAGATTGTTACAGTGAATGCAATTATTGAAATGAAGACTTTGAAAGCGTCGTCTGGAGACACTTTTAAGGAACTTAATTTTCAGAAAGTGGACATCCTTGGCCTTGAAATACTGTCTGACAAGATGTTTCATTTGGGATGCAGAAATACCTAGGCATTATCTAAAAATCACTAGTTGTATGCCTCTTGCATAAGTTCATGAATTTTAAGTTCTCTCTGGTTACATCAAATGAAACCTACCTGCATCTATTTATCTACATAGTTTGTAAACTGAAAATAGAGGGAAATGTACATTGTTAGATGTTGACAGTATCTGTACCGTGTATCTAATAAAATATATGGCATTGTTAAAAAATCTACATTTACTCCAGGAAACACATTATTAATAACATGACGTGCCTGACACTGACTGCTTAGATTTCATTTTGCCACAAAGTCCCAAGCTTCAATGTCTTGCTTCGGTATCTTTTTAGAAAGCAGTATGTAGGAAGTGCTCCACATCTCATTTGTGGGATGAGAACAAAGCCACCACTCTAACCTATTTCTGGACTCGGCTTTTTTTTTCTGAGGAAAGGACTTGTTTTGATTTTTCTCCCTTTTCTTTGATGTTTACATGACTAGAAAATTACACTTGAGATGCACATGGTCCCTTAGTCTTCTGAAATCACTAGAACAGCTGGTATGGGCATATTTTTGGCTTTGTGGTAACAAATATGATCAGGGGATCCATCCTACAACATATAGAAGTAGGGCAAATTTGTTTCAGCAGGAGCAGACTTATTCTCAGAGCTTCACACAAGCCATTTATAAGTTGTTCTTTTGGTAAGCTACTCATTCATCATAATTTTTTCTGGCCGAGGTAGATTCCCATTAGGTGTTGAATCCAAGGCTAGTGAGGCCAGTGTCAGGACTCAGTGGTACATTTGATTAAGATAATAATCAAAATATTATCAACAAGCAGTTAATATTCTATTTTGTGGCACTGGAGCAGCAACAAAATACCTCAGTAACTGGTTTGCAGACACAGCTGTGATTTCCCCAGCTGGTTGGGATCTGCATGGTATGAGAGATCCTCATGGCTAACAGGTGATGGAGGCTCACCGGTACCATCCCAGTGCTTATACAGCAGAAGGACTGGAGTCCTAATAGGTACTGCCAGGAGCTTCCCAGTGCTTATGAGATGGTCATGCCTTGGCTTTGCGTCAAGTTAGTTTAGGAGCATACAGCACAACCCCCCAAGGGCTTCTGGGCTCAGCCACAACGTGCTCATTGCAAGAGCAAGGTCCTCGTTGGCAGGGGAGCTCCAGCATGTCCCGTGTTGGCATTACGACAGGCAGAGCATAGTCATCAATATATAGTGGCAGCTGAAGTGAAAGATTACAGTGCAAGGCATGATGTCTTGCCTCAGTTCTCTTGCTAACAGGCCAGCAAGAAAAATAAAGCTCTTGTGATTTATACTTGCAAAGTAATCTCCACAGTAATGTGAAATATGATAGTTCAAATGGGTAAGAACAATGATAGCTGTTACCATTTTTGACAGGCAATGGGTTTGGAGCTTGGTGATGAATTGCATGCTGTCTGGAGTTTGTTCAGCCCACTTATCTTCAGGATGTCATTTTGTTTTCTGTTTTTTTTCTTTAAAAGAAAAACAACTTTTAAGTCCTTTGGCTTGATGTTGGAGGCATAACAGTTTCTGTTTGGTAAAGAATTTTTCTTTCCTGTGATCTTTTTTTGGAAAATGGCTCTGCAGAGATTCCTAGGAAAAAGTTTTCAATGTTTATCCTGCTTTGATAAGGTAGAATAATGTTCTCTCTTTTATCTTTAATTTTATTTCAATTGGACTTGCAACAAAGATACCTAATTATATGAGGAATTCTAGTTTTGACACATTTCAAACTAAAGTATCACTAAAATGCATAAATATGTCTGAATTTCAGACTTGCAATTACATTTAGTGAAGGGTATACTGTATTTTATGTTGAATAACACCAGACCAGACTCTGAGATTCTAAAGACATGGAATTATCCCCGAGTCCCTTCACCACAGATCTCACAGAGGTAGGTCAAGGGTTTTCCAGAAGAAGGATAGAAACTCAATACAAGTGGTGAGGGTGCATCTTGCAAAGGTCTATGTGGTTGTCAGAGCTTTGCTCGTTCTCCTTCAGTAAAAACTACTGTCAAGCTTCGCTTTAGGTCTGTCTTGGAAAGGGTCACGGTTAAAATGTGGATGGGGTGAAGTAGTAACCAGTGCGTGGCTGGGAAAGCCCCTTTAGGCAGGAGGGCTCTGGTTACCCAATTGCAACAGATGAGCTCAAGGAGAAAATGCAACAACTGCTTTTAACAACTAAGATCATATGATATGGCTGAAGGTGGAAAGCTAAGTCCCAGGCTGGCAGAAGACAGTGTGATTTTTATTATGTTTACATAGTCCTATCACACTCTTAGTTTTGCAAATGCTTTTCTAGAGCTAAACTGTTCCACCGGAACAACCCCGCTTCTTTCTCCCACTTTGGTCCCTTCACAGTGTGAAAATCAGCACAACAGGATCTTGCTGGACATGTTTTGCTCTCTTTCAAACCGGTGACATTGCTGCTTAGCTATTCATTTCCATGGGAACTAGAGCCAAGCTTTAAGTCCTTACAGTTTCCTCTGCTTCTAATTTCACTGGCGTCGAGTTCTGACCAGTTAATCAAATGTCTTTTGTGTTGCAGGTGCCTTGATGTTTATTTTGATTAGTGTACCAGTCGCTATTTTTAGCTCTTTGGTCTTTGGGTTGAATGAATACCAGCACAGACCTTAACCGTAATAAACATGTGTTTTTAACCTTGCCACTTATTTTTATGTCTCTGTATCCAAATAATAAGGATGTGGTTACCTGTGAAGGTAGCAGACTACTACTTCAAACTTCAATGCGCACCCACATACAAAAATATACATTGTAGAGGGTTACAGCTTTAAAAAAACCCAGACAGACCCTTGTCTGACTTTAATGGCTGTTGCCATCCGACTGACAGACAGTGGTACCACCTGGCTTCCTGCTTGGACTTTGTCCTTTGATTCCCGTGAACCAAGGCTGCTTCACTCTTACAGAATAACCAGCGGCTTTCTTCCTTGCTACTGATCCCTCATAGACTATATATATATATCTATATGTAAAATGGGGTAACCAAATAACAGAAACACACGTAAAATATATTAGAAAAAGCCAAGCAAGAAAGTACAAAGCCAAATGTTTTTTACCATGTGTTTCCTGCCTGATCTAATGGGATAAAACAACTACTGTACATCATAGAAATGTATTTATACGTCCTTTCTATTTCCACTTTTGCCAAGCAGAGAGTCAGCAAAGAATGGCAGAATCAGGCTTGAATTACACTCTGGGGCAGGACCTGGAGACAGAGTAATCTGCAAATTAGCAGATACCTTTGGCATTAGAGGCCCCAGCCTAGTTCTTGTTAACATCAGTTGAAATATTCCCACCTGAGCGAGCTGGAGGCACATCAGATTTTAACAGCTAGATCCAAACAAGGGCTTAAACAACGTAGCTTAAACCTATGGCCAGAGCTAACCCCTGCAGTAAGCAGTTTCCTGGACCAAAACTTGACCCTCCCTGCATTATTTCAAGGCTCTGTAGGCATCTGCAATTCTACAGCTGTGGCATGTAGTCAGAACGCCACCAGTCTGAGCAATGCATTCCCACGTTAGCTTTTCCCAGCTATGGGAGCTGTATAACTTTATTCCAGGGTCCTAAGAAGATCCTGGAAGTTGTGACTACCAGTAACTTATGTTGGGGACTGGTGAAATGCAGCCTTGCTTTCAAAATGCTGCTGGAGAGGTGTGTGATTTCTGTAACAGCTTTTAGCACCGACCCAGTATGTGGGGAGGTCAGGGACAACCTGTGTGGCTACGAGCCAAAGTCTTCCTGCTTACAGGTGGGTGCCTAGTTCATCTGGTTTTGACACAAGTTTGCATTCATTGCTGCTGCTGCTGCCAGGGCTGGTCCGTTGTGCAGAAAGGAATTAAAAGATCTGCAGGGTTGTAAAGAAGCAAAGAGGAGGGAGCTGATTCTGCACCCAAAGGTGAAGAGCGTTCAGCTGGCACTATCTGGTTGCTGGGTTTTATGCAGTGACTCCATAAGGGAAAACATATTAACAGCCATGAGAACAGACTCTCCCTTTGTTTTCACTTCTTTAAGACCTTTGGAGCCAGATTCCTCTGGGACCGCAGCTGCGAAGTCATTAACAGATTGTTCTCCTTTGCAGATGCTGCAGTTCCAGCTTGTTGTGGTGCATTTGGCCCTTGTGATTACCCTGCTGCAGTGGCACTCTAGCTCAGTGCTCCTCGCAAAGGCAGCTCCGGAGGTAGGTGAATGTTTCTGCTGGTTGTCACGTAACCCTGCTCTTCCTCGGGTTGTTCTTGGCCACAGAGTGTGAAAGACACCACAGTATCCAAACAGGGTTGGAAGGTGAGCGACCAGTACTGACTTTGCACGGGCAAAGGAGGAGCCTAGTGAAAAGAGTGACGCTAATAGCATGGCTCTGGGAGGACAGGCAGAAGGAAGTCTCGCCCAGATTCATGCAACCTCTGCTGAAATATCATGGGATTTTCTGTGTGCTAAAACGTTGTCCAGTGACTTTGGATAGAGAACTTCCTGACGAGGAGAAGGACGTGATGGCGGCAGGGAAAGTAAACTCCTCTGACACTGTAGGGAAGGTTTCATTCTTCTTAAAGACAAATAACAGCATGAGAAGTCAGCAGCTTTCAAAAGCCATAAGGAGATCCCTAAGAGAAGACCACCTGCACAAAAGTTACAAATCAAAGGTGACAGAACAGACCAGGAGATGGAAGCAGCGGAGTACCTTACCTAAGCTTGCAAAGGAAAGCAGCAGATGAAATGTGAGAATTGTCTCGTGTTTCATCCAGGATGATATGCAGGGGTTGCACCTGAAAATACTTCTACTGCATTCTCTTTTTTTATGTCATCTTGACATGAAACAGATTTGGCAGGAAAGGTATTTATGTAACGGTTTCATGCCATAAAAAAAATCAAGGATCTGAAAGTTTAACGCAAGTAGCACTGTTTGGCTGTAGGGTCTTTACATCGGTTTTAAAGATCAGCTTAGAAGTTAGATGCACACTGAAGAATACTGATGGATCCTTCTACCTTGCTCTGTCTTCAAATGAACATGCCCTGATTATACAAAATAATATTTGTTATAGAACATAGGGCTTGGGGGAACCACTCCCCACATCAGTGCTGCAGCAGCTGCTGTTCTGGTGCAACACAGACCTGGTGTCCTGCCTCTGGCAATGATAGATCTTTGTGAAAAGAATACACGAACAGAATGTCTTCAGAGACTTCCTGATCCAGAGACCTGCACTAAACCAGGGCATGTTTTAGCTGCTGATGGGCCTGAAATTTGTCTTTGAAATAGTTTAAAAAACAGATTTAAAAAAAAAAAAAAGACATGTATGACGTCTTTTGGTAATGCGTTCCACTTCATCTATGTGCTGTGTTTAAAAAGTGGCTCCTTATATTTACTTTAAATGCACCATCTGATGACCTTGCTGGATGGACTGAGGAGCTCTTTTTCTTGAGGAAAAAATTACTAGTCTTTATTCACCTCTTTGCTGTTCATAAGTTTTTAAACCCTCAACTGTACCCCCTGCACCCCACAATTACCTCTGCTTATCTGTAAAGTTGTACTTGTTCAGTGGTTCACCATAGGAAAACTGTTGTCTGCTTCAGATTACCATTTTACCTGTCTCTTTACTTCTTACAATTCTATTATATAATTTTTAAGGTGAAGTGAGACTGCACAAAGCACTCAAGAGCAGAGGTTATTTTTGACCTTCTAGTTTCATGTGTTATTGTAGATATTTATCCTCACTAGCCAGAGGGTAGAGTTCAGTCTTTTTTTTCAAAGGCATAATTTTGTTGCAAACCTCTATGAAAGTTTCATAACCCTGAAAGGGAACAGAAAGGATTGCTCAGTGCACTTGAGGCTCATAAAAAGTAAAGTCAGAGGACAATATGAGATCCTTTACAAAAGTATTGACAGTGCTACGTCATTTGTGTGATCGTTGTGGTTGTGTGCTCCTTCTCATATAAAGATCACAGTTTTAACCGGTGACAGAGTGTATATGCCATCCATCAGTAGTGGGAAACATCACTACCACAGCTATGGTGTGGACCACAGTAGAGACAAGCATATTATGTCATCCATGCGATGGCTTCCTTTATGTTTGTGCTAAATCCACTGTGTATGAACAAGACAGATAGTGGCGTGCCTCTGAAGATGGAGGAAAACCTGCTTCAAGGCACATATATAAAAATCTCTAACCAAAATTTTTATTAAGTCTGTGAAGATCAAGTGGAGCAAGAAGACAAACATTTCATCTGAAGAGAAAATTATTTGAGCTTAACACCTGCTTTCATAGACTAGCTGCTGCCCTATATTTCTCTGTTATTTGCAAAGCAACTATTTCGCTTTGATTTGGTTCATTTCTGTCTTGATTGACCCTGATATTCTCAGCTATTCTGGATAGCAAGGCAGTTTGGCTTTGAAAAGGTTTTAAGCCTAATGTCATAACTAAGGTTCAAAGTACCATGTTGTGCAACATATTCTCCTTTCCTCCTCCCCACTATTGTTACTGTATAAATTCTTTGATTGTCGGTGCTGAGCAAGTTTATCTTGGGATATTTTTTGCATAACAATTCATTTCTCGGCTTTGGATGGAAAATTCTGTATACGTTTTCATTACTATTTATTAGCATTCATTTAAAAACTGAAATTCAGTTTCCTGAAAATTATCAGTATGGATATTGGAGTCTGGTAATGTTGACTGCATTTTTAAATGAGATTAAATTACTCAGCTCATGCTATAAGTGATACTAATCACACTGCTGAGATAGGGATAGTGGGTGGGCCTGCAAAAACAGGCTTTGTGAAGTAAGAAATTTTGATAATTCTTGCAATAATAATGAAGATGAGTTCAATTCTATTAAAAAAAGAAAATAAAACCTCCAATTGTTTATGGCAAGCTCCTGTGGGTGGAAAATGGCCATGTTTCACAGAAGGAACTTTGTTTTAAAACATTGTCCCAGGTTCAGTATCCTAGTGATTATGTATTTATAGGAATGTTGCTGTAATATGGGTTGAAATGTTTTTTCTGGAACTCGAGCAGTAAGCAAACATCTCCACTTTTTTTTGCAGCCTTTGGAGCCTTCTGCTGCTCTGGGCATAGAAGCACATCCCATTGCCGGCAAAGAGAAGTCAGCCACCAACCTGGCAGCCAAACTGTTCCTTCTTGATGAGCTGGTGTCCCTGGAGAATGAGGTGACTGAGACCAAGAAGAAAAGAAGTTTCCCAGGATTTGGCTCCCCAATTGACAGAATTTCTTCATCCTCTGTGGATGCTAAAGGCAAACAGAGGTAAATTCTTAGATGTTTCTACTATAATGATAAAGTTGGAAAAAGGCTGTTGGTAGGTGTCCTAGCTACAGATGGGTTAGCTTTAGCCACCAGCAGGTTTACTGGTGCCTTTCATCAGGGTACCAGCATCTCTTCAGCAATCATTCTGGTTGCATGGTGTGCAGTCCTTCAGCTGTGATGAATAATACATGCGCTAGTTCATCTATCCCTATGGTGCCACAGAGCTAACAAAGAACATTCAAGCATATGCGTTTTTTTTAGTCTGCTTCTTTCCACTGATGTGAACTAACATTCAGTTTAAGACTGCCTTTTTGATCTTGGGATTATTTAAAGCAAAAATATGGTTCAAAAGCAGAGGGGCATGACTAGGTGTTCCGGAGGCTGGGGTGAAAAGAAGGTATGGTGGTGTGCGCAGCTTGAATAGGAAGATAAAGAACACATCATGAAAAAAGGGCAGACAGCAAAATGAGCTTCAAGACCTTGATCAACTGATGATAAGCCAGGTTTTAATCAATACAGCAGTACAGCAATACCTTCACAGTACATGTTCGAAGAGATGCATGTTTATAACAGGGCTAAGCAGCGATGCTTGATATGGCTGGGGAGAGCCAGTGAGTTTGGGGCAAAGCTCAGGGAGCTGTTTGCTGTATCTGAAAGAGCTTAACTGTCTTGTTGCCTTCTTCTGGTAACTGTCTTCCTTTGGATGGAATCCCCAATGCCACAAAGTATTTAGTAACATGCTTAAAGCTTAATCTGGAAGTGGAAAGTATTCACAAGAGCCAGTCAACGTTACAAGTACTTTTTTTCAAACGGAGTTTTGCAATATTTTCTTGTTGTTTTTCCATTTATCCACCCAGTCTGCTACTAGGGCTTCTTGACTGCAGCCAAAAGTGACAAAATACAAAATTCTTAAAACCTTGAGTAGAACTATTCTGTTCTGTGTACCTCTTCGACAGATCAAAATCAGCTCATTCTTTCTTTGCTTTTTAGCACATCTTCGCTTTCCAAGGTCATTTTTGAAGCTGCAATGCCTTTTTTTGCAAAAGTACATGGTATTCCCAATTTTACTTATGCTTTTTGGGTAGAAATCCTGTTTCATTCTACGTGCAGTACAAGGAAAAAAAAAACAACACAAAAAAGGGAAATTGTGGTGGAAATCATCCAAGTTTTCTAACAGCTTGTCTTTGAATAACGAGCTCATGCAAATGAGTGACACACTGCACAAAATTCCTCCTTTCCCAGCATCATCAGCACGGTTTGCAGTTGTTCGTTGAGATTGTAACTTTGGGGGAGCCGCTTAGCTTTTAAGTTTGGGATTGACTCATTTATTGGAACCATGTGAGCTGCCTTGCTCATTGCATTGATCGTCAGATACTACCAGCAGCAGGGACCGCAGATGAGATGAGTGCTACAAAACAGCAGTAAGGCTGTGCCTTTAGGTGGAAACAGGCAGAAGCTGCTGCACTTACGAGGAGTAAAAGAGGGGACTGAGCACCCTGTCACTGTCATGCACACAATAAATAACAGCATATTCCTGTGCCAGCTGAGACTGTTACCTTTAGAGATCAGATAATGACTTTTGAAGTGTAAAAGCTGTTAAATAGATTCAACCCCCTGAATTAATACAGTGTGTGTAGCACCTGGCAACACAATAGAAACTTTTGGAAGAGAGCAGATCAAATGTAAGTCCATGTGGCACCCACCAGTTACGGGACGCCCCGGATCCTAATCCTGCTCATGAATTTATAAAGCTTTGAAAGCACCGGAAAGGCACGCAGGAAGGGATGAGTTCAGAAGAGGCAGAAAGACCCACAGACAGACGGAGAGAAAGGCTCTGGGAATTTTAGAACAGGCTCCTTTACACAGAAGAAGCATCTCTTTGTCCCTGGTGAGTGCGGAATGGCACAGCCTGGCCCGGGAGGCGGGTGCGGGTGCGGACCGCTGCGGGAGCGGCTGCTGCCCTGCAGTGACGCGGGATGGCCACACGAGGGGGCTGTGCCGCCCGGCCGCTGCGGCGGGCACGGCG